>NMXJ01000003.1:3409768-4009768 GCA_002851705.1 Verticillium albo-atrum | reverse complement strand
GGACGAGATCCAGCATGGCGTTTTCGGAGAGTTCATGGAGTGTACATCCCCACGAGGGCGGACGGGGCTGTTGAACCTGCTTCTGGAGAGGCTTCCCCAGATCAGCGAAAGCATCACTGCGGACCGGCCTGTACGCAGAGAGACCATGCTATTGGTGGAGGGGGCAATCGATGGCCTGCGAGAGAGTATCGGAAGGGCAAGTGCTGTTGCTACAGAGCTGACAGTCGCAATTATTTGGCCCATGTCTCTTGGCGACGGCTTTTTGACACTACTGCGAACACAACATCCCGCCGCCCTCGTCGTGGTTGCACACTATTGCGTCATCCTCCACGTTGTAGGATTGGAGTTTTGGTTTCTGAGGGGTTGCGGACGTCGACTTTTCGATGCTATTACCGATTCACTTGCGCCCAGCTGGCATGACGCGATACAGTGGCCATTGGGCTTGATCAATGCGAGCGTGATTTCGGGGCCACATGGGTGAGCATGATAGACTAGAGTGGGCACGCGACCCAGTCTGTAACAATATGATCTACATTGAATGACATGTCCTCTGCAGGCCAGCTTCTACTGACGTGGGCACTGGAAAATGCGTTTCTGAAGACATGTTCCGAAGCCTTTTGGTGCCTGCAAAGATTCAAATAACCCATAATCTTGGGAATGTGTAGACTGTGCCGCATCCAAGATCAGCCAGCAAACCAGCCACCTGTTGCCTAATGGCGGATAGGCTCCTGGAGAGCGGCTGGCTGTTGGCCTTTTCGACCTCGTCCGTGATTCATAAGAAAACAAAAAAGGAAGGTGCTCGTGACGGAACGGACCACTGGGTTGGAATATTCGGGGCTACTGCCTGGCCGACAGAATGACAGACGCACTAATTGCGGGTATCAAGGTATAAGGTCATAGATCGTCTTAATAGTTCATATTATGGTAGATTCTTTGACCTAGTTGGTGATTGGGATAAAGGCAGATCTTCTGTACTTATGTACGCGAGACTTGATTAGGTATTTTCGTCTGACGACGTATCCGCGCCTTTCATTATTGGCATCGCCATTGGATACCCAAGTGGTGTCTTGCCGTAGCCGAAGGGGCACCCCGCCATCTCAACCGCGCTCGACGTGGGAGACGGTGCCATCGTCCTTGACGTGCACGTTCAAGCGCTCCTCATCAAAGTCCTTGGTGACCATCTGGCCAGGCTTGATGACGCGGCTCTTCTCGGGGAGGTCTTTCTTGCAGAAGCACTGCGTGGGTCAGCATCCGCTGTCGCAACCGGCAGAGGCGAGGCGACATACCGTCTTGTTGGACTCTTCGTCGTGCAGCGTCTTGCCGACGAGCTTGTTGGTCCACTCCTCTGTCTTGTCGCCCGACTGGCTCTGGATTCCTGGGACAACGAGAGGCATGGTTATGGATGGGGTTTGGTGGTTTGATGTTGAATGTGTGGTGTCTGTGACTTGTCTAGCGGAGGTAGGAATCGAGTATCTGGCGGAAGAAGAAGAAGTCGAGGCTTATAAGGGGATGCGATGTGAGCCACAGCAGGTTGACGCGTTGAAGGCACGGGGGGCGTGATCAGCGATGACGTCGCATTGGCGTCGGCGTGGCATGTGGCGGGAAGCTGTGGCGGGGTAATGTGGGTCGCCTTGCCCCTCCATTAGCCGAGGATCGCTACAGGGACTGATTACAGGGCCTCGACCCCTAAAGACGCCTAAGGTGGCAGGTACGTATGCGGGATCTGGACGGACAGTAGACTGACTGTCGGCTTGGGCAATCTGTCCTCAGTGATTCCCGTAGTCGAGCTGGGCTAATTAAACGGACTGAGGATCTAGTATCATTTGCACTTCTTCTTCTCTCTTTCCCTGCGTCTTCTTGACCTCGACTTATCTATTCGGCGTTCCTCGTACACTCGTTCCCATGCTCCCAGTCACACATCCCCTACAGCATCATCATCTTTCCAAGCCTGAAGCCCATCTACTGCACCTGCAAGCGGCCACTTACTGATCTTCCGATGGAGGGTCGGGCGATGACCTGCGCTCTACCGCGCCATACCCAGTCGGCGGTTCAAAGCTGCTCTTGCAAGGACGGCCCGCCGCTAACCGGCCCCTCCCGGGATTCGAGGAAGAGTTTTCTCCCGCAAATTTGCATTTATGAATGCTGCTCCAGCTCGTCTCTTCAACAATAAGCAACCTGCCTGCCCGGCTAGCTCAATCGGTAGAGCGTGAGACTCTTAATCTCAAGGTTGGGGGTTCGAGCCCCCCGTTGGGCTCAATTCCTGACGCATCTCGAAAGAGAACTTCACTTTTTGCTTTTGNGCGGCTCTTGCAAGGGTGGACCGCCGCTAACCGGCCCCTCCCGGGATTCGAGGAAGAGTTTTCTCCCGCAAATTTGCATTTATGAATGCTGCTCCAGCTCGTCTCTTCAACAATAAGCAACCTGCCTGCCCGGCTAGCTCAATCGGTAGAGCGTGAGACTCTTAATCTCAAGGTTGGGGGTTCGAGCCCCCCGTTGGGCTCAATTCCTGACGCATCTCGAAAGAGAACTTCACTTTTTGCTTTTGCCATTGCTGCCACAAGCCAGTTCAGTTTGGCTTGACAGTCACCAGACTCATAAAATGTCAACTGGGCTTGAGAATTATTCCTTCACTGATTGAGCCCCTGGTGTTGGTCGGATTCATGCTCTTTAGTCAGATTTCATTGCCGGCCTGCTCACTGTCTGAGCCATCATCATCAGTCACAACAACCATTCGTGAAAGAAAATGTTGATTTTGAGAGAGATTAATTCACTCCAACGCCAGGTATCACGTCGCAATCCTGTGCCTCTACGCCCCTCCAAACAAGCACCAACCCGCCCCTCGGACTCCCTGCAAGATACAAGCCAGACGAGCCTCACCCCATCCGGTGCTGGTCCCGGAAGGGATCCTCCTCGTACACCTGCATCAGCGGCATGTTGATGCTCCCCACCGAGACGGCCCTGACGGCGACATCAGGTCTCTTCATCTCCCGCTCCTTCGCTGCCGCCGCCGCCTCAGCCGCGTCCGCGCGCGCACGCATGGCGCGGTGCTTCCGCTTGTCCTTGACGCAGAAGAAACACATGGCCGCGACGGCGACGATGATGGCCGTCGAGAAGAAGATGGCGACGATGACGCCCGCCGTGTCGAGCTTGTTGTTCTTGACCTTGCAGATGTCGGCCGTCTTGCCGCAGAGCATGCCGGGCGCGCAGCTGGTCTTGAAGACGTTCGTCGGGAAGCACGAGAGTGTCTTGCCGCGGTCGGCGCCCGTCGTCTGCGTCGGGCAGAAGGTCGTGCTGATGGTGCGTGTCGTCGAGCACGGCGGCGTCGTGCCTGCCGGGTTGGCGGCGGCCGGGGTCGTGGCGGCTGGGGTGGGTGTCACGTCGGCGGCTTGGGGTGCGCGGCGGCGGAGGTCGGCCATGTTGTTGTTGCTGTTGCCGCTGCTGCCTTCGTTGGAGGCGACATGCTCGCACCGCTTAAGGGCCCAGAGGGCCTCGATCGTGGCCTCGGCCGGGGTGCAGCCGGCGTTACGGAAGCATGTTTCGAGGTCAGGCGTGGTGAAGTAGTCAGGGAGCGCGCCGAAACAGTGGGTGAGGGAGCCCTGGTGGCCGCAGGAGGTGAGTTCGGCGAGAGCACTGCTCTTGGCGTGGACGCAGTCCGAGATGGCGGGGAGGACGGCGATGGCCGGGCCGGCGAGAGATAGAACCGCCAGGATGGCGTTCACTGACAGGACTGACCGCATGGCTTCAAGTGGCACAATGTATCACTCTGTGTCAGATTTTCGCAGTCTCAAAATATTTTGGGACCAGTAGCGAGTAGCAGAACAGTTGGTCAGAGCTGCGCCGATCACCTCCGCAGTATCGTGAACCAGAGGATCTTGGTGTTGAGTGACGGCAAAGTGATCGACAGAAAGTTGCAGTGCAGCAACACACCTGGGGATGGCCAGAAATAAATGCACCTCCAGTCTCTCACCAGCAGAACGCACTAGGATTCAATCCAACAAGCCCCCTTCCTGCCCCCCTGACCTCTTACTGACACCCACAGACGGCCGGCGCTCTGCACGTCTCGCGAGGAGGCTTGGGGCTGACAGTCGTGGAGCCATCCCACTGGAGAGGCCACGACCGAGAGAAGCCTAGCTCCACCGCCAGCCACCACGCGCCATAAGGCTGGGTGGGCGGTACACTTTGCGGCTGGCGCCACGGGCAGACCGGGGGAGATCAGACGGGTGAGGAGGTTGCTGTTGGTTGGGCGGGAGGACAAGCGGTGGAGGTGAAGGGCAGAATAAGACTGGAACGGGCTCTGTTCAGCCCCGGCGATAGCCAGCGACGGCGATCAGTCGATCGCAGGCGGTCATGCCTGGAGCAAACGCGGAGAAGGCACTAGCTTTTTGGCCTACTCCGGTGACTTGGAGCGAAGATAGTGTGGGACCAGCGACGGCGAGACGAGGGACAGACATGGAGAAGAGCGAGAGTGAGCCTAACGTTGCTTTCCACTGCACCAAGAAAAGGGAAAAGCCCGCCCTAATGCAGGCAGTAGACTGCTGCCGTTGGCGGGCTCGCATGAGGGCCGGTCCCTGTAGAGGAACACCACCCTGGCTGCGGGAGAAAGAGGCTGAGCGAGAGCTGCGGCAGACGGTCAGATAGTAAGCGGCACGTAGCAGCCGGTGCCCTACCGCTCAATGGTGCGCAGCCAGCCACACGGTGGGCTGTCCGATTCGGGCGTTTGCGAGCATAGTAATCTTGTGGATTGACCAGAGAAATGATGTGGACGACGATGCTCAAGATGCGAGGTCATGGTGTTTTATTTTTGGGAGAGCAGGCGATTCGGGATCACGTGTGCCACAGGTATCAATCTGGTCGTCTGGTCGTCTGTTCCACATTCCATGGCACTGAAGTCTACAGCAATTGTTCATCGGCTTGCCCGCTCATCAGCGTCGGGCACCTCGCTGCGGTATCGCTTGCCTTGCCATCATGTCACGACGCTTTACTTGCCGATTGCAACATCTGCGTTGGGCAAGACAATGTTGGAACACAAATCCAATCAGCCACTGCCATCAATGTCTTCTCGCCTTCTCTCGCAGATTCTGTCTCTCCCAGACCCGTCTACCCGGTCACGTCTCTAATGCACTTGCTCCACTTGGCATCGACGTCGACAAGTGTGACAGACCCCCCAAGTGGAAGCCATCCCGAGGCCTGCCACCCGAGCATGGAATCAAACACCGGGGCTGTGGAGCCCCGGCCTTCAAGCCGGGGTCTGCCGGAGGACCCCTACGGCAAAGGCGCCGGGTGGCGGTCTCTCCCGCTCTCTCTCCCGCTCTCTCTCCCGCTCTCTCTCCCGCTCTCTCTCCCGCCCCGGAGCTCAAATCTGGGCCCTTTCATCTCTGTTGCATGGCGGCAGTTGTTCCCCCACCCAATCTCGTCATCTCGCATCCCCATCTTTCCTGCAAAAACTACCGTCGGCTTAAATTTTCAGGATCGCCGTGCCCCAGGCAATCGATGTCGCCATCGGCCCCTCCCAGCACGCGGCAGCAGTAGCGCCGCCTGTGACTCGATGAGATGGACCAACTTTGCCCCAAACATGATAAGGACCGGCATACTTGACACTGCCGGTGGGCCACCCGTGGCCCCCCACGAGCCGTTGACCGTTGAACATATGCAGAGACCTCAATAACGCAACCCAACGGCGCCGCGTCTAGCCACCAATAGCCCACCACCGTCGTCTCGAGGATGGAGCTGTTGCAGGTTTTGTCCCGAACCCTGGAGCGACGAACGGTTTGACTTGCCTGTTGCGGAAAGCACGACGTCGGCTCGCCTGCAGAGAACCGACGTCCCGATGAGCTTTAAGAATGGCTTGACGACCAACAGCTCGGGCGACGATCTCGTTTCTACTGCCCTTTAATTCTTGTCTTCATCTCTTCACCCCACCGGCGAGGCTGCACCCCGTCTCTCTTGAAGGAAAATGGTAGCAGAAACGCCCAGGACAAGCGAGCCTCTCGACGAGGATGCTCACCAGAAGGATGTTGCCTTGTCTGCAGAGCAGGGCACCACCGATGAAACCCATCCCGTCAAGCCCGTCTCGCGCTTCACGAGATGGTACCGAAGTCCTCTCTTCAACGTCATCGTCGTTGGTTTGATCTCTTTTACCCAACCCGGCATCTGGAACGCCCTCAACAGTATGTATCCATCTCATATGCTATAAGGAGGGCCCGCCATACTGACTATTCGCAGACACCGGCGCCGGCGGCCAGCAGGAGCCTTACCTCGTGAACGGCGCCAATTCCCTGACCTTCGGTATCATGGTCTTCGGCTGCTCTATCTTCTCCATTCTCGCCAACAGGATCGGCCTGAAGAAGGTCCTCATCATCGGTACCCTGGGCTACGCTCCCTACTCAGCCGCTCTCTACGTCAACAACCGCTACGGCACCGAGTGGTTTGTCCTGTTCGGCGGCGCGACTTGCGGTATCGCAGCCTCTGCCCTATGGGCCTCCGAAGGTGCCATTGCGCTCGGATATGCAGATGTGGGGGACCGAGGAAAGTTCAGTAAGTTCATGCTGGTCCTCTACACCTCCCAGAACCCATCCCGCTGACCTCATTCAGCTGGTATCTGGCTCGGTCTCCGCGAGCTCGGCCAGCTCATTGGCTCCTCGATCCAGCTCTCCATGAACGTCAACAGCGGCGAGCGCGGCCGAGTGGGCTACACAACCTACCTCGTCCTCATCGCCCTGCAGTGTCTCGGTCTGCCGCTGGCTCTTCTCATCTCTTCCCCGCAAAAGGTCATCCGCGCCGACGGCAGGCGCCTCCCCGATCCGACCAAGAACAAAGCCGTCATGGGTGAATTCAAGAAGTGGTGGAAGCTCCTGCGCACGCGCCAGTTCTATCTTCTCATTCCCATCCTCGTCGGGTTTAACTGGAACGGGACGTACCTAGGTCTTTACCTTGTCAACTACTTCTCCGTTCGGTCGCGAACGCTGGCATCTCTGTCCTCAGGCGTCGCGGCGACGTTTGCCAACATCTTCTGGGGCTGGTTCTATGATCTCAAGTACTTCAGCCGCCCGCAGCTGGCGAAGATCACCTGGCTTTTCTTTGGCACCACGATGATTGCCCTGTTTGGCTGGCTCTTCGCCATGGAGAGGGAGTATGCCAACGCGGACCCACCGGTGACCCTTGATTGGGATACGCCTGGCTTTGGCCGTGGTTTTGCTGTGCAGGTTCTATTCCGGTATGTTTGTCGAAACCTGAAGTTTTGGCTGAATGACTGACGAAAGAAAAATAGATTCATGAACGAGTCGCACTACATGTTCGCCTACTGGATTCTTGGAACCTTCTTCGACGATATCGAGACCTTGACCCTTGCCGTCGGCCTCGTCCGGTCCTTCGAGTCCCTAGGGTCCTGCCTGTCCTTTGGCATCGGCGCCGCCAAGGTCCCGCCCATGGTGAACTTGATCATCGCGTTTGTCATGTTCTGCATCATGATCCCGTCAACTTCGTGGCTCGTCTTCTTGGTGCCTGAGAGACCCAAGGATCATGCTCTTGAGGATACGGATGACTCGTCGGTCGATGGAAAGACGGCACCTGCGCCTGCGCCTGTTCAGACGGCTATCGCGGCGGAGGCCGTTGATGGCCACCGAGGCTGAGACTTTCACCACTACTATGTACAGTTCAGGACGGGATGTTATGGACAGCAAGCGTAGGAAGTGCTCGCAAACCTCTGATAGAAATATGACAATTATCAAAGATACAGATATCTGCTCGCTCGCACGTCGCTGTTACAGCGCATGATCCATCACTCTAACATGATCACCTCCACTTCGGATGCATCCGCCTTCTCCCCATTCATGATGCCGTGGACGTAACACTCACCCACCAGCGTGTACACATTGCTATCCGTCGCTTGGTCATATCTCTTATCCCTCAGGACAAAGGGCACAGTCGTTCCCGGGATGATCGCAATGACATCCCCCACCTCGGCCAAAGCTGGCACCAAGCTCAGGTATCCATTGTGCGAAACAGCCAGTCGCCGCGAATAGCATCGCAGCTGGGCCGAGGTCATCCACCTCGCCCCTTGCTGCATCTGTTGATATGTCTCGTCCTCCGAAAGATTCGTCTCTTTCTCAGCAGTAGCGTATTCCACCAAGTGCTTTACGGCGTACTTGTACCACAGCCCGTAGACTGCGTCAGCAGGCCACTCCATCCCGTCGGCGCTCTCTATTGGACCTATCGCAGGTGCGTCACAGACAAGCGTCCGCCAGAAAGCCTCTTCGTGGTGCTGCCCGTTGACGTACGTCTCCGACTGGATGGTCTGATACAGGGCCTGCGCCTCACGGAGCCAGGCTCTTGTGTTCGCCGAGTTCACTTCAGTGTTGAGCAAGTTCGTCACCGGGTCGATGACTGGCCGCCTGAGGTCTCTCGTTTGGCGGTCTATCGTGTCAACGATGATGACATCCAACTCAATGGACTTCTCGTGTATCACGGGACCTCTGTTCGTGAGCCCAGCGTTGGTCTGATACCCCCTCTTTTGCGTTGGAAAATTGGCGATGACGGACCGGTCAACGGTCGTCCAGTCAGGCACCCAAGACGGTAGGGACGATATTTCTCGTGGCCAACCGACGCCGGCACAGCATAGAAGCTCACCCAGGCTATCCTGTTGCGCAAAAAGATACCGTGCCGTGTCGAGAAAGACTTGCTCCGCCGTCTTGTTGTAATCTGGTGCCACTAGCGGATGGGTGCCGTCCGTCGCGATCCCCACCAGCGCGAACACCCTGTCCCGCGCATCTGTGGCTTTGAATGTCCAGCATTGCGTCAGCAACTCGAGCAATTTCCCTGGGGTCTCTTTGTCTTCGCCCTGGTACACCTTCCTGACTCTGTGAAGCAGCAGGCTGTTGGTGGCGGCGATCGGCATCTGCTTGTGGTCCGGGACCTCCGAGTCTTCGATCATGATGCTGAACTCGAATGAGAGGAAGAGGCGGAGGAGCACCGGCGCGAGTGTGTCCCACTTGAGCGTCTCACGGCCGTAGACGACGTGGAGGGTCTTGTTAACGGCGACTTCCTGCACCATCCAGATGCGGGAGAAGTACGGGTGGGCGAGAACGTGGCCGATTGCGAGCCAGCGCGGGCTCCGGCGCTGTGAGACATACTTGTGGTAGAGTTCTGTATCTGTCGGTGTGTAGGTTGACAGGTAGTGAGAAAGTTCGAGGATGAGGTCGACGGCGAGATGTGAGTCTTTGCCCTCGCCGAGCCAGACGGTTACGAGGGAAGCGCACTCGTAGATTTGGCGCATGATGCTGACTTGGCAGGCTTTTTCGATGTTGTCTTCTTGGTTGATGCAGATAGAATCGATCCAGATCTTCCGCGGTGCGAAGACGGGACTCCTGTCAAAGAGCAGGTTGTAAACATTCTGCGTGGTCTTGAAGGGCTTCCCGTCGATCCAAATGGTGTGCGTCTTGGCGGGATTGCCCCAGGTATAAGACATGGCTTCGTATGCAGGGGGGCTATATCCGAGATCGGTGGTGACGAGCTTGCAGTTGATCCTATCCGAGTTTCCGCGGGGTTCAACATGCAGAAGCCGTATGTCCCATTCATTGATCAGTGGTGGATGTTCAAAGGGCTGCGAGGCGTCCACCTCACCCGCCGACGTTCGCAGCGACATGATGCTGTAGAATACCTTACCTACTCCCCGCCAAAAGATGTCCAGCAAAACTCTGAAGAGACGGCTGGGCCATATTTTTGTGTAAATAATGTAAGGGACAGACACGCAGGCTAGTGCCGTCCAGAACCAGTCCAACAGTTGCGAGACGCCCGGCGGATCTGTCACTGCCTTGTGTAGGCCAAACTTGACCATCGCGATCGTCCAACGCGGATAGTGGAAGAAAATGGAAGAAAAGACAAAAGTCGGAAGAGTGATTGGCCCGCTTTTGGAATAGGAGTACCAAAGCTCAGTTGCGGGGATATCGAGGTCTGGGAACACCAAGGGCTGAGCGGTAAGACCAACAAGCATCATCATGCTGAAGACGAAGGACGTGTCTTGTGCCCCAATGAGCCAGTTGGCAATGGCGCCGAGCAAGATAGCGAGCCGGCCATTGCGGACGGTGAGGCCTACGGCGATTGGGACCCAGGTGGGACTGAGTCTGAACGCGACATAATCCAGGACCCAACCTATGAATGCAGTGCTGATGTGGCCGATGATCTGACCAAATACAGTGGCGATCAAGGTAATCCGACGAAGCCTCGCGCGTTCCAAGTCATTTGCGTCCATAGCGCAAGTTTCTCGTTGTGAATTTTGAGGCATTTGAGGAGGATTTCAATCTGCTTCGTGATCCTTCCATTTCGAGGTGTACTACTCTCTGGCAAGGCATATCGAGGCTTGGAAGCAGAGTGCCTCGTCGGGTATTCGCCGGTGGATGGAGCCAGTGAGGCGTGGCCAACACCTGCATTAGTTTTGGGCGGGTATTATGGAGATAAAGTCGTAAGTCCGGTAGTGGCATTGGCACATCCTCATTAGGCAGGGTTGAAGGCAATTGTCGACGCCAACGTCAAGATCGATTTGGAGCCCATGGAGGAAGCTTGAACGGCTATGACTGACAGGAAATGTCATCTATAAAGGTAGTGCCCATCGTGCCAGCGATTCTATCAATTTTTAAAAATCTCGCTCCTCACTTTTCACCCGATTATCCAAGTTTACTCTTCAACCAAGACTCAATCCTGAATATCTTGATTTGGTAAAGCTTTAGCATCATCTTTACCCCACGAAAGCGATCCACACCCCGCGTCCACCCCCGACCCACCATGTCCAGCTTCAGTAACAAAGTCATTGTCGTCGCAGGCTCGGCCTCGGGCATGGGCCTGGAGACCGTTCAGATCCTGCTCAGTGAAGGTGCACAAGTTGGCATGTGCGACCTGAACGGCCAGGCTCTAGAGAAAATCCACCAAGAACTCCCGGCGGATCAACAAAAGAGAGTGATCGTCGGCTCCGTCAACGTCACAGACCGCAAGTCAGTCCGAACATTTCTGGAGAAAATCAAGTCGCAGTTCGGTCACGTCGATGGCGTGGCGAACTTTGCAGGCACTGGTGGGCACGAACTCGGCACGGAAGCTGTCTGGGAGACATCCGACCAGGAATTCGACTTCATCATCAATCTCAACGTTAGGGGAGCATTCAATGTCCTTGCTGAGTCGCTGAAGCCGGGCTTCTTGTCTCACAAGGGTAGCTTCGTTCATGTTGGCAGCATGTTCTCCCTGCAGGGATTCTACAACGGTGCCGTATTTGCTGCGTCAAAGCATGCATCTCTGGGCATGGTGCGGAGTGCAGCCAAGGAGGTGGGAGACAGGGCGAGAGTGAACTGTGTGTTGCCGTAAGTACAACTTTCGACTTGTCGATGGCGTATGAATATTAATCATGGTCTAGTGGTGCTATTGACACGCCAATGCACCGCGCCAACTTGGAACGTGTCCCGAAAGACTTCCCTGCTCCGACGTTGGTAGGGACTTCGAAGGAGGTCGCTGATGTGACAGTTTTCATGCTGAGTGACAAGAGCACGTTTGTTAACGGGGCGGCGTGGAGTGTCGATGGCGGAGCTGGCATTTGATGACGCTGCGATGGCTAGATGTACGAAGGTGTAGCCTAGGTAGAATTATCAAGATCTATGAGTTTTGGTTTGGCCCTTAACGTCGACATGCGATTTCAGTACTATTTGGTGGGCCAATGCACTCTCTCAGCCTGAGAAGATCGCAGGCAACGTCTATGGCCAAGACTGAGAGCACAGTACATCGCTTTCTCCGACCGTTGCCCGTGTGGAAGATATCTTGGTTGTCCGTCAAAATATGGAAGCATTCGATCTGAATCTGGCAGCATGAGTGACAGTGGGGACCCAGTGGCAAGTCAGGTGCTGAAAGATTTCAAATAGCTGGTTGCCACGTAGGAGTAAAAATGATGACGCGAACCCAGCAGCGAAGCTTACAAATGACGCGAAGAGACCGGGACGAAGTTTGAGGCCTTTCAACGTCGACGACGAGATGGGTTGCTCCCGAAAGTTGAACGGGGATGGAAGAAGCCTCATGCTTGTCGAGGCGAACGCCTGCGTTATGTGGCTGACTTTAGTTAAGAGCAAGGATATAAGGCTGATCCACCTGCGTGGCACGGCCAATGATCGTCGTCGTTGTGCACCATGCGACTTCGTCAACAAGCAGACAACGTCCAGAGAATCTCGAGATGCTATAAACTTGTGCTTATCTTAAACATTGATGGATTGCGAACTCATGGCCTGCCCCTGATGAGAATGATTCCAAGTGCTTACCTAAGGCCAGAGAGTCTATCACGTGTCAGGCTGAGCTAGCGCCGCCGTTGCGATAACAGCTTTAGGCATTACACCAATCAAACCTCAGAAGGCATCTCTCCCCCCTGGTTTGGAATGAGGTCAGTCTCTCCCCCGTCCATTCAAGATCCACACCAGCTCCAAGTCGCGACATGAACCTAGCCTAGCATGCGTGGCATCGAATCGACGACTTGTCCATCAGCACCGACGCTTACGACCGCCTCCTCCCCCGCGACGACCACCATCATCACGACCACCTTCGCCGACGAAACTCGCGTCTCCCCCTCCGAATCAACCGCATCTTCACCTTCGGCGCTCTCCTCCGCTCAGCTCCGACTGCCCGACGCTACCTCCGATCGCCCCTTCACAAACCTCACACACCACCCCCTTGCAATCCTGGCTACCGGCTGGGCGAGCTGGCCAGCCCATACCCAGCTCCGGTCGAATGAATGCAACCTCTAAACCCCTTCCTCACGGCCTTCTTCCGAAGTTCCCTGCCGACCCAGTGCACCCCAGTGCATCACCACGTTCTGCTGGTCCCTAGCACCGATGCGTTCTTCACCTCCCGCGAGATCGAGAGCGGCTCCTCCGCGCAGGAGCTCATCGCCTCGGAAGACTTCCTAGCCAGCCATGTTCTCCGAATACCCGCGACAGCAGTTGCGGCAGCGGGAGGAAAGGAGGCTGCACAGAACCTTCGGGAGATGCGGGGCAAGGCGAAGCAGTACACCACCATCAACGGTCGCACCGTCGTTATCAAGGACACCCAGGTGTACAGCAACAAAGGTTTGTGTCGTCATGACGGTCGCTGGTCACCCCGCTAACCATCCGCCCAGGTTTCAAATCCCTTGCGCAAGCCCAACTACTGAACGATGCGATCTGGTACCCCGATGTCCTCGAGCCTCGACCGTGGCTGATTTACTACATCACGACGCCCCTCGTTGGCAAATGGGAGAATGTCACCATTGCGCCGGCGATACTGGTTGACGGTGCGGCTAAACGAGCCATGGCTTTGAACCGAGCCGCCAATGCTGCTGCGAGTGATGGCGCCATGCTCCCGCGCAAGAAGGACGTCAAGAGCTTCCATGAGCTGCTCAACCAGTTCCCTATCATTGCCCGCCAGATGCAGCCTGGCCTTGAGAAACTGTTCCTTGAATTCACCATGGTCTTCGAACGCCCTCTTCCACCGCCACCCTCCGCCTCGTCAATACCCGACCCACTTCCCGATGGACCGATTGCCTCCGCCATGAAGAAGGCTCGGTCCAGCAGCATGTCGAATCCAAGGGACGGAATGCATGGGCCGAAGTCTGTGCCTGTTACGGAGCCCTTCTATGCAGAGGACGACGAAGACGTCATGCGCGCCTCATTTGAGACGGCAGTCACCACAGCTATTGACCTGTTTCAGGGCGTCGATAAGCAACAGCTCTCGATGCTTGGCGCAACAACCGACTTGACAGGGCCAATCGTGGAACGGCTGATTGAACGCTACGTGACAGAGAACGTGCATCACCTCATATTCCCTCGACTAAGCGCAATGAAGCGACCCTATGACCTGGAGCTGGAGGCCAAGATTCGCCAGATGGAGTTCATCGATCTGTCTCAACTCGGCATTGGCATCGAGGGCGGGCCGAGAGTGAAGCACGATTTGACCATCCACCTTGGGCTGGCTGTTGAAGAGTTCAGGAAGATGGGCAACGCAATGAGCCCCCAAGAGATGCTCGAATTGCTGCTCTCGACGACAAAAATGGTGACTCAGTTGACGGCCGTGGGGGAAGCGAGTCAAGCGCAGAATTCCTCTTCCGAAAAGACAACGTTGACAGTCAATGCCGATACCCTCGTGTCGTTACTCCTGTTTGTCGTCATTCGGGCGCAAGTAAGGAACCTCCAGGCCAGGCTGGTTTACATTCGTCACTTCATCTACATCGACGACGTCGAGAATGGCGAAATGGGCTATGCGCTGAGCACCTTCGAAGCAGTTCTGGCATATCTCGCCATGGACTCGGGCGGCCTTCGAAGGGCGAGCCGACGGAACAAAGCTCTGTGGGATGCCACGCGAAACGGTAACATGGATGAGCTTCAGAATATCATGGAACCAGGCCCGGGTCGTGTTCTTGACAACGACGACGACGACGACGCTGTCTTCTGCGACTCGCCTATACCAAGCAGGCCTTCGTCAAGTTGGAGCTTCGCGAATGGCTCAGCACACGGATCAGCATCACGACGATCATCAACGGCGTTGACATCAGCAGAGCGCTTTTCTTTAGGGTCTGGCCTTAGCCATGTTTTCCCATTCGAAGCTGGCAGCGACTCATCAATTCCATCAATCTCTGGCGTCGACTTTGCAATGCCGCCAATGGCCCGCATCAAGAAAGTGGCCCTGGATACAAGAAGCATGTCTAGCAGCTCGGAGATCTCATACCACTCACGTGCTGCAAGCCTCGGGACCCTGGGCAGTGCTCTGGAGGGAGACATCACCGTCGAGCGGCTCTCACAAACACATGACCTATTCGGGGAGTCGGTACTCATGATGGCAGTGCAACACGAGCGACCCGATGCGCTACGGTACCTGTTGTCGCTCAACGAGTACTACTCTAGCCAAATTGTACTCGATGACATCAATAATGAAGACACGACGCTTCTTAGCGCCGCAATTCAACTAGGCAACACCGAGCTCATCGACACGATTCTCGACTTCGTGACCAAGGCGGCGACCACGGAACAATTGTCACGATACCTCGACTTCCAAGACATCTGGGGCCGCAGCTGTGCGCACTACATGTTCCACGCGCCCTACCTCATCTCTAAGATTGGCAAGTTGGTACCTTGGCGGCAAAAGGACAAAAACGGACAGACGCCACTTTTCGCCCTCTGCCGCTCGTACGACCACGGAAATTACCTTGAGATGGTGCCGGCCGGGTTGGACGCGGCCATGGCGGCGCAACACGACGGGCAGGCGCTGCATATCGACGACCATATCGACGGAAAGGGCAATTCGCTTCTCCACATTGTCAATGACCCGCAACTGGCGCTTAGGATAATGCAGCAGTGCGACGTCGATGTCAATGCGACGAACGACAAGAAGTTCACGCCACTCATGGTGGCCAGCAAATACGGCAGATTAGACATGGTCCGGACGCTCTTTGTAGACCCCCGGGTCGACGTCGCGGCTCGGGAGCTCCGTGGGTTAACGGCAGTCGAGTTGGCCAAGGACGACGAGATCAGGAACAAGATTGACGACTTGGCCTTATTCAGCATGCCACCGAGTGCCGATGCCCGAATCACCGGAGTTGTGAGGGCGTATTTTGTGGAAGATGCCACCGTGCGGCTCGTACTCAAATCCGCTGCGCCGGCTGACCACTTGACGTACACAGTCACGACAAGCCGGAGGTCCCTTTCGGACTTTGAGCACCTAGGCAACCTGCTGGCTCTGGAAAACCCTGCATCCTGGATACCGTCTGTGGCCAACGCGAGGTCGCCATTCCAGATTCCATCCAAGCCGTCAAGGGCCGTTTTAAGGGATATCCAGATACGGACAGACTGGTTCCTCCGGATCATGCTCGCGCACTCGACATTCTCAACACACGAGATGTTGTGGGAGTTCTTCTTGGTACCTGATATCCAGCTGGACATGATGGACCAACGGAGCAATCTGAAAGCAGAAACAAGGGCAGAGAAGGTCCGAGAGGAGTTGGAACCACTAGAAGACGTCCGTGAGGTCGAGCAGTTTATTAACCACGCGCGGGACATGATCCGCAGCGTCAACTACTCCACTAAGAGCGTCGCTCGGCGGGCGAGCTCGGTGGGAGTAGCTACCTCTGGTAAGTCAACTGCTTGCTGTGAATCATAGGTGCTTCCGCTGACCTTTCAAAGACCTCCACGACGCCGCGTCGCTTCTCCACCGCGCCGTTTCGACACTACCGTTCCTGCCCGCGTCACACCTGAGTGCCCTTGAAGCATATGTTCGGGTGCTGGCGCCCACCCAGCTCAACCCTCCAATGGTATTCCACGGTTCGCTACTGGCACTGCAGACGACTGTCCAGGCCCTACTCTCCGCGTTGTCGCGGCCACCGGCGCTCATTTCGCAGATTGCCACGGCTCGCAAGACGATCGAGCGCAACTACAACTCACTCAGTCGGTCTTCCCGGTGGCCGTTGGGGCTGTTGGATGACACGAGGCAACGACTCAACGAGGAGAAGGAGGAGAAGGCGCGCCAGTCACAGGAGCAGCTGGGTGATCTGGGACGAGAGCTGCGGTACACACAGCAGGTGGTGGCGGGTGAGCTGGCAGGCTACCACGAACTCCACGAAAAGATGGGCCGACGGGCGATCCGCCAGTTCGCCCGTGGCATGATCATCCAGGAGCGCATCCGGCTGGAGGGAATGACGAGGGCCCTGCGGAAGCTCCGCGAGGGACGAGAAGATGTCCCTCAGCCGAACGTTTCAGGTGCAGCGAGCGATGATGTGAGTCAAGCGTCACAAGGGCTAGTGGACGCAGAAGCAGCAGCTGGAGATGGCGGCGCAGATGCAGGCGGACCCGAGGTGGCGAGTGTGCCGGTATAAGATGGTGTTACCCGGTGGACGGTCGACAACACCAAGAACGGCGCGTGTGATGAGGATGGTGCCGTCGCGACGCGTCCGGGAGGCACGCTTTTGACTGGCGAGGAGGGCTCAGGGACATCCCGGAGGCAGAGGTGGGCACCTGCAGAGTGACGGGGACACATGCCCGGGGGGCTGGGCGATCGTGTACCGACGTCTCCATCGGGGGACACAGACTCGACAGCCGGGGGGAAGCAGGACACACGGCACGGATCCCTCGGTGGAGTCGAGGATGTTCTTTTTTATGGCTGAACTTGGTTCGGTCGGCGCGGGATCTAGACGGGCAGGCGTTTTCTTTTCGTGCCATGTCTGGGAGGCGAAAGCGGATAGAGGCTCTTTGGGTTCATTTGTTGTTTGGCCTGTACTTAGCCTTTTGGGGGCCTCCTGAACAGACGTAGGAGTTAATACGCAGATGGCTTCAGCCAGTCTGTTCTCTTCTATGATCACGATACGTTACGTAGAGATGTTTGTATACGTGTGACCAGAACTTCGAGGTGGCATATTCCGAAGGAGCTCCAAGCTCGAGGATCACCTGCCGAAGCTCCCAGTCAAGCAAGCTCCAGGTCAAGCAAAGCTCCAGGTCAAGCTTGTCATGCAGCCCGTCCTGCATATGCCGCTGCAGACAGCTCCCCCTTCGACAAGAAGCTCAACCAAGGCATGACCTCCCAACCACCTCTGCCATGGTCATCCCCGACACGAAGGAAACCACCCCGTCTCTGCAAGGCGAGTCTAGCGTGTGAGTCACCGCCACCTGTCCGCCGCCTGCCTGCCAGCATACGTGCGTGCGTGGCCAAGCCCATTCTCTTCCCTCCCCTGGTTCTCGAAGTCCAGATGACAGCGACGTTTTCCGGGGGGGTGGTCGATCCCCAAGCGATGCCCGTGCTCGTGAAACAGAAGACCGAATAAACGGGACGGGAAACACGCTCCCAATGAGAGAGCACGGTAGCCAATCGCTGGCGGCGCGTGCCGATTGGTCGACGCCCACGCACGGCGCGTCGAGATTGGACAGGGCCTTGGAGCCAATGAGGGGTGAGATCCGGGGGGTACGGCGATGGCCAATGGGCGCGTGCGGGCGAGGTGGCGCCTATAAGGGGAGGTTGAGGCTGTGCAGAGTCAGGGACGTCGTACGCGGCAGAGAGACTGCTTAGCTAAGGCGCTTCCTGGGAACTATTATGGACGGTGGGTGGAGGCGGAGGCCAGGAGTCTAAGGAGAACAGAGGAAAATGGAACTGGCGAGACACAGGCGGCAAGCCAAACCAATGCCGTGCGCCTCCCGGTTCATGCCGTGCCCTGCCATGCCTTGGTTGCCTGACCCTCACCTCACCGCACTGACGCGGCAGCCCGCCAGGCGGGCAAGCGGCAAGCGGCTCGGGCTCACCTGAGTTCTGGCTTCTGGGCCCCTGGGGCCGCGGAGGGGGGCACAGCCGGCGGGCCTGAAGCTGGCGTGAGGGCGGCTTTGTCTGTGTAAGCGCCTTGAGACAAGTTTTTAGGCGCCGGCGGTTACGAAGGCGAAGGAGGAGGGAAAGAGCGCAGGCGGGCCAATTTGGGGGTGAGTGGTGGAGGTTCATTTTGGGAGCCGCTCGCCTTCTGGGAGATTACTATGCGTAGGTGAGCAGTCGCTTGGTCTGGCGGCCGGCTTGGATACGAAGGAGGCACGGAAATAGAAGGGCATGGTTTAGGTGAGGTAGCACTGTCGGCACGGGACACTACGGGAAGAAGGAAGAGTGTACTAGAACAAGAGGCAGCAGGAACCAGGGTCAACAGGAAACAGGAAGAGGGGGAACGGGAGGGTACTGGGAAAATGAGATCATACGCATCGCAACGGCAGGCCACGCGTGTTGCCTGTTTGGGAGTTGGCGATGCCCTCGCGGTCGTCGCGAGAGTCCAAGACAGCACGCGCCGTAGCACAGCGCAACCGCAACCGCGACGACAACAGACCACGAACCGCGTCTGTCTGTCCACGTTCATGTTCATGCATGCCACGCTAGAGCTGTACGACGCTGGAGCTCGTCTTCTTCTTCCATGTCTAGGTGTCTTGGTGTCTTGGTGTCTAAAAATGAGTCAGAGACGCCTGCAGCTCGCCTGCATGAAGCCCGACCAGTGAGATGTGAGAAGTGGCAAGACAGCGAAAGAACCCCAGATCAAGGTACATAGGTACAACAGTGAATCGTCAAATGACCCGGCACTGTACTTTTGGCAGCGACCAGGGTGGCGCCGCACAGTCCACGGATGTGTCCCTGCCCTCCCCGATCGTCAACGGGAACTCAACCTCCACGCCCGACTTTCCCATGATCCCACCCGAACAGAACAGGATACAACCCACCCATCCCATCCACACCCCATCCACACCCCATCCACGCTCCTCAACCGCCCTGCCGACCACTCGCCCGTCATCTCTGCCCGATCGCAGAAGAGAGCATCCCGTCGCGTTTCAGATGCACACCCCGGCACCAAGCCCTGTCGCGTCTCATGGCCGAGACCCAGCTTGAGCCTGACCCCATGCGGTCATTGCCCACGTCTACCGTCTGCCGACCGACTGATGGCTTCCACGACATGGGTCTGACCTGGCCGTAGGCCGTGGATCCAGAGGCCCGCCGCCGACCTTTCGCGCCGCATCACCATCCATTGGGCTCCAGTCGTTCGCCATCATAAAGGGCCTCGCAGTCCCCCTCCTCCTGCTCCTCACAACCACCACTGCCAACACCACTCGTCTCATCAGCACTCCTCGTCTTTCCAGCATCCCGCCTCTCCTCTTTCCCAATCGCTTTCCTTCCTTTCCTTGTGTACCCCCAAAAAAGATAGATCTCCACGGTCGTCCTTGGCGCGGCCTCTGCTTCACGGCACTCTCTCCTCCGCCTCTCACTTGCCTGTCGCCTCTCGCCGACTCGACAGACATTGCCCTTGGAGCTGGCCTCCTCCCTTCTTCCACCCTTCGCCCACTAATACCATAATCTGTCTGTCCGAGACAGGCCACCCAGCCTTCACCATGTCCACGTAAGAGACTCTCATACGCCCGTTCCGTCAAGTGGACCCTCACTAATACGAAGCAGTCTGGCAGCCGACATGGCCTTTGATTTCGCCTTCCCCTCGTGCGAGACGCCTCCCAACTTCTCCTTCGACCCTTCTCTCCTCGACATTCCCTTCAACCCCGGCCATGGCCGCTCCAGCTCGCGCGGCTCCGTCTACTCCATGGTCTCTACCGCCGACTCCATCGCCGACACGGCCAGCACCCGCATGAGCACCCCCAGCCGCGCCTCGCCCCCTGTTCACCACCGCGGGCCCATCCTGCTCCCCAAGATCCGCTCCCAGGATCAGGGTCTCGAGCAGTCGCCCGCCGCCAAGCGTCAGAAGACGGCCTCGCCTCCCGCCCACGCTGTGCCCAAGCGTGCCGCCGCCGCCTTCCGCCCCTCGCACACTCGCAGCTTCACCAACCCCGAGACCATCTCCTGGGGCATGCCTTACTACCCCCAGGCCGACGACATGAACGCCTCGCTTCTCTGCTCGCCTGTCGCCTTCGCTGAGGACGACGAGTTTGACTTCTCCTCTCGCCGTGCTTCCACCTGCAACCTCGACGACACCGCCATCGAGAAGTTTGGCTTCCCCACCTACCGCCAGATGCCGGCCTACATGCAGGCGCCCACCCCCACGCCTGTGAGCCAGCAGCAGCAGCAGCAGCAGCAACAACAGCAGATCGATGCCTTCAACTTCCCCTCTTACACCCCTCGGGCTCCTTCTCCTCTGAGTGTTTCGTCCACGCCTGACCCCGTGGCGACCACCACCCTGCATGACTACCTGACTGCTCCCAACCCGGCACCGTCTCTGGTCCGCACCGTCTCCTTCCCTATGCGCGACCCTCAAGCCAAGAACTTCTGGTGGGATGTTCGCCAAGTCCGCTCTTGGTCGTCCTTCAACCTCGACACCATCCTTTCTCTGCCCGGCGCGGCCACCCTCCTCCACTGCCCCGTCCCCGCGCCTCTCCTCCCCATGCCGGCTGCTTCCGCCCGTCATCCGGAGACCGAGTCGGCCCTTCATTCCATCTACGCCGCGCACTACCTCCCCCGCCTTAATGCCGCGCTGGCTTTGTCCTCGACCACCCCCCTGAGCCTCTCCCTGGCTCCCAAGACCTCCGCTTCCAACGCCAACTCGGAGCCCCTCTTCCTTGCCACCGCCTCGAACGACGCTGCTTCTGCTGCCGCCATCTTCGGTGGCAACCCTACAGCTCGTGCTGTCGGCCTTGTCCGCGCCTTTGACCGCTTCAACACCGGCATGCGCTCCGCGGGCCCCGTCGCCCGCGTCGAGTACCTGCGCGGCCTCGCCGCCCTGCACCACGCCATGCGCGCCCACGGCACTCGCTACGGCTTCATCCTGACGGAGATTGAGCTCGTCATCGTGCGCAACGGCAACGAGCGTACGCCTCACTTTGGCTTCCTCGAGGTCTGTGCCGTGCCCCTTGCTGGTGGCGACGGCGACTTGACAGCCTGCCTCGCGCTCTGGGGCCTCTGCGTCATGGCCAATGATGGTGCCGGTGCCTGGAAGGCCGAGATTGGCGCCCCGGCCGAGGGCACCAGGCGGAAGGCGCTCGCGAGGGACTCGTGGATGCCGTCGCCGCAGCTTGCTGAGAAGCGAGAGGCCAAGAGGGCGAGAGGTTGGGTTTGGCCGGAGGATGCCGTCGGCAGGAAGGAGCTGGGCAAGAGGGGTGTGCGGTATGGTGGTGTTTAGGGGTTGATAGACACACGACGACACGGCTGGTTCCGTGCTCGGAAATGAGTGATGGATCTTGTAATGAGAGACGTGGGATGACTGATGATCACGATGGTCAGAGTCTTGGTGCCTTGGTTAGGATAAGCTCGTAATTTCAGCGTTTTCTTCACTTGCTTTCCGCGCTCTAAAGATTTTTGAGATTTATCTCGTGTATGCCCCTTGAGGATTCTCTTGTGCAACAAGCCGGAGCCTGGCGACTTGAATGTCTGTTTACTGGGCCCTGCGAACTCTCCTAGACTTTAGATTTAATCCTATCTGTCATTGAACGCAGACACTCAGATTCGAACCCACAGCTGATACATGGTAGAAGACTAGCGAGAGGAGGACGCGCTTGAAAATTCCATAGCAATGGCATTGCGCAGGATATGTCTGAGTCGTTGCCTACAGCGCCATGTTCCCGCGCGATGATTGAGCCTCACAGACTGCCCGTTTTACCCTCGAGTGAGCTCCTGATCGGGTATTCTGTCGCCTCGGTTGGAAGCATTACACGATGGGAAAGACTCACGAGTTAAGCCGTGGCCGAAAATTTGAGACATGAACCCAGGGTCACAGAACACCACATCGCCAAAAGTCTGGCGTGGTCGACGCGCTCAAAGTGGTAGAAGGCAATCTCCTCTGCTAAAACGGAATCAACCCCCGTCTTCGTCGGATTTGTTGGCGCCGCTAAAATCAATAGTCGTATCTTATGCATCGTCGTTGATGCTCACGAGAACCTCACCAGCGAGCTGAAAGGTTACGTTCGGGGGGCTAAACCTACAGTCTTGACAGCCTTCGCCGTCTTGCGTCTCGTGTCTCACTGCTGCGTCGTTTATGCCGGACCTAAGGAATGGAGTGCTGTTCGAGACTGGTTGTAAGAGGAAATTAGGACTTGGTGCTTGAAGCAGCGAATAGAGGTGGGCAGAGAACTCCCGATACCTAGTTCTCCCGGCGGAAGTTCATGGTTTTGGAGACAATCACAGGATTGGTGAGGTGGGAGATGGTCTCTCAGACTTCATCCAAGCACCTGGTGGTGGATAAAGCACAAGGCGTGGTCGGACATGATACTCGCAGACTGAGGAGCAGAAAATGAGAGACCGAACTCCCAGAAGGCGCACAAAAACGGCGAGAGAGAATCGTGTGGGCTAGAGGGAATGAAGTTTGGCAACCTGCTTTGAAGTCACCCTGTAATGAACAGAAATGCCTGAATTCTTCATATGGACCATCATCTGATCTGACAGCTGATTATTAGGGTAAGCCTTTTCCTGCTTGCCACCAACACACATTCACGAACAGTCCTGCACCAGCCAGTACATGATCTTCCCACGCTGCATTTCGACGACAAGAGCGCACATCTCAACACCCTCCAGGCCTCGAAACCGGTATTGCCTCATGCCTTCCACCCAGCCTGGTCGGCTTCAATTTAAAACCACTGAAGGCATGCCCTGCCGAGGCGGAATTGGCGGCCGCCGGTCCATGACGCCCAGCTGAGGACCCCAGGCCACATGTTCATCTGAAGTATGACAGTCTCCTTGCGGGTAAATGAAGGCTGCAGGAACCCCTCATTTCATCAAGCCACTCAGCCGATAGAGTGTCTGACAAGAGTCCCTCGTTCTTCAGCTCCGCGCATCGGGTCAGCATGAACTGCTTACACCCGACCAATACGGCCGTTGACGGAGGCCCAGCCCTACCTTTCGGCACCATACGCGGATGGACGGCAGTCAGACTCGCTAAAATCGTGTGATCTGATTCGGTCTATCCCTTGTGCTTGGCTGACGGTATGTTGTGATAGTTGCGGCCGCCTGCCCCTATCGCCCGACTAGCCCTTCCGTTCGCGGCCGGCCCGGAACGCACGACCAGAAATCTTATTTCGACGAGAGCCCGATGGGGGAATGTTGGACGCCCACTCCGAAGTGGCTTCCCGTCGCAATTCGCCCAGCCAGTCGGCGTGCGGGCTGCCCTCCCCGGAGTCTCAGCTAATTCCATGGATGGCGCTCTCGAGATGCACCACGGTAGCTCAATTGTAGGCCGGTGATGTGTCTTGGAATAGGGGGATGCGACTTGACTGCCGTCTATTCTTAGTAGCGGGCTTGCTGGAACAGCACGGCTGTAGGCCATCATACGCATACGATGCGCTTTGTCGCATCCCGTGGAAAGGTATAAAGTACTGGACTCCCACTATTGTCTATCCCTGGCTTTCAGTCACCAAAAGCCATCTGCGAACAATATCTTTCCAGCTACATCAAAGAACTTCAAAGCCCAGATATCAAGCTACCAATACCATGGCCTCTATCAAGACCCTCGCCGTTCTGGCCACACTCGCCCTCGGCGCTGTCGCCTTCCCCGCCGAGCCTCGCGACGAGGCTCCCTCGACCACGCCCTCTGTCGAGGTCACCTTCGCCAAGGCATCCATCGACCTCAAGCCCAGCGGTCAGTGCGGTCCTACCAAATGCGGTCCCGGCCTCGTCTGCTGCAATGAGAGCTGCGGCATCTGCACGCCGCCTCGTGGGCTCTGCATCACCCTCTGGTGCGGAGAGCCTGCTCTTTCAATTTAAGATGGGATGGGAACCGAAGGGTCTATCGTATGTCCATGTCCACTACGATGATGGATGTGATGAGGGGTCTCATGCGTTATTTTACCCTGTTTCTTCTGGCCTAAGATGCAAAGGAAAGGAAGGAGACATTGACGGTTGGCTGCCTCAGTTTCGTCCTTATCAACATGAAACTCCTAAACCACTGGAATGCGACTTACTACCCTAGTCGTCGAAGCTTGGTAAAAGCGCACTGAATGTGAGGCAGTGATCATCCAGATAGTCGTGACAGATGTACACGACCCAAGGACAGAGACAGTGATGCCGGTGTTGAAAGGGTAACAGAATATGTTGAACTCCCGTTTGAAAGCCCAAGCATCTGGATTTATGAAGTATTTGCGAGTGACGAACTCAAGTGGGTGGAAACACGAATGGGAGACATGGGATCAGGACAAAGATTATGTTTTCTATTGATACTGAGTATCATCCTTGGCGACGAAGTTTTGATGAAGGTAGCGTAGGCCATTTGTGCAACCACTCTACAGATAAAGATAATGTGCAGCCCTGGAAATGCTCCTGCCTAGACCTTGGAAAGAATTTCGCTGGGGCGCTTCTCGTCGGCTGCTTGCTCGACGCTCCCCGTCTGGTCCAGCGATTGCTCCGAAGAACCATGCCCTGGGCCAGTTCGCCTTTGTCGCAGTTCGCGCCCCAGCTCATCATGGCTGTCGTCCCATCGAGCCACCTCCGTGTTGGGCACACGCAGCAGGCGGTGTGTGTTGGCGCCGTTGTCGTCGACATTGACAACCTGCGATCGAATGGAATAGTCGCCCCAGCGAGGCAGTAAGGTCATCCAGAAATAGTAGTAGGCGCCGCAGATTCCCATAATGGCGACTCCAACAATCATGTAAGTTGCGTAGAAAAAGCTGACAGTACCCCCGAAGATACCGCCAACGGGAGGTATCCACGGCATGATCAGCAGGTAGAGCTGAGAGAGCAGGTAGAGTATGACCAGAGCCCACCAGGCCCGGAACTCGGACCGCGGGGTGCCAGAACGGTTACGACGCCGACGGAGAAGGATGAGGCCAACTCCCAAGGCCACATCGAACATGGCGTCTGGGTAAGACTTGAGGGAAACAACAAATTGGAAGGCATCGCCAGCCGGAGGAGTAACGATCATGAGGAACGTGAAAGCCCACTTGAGAAGGTAAGGACCGATAGGCGTGCCGAAGGGCTTAGTTGACACCCAGAAAGTTGTCCAAGGGAGTACACCTTGACGGGCGATTTCGCGGATCTGGCGCGACTGGCTGATTAATACGGCCAGGAGGTTACCAAATGAACTCAGTAGAACGCAGAAGTTCAAAGCAGACTCAGCGGTAGGGCCGAAGGCGGTGCGGAAGAAGACAGCGGCAGCCAGTTCCTTAGATGTAGCGAACACCTCCTTCGGGACAGCGGCGAAATAGGCGATATTGCAGAGGAAGTAAAGAGTGAAGACGATAAGTAGCGAGAAGGTGGCGTTCTTCTTGAGGGTCGGGACGGGGTTCTTGATCTCGTTGGCCATACTAAACGCATTTTGCCAGCCCGAGAAGGCGAAGCTGATGTTTACCATAGCCTGTGACAGGTTGTAGCCGCTTGACGTGGTGCCGGAAAAGCCATCCTGGAAGTTGATACCAGGTGAAGGAACGCGAGGAACGTGTCCGCCTAGAATAACCAGGCCCGAGATGGCGATAAAGCTAAGGAGGAGCAGCTTCAACGCACCGATCACATTGATCGCCCAGTACGAATACTTGTTATGTGCGATCACGCAGATCACAGCCAATGTATAAGCCGCAACAGCCACACCCTTCAGCTCCCATGGGTCTGGAGTTCGACCAACGATACGCCACAGGTAATTCGAGAGAACAATAGCGTTACTGCTGCTGAATGAAAACAGAACCGTCTGAACGGCAAACGTAACTGGGAAAAAGTGCTTTGGCCTGGGATAACTCTGCTCAAGCCACACAACCTCGGAGCCGCTTCGATTGGGAAAGTAGCTGGCGAATTCCAAGTAGACACCGAGACCAGCAACTGCTAGAAAGAAGCCGATAACCCAGTACACCAGGGCTAATCCGACAGAGCCCGTCAGACGTAGAATCGTTGCAGGTGTGGAGAAGATGCCGGTGCCGACCATGTGGTTGAGGTTGAGGAAGATGATTGTAAGCCAATTGACGTGATAACCCAATGGCGATTTTGTCTCAACCGGTGCGCCAACGGCCTCCTGGTAGCCTGTAGCTCCGTTGCCGGCTGTCTGGCGGAAGTAGGCCAGATTACCATCGCGAATGACTGACGCCTCGCTGTCCGAGTAATCGCGGCTATCGGGGGCGACTTGGCCCGTCGTCTGCGGCTTGAGCCGGGAGAGGAAGCCCATGGTGGTTGTTTTAGCGGCAGCCAGGAGCAGACAGTGAGAGGTTTCGTGTGGGGTTGGAGGTGTTGGAGTGAAAGCTACTGAAGTAGTCCACGGTGGTGATGAAGCAGACAGGCACAGCAGACGTTTTATTATCCGCGTGCTGGCTTTCTGAGCGGACTCAAGAGGCTCACCGACCACACCGGGCGCGCGATAGACCGACAAGAAGCGTTTTTTTTCATCTCGCCCCCCTTTTGTCCCTGTTCCACGTACAGGACGTGATCGGCCAGGGTGATGGCATAATCGCAACTGGAGAACAGTTAACGATGGGCACTGGGCAATGTCGCTTTAAGCTGCAGGAAAAGTCCATCTCAAACTTCTCATCTTCAAGTTTTAGTCATGCCGGGCCCATATAGCGAGCACGTCATCCCGAAGGCCCTTGGCCAAAACCCAATGGCTCTCTTGCTGGTCGAAACATGCGTTCCGTCCGCGGAGATAAGTCTCGCGGAGACGGGTGGAACCTCACATGTATGACTTGCGTCCCTTAGAATCGTATGACTCGCCCAAGGACTGGAGTCAACGCACATGTGCCAGCGATTTGTGTTCCGACGTGCTTGCATCATCGACGCTACCAGAGACTTCAGAGTTGGTTTTCATCGTTGATAACAGTCTACCCGCCCGGGCCGCAAGGCTTCCCGCGGGAAGCAAGCCACCCGCTCCGGGAACTAATAACCCTTGCAATTGGC
Organism: Verticillium albo-atrum; assembly: GCA_002851705.1. Taxonomy (NCBI): domain Eukaryota; kingdom Fungi; phylum Ascomycota; class Sordariomycetes; order Glomerellales; family Plectosphaerellaceae; genus Verticillium; species Verticillium albo-atrum. The sequence continues at coordinate 3,982,480 of NMXJ01000003.1, read as the reverse complement.
AAGGTTAAGAATTCTTGCGTGCTCGCACTGAGGATTTTAGCATCTCTCAGAAGATGTGACAGGTGTGGAACTGAATCCTCATTCTCTGGGCCCGGTGACTTGATTAGGACTGCCATATCAAGGCACAACACTGCAGGGTGTCTTTCAGTATTGCTTTTCCCCGTGATTCATAATCATGAATTCAAATTATCTTGATATGCTTATTCTAGGTCGCGGAGTCCCCCTTCTTAGGGTTGAAATGTCGTTGCGAGCAGCCCATGGAAGAAATATCCCGAATCGCGCGTGCCATTCAGTGACGCCAATTCTTACTTGGTACTCTCGCTGCGAGTGTGTGGCTCGAGCGGGAACGTCTGTAGCTCAGGGGTCACGCCGCCGTAGACGCGGTCCCATCTCGCAGCAAGCGGGGCTGGTGTCTCCCATGCATATTCGGGGTCACGCAGCCACTGTCGTAGTAGATGTCTCCTGCAGATTCTCACCCGGTCAGTTGTTGCTCTAGCTGGTATCGTCGGGCTTTCACTCAGAGACCGTTGGGGCATACTCACTGCTCAAGCTCGGTGACTGTGAACCCGTCCCGCGCATGGAAGATGGCTACATTATTGACGTACTGCATGTCGCCCTTTTCAAAGTTGGTCGAAACGCTGAACCGCTCGCCGAGAAAGTGAAGTGCGTCCAATGCCTCGGCCTGTGCTTCTGTAATGGGAGGCAGGTGACTGCTGCGCGGGAGTTCTCCGTAGCCAACATAGTAGCGCCGGCCGTACTGAAGGAGCACCCGATCCGGCACCTTGCCGTCGGCGCTGGCGGGTTGGTGGTACAGCAGGGGCCGATTCATAATCTTATCCTTATTGTCTACAGTCTTGGTGAAGCTGGAACCGGACAGGCGTCGTCAGTAACAAAAGGGGAATTCGCCTGACCAAGGATTCTTACAGTTCAGCTTCCCACCTTTCACTCAAAGTGTGAATGAGATCAGGCCTAGTTGCGGCGAGAAAGTTATACACGCGCCATGTGCTGGCCAGGCGACTGGCGCCTCCCTCGGCAGCTGTCGAGAGTGCGAAGAGCGAGACTATGTCGCCCGAGTCGGTATGGAAGACCTGCTTATCGGCGGTATACGCGGGGGTACCGATCTTGATCTTGTCCTTGTTCCTGTTCTCGCCGAGCCCAGACTTGACGTCCTTGATATGTCCGACAACGACATCGGCGCGTTTGCCTTCGAAGTAAGCATCTTGGCGGCCGCGGATGGGGCCGATATGCGAGGAGACTCCTGTGTAGATGATGATGTTCTCCTCGCGTGTATAGCGATCAACGTCTAGGCCGCGAAGAACGAAGAAGCCGTGACCAAGATGGAGCTCACGTGAAAGACGGCGCAACTCATCATGCAGGGCGGGTAGTGGGAATGTCTCCTGCGTGATGTATCCGAGAGAAAGGTTGAGAGCTGGGCCCGACCATTAGTTGGCCATATCGCGAATAGTTCTGGCGAAGGGAAGCACGACTCACACTTAAAATGGACTACGGCTTCGTCAATCTCAGCCAGCTGGTCAGCCGACAGAACGTAGGTCCAGTCATACTTCTCGGCGATAGTCTCCCCGTCCCAGACGAGATCGCCCTTCAGCTCTTTGGGGAAACCATTGGGTAGGATCGTTGGCAGATCTTCAGTCTGCCTTCGGCGGGCAATACGGGCCTGATAATTGTCCCAGTCTGGGTGGTAGCCAATGTCCGGCTGACCCGGGGGCGGCACAACAGTAGAGGCTGTGGCTACGGCTGCCATGTCTATTGATGATTAAAGGGGTCAGAATTTTGAGAAATGAAGAGGTACGGGAATGAGTTGGCAGTCAGATCACTGCTTTCTTTTTCCAATCTGGATCTTGTCGATTCGGGATGAACCTATAGATCAGCCACGTAAACGGACGGGGAACGGCTTTGGTGTTTGACATCCCGGGCAATCATCCGAATCCGCGAGCGGTGCTCCCTACCGAGCATCTCATCGGGCCCCGCCATGGCGTGCCTGACGATGATCCCGCGGGAAGTTGGAACGACTTGACGGAAGTTCCATCGACCCCTGCTCAACCTGCAATTCATACCTCGAATCTTTCTCAGTAGCCGGCTAATTTACGTTGTGTAGACGCGCGCCAAAGTCGGGAAGGCGGATAGCTTAATATTACCTCCTATTGGGTGAGTGTGCTCGATTTATTGATCCTAGGAACGGGTGTGTCTGAAGGTCTTGGTGTCTTATCTACGTTCAGTGAGTAGAGTGAGTAAGCCTAGGTCCGTGTGGGAGGTCGATGACGGTCAGGTTTTGAAGTAGCCGGTGCAGTGACCATCACGAGGCTACTCCGAGAGTACGTGGTCAAGCTGAGCGCAACGAAAACGAAACTCTTTCAAAATATCACACCGAGAAAATTCCCACATCCTTATTATGTCCTCACTCGTCCCCTTTGATCACAGAACAGCTATCAGAGCGAGAAGGGTCATGATCAGCGCTCCAGAGACCGCCACGCCGCGCATCGACAGATCGTTCTTCTTCTCGGAATCGATAATATCCCAACTGTCGCTTCGATTGCTTTCTGTACCGTCAAGCTCCAATTCCCTACCATCCTCGCAGATATAGAACGACGCTTTGTCGACAATTCCAAACGGGCCGGAGCCCCACTCATGACACCCCCAGCAGCACGGGTTGAGCTCTCCGCACGATATCTCCTCCAATGTCGGGTTCTTCGTGGTCGTGGCAGTCGTTGCCGGCAGGGTACTGACAGTCGTTCGATTAGGCAATATCCAAGTGGAGCAATAGCTTCGGTAATCGACTTGTGTGGTTGCACGGCTGCACACAGTAGAAGCTGACTCGCTTGGAACGGCGAAATATGAAGCCTCCGCGAAGTCAATGGGATGTAGATCTGATGGTGCTATCAGCTCCATAGTGCCGTAGGTAGCCGTGGGAGACATGTGTCCAGTGACAACACTTGGCAGATACAAGGTCTGTGTCACTGTATGTGAGATGAAACCTGTTTGGTGGCTGCCATCCCTTAGAAAACACCTGTCGAAAGTGACCGTGACATAGTATTGTGGTTGATCCATCACATCCAGTTGTGGGATCTCGTTGCCAACCCCGAAAGGCACCCAGACAGTGACTGCAGTGACAAAGGCATCGATGCTTGTGCTGACACTGAGCGGTGTTGGTGTCGCCTCACCCGGGGGGAGCTCGACTTCGAACGTGGAGGTTCTCAATCGTGTCGTAGTATGGTCGGTTTCGGTGATTGTGAGATATGCTGAGGTCGAGTTGACGAAGTAACGAGTGACTTCATAAGCGAGCGTGGTTTGCAAGATCGCAAACTGGGCGCTTAGCAGCAAGTGGCGCCAGCCCATCTTGGTTTATCAATGGGGTCTTGGGCATAAGTTTGATGATGGCTAGGTGAGGTTGGTCCTCAACTGGCTCAACCTGAAGTCGGTGGGTAGGGTGGATTTAAAGGGTTTCCTGATCTTCAGTAGGTAGCATTGGGCAATAAGCCTTCTGTGCCACAACCCCGCAGCAAGCTTACACTTGGTCGGCACAACTATAGGCCGAAAGGTGTTCCGATCGCTTGATACAAGCCTCGAGTATTGCATCGACGTGAAAAACGGTATTCTGCCACCACAAAGTGTATCGATTATCTTGATGTTTGCGAAGCATTATAATTAATTTCATTCAAAGAAGCGCTTAACTTGATCTGTATGCTCGAAAGTAAAGGGTATCCAAAGAAGCAACCCAAGGTCAACAAATTCCCTGGCTCTTGTTACACACCCACGTCTTCCAGTTGTCGTATACTCATGGCTCATGAAGCATCTATCTCGTCTCCTCCGCTCCATTCACAACCCTCAAAGCCCTCCTCGGGCCCATGACAACCGAGAAGAAACTTGGTTCCTGCCCCTCGAGAAGCGCCTCAGTGCTCGAGATGCTGTCGCGATCCGTCTGCGCCCCGCGACTGGTGCCATCACCTGTCCTTCCACTCCTCACATCCTCGCTCTTCCTCGCGTAGCCGCCTCCGCTGCCGCTCCCCGCCGCTGTCGTCCCGCTGTTCGATCCGGGCGTGATATCATCTGGCATCCACTTCGGCTCTTTGCCGGGCCCCACCCAACCGAAACTCTCATCGCTAGCTGTGCTAGTGTCCCGGTTGTGGCCCCGCCCGGACCGGCCCCGGCCGAGGAGTCCGCCGAATGCCCCGCCGCTGAGCCCGAATGACGCGTTGGAAGCGCCGTGGTAGCGGTTTGCGACAGCGAGATGCTGTTTGTAGGCTGCGACCTGGCGGCGGTACAACCAGGCGCACCAGCCAAGGTAGGCAGCAAGGAGGGCGAAGATACCGGCGATGATACCTGCGGCGATGAGACCAGGGTTGGAGTCGCTGCCGTTGCCGCTTCCGTTGCTGTCTCCTTCGCTGGGGGTGTTTGAATTGCCTCCCGTTGCGCCTGGGGCGGGCTGGGTGACAGTAGCAGTGGCGCCGCTCTCGGTAATAGTGAAGACGGGTGGTTTGCCAGTCGCGAAGGGACCATCGGTGGCAGGACCGCTAGAGGGCGTGGTGAGGGTGGCTTTGCCGTCGGCGTTGCCGCCAATGACCTTTTGCACGGGCTCAGGGACGCGATAGCCCCAAGAATTGGCAAGGACGAGGTTTTCGGGGCTGACGTCGGCTTCGTGGTCACCAGCGGTGAACGTGTCGGCCCATTGCAGGGACGAGGCGTTGAAGACATAAATACCGGGCGAATCGCAGGGGATATCTTTGCCAACGTAGCCGCCAACGAGAATCATCTGGCCGTCACGCATGGTGCAGGTATGACCGGCACGAGGTGCAGGGACAGAGGACGAGTCGTCGTTGTCGACCCTAATCCAGTGAAAGGCAGGGATGGTTAGGATGTACATGTCGTTGTACTGTGTTTGGTTATCCTGCAATGCGTCAGTTCTGTATCATACAATTCGAGCCAGCAATGATGCTCACGGTAACTAGATCCTGGCCGCCAAAAAGGTAGATTTGGAAGCTGGATGCATCTGGTGCGCTGGCGACGACGGCGCAAGGGTTGACCCTAACAGGCGGCTTCTCGCCAGACGTTTCCTGGTTGTACCACTCGGAGGTCTCAATGTCAAAGACATCTAGGCGCTCCATGTTCTCGGTGAGTTGGTCCTCAGCACCACCGCCCAGTCCGATGAGGACACCGCGCTTTCCCCAGCCTGGCACAAATATGAGGACCGCATCGGCTCGCTCAGGGAAGTTCTTGCCGCCCTGAGTGCCGCCTTCAGTGATGTTGCGGTAGGTACCACCGTCACCAGCGCCGGAGCTATGAAGGGTGTCGACGCCGGTGTTAGCGAAGCCTGGATGAGTCCATTCGAGCAAACTGCTGAGGTAGACCCTGGCGACCTGGAGGGACCAGTCGCGGGTTGTGGCCACATCAAGGTGACCTCCGAAGTACCAACTCAACCCGAGCTCAGGGACAGACAGACCGGCACCCTCTGCCGCCCGCTGAATGGGAATGTCGCTCGCGGTGGAGTAGTTTCCCGCCGATGTACGAGGGTCGTCGAAGCTGGACCATTCCTTGTTTTGGATATTGTATTTCCACAATGCCATCTTATCGGGAGTTGCATACTGCCCCTCGCCGCTGCCATCGTCAACATTGTCGGCAAACTGTCCACCGTAGAGGTACAAGTTGTCGTAGTCCTGCCAGAGGTAACCGAGGGAGACTTCGGGCGGTCCGTTGGGGATCTCGAGGCCGGTTAGTTTGGGTTCATCGATGCCCCAAGAGCTCTGGAGGTCGAGAGTCAAGAAGTTTTTGTCTGACAAGTTAGCGATGATCAACTCGGCACGAATAGAGGTGTCTTACTCCACGTGTCGAACTCCTGGTCGCCACGTGTTTTGGCCTGTCCGCCGTAGATGTACAGTGTTCCATTAATTTGCGCCACTGATCATGTTAGTCAGGGAACTTCAATCCCGTTTTCGAGCCGGAACTTACCTTGATGCGCCCACCTGGTGCAAACTTCCGTTGGGCTGGTTTGTCTCGCCTGGATCACGCCAGCCTCGACACCAACTTCGATCTTCTTCTGGCCGCTGCGGTAGCTGAAGGCGGGAATCACGACGGCAATCAGCAAAGCAATGACGGTGAATCGCTGCAAGCTTGAGACCGAAGACGGAGGTCCTGTCGCGACCGTCTTGACGCGGGGCCTCTTGTAGCTAGTAGCCAGCTTGGTGTACCACGATCGTCTGCGCTCCGGCCTTGAAGACTGATGGTCGTCGTTGCGGTTATCGTTCTCGTTCTCGTTATCATTATCATTGTCGTCATGCGACTGTCGACCAGCATCGCGATCGCTTTGTGGTGCGGAATCGTGCGTATCTTCTTCCCGTTCTCGCTTCGTCGGCAAGGCTGTGATGCCGCCAAAATCCTTCTCGCTCACGACCGATGACTCCCGGTCGGCTCTTGGCGATGCCGGGCATGCCTGTGAGCCGTCATCGCTCACGTCGTCGTCGAGGCCCACTTCCTTGAAAACGGACCGGCGACCCTTCTTGATGTTCCCGACCATAGAGGCCGGCATTCTGGATGCTTCGCGAAGGCGGTCCGACGTCAAATGAGAGTTGAATTTGGGTCGCGAAGGGTGAAAGCTGGGAGATGGAGGGCCTGTACCGTAGGCTGAGGGTGATGGGAAGACCTTCGTAAAAGACATGGTGGCGAAAGCGTTCAGCTGGGCTGCGGCGGGCGTGCGCTGACGTCGACCTCGCAGGATGGCAGGCTGGGAGCAGCAGCAGCGTGCACTGCAATACAGGCTATGATGTCGCCGGGCTGGGGAAGGGGGGTAAGGTGGTAGGGGTTGTCACACAGGTGAGGGGCCTACACTGGGGGATGGAATGTCGTATTAGGGAATTCTCCGATCAGATACGAGAAGATAGATAAAGAGGAGAAGACGACGGTGAGGGAGTGAAATGGAACAGCGAGAGCCACTGTCTATCACGACAGAGAACAACCAGGATGAAAAGATGGAATGATGGGAGAAGAAGAGAAGAGGCGATCAATCCAAGATGAGAAGCCCTTCGTCACGGACAACTTCGTCCAGCAAGGCCCGACCAAACCAGGGTCTTCCGACCAGTCAAGAGATCCCCCGGGCCAGCGCATTGCTAATAACCGATCTGAATGCTGAGCCCTCAGGTACAGGGACGTGTGAGAACGTGGGGCGCGGTACAGCCAAGAAGCCGGCAACTGCCCATCAATGCCAGGGAGAAGAGGCCAAGAAATCCCGAAGAAGGCTCCCTTTCCAGCGGTTCGTAGGGGTCGCGGACCGGAAGCTTGGTCCCTATGAAATCATGGATGCTACTCTACACCTTTCAGGGTCGTGGCGCGACAGGGAGACCGGCCGGAGCAAAAGTTGGCAGGATGCGACGGGGAAGGGTCGTCAGGGTCATGCTCCGCGGCCCTCCACATCGGCGAGCATTGACGGGACTGGATCAATCCAGGAACGGCGCAGAGACGTCGTGATGATTGGCCATGGAGTCGACAGGGAAGCCTGGACGATGACCTCACCTGATGGACCATCATTCGCCTGGTTCGGAGAAGGGTGGTGTGCCGCACGCGCAGTTACTGGAACGGGATTGGTATCACTAGCCTGTCGAGTCTCAATACGACGCTGTTTCGACTGGCCATCGAGATGAGCGGCAGCGAGCGACAGACCGGTTCGAATGGTGCGGTCCCTCGGAGACCTTGACCATGATGGAAATGATAGACTCCGCAGAAATGACAGACTCTTTGTACACGTACGAAGTAGAGAAGCACGGAAGAACCGACGAAATCAGGCAAAATGCCGAGTGACGTCAGACCTAATACTTGATCAGATAATAGTCAGCCACTGCTTCAGCCACAGGATCTTCGTTAAGCCACATACCTTTCACTGCCAGCAACAAAATCCAGTGGCAATACGTGTGAAATGCTTCAGTCGTCTCGCTCCTTGTATATTCCGGTTCCATGGAGAGACTGGTGGTACAGAGCTATTTTCCCCTCGGCTGGGTCCGTGGCGCAATGTTCCATGAATAGATGGGTCGACCCTCCAAACCACACAAAGGTAATGGAGGTGTGGATAGCACCCTGCATATGCAATGCTCAGCCCCAGCCTGACCCCTCTTGCCGTCTTGTCCGCCCAGTTGTCCCTCACAACATCGCGAGAAGCCTCACTCTTTCTTTGTGATACCCTCTCCTGTCGGGATTCGTTTCAGTGGCAACTTGCGGCAGCCCCTGCCCCGAACGCCACAGACACCCCAGCCCCAAATCGCCGTTGCATACCAGACTGCCAGCATCTAGTAAGGTTGTGGTGTCGCGAGCGACGGTACGGGCAATATGCGTCTCATAAACACTACAACGTTCGAACTTAGGGAGTTCTTCGGAAACGTCCCTCCTTACGCTATCCTCTCGCACACCTGGGGCACAGGGGAGGGTAGCGAGGTTACGTTGGGACAGTGGATGAACAGACGAAGCATCCCAATACAATCCCAAGGGCTTTCCAAGATCCTGAAGAGCTGCGAGATTGCTGCCGCCGATGGACTTGAATATGTTTGGGTTGACACTTGCTGCATCGACAAGTCTAGCAGCGCAGAACTCAGCGAGGCCATCAACTCCATGTTCATGTGGTACCAGCGCGCTAAGATCTGCTACGCTTATCTCGAAGACCTTACTTCCTATACTGGACCCTATGACCTCCAAGTTAAGACCTTGCGGCGGTGTCGGTGGTTTTCGCGAGGGTGGACCTTGCAAGAGCTTATTGCCCCGAAGGTTGTCCGCTTTTACGACACCACATGGCAATGGATCGGATACAAGTCAGATCTGGCACGGCAATTGGCAGATATCACAAACATCTCGTATCAGGTCTTCATCAACAACACATCACTCTCTTCGTTTTCTGTGGCACAGCGAATGTCATGGGCAGCCCATCGAACTACAACTCGGAAGGAGGATTTGGCATACTGTCTTCTGGGGCTCTTCAACGTGAACATGCCACTTCTCTACGGCGAAGAAGACCGAGCGTTCGTACGACTCCAAGAACATATTATGCAAAAGACAAACGACCTCAGCATTCTTGCTTGGGGACCAACCGAACCCAGCCCGAATCTCGAAACTGGTGCTGTGCAGGGATGCCTCGCTTTAAGCCCGGCCGACTTTGCATGTAGCGGTCACATATCGCGGGCGGACCAGCTGGGAATGATGGAACCCGAGCTCGTGGTAACCAACAAGGGGATCAGGATCGATACCATAAGAGACATGGAGTACACGAGACTCGCAATCGACGGCAATTCGCGACGCGGTTGTTACATTTTGCGAATCAACTGTTTCATCAAAGTTCAACCAGACTTCAGCTTCGAGATCGCCATCCCACTCCAGAAATGGGGCCCAAATGTCTTCGTCAGAGACATGCAAGAGACGAACCGTTTCAACCCGTTTGAATACGAATACAATCCCGGCTGCGAGGAAGTTCAGACCATATATCTCCTTACATCACTGCCAGACTACGTCGAGGGTAACCAGGGCCAAACGTTGCTTGCCAGCTATCGCAGAGCAGCCTATTGCATTGCAGCACTGCGAGTCGAAACTACAAACCTTGTAGACGTTGAGCTAGCTTGCACAAAAAGATGGCCCTCGAGCCTCTGGGATGCAGAACGGTCAATTTTCTTTGTGCCTGTCGGGGGCCCATATCGACAGTGGACGGCCTGCCGATATGTCGTCCGATCGCGCCAATCTGACGAGGATACCTGGTTAAGCTTCTATGTGGTACTCATCTGGTGCACCGAGCAAGGCATTAGAAGACGTCCCAGCAAACGGCGGAACAAACAGGGAAGGGGCTATGGTGGATTCGTGGAGAGGCAAACATCTCCTGAGCCTGAGGGACCCTTTTCGTCCTACACAATCATTAGGGGCGCAACGTACGACTCTTTGCCAGCCACGGATGATACCGATAAGGTGTCTGACTTATTGGACACTCTGGGAAAGAACCAAAGAGACTCAACTCTACTGAAAACGTCCCTACTAAGGCTAGGGGCGGTTGAGTGGGACACCTCAATGCCTCTCAAAGACGGTGAGTGTAGCTGCTACCAGGTCGTTGATTGCAACATGAGGATTGGGGATGGTTCTGAAATCTGTACCGGGCCTATGTGGCAAGCAGAGGTCAACTTTTTGAAGGTCACACAATCGCTGACGAAGAGCCATAATGGGTAGATAGACAAATGGTCTGTGGGCCGAAGCCCGTGACCCAACACCTCAGAATGAAGATGCGTCACTTATCATTCAGGACTGATGATGACTTGCCTTCATACATGATGTGATAATTCGCGCGAAAGTGGAATGAAGTATAAAGATATCGAGGTATTAATGCAAACACCCAGACGTTTAATCGCTTCGCCAAGCTTCCTTTCCCCTCGGCATGCGGGGAGTTGATTGCTTATGGCGTAGGAAGCCAGGCGACGTGTTGGATACGCGGAAAGGACTATGAGTACGCGGAAGTCGTTTCTAATAAATTTCACGTTGCTGCCATGTTACTTGGGCTTTCGGGCTCAAGAGCTGCGCAATAAATCAACGAGGCCGCAGGACAAAGTCCCAAGTGCTTCTTCTGTTGACCAGTTCCATTTCATCTGGTAGAAGCGACACAAGTCAATATGACACTCGCCTGGCAAAAGGTAGCTCCCAACCGGTGGGAGCGCCCTGCAGATGGCTTTGAGGGATATTTCATCTTTAACGCCAACGCTTCGGCCAAGCACAGCGGGACACACCAGCATTACGCGCTTTTCTCGACCATCAAGCTTGTCCTTGACCTACCAGATATCACCGCAGCGCTCAAGAATGCGTGGAAACAGATGCGCTATGAACATCCTCAGATTGCCACCTGGGTCGAGGGTATGACCAAGGTGTACCTGATCCCCGACGAAGACGCGCTGAACGACTGGATGGCGTCAACTTTCATCATCTCATCAGCTACTGATGCGGAGGAACTCTACATGTCAATCGGTCTCATCAACCAAGCGACACTATACTGGCTGCCGAAATCGTCTCAGATCGTCTTGCGTGCGCCTCACCATACCATCGATGGTATGGGAGTATTGATGCTATGGCACTGCTTTCTCAAGGCCTTGTCTTCTCCAATGAACGAAATCGTGTTCGGAGATGAAACCGCCAGACTGGCCCCGGCAATAGCTGAGATTCTTGGCCAAACGACACCACCAAGCCCACAGCAGCTGGAGCAGGCGGGCGCTCTCTTTATGGACTACGCTGGCCGCTCCCCAGGGACCTCTATCGGTCCCGTATCCAAGGTTGGAACAGTACCTGCGGGTCGCTGTCGCCAAGCCCGACTCACACTTTCCGCCGAAACGACTAAGGCGGTCATCGAGATGTGCAAAAGTAGAGGCTTCAGCTTGACTTCTGCAATTCACGCCGCATACATTGGCACGGTAGTTGAGCACGCGGACCCGGATACGAGACTCGAAGATTACGTCTCCATGAATCAGTTTAACCTTCGCCGCTTTCTTCCGGAGCCACCGAAATCGAGCGAACGCGTCGTTGGGCTTTACTACATATCACACCCATACCACCTCGATCTACCTGCATCTTACGATGATATTGCCAACGATTTGCACAAATACTATCATTCTACCTTTGACAGTAATCCAGCCTTGCTAGAACTCGCGCCCGCATTCACCGCTGTGGCTTGTGGAGCTGTGCAGACGCCTGAGTTTCAGGCAAGCCCGATTCCAAAAGCTGCGCTCATAAGCAGCTTGGGTGTTGCTGAGCAGTGTCTTCATCGGAACTACGGGGACAAGATCACAGTCGAGGACGTAGGCCTTGGCGTTGACGTCGTACTAGGCATGAGTATGCTCTTTGTGCATACATTCCGTGATCGGCTGCGATTGACGTACAGTTTCAACGATGGGTACGAGAAACCAGAAGATATCGGAAAATATCTACAGACGGTGCAGGATATTCTCGAGCGTGAAGTGGTGGGATAGGCACATTTCAGTTTTGGGACAATTTGTGATAGGAAACACCTCAACATACGACTCGATCAGGGCCTGTTGTATTCGGCAAAGTCATTTGAATACTTATCAACACCATCTCATTCGTGAATCGCATATTCAGCTGCTGCCAGGCCATGAAGTGAACCTCTCAAATCAAAGATAACTTCGACATCTGTACTATTCTCATGCTAACATGTTCATTTAACTCTCGTGTGCAGCATAACGGCCATCTGGCCGTTCCGTTCTCCCCTTCCACCACCTGCTGGTACCATTACCACGCGCGTCTCAAGTCCCATCCCTACTCCAACTTCAGCAGGTGAAAATTGCGAGACCGTAAAGCCCGGTTTATTAGTGTCCGTATGACGAAGATGCCGTAGTTGATGTCGGTCATCCTCCGCGGTCTCCTGCCCCATCAGACCGCCTCTGTAGCCCGAGAGCAAAAGCCACTCGGAGTCAGTGAAGTCCTGCGCCAACAGGCCTCTCCAGCCCTTTGTCCGGATTGCCTCCACTACCACAGCAGCCAGGATCAAGACATTCAGGATTGCTACAGCGATGATGTACGCCCGCTGCCCGATGACGAGCGTCTCGACGGTGACGTCCACAGCCTGCTCCTCGGAAAAGTTGCCCACCATGACCTGGGCTGCGCCATAAGCCGCCAGCATCGAGTCCGTCATGGCTGTGATGGAATTCTCCAGCCCCCTAAGCGTGGCAAAGTCCTCCGTCGCGGCCCCATTCGCATTATTGGAGATATTCCACGCCCTGATGCTCGACAGGAACGCATTGCCAAGCACTGATTCGTAAAAAGCCGTCAGGTCATTAGAGATGAGCTCAAACTGGCGCATCAGCGTCCGGGTGACGTTTCGGTCCGGGTTGAAGTCCTCGATTTCTTCCATCGGCGTGACTGTGATGTTTCGACCGGCGAGTGCCACAGACACGTTGAACAGCCGGGGCGTAAAGTCGACGGTGCATTGGGTGGCGTTCAGCGCACGATAGCTTTCGCCGGCCGCTATGGCGATGTAGCGGCGGACAGAGTCCTCGCTGTACGTCACAGAGGCAGCGACAATGGCGTCGGGGCTGTGACCAACGTACTCGGAAAACTGCCGCGCGCCTGTGCTATCGGGTAGAAAGCCCCTGACAGGAAAGATGCGAGAAGGGTTCTCGTTGCCGATGATCAGAGCTGTGCTCTGATTGTAGATGCATTCGACCTCTGCGGTGTAGCCGCGCTCGGTATAGCGGTATTCGGTCGCGAAAGAGATGTTGGAGACGGCAGAGTCCTTAAGACCGACAGTCGAGCCGACCCCGTAAGAACGGCCTTCGTAGATGTATTGCGTGTTGTCAATCTTGGGATGTTTGCGAACCGAACCGTCGGGAGTCGTCGCGGAGGATCCGATAACGATAAGGTTGCCGAGGAGTTTGGTGCCGACGGAGTAAGTGAAGTGGCCTTCCTTGATCATATCAGAGGGACCCGATCTATTGATCTCAGATGGGTACTCCTTGATGAAGGTCACGTTGTCGTATGATGGGACAAGCACCGTTTCGCGAACGACAGTGCTGCTTTCCACGGGCGTGATCGCGCCGACCCATATCGCTGAGGAGATCAAGCTGAGGCCAGACATGGCAAGGACCGGAACAAGATATTGTGGAGGACCCTTCCAATTTACTCGCTGAGTGCTCGTGTTGATCAGTGCGCGCAGGCTGTGCGTCGTGAAGCTTGTGCCGCTGAAGAAGGCGAGACTGGTGCCATACTGGACAAGGTACGCGATAGCGGAGGCGTGAATGAGCCCAAGTAGGACGGCGAGAATCTGGATACCAGATTGCAAGGCAGCTCTGTTGATCCTTATTGAGAGAAACCAGAACTGATACCAAGTGTCGTTGATGAGCCAGCTCTGCACGTGCGCGACGATGAGGACGGAGCTTAGGGTCGTGGTGATCAACAGAGCGCTGAAAACGGACCATTTCGCAAGGATTCCAGCTTCTTTCGGCGCGGATGTCACATTTTCGGGTTTCCTTCTGAGCGTTTGGGACTCGTGCTCGGTGTGCTCAGCATCCAGAGCATTTGAGTACATTGTGGGAACTCAAGGCTCGAGAACAAAGGAAAGATTTGGTAATTGAAGAAACAGCAAAGGATCTTTTGTCTCACCTACGAACGTGAGGAGGATCAGCAGTCGTTTTCATGGCAAGCATTCACAGATGGCGCGCGACATCGCCAACAATCACTGATGGATGGGCCTAGATTGAACGCTGCAGCTCAGGTCGTTTCGTGTTATGCGGTTGGTTCATTCGTCCAATCATAGCGGCTCTTTAGCGCTTGCTACCCGATAACTTGGGGGCGAAAAAGTACCGACCTACCCGCATTGCTTACCGAACCCTCGCTGGAGGTTTTGGATGTGGTAGGCCATGAAGGATCCGAGCTCCAGCTTTTACTGCACGGCAGAAGTCGTGGGAGGCTCTGTCGGTATTCCATGAGGACAAGCATAGGCTGTGGCAGACATCCGGAAAACCAGGGAAGTCTGACCAAACCTCAATGAGATTTGCCTTGCCCATTCTGTTGCGGGCCTTTTAAACGATAGCATGGTACGCAAACTTGCCAAACAATGGATTAGGCCCGAGAACTTGTCCATCCAGCAGTCTTCCGGCCTTCCCTGCCCTTTTATTTGCAAATCTCCCGGACGAATCTGGTATCTTCAATTCCATGGCGATGTCTTGAATCCATCAGGAGGGGACAGGACTCTACGTATGGGGGTTTACCGGAACCGAACATTCTGCCGAGAAAGGGGGTAATACCATCCCTCTCGATGGAGATAGCGTAGCTCACTGATATCGCCATGTCCCAGCACAGGCCTCATCAGGTGGTGATTTGGGGCAGTGCCATGGTTCCTACATGACTCGCGGAAGCAAGGTTCGGTTTCTGGAAGGACTGGAGACTCACAGGGGTTGGGGAGGATGAACCGAAGATGTCGCTGTAGCAGGGGTTACAGCGATGGCGACCAGGCTGAGCACCAACAACAGCCTCCTAAGATTCAGCCCTGCATCGCAGCGTTTCGCAATATGCATGTTGGTGCTCGACACCCTGCAGTGAGATGATGTGGCTTAGAACACCCTGAATGTTCGTCAGTGATGCGAAGTGGTGAAGCAAGTATTAAACTTGGAATGCGCGACGCAACCATCGTGTCTGTGTTGCCATCAACATACTCAAATTCTCCCTTCCTCGCGCTTCACCTTCGATACAAAAGCACCACGGTATACTTCGCCGGTTGCATCCAGCTACCGTCCTTTCTTCCGCCACAATGGCCGACACGTACTGGGACCCAGCAAACCTCCTTCAAATCACTTTTGACTCCAGCCCTGACGCAGAGATTCAATGCATTGGTCAAACCTGGAGGAACAACGGCGCACGTTGCAGATGGACTGTTCCTGATCCCGCCGCGATACACGATAGGTTGACACAAATGTCTCGCAAAAGCCCTCAATCGATTACAACCAGGGAGGTGGAAGACCTGGCTAGCCGTTGTTTATGCGCAAAGTACCATGCTGGCCAATTCCCTGATACCATGTCAAGATGGCGGGCCATCATCGGACGGGCAATTCGGGAGCAGAAGCGCCTTGCAGGAGCTGCTACAATCGACGACGAGGCACAGCAACTCCGGGTCAAGCTTCTCGAGTCTACCAAAGAGGTGTCGAGGCGAGATGCGGAGTCGATTGCTTTAAAGGATGAATTGTCATCGGCCAAGTCGGAATCAGGGAACCTGGGACGAAAGTTGAAGCATGCGCTTGATGAGATTGACGAGAGGAACGAGGCGAATAATGTGATACGGCTCAGGTGGCAGGAGAGTCTGGATAATGAAGAGCGCTGCAAATCAGAGGTCGCGTCAGCAAGGTCCGATCTCACAGCGCAGCGTAAGGAAGCAGAGGAGCAAGCCTGTGCTATCCGTACAAAGCTTGAGAAGGCGCAAGCAGATCAGCAATCAACGGAGATGCGGCTCAAGGAGGCCGAGGAATGCTTCGAACAGGAGAAAGAGCGACACGAAGAAACGACATGCAGGCTCCATGCAGAAGAGACGCGGCACAAGGAGATGGAGGAAAGACTGGCCCTGGAGTCTGCTACCCTGCGGCAGACTCGGTTTGATCTTGAGGCCACCCAGCAGCTCAACAAGCTGCTGGAGGACAAATTGCGAAGCCTAGAGGCGACGCAGGCGGCTCTGGAGACAAGTATTGATGCGTGTTGGCTGCACGGGCTCTGCGCATGGGTCAGAGACTTCGCTATTCTGCCTGGACTGCTGAGGAGCCGGTGGAAGCCATTGAACGAGCAGGATGGTGAGCTGAAGGTGTAAGAACTCCATGAAAGGGTTCGATTCGGAGGATGGTCATAGTTGAGAGCCAAATGTATCTAAACATGTATAACTGTGGCCAATGAATGATTGCGGAATTTCATGACAGTGCCCTTGGAGGGACCACCTAAAAGGCACGCTTGAATGCACGAATGCCGATGTAATGGTGTCGAAGTCCGGGGACAAGACAGGAAAAACTTTTAAGATACTGCCTCATTTAGTTACTACTCACTGAGTAAGAGATCATTTTCCTCGTCTCTGGAACTGTTGTTGTTGTTGTTGTTGTTGTTGTTCTGGACTCTGTGCCGTGCCTTAGTTGACTACGGATACGAACCAACTAGCCGTCTCCGTGAAGGATTGATCCAGTGAAGCGAGCACGCCCAGAACAGTGACACTGATGATTGGACGTATTTCGACGGGAATATGACGGAGTTTGCTCCAGGCAGCAGCACAATAAGTTGGGAATTGACGCTCCATTTCCCTGGTGTTCTCTCTCACACAAACAGTCCTATCGAGCTATCATTACTCACGCCAACATCCATTAACAGCTTTTATACGACTTCTGAGACAATCTGCTTTGATTTTCACCTATTAAGATCAACGCCGTTATGTCCACACTGGCCTCCGATCTTCCTGCTCCTCAGCAGGTGACTGCATCCTCAGACCCGGCTTCAGACCCGGCCATCGAAGAACCGCAGCCGGGCTCCAACATAGCGGAATATGTCTCGCGCCCTCGCTTCCATCAAGCTCTCACGCTGCCGGCAACAGACAGCCACGGCGAGCTGACAGTGACATACGCCGTTGGCGGCTCGCAGGACCCATCCGCCCCGACACTGCTCTTCATCGGCGGCATGTTTGGTGGCCGATATGTAACTGTGCTGGGGGATTACATCTGCCGGAAGATAGGTGTGAGGATCATCTCCCCTGATCGGTAGGTTCTCTGTGGTCGGGCACGTCACCCCCAAACCGAGTTCTGACAGCTCGTGAAGCCCCGGAATGGGAGGGTCAACGCCAGTGCCCATACCGCAGCGCATCCCAGTCTGGCTCGAGACTGTTCCTGTCCTGATGAAGGCTGTGGGTGCAACACACGTGTCTCTAGCCTCGCACAGCTGCGGCGTCATCTACGCGCTCAACACGCTCTACGCGATGCCCCAGATCCTGCCCCCAGATCGCCAGGCGCTCTATCTGTTTGCACCATGGGTGCCGCCGGAGTACTCGGGTGTGAAGCTTACAAACGCAGCCGCACTGATCCCATCAGGTGTGATGGGCCGTTTCGACTCTCTAGTCACCTTCATCAACACGCACGTCGCAGAGCCAGTTGGAATGTCCAGCGCAGCTGTTTTGGCTCTCACCAATCCAATTGCCAACGTCGCTTCAAGTCTCTTCACTACAAAAGAAGAGCAGGAGAGGAAGAAGACTGAGAAAGAGCATGAGCAGAGAGACTTGGTGGAGCGGCTGAAAGAGAATTATGGGTGCCACAGTGAGAAAGAGTCAACGGCGCTGTTCAAGGAAGTCATGAGAAGGGTTTTCGAGGAGGACGCCACCGGCGGGAACGATGAGCTGAAGTTGTGTCTTCGCAAGCCTGAGGCTGGAACCTGGGGCGAGTGCGAAAGCTATGAGGGCTTCCCCGAACGGCTGGATGAGAGGCTGAAGGAGAGGCTCTGGGCGAACGGGGAACAGGGCAGGAAGGTTGTTGTCAGAGCCTTGTGGGCCGAGGAGGATATCCTGGTTGGAAAGGGAGGAGCGACGTATTTCGACAAGTGCTTTGAGCAGTTTGGGGATGCTAACGAAGGGTCGTGTTTGGTATATCGCAAGGAGACGGTCTCCAAGACGGATCACGACTCGGCCTTTTATGCACATAAATTGGCCATGCCGCGGATGCTGAAGGAGATTCTGGGGGTAGAGTCGATGGAAGAGTCCCAGGTTCAGGTTTCAGCAGTGTCAGCATGAGAAGCGCAATAGGAAATCAAAGGTGATCTTTATTGAGTGTGATTTATTTTCCAACTACTAGACGACATCCAAGTTGATAACGACGCAGATGTACATCATGGCAACCATCTTGACTAGCAATAGAAGTTCCAGCGGATCGATCAAATCCGGGATCACCTTCTGCGCTACGTCTTCGTTGCTGTATTATTCTTCATCCTGGAGCTTACTCACGATGAGTCCTGAAGAGCTGTCTCCAGCGTCTTTGATAATTTGGTGTCGTTTGCGGATGATATTTGTTCGCTGCAAGTTAACTTACTGCGCCGCAGGGCATGTCATACCGACTTCGGGTTGCGATGTTGGGCCGGACTCAGGCATTCCACTCTTCTCGTTGAAGCAGCCGAACCACGTCGCCACGTCTCGGTGCGCCAGGGCATCATCCGATCGGCTGGCGCGGCCCGAAGACATACTTCAACTCCGATGCGGCTGTGGTCCGTTGCATTCCGCATCGGGCTGCCTGTCACTGATGTCTCAGTAGTTCGTCAAGCCAGTGGACTCATTCAGGCAGGCATCCTCAAGGGGTGCGCCTCGGTGTTCAGCACAAACTCGTCGAGGCTGATTAGGTCCGGCGGCGAGAACACGAGGTAATAGTACTTGAGCGTCTCCGCGAGCCAGAAGCTCTGTCGATCATCAGCATTGAACCCATCACCAAAAGAAATCACAAGTACTC
The DNA here is from genome assembly GCA_002851705.1 of Verticillium albo-atrum. Taxonomy (NCBI): domain Eukaryota; kingdom Fungi; phylum Ascomycota; class Sordariomycetes; order Glomerellales; family Plectosphaerellaceae; genus Verticillium; species Verticillium albo-atrum. The sequence continues at coordinate 3,963,512 of NMXJ01000003.1, read as the reverse complement.
ACCTCCATGTAGTCCTCACGCACCAGCTCCCCCGGCGGCACCGTCACGTCCTTGACGCTTGCATGCCCGAACTCGGCCGCCGTCCCGTTGGCCACAGCCTCGAACATAGCCCACGCCGTGTCCTGCAGCGCCGCGTCGGCCGTGATCCGGTAGCTCACGAAGACGCTCTCGATGGCCTCGGGCCGCAGGATGTACCGCGGATCCTTGGCTGTCGTGAAACCTTTGGGCAAATGCGGCTTGTACTCGGGCCGCTTCTCGCATTCCCGGACGTACAACGCCTCGTCCCACGGGCACGCTTCGCCGAGGGGCGTCGTGCAGGGGACCATATTGTACCGCTCCGGCATCATGCCCGATGCGAAGGCGCCGTACACGTAAGCGCATCCGCGCGCGAGCTTGACCCCCGTGTCAACGGCCGCCGGCAGATCGAGGAGACGGCCGGCAAGGGCAAAGGTGCCGCCAATGAAGCACGTCAGGTGTTCGCTCTCGGGGTCCGTCCTCACGATGCCGTCGTCCTCGACGAGCGCGTTCCCGGATATGAGAATATCCGCCTGATCCGGCACCATGGGGCGAAAGAACAGCGTTTCGGCGGCCTTCATGAAAGCCTTGGTCATGGCGCCATACATGGGATCCCCGCCGCCCAGCAGCGCGTGCATCTTGGGGAGGTACTCGAACAGAGAATCTGCGCCGCCGCCGAACGTGAACTCGCTCCGCGCGTGGACGTCCTTGCTCGACATGGAGATCCACATGGGCCACAGACCCGGAAGTCGCGTCGACATCTGCTGGTCGCGGAACACGCGCATCAAGCCCGTCACGGCGTCGTAGTACTTCATGTCGCCTGTGATCTGCGACAGCCGCGTCATTTCGAGCGAGAGTGTTCCCGGTGACGCGGAGACAACCCACTGTTCGACAATCAGGCCCTCGCCCGTCTTGGCCCTCTCAAAGTTAAGAAAGTCGACCGGCATGCCGTTTACTGTGTTGAACCCGGCATAAAGCATATCGCCCAGCTCGACGGCCTTGGCGAGCAGCACAGCCCGTCCGCTGAGGTCATACGCCGCCAGCAGTCCGCCGAGGTAGCGAATGGTCGTCTCGAACATGTTGACACGGTTATTCGTCGACGTGCCAAAATCAATCCTGGCCACGGCCGCCACGGCCTCGTCAAACTCGGTCCGGAACCCCATGATCCACAGCGTGTCCAGCGAGTCGACCAGCGTCGCCGCCCACCCGGAGAACTGGTCCTTGCCTGTGCCCGACAGCGGATTCACAGCGTCCTGGCCCCAAGCGCGCGTGCGGTAGGCGGCCCAGTCTCGAGCGAAGGCCTGGCGGACGGCCTGGCGGCGGGCCTCGCGGAGGAGATAGGCTGGCTGGCCAACGGTTTCGCGAGGAAAGTGAGCCTGGAGTCGCGGTAGGGAGGTTGAGCGACGGGGAAGGAAAGGGGCGGCTGGCGGCACGAGGGGCTGTGGAGGGTGGGCGAATTTGACTGTGCTCCAGTTGAAGGAGCTCTTGACGAGAGTGTGTTGGGGCAGATCATCATTCATGTGCCGCCTGAGGAGGTCGGATTCCTGCTCATCGGAGGTGTCGGCGCGCAGCAGGAAAACATAGATCAGGAGAATGGCTGCTACCGTCAGGAAGACTTGTCGCGCGCGGCGGGTGCTGCGGCTGGGGGCAAGCATCGTGAGATCGTGGGATAGACATTGTCCCACGAGCCACGGCCATTGGCAGAAAGGGAGAGTTGGGTTTATGTAGCTTCTGCCAGCCAGCCAAGAAACATCTCAACAACAAAGGCCCCCAACTGTGTAACGTTGGCAGTTGGTGCTTGTGCCTGTGTTGGTGCTTGACTTGGGGCTGGGGGCACGGCCTTTGATGCTTGATGCGACGCGGGGCGCGGGCCGTTGGGTGTGCTAAGATTAGGCTGTCAAGGTTACGCTCTGGGGTTTGGCGCTTCATCTGCAGGCGAACCCTGTTGTTTGTGGATATGCTTTGGGTCGTCTTTGTCGCTCACTCGGCTTTTGCCTGTCACTCGGCGGTTAGGGAGGACGAGGCGGGGATGGCTATGCGCCACGGTCATGAAGAGGGGCCAGCAAGGATTAATAAAGGCAGAACATGGGAGCTATGAAGTATATCTTAGTGATTGAAAGGTAGATTCGCCGTGGCCAAGAAGGGCAGACTCTGGGTGCAACCCCACGGGCCGAGGGCCTTGGCAAGGGAATGACTTGGGCTTGACTCACTTGTTGGGACATTCATCAGTTTCAAGCAGGTAGCATAATGTCGGTCACTTTCGGATTCCTCAGTTCATGAATAATATCATTATATCAAGGGGTATCTACTCCCAACCTCCAGACCAGACATCGCCAGATGCCTTATGCTCTCTCTATGCTATGCCTTTTCCCATGCAGCATCTACACCAACATCACAACACCCAGCACCATAGCCCAAATCCACATCCCTGCCTTCGCCAAAGATGCAGGCGAACCGCTCTCGACACCCCCGACCCCGGGCGTTGCCCCTGGCGCGGTGCCGATGCCGGCCCCGTTTCCGGCCGGCGGCAGCATGACCCCTTGGTCCACAGCCCCAAACGCCGGGTCGACAACGCCCCTCGCGCCGCCGTCGCTGATGCTCCCCTCAACGCAGATGCTCTGGTCGGTCCACGTCGCCTCGGCAGCGACGCGCCACGCGCCCTCGGCCCGCGCCTGCATCTCGGCCGTGTAGTACACGCGGCAGCTCGCCGGCTGCCACAGGAACTGCAGTGGTGTTTGGGCGTCGCCCGGCATGAACGAGTTCTTGCCGTTGACGGCGCCGGCTGACGCCGGCGTCGCCGACCGTCGGATCGCGTATCCCTTGGCGAGCTCCCCTAGCTCTCCGCTCTCGAGCTGCCGCCGCACCTCCGGCGGCGACAACGCGAGAACCGATGCCGCGTCAGCCTGCATGTCGTTGAAGAAGAAGACCTGCGCGCCCTCGACGCCCGCCACCGCCTGCATCGGCCCTGTCACAGGCCGCCCGCCCATGGCCACCGTCTTGACGCCGAGGCCGAGGATCGCAAAGTACGCGAACAGTGTGCAAGTCGACCCACACGTCCCGTCCGTCAGGATCACCACGTCCTCTGGTCGGAACACGGCGGCTGGGGGGTTCGCCCGGTTACCGACGCCCGTCAGGTTGAACGAAGCGGTGACCTGGTTGAGAGGACTCTGCTGGAACGCGGTAAATAGATCTCCGTTTTGTGACACGGGACCCAGCAACGCATTCACGTCAGGGAATCCGTCGCCGGCCGGCGTGAGGACCTCACCCGGCACAAAGTTACCGACCACGGCGCTGGTGGCAAGCTGGATGAGGGCATCCCGCTGGTTCTCGTCGGTAGGCTGGAATTGTGCCGGCAGAGCGTCGACGCCCCGTGCCAGAGCGACGACCGAGTCGGCGAGGCGGAGGTTCGTCGCCTGGAACCGCGGGGCGTCGGGGAACAGCTGGGCGAAGAGCTCAAACCCTGCCACCACGAGACCGCCACCGTTAGCTGAGAGGTCGATAACGAGTCGGTTCTTGTTCTGCTGGCTACACTGCGCGAGGAAGGCTGACACGGTGTCCTGGAAGTTGGTCAGGTAGTCGAGTGTGTCAATGTCGCCACCCGGGGCAAACGATGACACGGCCAACACGGCCGTCGAGTCAAGACCTGGCCCTTGCAGGAAGTATCCCGATGTCGTGTCAGAGCCGCTGTCTCGGACGACAGGCGCGGGGTAGCCCGGCAGGGGCGGGCGGTTCGGCTGCGCAGGGGGCTGCTGCGGCGGTTGCTGCGGTGGCGGCTGTTGGTTCGGCGGCTGGGTCGGCCTCTGCCTTTGGGGCGAATCCGGGTTGCAGAATCTCTCGTAAAAGTCCTCACCGTTACGGATTCCCGTCAAGTTGGCAGAGCCACGGACGAGGGCCCAGCTGGGCTCGGTGCGCTCCTGGCCGTTCTCGTAGGTCAGGGTCAGCGAGGCGCCCTGGAAGGCGAGCGAGGCTGAGATGGTGAGGGCAGCGTCTGGGCTGGCGTAGGTCGGGAACATTGAGTTCCACTGTGAGTCCTTGTCCTGGAAGCCGCTGAAGCGGAGGTTCGTCTCCTCGATGAGCTTGGCAGCATCTACGCCGTTGATGCGCACAATGGCTGGAGGAAAATTGCCGGGCGTGCTGTTCGCCATCATGCCTGGGTATGTCAGTTAAAACGGAGCAAAAGACAGAAAGCAAACGATCATGGCTCAGGATTCGCAAGACAGAGGCAACACAGGCAGAGAGACTCACGCTGGTGATACAGCCGCGGCACCTCCTTGCCGTCCCTCGACACGGACACGATATCCGACGCCAACCCGTTGACAAAGGCAAAAGCCTTGAAAACATCACCACGGTAGTTGAAATGGCCGTCGTGTGCAGACGCAAACATCTCGAGAATAGCCACCTGGAAGTTATACTCGCTGCCGTACCCGCCCGCCGCCGCCGTCTGCCCGATGCCCGCCAGCCCGCCCTCGATGTCCGCCGGCGGCAGCATGTACGTTGGCGGCGGGTTCTTTAGCCACGGCAGCGTGCTCTGCCACTGGACATAGGCCTGCAGGCTCGTGATGAGCTGCTGCGCCTGCGCAGGCTTGTTGGGCACCGACTGGAGGCAGTCGAAGGCCAGCTGCGCCGCCACCGTCGGGACGGCCGTCGGGTCCCGCGCCCGTATAGCGTCTGCTTCTTGTGCTACCTGGGCGCAGGCGCTCGGGTTGGCCGTGCCGGGGATCGCCGGAGGTGTCGGGTTGACGATGGTCGGTAGCCTTGTCGTTGTCGTTGGTGGCACAACCGGCACAAACTGAGGACTCGCCCGAACTGCCGCTCCCATCACCAGTGCCCACAAACAAAACTTTGCCATGCCGAAAGAACCATTAGAAGAAGAGGAAGAAGAAGAAGAATGCCGTCCCATTGTGTATTCCCTTTGGAGCCAGCTCCGCGTCGTCGCACCCAGGCGGAGGGAAGAGGGAGGCGAGGGAAAAGAAATGGCCGAAAAGACAGGACAAGCGCAACAAGTCGTAACGCTCTCAATCCTCCAACATGGAAATGAAATGAAGCATCAAGCATTCATCCAAGAAGCAAGCCTCCTGCCGCCAGACGCCCCCGCGACGGGCGCCTGGTGGGTATATGACTGACGGGAGCTCAGGCCGCCACCTGAAGCCATCATGAAACGTCGTCGACGGCGGCACCCCTGGGCCCCGGGGCTGGGACCCCTGCACCTATTTTTGCTCCTTTCCCTTCTTAGTGCCAAGCGAGATGCGATGCGATGCAGATGCGTGTCGGGTGGTCGTGATCCGCGGGGTTTCACATGCGCTTCCCTGCCAGGTCGTGGCCTTGGTGGAGAAAATGTCGTGTTCATGCCCGCCGTTGGTGTCGCGCGATGGTCAAGTGGCCACGCGGGGGCTGGGAATAAACGTGGTCATTCATGAAAGAGGGGCAGCTATTGTCTCGAGCGTCGAGCATAGGGCTCGGGAGGGGATCAGGTCTGATGTTCTGGAGTCCGATGCTCCGCCGTGGTAGGAAGAGGCTATTCCCGACCCGTGCTGATCCCATCACCACACCATCATCTCCTCCAATACCACCCTGATCCTCCTATCACCTCAAAACCTTGACCATCTCATCACACCAGCAGTCCAACGCCTAACACGCCTGCCGCAACAAGTCCAACCCTCGCCACCCCCGTGCATCGTGGCGCCGCAGCCCCCTCCGCGTCGTCTCCGTTCGTCGTCCCTCCATTGGAATCCCCGGTCGCCTGCGCGCTGCGACTCGTCGATGTCGAGCATTCGGCCGTGCAAGGCAACGCTGAAGTGAATGGCACATCCGCCTGCGTCCCCGTGCCGCTGGCATCTTCTGCCGCGAAGGTGAACGCTGGCTCCTGCGCTGACGCCGTGACATCTGGTTTCGCGCCACCCTCGTCCACGTTCAGCACGGCGTCCACTACTTGGATAATGCCGTTCGCAATGAGAAGGTCCGTCTGGATGATTCGCCCCGTATCAACGTAAATGTCGTTGATGAATCGTGTCACCCGCACCTCCGTGCCCTCCTCGTCGTCTGTCACCAGCCTCGTCCCATCCACCAGGTCCGCTGCCCGCAGCACACGCCCCGGCACGAGGTGGTACCGCAGCACGCGACGCAGCTCCTCGCGTCCCATGGCCTCAAATCCTGAACCGAATCGCTGCCATGCCTGGTTATGCGGCGCCAGGATCGTCGAGTTGGCCGCCTCCGCAAACTCTTGCACCAGCTCCGCCCGGTACAGCGCCCCCAGGAATCCCGTGAGGTCCGTGTACGAGTCGCGGATCGACGTCTCCAGCCGCCGCGGCGTCACCATGAGGGACTCGACAATCTGCACGAGCCCGCCGTCAAACGGTATGTCCGCCTTGACCACGGTGACGTGCGTGCCCGCCCCCGACGTCAACACCACCTCCTCTCCCGGCTGAATTGTCACGAGAACCTTCTGCCCGTCCGTCACGTTGGCGTACCGCGAGTTGGTGAGGAGCGTCGGGATCGTCTGCGTGTCGCCGGGTGCGAGTGCGTCGAGTTCGTGCTTCCCCGCGAGGATGCCGTATTGGAGCCACACTGGAATGCTCTCCTCGTCAGCATCCCAGCCTTGTCCTTTGACAAAGGCAGCGTCGTTCGGAGCGATGATCTGGCTTGTTAGTCATGTCGGCGGAGGGGTAGCAGAAAAGCACCACGCTCAACGTACCGTGACGCCTTCCTTGGGCAGGTCTGCGTAGATATCCTGGTTGTCCCGGACCAGGTTGCGGAAGGTCGTCAGGTTCGCCTGCTCCTTGAGAACGGAACCGAGACTCTGCGCGAAGACTGATGGAGACAAGGCAAGGCAAAGCGCGATGCCCGCCAAGCGCGCGTTGTATGTCGATACCCTGCTCATCGTATCGTGATCGTCCCACGTCGTGTTGGTGTGGTTTGTTTGACAAGCTGTCAGGTCGTCGTTCCACAGGGTAAATGAAAAGAAGTCACGTCTTGTGTCGTCTGTCGAAGAGTGTCCAATAAGTTCGCGCCCGTGGGACTCGTCAATTAGCGATTAGAGGGCGCAGGGCTGAAGGCCGAAGAAGAAAATCGAGAACAAGCAATGGAAAAAGAACACAGCTGTGCAGTGTCAAGCTGTCGGTGGCAGTGTGTCGCCGAGTTGCTGGATCCAAGGGTCGATTAGCCGTCACAGTCGAGGTCGCAGTCGTACGCGCAAAGAGTGAAGCCGTCGACACAAGCAACGGACGACACAGTGGCACTGGAAGCAAAAAGACTCCCCTGGCATCTCTCCACGGCGCCCTCCACCCTCATAAGTAACGACACCCTCACCTTCTCGCCCAGTGGCCCCCATCTAGACCCCAGGCAAAAGAGTGTGAGGAGGAAGCAAAAGCAGCTTGGCAATTGAGATTCGTGCATGAACCCCCCGGTCGCTGTCAGACAATAGCCAATCCGGGAACTGGGGTCGCACCGCGCGAGATTGCTGTGAGCTTTTAGGCACACCCGTTCGGGCATGGCTTGCTGTAGGATCTGCTGTGGCCTTCGTGGAGGCCAGGGAATCGAGGTCGGTGATTTGTCCGCTCGGTAGGCGCAAAGGGGCAGCTCGATGGATTGCCGGTCTCTGTTCCTGTGTCCCCGTTACCCGTTCCAGCCCATCGTACAAGTGAGCAAGTGAAGGGTGACTGGGGGCTGATTCTGTGATGCTTGGCGAAATTGCTCGGCACGCCTTGTCCGAGTCTGCTTCTCCGATTGTGAGTCTTTCTTTGGTCGGCTGCTGCATCGAGCTGAGTCTGTCGAAAGCCACCATCGCAAGCTGGCGCGTTTGAATGGTTGCCGTAAGAGTCATTGGCCGCCATTGCGGCATGAGACCTCAGACCTGGCCAGTGTTTGGGACACCCATAAAAGTGACGACTCTGCGATCTCCCAAGGCTGATGTCACCTTACTCCATCAAACCTCCGAACAGGCCGCCAAGCATCGCCAAAATGGCAACAGCCCCAAATTCCACATCACGACCCTTCCGTCAGGTTCGCGCCAATTTTGACGGCACCACCATTACCGTTTACCAAGCCTACAGCGCAGCAATTGCAGAACCCGCTGTTGAAGCACAGAACCTTACTGCCGCGCCAACATTCAAGCCCAGCCGCATGACATGGGTCAAGCCAAGCTGGAACTGGATGCTTTACCGTGCTGGGTATTCGTACAAGGATCCCGGCCAGGAGCGTATCCTGGCCCTCAAGATGCGCCATGCCGACTTTGTCGCGCTGCTGCGAAGGGGCGTCCTAGCGTCCCAGGCTACGCAAGCTGAAGGCGAGGTACGCGTGCAATGGGACCCGGAGCGGACCGTGAGGCTCGATAAGCTGCCGTGGAGGAGCATCCAGATCGGTATTCCAGGAAGCTTGAGTAAGCAGTGGGCGCAAGAGTGGATCGTTGCGATCGAGGATGTGACTGAGCGGGCCAGAAGGCTAAAGGAAGTCCTCGATCAGAGGCCAGAGGTTTCTGACGAGGAGCTGCTTGAAATGGGTCTGATCCCAGAGGAGCTTGTATTTGAACTGCCCAATGATGTAAGGCAGAGGTTAGGGATGGAGAACGTGTAGTGGTGAGATGGTCGAGAACAGTCATGATGCGATGCACAGGATATCATGGGCGAGGAAGAAGATTGGAAGACACTTGAATTGATCTCGTGCCCCCAAACATGCCGTCAATTTGCCCAGACGCGGGGTAGTCTTGCACTGCTGGTGCGGAGCGTTGAGGGGGTGTGATGAAACTGGGAAGGCCAGCCCGGTGGTTTTGTGCTACAACAGCATCTACTAGAGATCCTTCTTCAGATCGTGTTCCTATCATAAAATCAGCGGCAGATCAACAATGATGTGGAAAGGAATGTACGTACCGGCTTGTGGCTTGTTTCGTAGTCGATGTGCACGTATGCTCTCTCTACGCCAGGCAGCTTCTCAATCTTGATTTGCAGGTCCTCGGCCACATCGTGGGCGATCTCCAAGCGCTCATTGCGGTCCATGACAACATCAATCTCTACAATGTAGCGAGGGCCACTGTGGTAGGCACGAACTGTATCGATCTGCTTAATAACGGGTGAGTGGGTGGCGGCAATGTAAGTGATGAGCTGGAGGAACTCAGGCTCCGCCGAGACGCCGATGAGGAGCTGGAACTCTTCGTAGGCAGTGCGCAGCCAGAGCGAGGCGATAACAACACAAAGTATGATGGCACCCATGGGGTCGATCCACCATTTGATGTTGCTGCCGGCGGCGAAGGTCAAAATACCAAGGCCGTTCACCGGGAGGTCGTTACGATGGTCGCGCCAGAGAATCTCTACCTGGGAATAGAGATGCTTGATGGACCAGCAGTAGAAGAAGAGGAAGAGCTTGGTGCCAAAAGCGATGGAAACGGCAATGACGCTGGGGAAATGGAACTTGTTGGTATCTTCCTCCGACCCCTCAGCGAGTTCCCGGGCGGACATGACGATAAGAACCAACGAGACGGAGAACATGACGAAGCTGAAGACGATGTTGCCGACGGTGGAGATGCGGGCCCGGCCGGAGGGATACTTCAGAGGGTCGACCTTTTTGACGGCACGGTGGGACAGCATCAGCATGAGCCCGGACAGGGGGTCGAAGATGGAGTCGGCCATTGTGGTGAACAGCGAGAGCGAACCGGAGCTGATGGCTGCGTAGAGCTGTAGCCCAGCGAGCACACAGTTGGCGGCCAGACTGCCCTTGACGGCGAGCTGGTAACGCAGGTTCGTGTCGCCGTGAGACTCCTTTGCCTCGCGCTCATGATCGTCGACGCTCTTGAGGAGAGTACGAATTTTGTCATTCTGGGTACGGTAGAAGGCTTGTAGGTCGCGCTCGCGGCGGGCGGCATGCGGACGTGTGAAGGTATGGATGCGTTTGCGGGCGCTATTCTGGGGAATGCGGCCAATATCTGATTCGGATTTGATCTGTGCACCGAGTCCATATGGGTCGTTGATCTCAGAGAAGTTGGAGCGCGACTCCGGGTCTGAAGGAGAGGTCACATTCCCTGGGCTGGTTGGAGTGCCGGTAGGAAGGCCAGAGAAGCTGCGGTGGCCTGTAGCTGCAGCGGCGGCTGCTTGTGCATCGGCGTCGGGATGATAATCATATTTGACGGGGTTGGAGGATACCATGGTGAAATGGTTGGCAACAAGGCCAGGGGGGGGATTCCGGAATGAAATATACTGATGGAAATAAAACAAAATTACAGGCCTCGAAGCTCGAAGCTTGGTGGTCGTGGATAGTCGAAGGCTTCAAAGTCGAAGTCGAAGCTTGGAAGCTTGGATCGAGGGAAGAGAAAAAGGGAAGGAACAGGCGAGGGAGATCTGGGGGAAAGCGTCAGGGGCGCTATTTGAGGGAAGTCACAACCGTCGGGGTCGCTCCCTCCTTCCCTCTGGCCCTCCACGTGGGGCTTCTACTGGGCGTCATCCTGCCCTCTTCTGCTTCCTGCTTCCTACTTCCTGAGGGTTGCCCTTCCCCTCAGGTAACTCCCCCTCCTCTCGTCATTAGCTTCCAACTCGGCAAGCGTCCGAAATCCATCAATCTCCTCACCGCTGATCGTCCATTCGTAATCACGGCGTTAGGCCTATCAACTCGGCATCCGAAGGCGAAGGGAGGGAGCCAAACTTAGCTCATCTTTACGTCTTGCTTCATCCCATTCTCCTCTCCAGTGACGAATGTCCAAGTGTGTGGGCCACAGCCAAGGCAGGGCCTAGATCGCCGTGGCAGTGCTGAGCTAGGCTTGTCCCTGGCAAGCGCGGCAAAACCTGCCTCGCTTGCCTGCCTGATGCTTGATCCACAGGCTCCACTTCGCGGGGTCATATTCCCAGCTGGCCTCAGGTGGGGGCTGGCAGGCTGCGGGGTGGGTGTCCTGCACTGAAGCTCGCGTGAGTCAACACTGAATTTGGCGTGAATCAGCGCTGAAGCTGGCCTGAGTCAGCTTCACCCATTATCACGTAGGAATCAGGAATCAGGCTCATCATCAGCGAGTCTCATCTGAAGCTTGAATTTTGGTCTTTACATTCATCTTCTCTGATTTTTGATGAACTCTACCCCCTGAACCATCCATACAAGCTCTCCCAGGATGGATACAACTCGAACACAGGAAGCCCCGAGGCTCGGATGGATAGGTATCTTGTGATATCCATTAGTCGTCTTGCTTCGGCAGCTGATCATACCCTAGGACTCGGGTCTATGGGCCTTGGGATGGCCACAAACTTGCAGAAGCACCTCAGGACGATCAGTGCTCCTGATCTGCATTTTTTCAACCGCACCAGATCCCGTGGCGATTCCCTTGAGGCTCTCGGTGCCGTCTTCGCAGCCACACTGGCGGAACTCATTGCGTCTTCCGACATCGTCTTCCTATCATTAAGTGACGACACAGCTCTGACCGCCGTTTTGGATACGATCACCGAGACTGCAGGCAGTGCCTTGGCAGGCAAACTCCTCGTCGACACATCCACGGTTCACCCTGACACGTCCACAGCCGCCAACCGTCGTCTCACGGAAAAGGGGGCCAGGTTCGTTGCCGCACCCGTATTCGGAGCCAGTCCCGTAGCCGCCGAAGGCAAGCTCCTGTGGGTAGTTGCTGGGCCCGATGAATCCGTACGGTCTATCACACCGTTTCTTGTTGGCGTCATGGGGCGGGCCGTCATTCGCTTGGGGGAGGACGTCTCGCAGTCCAGCATGCTGAAGACCGCAGGGTTTGTTCACCAGCCTCTTGTCACAGCCTCCAGCTGACATAGACAAGCAATTTCTTGACCGCCGGAATGATGGAGCTTGTAGCAGAAGCCCACGTCTTCGCCGAGAAGACCGGTCTCGGCACCGAAGCCATGGAGACCCTCATCGAGCACCAATTCGGGCCGCTCGCCCTATCCATGTCGAAACGGTTGACCACCGGCGCTTACATGCCAGGCCGAGACCAGAGGCCGTTTTCAGATCTGACGCTAGCGCTGAAAGATGTCGGCCACGGCATCAATGTTGCTGGTAAGGCTGGGACGCAGCTTCAGGTTGCCGAGGTTGCCCTCGACCACTTGCACGAAGCAAGCCGCTTTTCTACGGCGGAGAATCGCCCTCTTGATTCGTCTTCCATGTACGGCGTAATTAGGCAGCAGGCCGGGCTTCCCTTCGAAACTGACCTGGTGAAGCAAAGGGATGAGTCAAGATAGGCTTGTTTGATTCTACACATGATACCATGCGTCCCGCGGGATGAGTATTTTCTGTCATGATCTGGAGGAGCCGTGTAAGCCGGAGGAACTGCCCCCTTCAAATTCACCGATTATACTAGCAATGCCATCATTTGCTTTCCCGAAGACGCCACTTACATCCCGAGGTCAAGTGGATCACTATGATGACTCACGTTCAGTCTCTCAGCTTAAAACGCACATCTGCGTCTACTCTCTTCAAGCCATATCGACATCATCCCATTATTTCCGTCACCCATTGATTCATGGCCACGATGGCTCCCTATACTGCAGAGCAGCTCGCTTTGTATTTCGACCGCATCAGATACCCAGCGTCCCAGCACGCCAGTGACCCCTTGGACTTCCTTACCTCATTGACACAGCTTCAGTTGGTATCTGTGCCCTTTGAAACTCTATCTCTCCATTACTCTACAGATAGAACAACAGTTTCACTCGATCCACAAAATCTCTTCGAGAATGTCGTGTCAAGAAGCCGCGGGGGGTACTGTCTGGAGCTGAACACTTTCTACGCGGCGATACTCAGAAGTCTTGGGTTCCAAGTCAGCAGCGTCATCTGCAGAATGACACAGCGGAGTGCGAATGACGGATCATGGCGAGCCATGTGAGTCAATAGACTTTCCCCCGTCTTTCTCTACTGCAGACTGACCCGCCCACCAGGAGTCACATGGCGAACATAGTAGCCCTTGGCAGCAGACGGTACCTGCTCGATGTTGGCTGCGGCGTAGACGGTCCCAGCCAACCCCTACCACTCCTATCCGGGGAGATCTGCGACGGCCTCCCGCGGCAGCAGCTGAGACTGGAGCATAAAGTGCTGCCACAACACAGCGACCCCGGCCAGCGCGTCTGGGTCTACGCTCAGCGCAGAGATCTCGGCGCGTGGGACGAGGTGTATCACTTTGCTGATGTTGAGTTCTTTCCTCTCGATTTCGAAATCTTGAACCACTACACCGTGACCAAGAGCTATTGGGCGCAGGTTGTTGTGGCGCAGCGGTTCGACTTTGACGACGCAAAGAGGATATCGAGCCTCTTGTTCTTATTCGGGGACGAGCTGAAGACCGGAGCCGGGCCGTCGGCGAACATGAAGCTTGAGGAGAAAGTAAAAACCGAGCAAGACAGGGTTGCAGTGCTGGAGGAGTACTTTGGTGTCAGGCTGGCAGAGGATGAGAGGAATGCAATCAGAGGCCACATCAGCGAGATCATTGATATACCACCTGCAGGATCTGCCTGACAGTTACAAGACCAAACTATTACATTGGGGGGTAATTTCGATTCCAAGTTTATGGGAAGATAATTATGAGCAAGACATGACTTCGAAGTGGCACAGATTAAGAAGGAACATGTTGAACATGGGAGCGAAGAAAGTACTCTACACCAATATGCAGGCGGTTAATCAGGGAGTCTGGGGTCCTACCAATACCATTGACTTCACCATGGCACGGGGTGCCGTATGTGATTTGGCAGAATCGGAAGAGACGTGTTGCGGGGAGCTGGAATGGTGATAAAATGCATGAAGGATTGGCCTCCCCAGATCACGGAGCGACTCAATCGCACCCCGCGCCGGTAACTAACCGGCCACGTACCGACGCCGGCAAACCGCGAGCAGCGCTACCAAGGACACGAGGGAAGCGTCTTTGATTCAGTCGGATGTAGCAAGGCTCGTGCGAGCACCAGGTGTTGCTCGTTTGAAACCTCAGGCAAGCGAACATGGCGTGTTTGAGCTGATCTGGAGTCTGATCATTGAGGCGCCGTCCGTGGACCCGCCGTGGTTATTTCCGGTTCGGAAACGGTCAGACCGCAGCAATCGTCTGACAAGAGGCACTTCGAGAACTGTTGCAAGATGCTTTGATTCTAATTCTACATGCGTCTAGTGGCGATGAAGAGCGAAGCCAATGCCGAATGCTGAATCGAGTGCTGAGTGCTGAGTGGAAAATACCATGCCCGATGTCCCCCGTCTATCCCTGCTTCCCGACGCCGTGACCATGGCCCTATTGCTTGTCGACTGTCCCCTTAGTCTATCGAAATGTCGCTGCCCGAATCATCGCCACCCTCCGCATCAGCGATGAGCTTGCGGAACACAGCGCCCATGGCCTCAATCACAGGCTTCACATCCGGGCCCTCGGGCAACGAGCCCAGGACTTCCTTGCGCGCCTCCTCGCCCTCTTTCGTTTCCTCGTCAGGCGTCGCGCCCGGCTTGCCCTCTGCCGTCTTGTTCTGCACGTCCTTGCCGTGACGGACCTTGCCCTCGAGCGTCGCTGGCGTGATGAGTGTGCTGTCGAGAAGCTTCTGCCACGAGACGAGAAAGATGCCCGGCCCGGCCATCGTGTTAGAATCCCCGTCGATGATCTGCTGCATCCGCCCCATGGACAGCTTCTCCAGCTCGTCGAGATGCGCCGCGTGCGCTTCAATAAGGGGTCGAAGAGACTCCTTTTGCTCATCTGAAAGTGCGCTGAAGGCATCTGCCATACCCTCGACCATGGTTCCCTCGACATGTGCTGACGATCCCGCAACGGTAACCTCCACCCCCGGCTTGCGGAAATGAACTACCGCCTCCTTGGCCCAGTTCTTGAACACGTTACGTACTTCGGGAGCCTGCGCAGCACCATGGTGCATCCATTTGTAGAGCATGTGCCTGTTTTTCCTCAGAAGCTTGACGTAGTCCTCCACCGACGGGAGGCGGGTCTCATCCTCGGGCTTGTCGCCATTTTGGGGCTTGCTGGCGGCGATGAACTGGTCGACAAAGCTCTGGTAATCCTGCACGTGTTCGCGGAGATCGATCTTGTCGTGAATGGCGCGGATGTATGGTTCGAAGCCGCCGACAAGGTCACGCACCGTTTGTGTGAAGAGGTCGGGTGACTGGGTGCACAGCGCGGTCGTGAGCTCGTCGCGGTCTCGGATGGAGAGGAGGGCGGCGTAGTATTCCTGGCACTGTGTGTGCTGTTCTGCAGAGAGCTTAGATGTGATAGCTGGGGTCGCAGAGCCAAGGATGGTGTTGATGATGGATTTTGAGGTGGTTTGAGACTTCGTCCTGGCAGAGGCGCGGACAGAAGAGGAGGCTTGGGCGTGGGCTTTGAGAGCGGCAAGGACCTCTTTGCTGGGACCGTTGTCACTTTTCTCAATCTTATCGAGTGTCTTCTTGAACTCGGCGCTGTCCCAGCCTGTGACGACGGAGATGATTCTGAGAATGTTAGCTAGGAAGGTTTGGCTGGGGATGGTGCAATTACCGTTGAAGAAGATTCATTCCATCGTTGGCGTTCTTCGTCAAACCGATGTAGTTCGAGATGCCACCTAGGCTCAACTTCGACAAGAATAACTTTAGCATACCGGACATCATGGTCGCAGCGTTGCTCATTCGCAAGGTCTGGCGGATGACGGCGTATGGAAGCATGCCATGTACGCTCTCAATGAGCTTCAATAGGTACTGCCCCTCGGGGGACAAGATGAAGACCTGGTGAAAGAGGGTCGCCAGGCTGATTTCTGTTAGCATCCTGATTTTAAACACAAGTAAGGCCAACTCACTGTAGGATGGCGTATTCCACCGCTGCTTCAATCCTGGGTGAATGCGCCTCAATGTCCGCCGACTTTTCGACATGGACAGTGATGTCATCGATCAAATCACCATACACAATTCCATGCAGCACATCGTTGAAGGCCCTCTCGAGCTCCTTTGCGTCCTTGAGATCATACGTCTCCTTCTTGTCGATGGTACCCTCGCTGGGCGGGCAGCCGCCAAGACACCCCCTGACGAGCGACTCGATCATGGCCGAGAAGGCGGTGGCCAGGGTCTTTCTAGTCCCCATGGCGCCCTTGTCGTAGCTCTCGGACAGATCAGCAGCTGCGAGGCGCTGCAGGAGCCCTTGGACGCGAACGCCCCAAAAGTCCTCAGGGATGTCGCGAAGGCCAGGCAGCGTGAGGAGGAAGCGGCGGAGGAGGGTCTGGAGAATGGGAGACGCGGCGATGGAGTCGGTGGTCTTTGTGCTCTTGGCGCTCTTTATGCTGCCGTTGGGGGTTGCACTTTTGGTGCTACTCTTGGAGCTGCTCTTTGGGCTACTTCTTGAACTGTCCTTCGCGCTGCCGTTGGTGACAGGCGCGTCAGATGTGAAGGGATAGCCATAGCGAGAGATGGTATCGGGACGTTTGAGAGCTTCGATCTCGTCATAGGTTTCGTGATGGGTAAGGATGTTGAAGAGAGCGGCCGTCTGCTTCGCTGTCAAGGGTGGAGAGGGGGAAGACATGGCGGCGGTGAAAGGAGGGCGTGAAGAAAGCCGCGCGAGTGAGAACGGAGTGAGGCCAGAGGGAAGGAGGGCACGAAAGACGTAAAGGAAGGTTGAGGATATGCCAGGGTGGGTGAGGTTAGCGTCGAGATTAAGAGATCGTGGCTCAGGAACGGCAAGAGTCAGGTCCAGTCCATGATGGGTATGCTCATCATCGGTTGGGCTGGGGCGGTTTCAAAGCTCCGGGTCTGTGGCATGTGGCATGTGGCATGTGGTCTGTGGCGACCCGGGACCAAGGTGGGGGAGGGGTTGAGGCTGTGCAGGCATCCTTATCGTGAGGATGACGTCAGCGTTACCTGCTATCACCTTCGGTGTGCATGCTACCTTTCGCTGAAACTCGGTGTAGCCTTTCCATCACTGGTTAGTCACTCACTATTCACCGTGTGGGATGAAAGAAAGCGGGACCAAATGGCCATGTCGACCTCAGGACCATACCCTTTGGATGCCTGATTTCCACTCCTAGGGCTTAATATCCAGTCACCCCAGGCTGCAAACAACAAGGCCTGGAGAATGGTGTAGTGGGTGAATGTTGGCATTTTCACCTTCGCGCTCCCCAAGATGTCATACCTTCAGGTCTGAGGTTCGACCCCTGACTCAGGGCAAGAACCTCGTATTTTTTTTTCACTCTTCTGATGTCTTTCTTTAGGCACTGCAGCCAAACATGCGGCATCCGAGGCTCCTTCCTAAAGCCAGGCAACCTGAAGTCTAAAGTGATGGTAGTTGACCTACCTCTTGCAGTGATATGATCAAGAATAGTGTGCTAATGTAATATTGTATGGTGCCATGTCCAAAGTGTTTGTTTCTTGGTATCGGAGGCAAAGAGGCAGGAAGGAAGGCGCGCGTGATCATTTACCGTACCTTCCGAAGGTGAACCAGAAAACAGCCACGCTAGACAGCTTCTTTACTTGCCCAACAAGAATCGACAGCCACTCAAAAATCTTCCACCGTCCTCCTAGATCTCAGCTCCTAACAACCAAAGACCCCAATCACCATCTGAAACCCTAGCCCAGCACCCAAACACCGGCCACAATGCAGCTGACGGGTGAGCCTACTTCCAGCTCGAACACAGCTCCTGCTTCGGACTAGGACGCTAGCTAACCTCTCAGCGCTCCTCATACTTGCCACCTGGCTGGTAGATATCGCTACTATTGCCAGCCCTGTATCTGGTAGCACATACCCTATCAACCCCAGCGTTGACGTCCCTTACTCGCGGAGTACCCAAGCTGCCACGTCCAACAACGCCTACCCTCTCAAGCCCGAGGACAGCACAGTCCACAACGATGTCACCTCTATCACTGGCTCTTCTCTCGAGATTACAGATTCCGGTCACCTTGAGAATGTGAGCCCCGTCTGCGAGATCAGCTGCAACATCTTCGGCCTCATTCTTCTCTGCACGGAGTCGCCCGCCTCCTGTTACTGCGACCCGTTGGGCATCGTCATCTGCGCCATACCTAGCGATGCCTGCCAGCAGAATTGCCTCTGTCAGTGTTCGGACTTCAAAGGCGTCGTGGATGCCCACGCCAGCGTCAACAAGGTCGAAGCTTCCGCGTCCGTCGATGAGAAGAAGCCCGAGTCACCTCCTGCCGCCGATGCCACTCAAGCCAAAGACATCATAAACACAGAAGACGTCGAGGTCAAGGATTTTGATAGTGACTGCCACGTTCACTGCAACGTTTTCGCCGTCTTCTGGCGCTGCCAGCAGTCACCCACCTACTGCAGGTGTGACGAAAGGGGCTGGGTGCGCTGCAGAGTGCACTCCAAGTTCTGCGAGGAGAACTGTATCTGCCGGTGTGAATCCAAGCGTGTCGCCATCACAGCCAGCGACGCCAGGGTTTCTGGTCTGCTCGAGGCAACGGAGTCCGGCACTGCTAAAATGAGTACCGGTGAAGACGAGGATCGCAAATCCGACACCATAATGCATGACGGCTAGACTCAACAGAGCCGGCCTCGTGGCGCCGAAGGTGACGCCAGTAGCCTCCAGTCGCCTCCTGTGGCAGGTTCATTGGTCAACACAGAGGGCAACCCTCCCGCAATGTTGAGGGAGGTTTTAGATCGGGCCATGGAAAGATGTAGACTCCTACACCTGGTTCAAGCTGCCTCTGGTTCATGGAGTATGGAAAGGTCAGCAGGAGCCACCGTCAATAAAACCAGTCGATGAAACCGCTCCTCCGCTTGTCCAAGTGACTGAGTACCCTAGGTCAAGAAACTCACATATGAAAGCTTGAGTGATGTCCGCTTGCGGGGGCCTGCACATGCCCATCATTCCAAGACCAAAATGCCCCAGGGTCGGTCAGTGACTTTTCAACGACATGGACAGTGCTGACTCTAAGCATCTACCAAAACGAAGAGGAGTCACATTGATCCCTGTGATGATCTAAAATCCCCCTCTAGGATAGCCTGGTGACGTCGATGGAGTGTCCCCCTTCCCCGCCTTCCCCCACTTTCTGCCCCCACAACATTGCAGCACTTTCGACGACCACATGAGTGCGAAGCAACCTCACTCGGACAGTGTCGCCAATCTCCTCGCTTTCGAACAGCAATCTACCTACATATCTCAGATACCTATCAACAGCAGTACAGCTGAAAACCTGCTTTGCCAGCTACTCCAGCAAGCCGCCCAATATGTCTGCCAGCAAGGATTTCACCCTATGCATCCTGGGCTGTGGTATGTCCCAAGCCCATACCACGAAAATAGGAGCTGCCCTCGTTGCTAAACCTGAAACAAACGGCTAGGTAACTTAGGACTCGCTATTGTGAAGAGCCTCGTTGGGTCGATCACGACTGATGGCTCCACATCAGAGGAAGATGCCACGAGTCTTCCAATCGGGCATCTCTCTATTTGTGTTCGCAGTCAAGCCACGAAAGAAAGATTGATCAACCAGTTTCGCCAGTATAAAAAGATCAGTATCACAAGCGGCGATAATGTGACAGCCGTCCAAAATTCCCATGTAGTCCTTCTAGCGGTTGATCCTGCCGACATCACGAACACGTTAAAGGAACCTGGCCTCGCCGAGGCCCTGTCCGACGCAAACAAAATGCTGATCAGCATTGCTGCCGGCTGGACACGCAGAGAGCTCGAGGCAACGCTGTACGGAAGCCCGACCGAGACCTCAACCGCTGGCGGCCGCGCCTATGTACTCCGAGCTCTGCCCAACATTGCCGCCCAAGTCGGCCAGTCCATGACGGCGATCGAGATCTCCGAACCCGCACCTCCAGAGTGGTGTCTTACCCTGGTCGGTTCCCTCTTCTCACGTATTGGTAAGACTATTCGGGTACCACCTTCGCTCATGAACGCGACGACAGCGCTCTGCGGATCGACACCGGCCTTCTTCGCTGTCATTTGTGACGCGCTCATCGATGCCGGCGTTGCGGTTGGTGTACCCAGGCCCATGGCACACGCCATGATCTTCCAATCCATGCTAGGCACTGCCAGCATGATGCAGGATGGACTGCACCCCGCTTTGCTCAAAGATCAAGGGACGTCACCGGAGGGTTGCACGATTGGGGGACTTATGGTCATGGAGGAAGGGGCGGTACGAGGACAAATGGGGCGAGCACTACGCGAAGCTGTAACAATTGCCCGACAGATGGGCAAGAATCCTCATGTGAACGACACCCGTCAGTAAAGCCATGAATCTTGTCTTGAGTAAATGCAAGCACTAGTCGCCCTTTGACGGAGAAACGCAGTCGCAGTACGCAATCAACATTCTTTCTGATCAGGGGAAATAGGCATACCGCACATTTGGTGGGAATACAAAAAAGTCATACCAGCCCGCATTGGTGCTGGATAGTCCATCGTACATCGACGGAAGAGCCCGAGGAAGAACATATTGCCACCCCATGAGAAGCTCTTCGTCATCTTCATCTTCACAGTCCGAGTCTTCTTCAAATCGACAATCAAGATCCGCCTCCACCAATATGGCCACTGCTCTGTCGTCGATCCCGTGGCTCAGTGACCCGGCTTTCTTTGCGTCCGTGAAACGCTGCAGTACTTCGTCGTTGACATATACGAAGTAACCATATCGTGGCCAATCGCTGGTGTATAAATCTGGATACTCCTCGAATACAGCCCTAGCCTGGTGCTGAAAGACGCCACGGGCTTGGTCAATGTCCAGCCCGTCTAGGGACGCATCCTCCCGGATGCGGAGCGCAAACGTCGATATTAGTCTGCGGTCTTCGGGCGTAACATTTCGCCCGTGTCCAGCGCTGAGTGCTGTCGAGATGGTCGGATCGGCCGAGAGTCGGACCGACTCCATCTCTTGAGAGATCTGCGAAATGCTCTGGTCTGATACTGCTTGGTCATGTGCATCGCTTGCTGGCGGTACAGTATGGCCTCCTTGACTTGTCGCTGGCGCGCCAAGTGGATCGCAATTATCAACGAGAAACTGAATGGCGGATGTTCGAAGATGCTCGAGGTAATCTTCCCAGACTTCGTTGCTCCCATGGGTGTACGTGGTCCGGTACACGTAGAAGCCCCATGTCGACGGTCCAGGGTGCAGTCCCTTCTCAACCGAGTCCAAGCCGAAGTGAACACTCTGGAAAAAATACTTCATGTTGGGTATGGTCGGAATTTCAAAACAGTAAATAGGCCTGAGGTGTATGATCGATGTTACGTAGATATCGACCAAATTTGGTGAATGCAACGCCAAGTGGCTAGTATCGTCATACGTTTGCCGTCACAGCAGGTTGTGGATGAACGGGTCGATCATAGGGAATAAGACAGCCGCGAGATCTGCTAGAAGAGATGGCAGGGAGCTGGTAGCATTGAAGTAAAGAACCTGTTAAAATGAATCGTTTCCAATCGCTGAAATCCAGAAGGTTACTTCACGTGCTCTTCATGCCTACATCAAGGTGAGCATCAAGGTGAGAACCTTGCTTCCCGCTTCAATGAAGCCATACTGCCATCAAGGTAATTCATGCAGATGCTGAATGGAAGATTGTAATAAATCAGATACACCCTGCTGAGCGCGTCGAGCAGTACCTTTGTGAGCATCTTGCACATTATACAGTCCAATTGCACACCATACACCATTTTTCAACTGGTACTTCTG
Organism: Verticillium albo-atrum; assembly: GCA_002851705.1. Taxonomy (NCBI): domain Eukaryota; kingdom Fungi; phylum Ascomycota; class Sordariomycetes; order Glomerellales; family Plectosphaerellaceae; genus Verticillium; species Verticillium albo-atrum. Next base: position 3,941,975 of record NMXJ01000003.1, on the reverse strand, counting down.
TGTAAATCGGGGAGGCTCTCAAATTTCGAAAAGTCCTCATGTTTCCCCTGTAGTGATCTACAATTTGATGCTGATCTCCGAGTGTCATAATGGGGCGTACGAAGGAGTGCAGAACGGACAGCAGATGGTCAACTTGTGGGGTGTGATTGGGCATGGGATGCTTGATGAACTCCCCTCCACGCGCGGTATCTTGGTCTTTCTTAGATCTCTATCTCTCTAGCGTTTGAGCTTCCGTTCTCTTCTGGTACTACAACGACTCACTGGCGATCTTTATAAAGCTTGTTGTCTCGTGCGGTGTTCATCTCCCGAGGCCGAATCCCCGAACCCGGACATGCAAACCTGCCTCTCCGTGATAAATATCACATTAGGATCATTGATGCTGACAATTGAGTCTCTCCTCTCAGCCATGGTGCAGTGTCACTATTCTTTGCCCTGTCCAGTTTCAATACCCACCTTAGCTTCCCTGAATAATCTATTCTCGAACGTCTGACCAAGAAAGCAAGCCAAGGGGAAGGATGCTGAGATAGAAGCTTAGTGTATTTCCTAGTCCCTGTCTAGTCATAAAACGCCAGACGAACTCCTGGCGGAGCCACGAACATGTCGTACCAGCCATAGTTGCCATAACTGAGCCCATCGTACATGGTCGGAAGACCCCACGGACGAACATACTGCCACCCCATGGCGAAGTCGGGATCATCTTCACCCTCTTCGTCGTCCTCATCCCTTTCTTCCCAGCGACTGAGATGGGCCTCCACTAGGATGGACACCACATCGTCAGACGCATCACATCGTAAGTCGCCGGCGTTCTGAGCGGTCTTGAATTGCTGCAGCACCTCGTCATTGACAAAGAGAAAGTAGCGGTATCGCGACATGTTGACGCCGAATTGTTGCGGATGCTCGTCACGAATGTTCCGAGCCCAATTTCCAAACTCAACCCTGGCTTGGTCAATGTCCGTCCTGGTGAGGCCTGAGTGTTCCCAGACACGGAATTGAAAGGTAGAAATGAGACGGCTGTCTTCTGGTGTAATCTGTCGCCTGTGTGTCGCATCATTTCCTGTTCTATCCGACGTTGGCCCGTACCTTGTCTCTCCAAGGCTAAGGGAGTCGATATCACCAGAGATCTCATCGATGTTGCGATCCGAAGGATCACTACGCTGATCTCCGGCACGGCCTCTACCCGAGGAGGCCTCGTTAGGACTTGCATCTCCATTTTCTAACTCACAATTGTCGAGAAGGAATTGAAGAGCGGACTTTCGAAGGTAATCAAGATAATCGTTCCAGTCCCGTTCGTCTGAAGCCGCCGAAGTTGCTCGGTAAACGTAAAAGCCCCAGGTCAACGGTCCAGGATCTCGGCCATTCTCGATGAAGTTGAGCGCGAAGTGTACCACCTGAAAGATATGCTTCATGGTTGATCAGTGGCCTCCCCACTTGTTCGTCGGAACAATAAATACGTCGATTGACTGGACGTGTCGTTTGAGGCTGCCTAGCTTGGTAAATGCGACACCCCGAATGTCGCAATCTGAATCAAGCAACTCTGTTTCTGGCGCTCTACTGAATTCGAGTGATCAAGGAGAACAGCAACCGGTAGAGCCTTGTTTTATGTCGCAATACAGGAAGAGGTGTCGTGTTGGACGGTCTTTTTCAGGCTACATAAGAAAACCGACCAGGACGTAAGGGAGATTTGGCTTGCGTTATATGTTCCGCAACATGATGATGCAAACTCAATACCTTTCCCCACGGCCCCTCTACTACAAAGCTAATGTCACATCCATAGAGGGACTCAAACTTTGTGTGATTAAGTTTGACAAGATCGGTCATTTGGCACTCTAGCAGAACCAACGCCGGGTGACCTTGGTGTTCTGTTTTTGAGGCTCGGTTGCTGCGATGATGCTATAGAGAGCCTGGTATTGGCGTCGGCATTTTCAACGTCAGTCAAGGAGACCTACAATGAGAACGTTATGCCCTCATAATTTAGAGGTCTGCCGATGCGGATAATCTGCATAAAATACTTCGGACGATTTCGAGATGCCCATGATGAATTAGAAGAGAGGTTAAATGTTGCCAACCTTTCATCCACTCATTTATTGTTTCCAGCACCCATGTTCCGTCACTATATTGAATCTCGTCGATCCTTGTTGTTGCCAACTGATTCTGTCCAGATAAGGGGTGCCGATTGCGGAACTGGGTGGACTCAAGTAGCTTCTGGTTCAGAAGGTCTAACATAGTCTTCAGATTCATCAGTCACCTTCCATTTCAGATCTCCTGGAGTGACCAGTGTATGTTGCTCAATTTGGGTTGTCCCTTTCCTATGCTAGCATTGAAACCCCCTTCTGGCCCCTCCATATGCTTCTCTGTCCAGTTCCATTGCGCTCAGTGTCCGACACGAGCCTGCCCAGCTTCATTGTACCTGTTGCCATGGGGCTTCGCCGAGTCGATAATCGTCCGCAACTCCTGCTTCTCCTCATCCGTCAACACCACGTCCCTCGAAGCAAAGTTCTCCTCCAGGCGCTTGGATTTGGTTGTTCCAGGGATGGCAATCATGCCCTGCGCCGCGACCCAGGCGAGCGCAATCTGAGTGAGCGTGCAGCCCTTGCGCGTCGCGAGCTTCTTGATCTCCGTGACGATAGCTTTGTTGTTGTAGAAGTTCTCGCCTTGGAACTTGGGGACTGATACTAATGTTAGTGGGTGACCCGGCTTGGAAAACATAAAAAAAGGAACGTACCAGTTCGGCGGAAGTCGTCAGGCGCAAAGTCATCGGGAGTCTTGTAAGGGAAATCGTCCACGAGCCAGCCATGGCCGAGGGGACTGTACGCGACGTATGCGATGCCGAGCTCTCTCGCAGCCTCAATCAGGCCGTCCGTCTCGTGGAGGGTCTCGAAGGCTGAGTACTCCGCCTGAAGAGCATCGATCTTGGCGACTTTTTCTCGGTCAGTGGAAACTCCTGAAATGATACTTGAATCACCTACTAGAGTTGGCCTTGCGCAAGGTAGACGCAGAGCACTCGGACAGGCCGATGTACTTGGTCTTGCCCTGCTTTCGGAGGTTGTCCAGGGCGGGGATAGATTCCTCAAGAGGGGTGTCTAGCCAGCATTGTCAGCAGTTTGCCCCAGGATGATGATAGACAAGTCATACTGGGATCGATGCGGTGCAGGTAGTACAGGTCGGGTGTGAAGCCCAGCCTCTCAATGGTACCGTCGATGTACTGGTTGATATGCGCCGCGGAGTTCGTGACGCTGCCGTCTTCAAAGGCTGCAATACCGCACTTGGAGGCAACTACAGGTTGATGACCGTCAGAATTTATCCAAGTTGTTCAACAGGCACGATAGGGTGGTACCTACGGAACACCTTGTCACGGACGTTGTGCTTTCTGATGAAGTCTCCCAGGAGCTTCTCGTTGACACCGGCTTGGTAAACGACCTGCAGTAGTGTAAGCCTCTTATCCCACAGGAATTGGTGAGTAAATGCTGCTTACCGCCGTGTCCCAGAAGGTGCAGCCGAGCTCAATGGCCTTGAGCAGCACGGGCTCGGCTTGCTCGAGCGTCAAGTTGCTTCCGAGGCCAAAGCTGATGCCCATTGCGCCGAAGCCGGGCGAGGGGACTTGAACGTCGGCGAAGGGAAGTGTGTGGACCATTGTGATTGATGCAAGTGCCGGGTATGCTTTACGTCTCGTTGGGTTTCGTCTTGCTATCAAATGTTCAGCTCACAGGGCAGCTGAGCTGTTTTATGATGAACAACACCTCGGGGTTAACCGGCGAGGCTTTGGCGATGAGGTTCACAATGACGCAGGCGAGGTTTTGCCGCCATGGAGTTAAGGTTTATCTCCCGCTTCAGCGTCGGTCGATTCAGACCTTTGCCCACCTGGAAAGCGAAGTGGGGATCGGGGAGCTCGCCGATGTTCCCAATCCAGCAGTGGTCGTGGGGTACTCAGTGTGTAACGCGAACTGCGACTGGAGGATATGAGGGGGTAGGTAGTCCACAACTACGAAGCGTGGCGATTCATGGAGTGGTTATTCCCTGATTCTCGAGGTTTCGCTGCTGTACCATTGCAGAGGGTGGGCCATCATGCTCTAAAAGCTGGATGCATTGTCATACCACGTAGGCAACAGGCGAGCCCGTCGGCTATGGCTGTGGGTGGTGTGAGATCAATCATCTATGAATCGCGGGGCAGCGAGTTGGTGACTTGCACTCGGCTTCAATTAATCAAGAAAGTAAGGTCGACCTTGAGTGACGCCACAAAGGATGCAGGCAGTATGATGTGGACTGTGAGAAGGTTGCGGTGCATGTTTGAACCACATGAACCACAGCCGCAATGGAATGTTCAATGCTCGCGTAACCGGAATGAAGACGGATGGTCATCTGCTGCTATCGTGAGCAGATATTCAGCAAACTTGTCGCCAATCGGTAAAGCCGTACCTCGCCCTCTCACCGGGCCAATCGCCAAGACAGCGAGACTGATGCGTGGTATGCGACAAGTCTAAACACGTTGTCAGAGGTAAAAGGCAGACTCACTGGTTATAACCTTTGGGACCAGAGTATCCCATACCCTTGATTGCGGACTTGCGGACTTCTTCCAGCGGGCTTGGCTTTACCCGTGCCCTGGCCCCAGCCTTCGGCGAACCCCACGGCGATCGTACATTTCCACGTTCAGGACGCTTTCTCACCCGAAACTCACGTAACAAGGCACATGTCGAAAGGATCGACCGGTACCAGCGGGACTTCCGGCAGATGGGCGGCACGACTTTGAGCCGCCGATTAAAAATCGATAAATGGGATTATCAAGCAAAATGATCCCTCAGACCATGGCGGTCGTCTCATCACCCGGATCTTCTTGCGATGTTACAGAGACGACGGAAGCAAAAGGTTTTATGTCCGAATCCCCCGACGATTGGGCTGCTTGAGCTCAGAGCTCCCCACACGCTGTAAGCCAGGCACATTAGCGGCCTTGTCAATTATGCCCGGCGTGGGGTTTCGGCGCCGACAGCTGTCCGAAAGAGGACATCGCGCGGTCTGTATCGATGGGCACAGCGATGTTTTAAGTCCGACGTCTGGGACCTGGCGGGCGCTCCTCGACTCGCGCAGCGCCATCAAACAGGGCCCTGTCGAGTGGAGACGGCGCTGTACACCATATGCGGCTTGTATAGCTGCCAACGGCTTCATGACATCAGCCCGAAATAATTCGCTCGGTTTCGTTTCCCCGGTTTGCGCTCCGACGCTTTATCACCGGCAGCGTCATGGATGTTGGCTAGGCTGGACACCGGCAAGGCAACGCCCCGAGCTTGGTTAGAGAAGGTATATAGTATCGGGGCCGCGTCCTGAGGATACTAGCCTTTTCCTGTTCTACATACTGTTCTCACCATCTCGAACTTCAGCAGCTTCACCAACCCTCCCAAGCATCACAAATCTCAACAAACGCCGAAAACATGACCGACTACAAGTTCGAAGGATGGCTGGGCTACGACGCCGCGAGCGCCGAGGGCAAGATGGTCTGGGGCGAGTTCGAGCCCAAGAAGTGGACGGAGGAGGATGTCGACATTCAGATCTCTCACTGCGGTGTCTGTGGCTCTGACCTGCACACCCTCAAGTCTGGCTGGTTCCCGACCCCCTACCGTAAGTGAATTTTGCGCAAGCTTCACCGCTCGAGCTGGGCAGCCCCTCTTCCGGAGATGGACCCCCACGAGAAACCACAGTCTGACAAGTGAGCAGCCTGCTGCGTCGGCCACGAGATTGTCGGTAAAGCCGTCCGCGTGGGCCAGAATGTCAAGGATATCCAGATCGGCGACCGCGTAGGCGTGGGCGCCCAGGCGCGCAGCTGCCGAAAGGACGACTGCCCCCAATGCTCAACCGGCCAGGAGAACTACTGCAACCGCGAAAATGTGAGTTCGAGCTCCCCTCCCCCCCACACTGCATGCGGGAACCCCTGGAGTCGGGCGGCCGAAGAATATCGGGAGCTGAGCTGGGATCTTGATTCTGACACATCGCTTGCGCACAGGTGAGCACCTACGGCTCTGTGTACCCCGGTGATGAGGGCAAAGCCTACGGCGGCTATGCGGACTACAACAGGACCAACGGGCGTTTCGTCGTCAAGATCCCCGAGGGATTGTCGTCCGAGTCCGCGGCCCCCATGCTATGCGGTGGCGTCACTGTGTACGCCCCTCTGCGCCATAACGGATGCGGGCCTGGCAAGACCGTAGGTATTGTGGGTGTTGGCGGTCTCGGCCACTTTGGCATCCTGTTCGCCAAGGCTCTAGGTGCCGACAAGGTCGTGGGTATCTCCAGGAAAGCGTCCAAGAAGGACGAGGTGCTCAAGCTGGGCGCCGATACCTACGTGGCTACCGATGACGATAAGGACTGGGCCAAGGAGAACAGCCGCACCCTAGATCTGATCATCTCCACCGTTTCCAGCCCCAAGATGCCTCTGACCGAATACCTTGGCCTCCTCAAGGTCGGCGGTAGCCTCATCCAAGTCGGGTATGTTCTCCTCTCTCGTTTGACGTGTCTCATACTAACCTGGTTGCCACGCAGTGCCCCCGATGGTGGAGAGCTCCCTCCCATCAACGCCTTCACTCTTCTCGCCAACCAAGTCAAGATTGGTGGCAGCGGTATTGGTTCGCCGTCGGACATCAAGGAAATGCTGCAGCTCGCGGCGGACAAGAACATCCAGTCGTGGGTCGAGACGAGGCCATTGAAGGAGGCCAACCAAGTCATCGTGGACATGGAGGAAGGCAAGGCGCGATTCAGGTATGTCCTGGTCAACGAGAAGCACGTGTAAGTGTATGTGGTCTCGAGACAAGTGGCAGAGCGGGACAAATAGACAGCGGGAAAAGGGAATGAAAGAGTAAAACTTCAAGGGCACTCTTGCGTGCCATGCTATGCTGATGATGATGCCGTATCTCGAGCCCCATCGAGTGAACGCCTCGCCTCCCGTGGGATGCGAAATAAAAGCCAGTTTACACCTCTATCAAAAACTCCTTTCGTCATCACCTCCATCCGCCATTATTGTACTGCGCCGGAACTTGTGACCCCGGCATCTCCACGGCATGGTACACCGCTGATGGCGGCCCCGGCGCGGCACTCGTCTCGACGCCCACAGAAGCCAGCTCATACACCCCCGTATCCTGCGCATGCCCTTGGGAGTACCCCATTTGCATGTCGCCTCCCGGATGTCCCAGAGGCGGCGACATCTGCCCCGTCCACGCTTGGTCCGGGTGCTGTCCCCAAGACTGGTGATGCCCTTGCGACTGCTGCGGCGACGCCCACGACGGTGGATACCCAGGGCTCCCGGCGCTCATGCTTGTGAGATCCGACACAGGGCGCCACTTCTTGGCCTCGGCGGCCTGCTGCTCTGGCGTCGCATACTCGGGGCTCCCAGTCCTCGGGCCTCCACCCGCACCGGCACCGGCGTGCCATGCGCCCGTGCCACCGAGCATGGGATGCGACTCATCTTGCGCCTTGCGGCTGCGTCGCGACTTGCAAACCATGGCCACGATGCCCACAAAGGCAGCCGCGCCAACGGCGGCGCCGATACCGATGCCCGCCTTTGCGACTGTCGAAAGGCCCGCTGGCTTCTCGTCGTCTGAAGGCGATCCTGTCTCTGTTGGCGCGCCCGTGCTGCTCCCTGAGGCGTCCGTCGTCGCGCCTGTCGCGGAAGGCGAGCTCCTCGTCGTTGTGGCCGTGGCGGCGATGCTGCTCGCCTTGGCGCCTTCGGCCAGGAACTCCTCCTCGCTGACGGTGACCTCAGTCCCTGAATCGGAACACGCCGTCCGCAAGGTGGAGTAGACGGTGCGCAGGGTATCGGGAGCGTCGGTCCCGATGCACGTGGCGGCGTTTGTGATGAAGTCGCCGCCGTTGGTGCAGAGGCAGCGGTTGTTGGAGGGGACGTCGTCGCCCTTGCACTTGGAGCGGTCGCTGGCGTCGAGGAGGCAGGGGCGCGCAGTGGAGGGGTAGAGGTCAAAGTCGTTTTCGGCGGTTTGAGCGAGAGAGGGAGTGATGAGGAGGAGGAGGGAGGCGAGAAGGGCGAGTTTCCTTCGAGGGCGAGGCATTGTGCTTGGTAGAAAGGCTGAAGGTGAGCGAGGGGCGAAGGGGATCGATTCCAAGGTTGGGCGAGGTGCGCGCGACGCTTCGAGCGGCCTGCGATGCCTTCAGACGGTGTTCAGACGTCGTGTCGTGTTTTCCAGAGTTGTCTTCTCTGATGTCCAATGATGTCCAACGCCAATTGTTCCTCTCGTTGGCACATCGACGTCCGTCAAGCACTTCAACAACTGAAACTGTTCGTTCGTAAATCGACAATTGAGCAATCATGTACTGGAAGAGGATGATTTCCAGGAACGTCAGGAAACGGGATTCAGCTCAGTAAAAGAGAGACAAGCGGTCCCGAACGCAAATTAGCCCAAAGCTTGACCCCAACAGGGCTGAGCCTGGGAGCATTCAGCCCAGGGCCCAACGTGGTGATGATGGTCCCCCCCCAACCCGATCCATCGTCAAGGCCAGGGGGGCTGAGTCTGACGGACCTTGGGGGAGGGGGATTGCCCTGTCAGCACTCTCCAGCTCTGAGCCCCAAGTGTCCAAGTGTTGCCCCCGGCCTTTCGCTGGTCCCCTCCTCCTCCTCGCCCCTCTCCATTTCTGTCCATCGGTTCCCCCCTTATTTTTAGCACCATCACTAGCTTAGATGCCGGGCTCTCTCTCTGTACAGGGTTCTTGGCTGGGGCAGTTGGGTCGTTTGCTGTGCTGGCAAAGGGCAGCCGACGGGGAGTGGCTTGTCTTTGGGTACAGCCTGGCCCACTGTCTGGTCATTCTGATGGACAAGTTCTGTTGTTCGCAGAGAAGCGGTGTCGCGGAGTCTGGCGGGTGCTCTGAGATCTTTCGGCCGTCAGTCTGTCGCACCGTCGGAGAAAAATTGTTTACTGTCTCAGGGGAATTCAGACCAGCTCAGGAGGAATGTGGTGACGAATCAATACGCCATTGCGCCCCATCGTCTCACCAGATTCAGCAACAACAGCAGGAGTAAGGTTATTGGACCTAATCATGACGACCCCGTCGCAAGGGAGAGGCTCCTCCGTCATGGATCTTGCTGACAGCCAGGACCCTTGGGTTCCATCCATCGCGCCATGATCGCTCCATCCTTGTGTTCCCGCCCGCAATAAAAACAGCACTGCAACCGGCCCAAGCCCGCCGAGCCGCAGCGGCTGTCAGAATCTGACGGCCAATCTCGAACGGGCCACGTTCTCCCATGTTCCCATCTCCGGTGGTTGGGGCCGACTGACTGGGCGGAGGAGCAGGCGGCTCTGCCTCGCAGGATGAGGCCGGTGGGAGATGGATCAATCACGAAAACACGGCAAGACGGACCACATACGCCAGCGGCAGAACCGGCTTACATACACTCCAGCCACTGACTCTGATTTGCATCTTCTGCCGTCTCCTCGCAGCATACACCGCTGCTACTGCCTCCATCCAGGCTCCTCGCCACCGACCAGGCCCATCATCAGCCAGCTAACTACCTAAGCCTTCTCCTCGGCCCCCACAGCGACCAGCTTGCCGACGACAAGATACTTGCTCTCGAACCGCTCTTCCCACCCACGCAGGGCCTCCATCTCCTCGGCGCCCAGCCCGTCCAGCGTATCGAGCGGCCCGTCGAGGTCCTTGGTAAGCATGTCCTCGTCGAAGCTGCCGCAAGCGAGACCGCGCGAGGCGTCACGGCCGGCAAAGTTGGCGTAAGGGCCTTCGGGGCCGTAGAAGTTTCGGCCACTAGAGACGTCGAAGACGCGGCCGCGGACGGCGAGGTACACGGGCGTGTTATCTTTGCCGGTGAACGGAAGGAGGGTGTGCGGGGTGAAGGTGCGGAAGACGGTCGCTGGGGGTTCGCGGGGGAGGGTCTGCGGCGGCGCGGGGCGCAGGAGGACGTAGAGGGTGTAGAGGACGACAAGGGCGACGAGGCCGTTGAGAGGCGTGAGGAGGGCGCCACTGGGAGGGTTTGTCAGCTGGGATGATCAGGGTGGTGATGGTAATGGCGGTGGTGGTGGTGGTGGTGGTAGTGGTAGAGGAGGGGCAGGCTGACCTGGCTGGTTCTCTAGCCGCTTCCTGCGACATGCGCTGCTCGACGTAGTCCATGGTGAGTGTTTCGCAATGTGGTAAACGATTGGCGTGGTTTTCAGAGCAATGCTGGCTGTCGAGCTGGTGAATGTCGAGGCTGTGGTTTGGTGTTCTTGTGATGGCTGGGCCAGCCGGGAGCTTCCGCCTGAGATCACCAAAGATTCGTCTCGCATCAGCAGAGCTTCGGCATTGCCATTGCGTCGGAAGTCCCCACTCTCAGTACCGCTTGGGGCAGCTACAGCCCAATGAGAGTGGCCCAAATTCAGGTCATGCAGCACGTGACTATTGATCGGATTAATCATCATTGTTTCTGGTCTTGGGCTTGGGAAGCTTCCCTCATTCTTTGAGCTTCACCTCAATCCAACATCAAGGCTTCATCAGATGTTGGTTATAAGAGCCTTGTTTCCGTGGTCAACACCATGGCAGGTCGACAATAGCCTGTTTCGGAACACATGAACAACATTTCAAGATTCCTCGTGAGGACCACCCAGCTCTCTGGATACCTGTCCATCTCGAGAACCTGAAGTCAAATTTCCTCATCAACAACGCCATCCATGTTCACCGCCAGCCGGTACCATGATACGCGGATATGAGGCCCTGCAGACAGCCGCCCATTGCTTTCTTACCTCGGAAAGGAGCCCCGATAGAGCCCTGACATGATGGGAAAGCATTCAAGTCCCATCATCCGTCCCAGGACAGTCCCCTCTTTGTTCCACTCTTTGCTTCGGATCATAACTCTAGTGCAGTACCCCTTCGCTGTGACCCTTTGTTATGTCCTTCTTTGATGGCGACTCTCAGGCCGTGACCAAGTGCTGTCATTTTCACCTGAATAGAGAATAAATACACCTTCTGTCATCTTCGGCATGGCAACCCTCGTCCCACGAACGGCTTATCTCTCACCCATCTGCTCCCGTCACTGGTTTTGGCATCTCATACACACATACACTAAACAGCATAGTGTAAAACAGCATCATGAGCCCAAGCCCCCCCGAAAAGGTCGCCGAACGCCCAAGGCAGGGCCGTGACCCAGATCGATCCCCCCGCCGCACCCATCGTCGCTACGCAGGCCTCGTCGGTAAGCGTAGTTTTCCTCGTGTCTCGCCAGAGTCTTGCCCCCCGCGCAGTGACGGCCTGAAACCTGGTACGCGCGGCCGCGTCAAGCTGGGTGACTTTTCCCTCTCATTAGCCCGCCTGCAGGAACTCCTCAACCTCGCCCACGATGCCGACAAGATACCACAACGCCTCGTTGTGCCGCAAAGCCCACGTGCTGCCGAGCCTATGATCAGCCGTTGGACGGATGTTCTTCTACAGGAACGGAGGAAGGACATGTCCAACAAGATCCTCGCCGACAAGACATCGGCGGATGCCCGGAAGGAGATTGCTACACAGGGTAATGAGGTGGCTGCTCGGCCATTCGTGTGGGTGGATGACAGGCCTAGGAGAACCCCCCGAGGTCCTCTCAGAGTACCAGCGAAGATTGTCACCGTTCGGAAGCCAAGCAACCAAAACACAATTGTCGAGACGGCTGGGTACCAGAGTGGGACAAACACTGTTGCGCCGGAACAGTTACCATTAGATCAAAGTACCAGTCAAACGTCCACGGCAGAACCTGAAGTGCCAAATGTTACCGGTAACCAGCCATTCGACACTAGCCAAAGATCCGGATTAGCAGCCACCACACCAGAGGTCACTGACAACAGAGCCACAAGCCTCGCCACAAGCCTCGCAACTCCTCAGAGCATTGACCAGTCCAAGTGGCCATGGCAGCGGGGGCCAAACCAGACAGCTGCCATTCCGAGGCCCATCACCAAGAGCCCCAGGTCGATCTTGAAGCCATCGGGATTGACCCAGACCGCAAGTGACGACAATGGCGGCCAATCGAAAACAGACCCCTCTCGTGCCACCCCGAAGACCAACGCGCCTGGCGCTACTGTCTGCAAGTGCGCTTCCGGGTTCGCTGACACCGACGGATCTTCAACATGCTCTGTATGCAAGGGCGTTCGCGGCGAGGAAAACCTTAGCTCAAATTCCCTGCTAAGGCTGAACGCCGCTCTTCAAGCCGCTTTCCAACCCTTTACGTGTATGCACTCTCACCATCCGGGCTGCAAATGCGAAAAGCGGATGGCTAAACTAGGCGTGTGTCGGAGTTGCTTGGGAGAAGCGGGCCACCCTCGGTGCGAGGTGCAGAGCGGACTGGTCATGAAGTATCCCGCTGCGAAGGATTGGACAAGGAAGCATGTCTTGTCTTGATTGTGTTGAAAGGCAAGAAGCTGAAGTAAGTAACACCTTCAGTTTGACTGCCGCAACGTCCTGATTTTATCATCATTTCCGTAGGGCAAATCAATCCATTTAAAAGATTTCGTCGATTCGATTACTACGTTCCCCGTATTACTTCCTCTCGCTTGCACCATGTCACAACGCCCTTAACTGGCCGCCGCAATGGCGATCTCCCTCTCCACGACAGCCACAGCTGGCTCCTTCTCTCCCTTGACGACAACCTCCTCCTCCTTGGTGCCGAAGTCGTCACGTCCGGCCGCAAACACCTTGTCAAAGTCATACTCGCTCCAGCGGATCTCGGGACACAGGCCAGCAAACTTCCACACGCCGTCGACCTTGCGGTACCAGTGCTTGTTGTAGCTGTGGGCGTGGCCCTTGACGAGAACCTCGGACATGCTGGCGTCGCGGTACTTCTGGTGCGGCACACGCAGCTGGTGATGGCCGATGACCTCCGTGTCGGAGACGCGCTCCCAGCGGGTGCCGCCGATGAAGTGCTGCGTCTTGAGGAGGGGGTCGCCGAGGACGGTGGAGGAAGAGATCATGGCGAGGAAGTCGGCCGCGGGCATGGCCTCCCAGATCTGGTCTAGGAACGAGCGGTAGTCGATCTACACTCATCATCAGTACGACACGATCGAAGTGGGAGGCGGGGCAGGACATGTTACGCACGCGGAGCTCGGGGGCGATACAGCGGGCGAGGCGGTCCCAGTCCTTGGCGTCATAGCTGTCTGCCCACTCGAAGCAGGCGGCTGTGAGGCCGAGGTAGTCCTCGAAAGTGATGTTGGTGGGGATCTGGCCGGCCATTGCTGGTAATAGAGGGGGGTTTTGGCGGAGGAGGGCTTGTTGGTGTCAATGTCTTGCAGCTGGAGGAAGTTGGAGATTTGGATCTCGAAAAGATATTCTTGCATGTCGCCGGTGGTGCTGAGTATTTACTTGATGGACTTTGAGGATAATGAAGAACGGCTCTTATGACCATTGCGGCGGTCGGACTCCGGCGGAGGTGCGGTTCCCCACTCCGGAGGCTCGGCCCTCTTCTTCGGACTTGGGTGGGGAGATGCCGACACGACATGCATTCCGTGTCCACTGAGGTTGGACACAAAGGGCTTTGACCAGTTAGCTTCATTATTATGGGTGCTTATGTAGTACGAGCTGAAACAGATTCAGGTGCAGGTGCAGATGCAGGTGCAGGTGCAGGTACAATCGCTCCGAACGAACATAGGTTGGTTGCCATGAGTGCAGGCGTGGTTGGTCGGGGTGCCACGGACTTAAGCACATCACAGCATGCGAGAAGCTCCACGGACTGCCGACAGTTACATCAATATTTCATTGTTCGGTCCCGAATGTTGCCGATTGGTCTTGCTTCTTCCGATAATCATACCCTATGCTCCGGAGACGCCTCTTGATGGCGGTCAGTGCCAAACTCCGGCGACCCGGCAGAGCCTGACGGCAATACCTGCAACACAGGGACATATCTTCCCTCTGCTATCGCCTCATCATTGACGGCATGCGGCGTCATGGCAATCCTCATACCCCTCAGCGTCCTGATGATCGACCAGGCCGAGTAGTCCTCCTTCGAATGCATCTCTTCCGCCACCTCGGAGAAAGCACCCGCCCCCTTCCCGCCATGCCCTGCTTTAACGTCCTCCAGCTTGACCGCGAAATCGACTTCCAGAATTCCAGATGGCCGCGGCACGGGATGATCCTGCATCAATATCCACGCGAATCCGCAACCAGATAAGACAACGACCACCACCCCCGAAATGATAAACACCCATGCTGTCCACAGCGGACTTACAAACTTCATAATAGATCGACCGCCTGTCGCAACCGTCAGAAGCTCAGGGGGGAAAGCCCGCTTATCCTCTGGCAGCGCCATCGTGTAGTTGGCGTACTGCAGCGCCGTAACACCAAACTGCAGCGGCACGGCGAGGAAGTTGCGCAGCTGCTCGACGGGCACGTCGTGGTCCGGAAAGAACTCGGTGTAGGTTCGGTATTTCCACGCGAGGCGGTAAATGGTCACGTTGATGGATTGGCGGTCGATGAGGTCGGCGTCTTCAGTAGGGATGAAGATGCGGCGCCAGATGCGCTCGGCCTCTGGCGCCGACATTGGTTCGAGGACCTGTTTTGATGTCGGCGTTATGTGCTTGATGGAGAGGTCGTCGCGGTCATATGTTGTTGTCGCGTTCTGGCGGTAGACGGTCATGAGGGTTTTTGTCTTGAGCGGGCTGCGGGCCCAACGTTCGGGGAGGGGGCATTCGCCGTAGAGCTGGCTAATACTGGGACAGGCTCGCCAGCCTGAAGAATCATGAGCAAAAGAGATCGGTGAGCTGGAGAGGTTCAAGGCCTTACCTGCGGCGATGGAGTCGCCGACTTGCCTGATGCACATCTGGAGAGCGTCGCTCAATCCGGCGGGTGTGTGGAATACGGTGCATTCCTTGTCGATGTCGAACTTGAATTCTTTGGGTAGAGCATCAAAGCGGGCAGCCAAGCCTGGCGCTCGCGCGATGCTGATGGAGTCGACTTCGTTGAAGGTGCCTCCCTGTAGGATGGTCGAGTTCATCAGCGGGACGACCTTTCGTGCAATCTCCATGCCTCCAGGAAGGAAGATGGCGGAGCAATTCCCATCGCAGCCGTCCATATTCCATGCGATCGAGTACCGAGGGTAATGCATCAGCTGCTGCGCCCATGTGTCGAAGAAGCCCGCCATGTAGGATGCCGGGATGTTGTCGAGGACGCTGACGTCGGGTGGGATGGTGCCAGCGTAAACGTCGACACTTGGTCCATCGGGAATAAAGTGATGCTGGAAGCTGTTCTGGACTTGACGGTGTCAGGATCCTATTCACACTGCGATGTATAACGCTTCGGTCCAATGTACTTACACTTGAGCACAGAGCCAAAGCCGAGACCCATGAACGGTAAGGCGAGCCTGGAAACTGTCAGTGCTCCGGCTTGGCAGCCTTTCAATATCAATCCACGACCTACCTGAATATTCCCCAGCTATTTTTGAAGTTGCTGTCGAGCATGAACTTCAGAACCGAAAACCAGTCTGTCGCCGGGCTGAGCTGGAAAAAGCTCGAAGCCGATGTGCCGCCCTTTCCTTCGGATCTCGACGACAGCGACCACCTCAAAGCGTCCAGCAGCCCCTGTACCATGAAACAGAGCACCATGGCGTAGAGTTGGGAGAATATCGACAGCAACAAGTTGGTCACGGACGCCTCGAACACGATGGAGCCGATCTTGGGGTCTCCGACGATGAGGACCTCGTGGATGAACATCGAGTAGAGGATGGTAAAGAGCATGCTCGCGAACCAAGCGGTGAGGGAAAACCATATTGGGCGACAGTGGCCCCAGAAGTTGCGCTTCTGCACGAGCTGAACCTCCTCGACTGTGACCAGAGGCGTGGGATCTGGTTTTGTATCCGGAAAGTGAAGTTCGAGGGATACCTTTCGATCCGAGTCAAAGTCGAAGCTGACATCTTGGAAAGGGAAGTAATCCGGGTATTGGTTGGCGTGTTCCATGCTGTGTTCCATGGTGGCGGGTTTGCAACAGGCACCTTACATGACTCTTCCGACGCCAGAGGCAGAAACCAAACGGGGACTTGATCTTATGGGTTGTCAAAGAATGCCCTCAAGCCCGCAAAGGTGGGGGAAAGTCCAAGAGAAGATCGTCGTCGCGCGCTCGGCAGATGGCAAACTCATAAGGGAAGGCAGGCCCATCGACGGCCTGGGGTCCAGAGAGTCCCATGGCATCGTTCACTGTCTCTGCAAGAGCAGCACGCTCGCCATGTGAGGGGGGTGCAGTCAATACAAGGGGGTTGGGGGCCAATGGAGGCGGCCATCCGAGTCTGGAAGGATGTGTGGCTTCCGCTCTGCAGGACATGGTTGCATTGGCGAAATGATTGAACGTTGAAGTCATCGCGACGGCCAATCAGGCTCGGCCGGAGATACTGTGCCACACCCCGTCATTCGGTCGCTGGGTGTGGGTGCTGTGAAGCCTGGGGAGGTGCAGACGGAGCTGAAAACCCATTGGGGTGGAAGCCCGTTGGCATCTTCGTGGGTAACACAAAGCCGGGGAGGGGGGATGATTTCGGGTTGATCGTCGACGGGGCCAGGAGGCAGAATTCGTAGTCACGCCAGCATCGGCGGCAGCACATGGGAAACCGCGCCATGTCATCCAAAGATTGTTAGACTTTGTCGTATCCCGATGAAATCTCCCTTTCTCTTCAGCGTGGCGCTTCGTTCAAGCCTAATCACCCACGATTTTACGCCTCTGTCTCGCCTTATTCAGATTGCCGCTGCGGGGTGGCTTTTGGGCGCCCCGTCCCTGCAGAGCCAGGGCGTGCCTTACGGTTCCCCTCTTTAGGCCACCGAGCAGAAGCTGTCGCAAGTTAACCATTGGTAGGAAACCGATGGTGCCCCAGGTGCCCTTGGTG
The DNA here is from genome assembly GCA_002851705.1 of Verticillium albo-atrum. Lineage (NCBI taxonomy): Eukaryota > Fungi > Ascomycota > Sordariomycetes > Glomerellales > Plectosphaerellaceae > Verticillium > Verticillium albo-atrum. Next base: position 3,925,183 of record NMXJ01000003.1, on the reverse strand, counting down.
TCTTGCCTGGTGACCCCCATAAGGCTGCGTCTAAAAACAGAGTACCCACCTTCGCACGGGTCATCAATCAGTCCGGCCAGGGGTGATCAGATGAAGGGTGAGATCTGAGGACGGTGCTGTGTTAGGACATGAAGCAATGATTGGTCTTGATCCGGCTGTCGCGGTCATTTTCCCGCAAGGGACGAACCTTCATAAGGACTAGTTTGCTACTCGCAGCTGGGTCCGTTGCATTTCAGGCTTCTTCTATTTGAGGGTTCTGGTCAGAAGAAGTGATTTGATTCAGTGATGGAACGGCGCCGGCCTTAAGAGCATACGGAGTGTTGCAATGGGCACACTGAACAAGAATTCGCAGTCACATGTGTATACTGTCCAGGAACATGGTACTTGCGCATCGCCCGGCCCTTGGTTTGAACGAGATTAGAAAATTCCCCTTACTGCTTGAGATTATTCGTGGCTCCCTGTCCAAGGACATACTGGTGCTACCAGGTCGCTGCGACAGGTGACACGGCGGCTGTTAGCCGAAGACAAGAAATCCCTCGTTGATCGAAACCATCTCTACGATCAACGTGACTATACCGCCTCTCAAACCCTCGGGACCCAATCCGTTCCGTTCGCCCGCAGCAGCTCCGTGACCTCGTCCATGCTGACCTTCAGCGCCTTCTCGATGTACCGCGGCAGCTCCGTGTTATCGTGAGCACCAGCCATGTCAATGATGAGTTGATCACCCATCTCCTCCGCGCCATACGCGTACAGAGTCGTGTCAACCGCCGTGTGCCCCCCCGTGGACCAGGCATGCCCAGTCCGTGTGTTTAGCGGCTTCGCTAGGTTCGCTGCGAAGTTTCCCCCAAGTAGAGCCTCGACCTCGGCATCGGTGGCATCAGTCAGACCGTACGCCGGCAGAATCTCGCTGCGCAGAAAGCCGCGACGGTCATCCCCCTTGTAGTTGTTCCACTTCTGCGTCAAGTACGCGATCGAGTGCTTTGCACCCGCTAGCGGGCGGGGGTCGTACCCGCTCGGGAACGTCAGGCCGCCCGTCTCATGATCGGCCACTGACAGCATGGCCGTGTCGGGGTGCTCGTCAATCCACTTCGTCACGACGTCGACGACGTTGTTGTACTCGAGTACGTCCCATAAGTGTGCGACGGAATCGTGTGCGTGCATAGCGTGGTCGATACGCGACGCCTCGATCATCAGAAAGTAGCCTTTGTCCTTGCAGTGCGAGGCGCGGTGGAGCGAGTTGAGTGCCGTGGCGGTCATGTCGGCCAGGGAGGGCTCGCGGTCAGCTTCAGGCTGCTGCTGCCGATCGATCTCGTAGTTGAGATCGCCGTCGTTGAAGAGGCCCAAGTACGGGAGGCGGATGTCTCCAAGACCGTTTTCGAGGTCGTCAAAGGCTGATCGGTTCTGCGCAACGTAATAACCGTTGTCTTCCGCGAAGGCGAAGAGGTCGATCTCATCATCGCGACAGGAACCAGAGTCGGACCCAGGCTTGAAGTAGCAGCGGCCACCACCGAGGAGGATATCGACAGACTGATTTAGGGGGTTGCTGTAACCGATCTGTTGCTCGGCAATGGCACTAAGACCATTACGGTTGATGACATGGGATGAGAAGGCCGCTGGGGTGGCATGGTTGATGATGCTGGTTACGACGATGCCAGTCAAGTAGCCGTTGAGCTTGGCAGCCTCGAGGATGGAGCCAACAGGCTGATTGTCTGGGAGGATGCCAATCGCACCATTGTTGGTCTTGTGGCCCGTGGCAAGAGCGGTTCCAGCAGCGGCAGAGTCGGTGACGAGATTGTTGTTAGAGTGAGTTCGCGTGTTACCAATGGGCTGCCAGGAGTCAGCTCAAGTTTGCCCAAAAGTGTCGGTCATCGTACCGTGATGTCTACGGGGAGCTCGTCAATAATTCCAGGGGCACCAGGCCGAGAGCTGCCGTCAACCATGGCCTTGTAGGTACGGGCAATCGTCTGTGAAGCTGGCGCCATGCCATCAGGCACGATGAAGATGAAGTTCTTGGGCTCAATGGCGCCGAAAACAGTTTGGGCAAAGGCCCCGGCAATCAATGTAGAGCTACGCATCTTAGATCAAGGATCAATGGCCGTGATTTGGAGGTGTTCCGGTGTAACTCGTGAATGGGCACTTGCGATTCAGAGCCGTAAAAGTCGGTAACGTGAGGTTCTTATGTATCTACTGCCAAGGCGGGGACATCTCTCGCGACCATCCGCTACTGATACGACCAACAAATTGGTGCCGCAGGAATTGGCCGACGCTATTACGGATGGCCATCGAACGGCTACATCTTCATGCTTTGAGCTCTAAATTCAACGGTGACAACAGGGGATGTTGACCTTGGACGCGAGTCGTTTGTTCACGTGTTGACCCCGTGATTGTGCATCTCGCCGGCCGTAGCTCCTATTCTTGAGCGCCAAGAAGGCCGGACAGTTGAAAGAGGCAGGTCTTCGGCAATAGATCACAATCGTGCAGTCAACCAAGGGCCAAATGGGCATACCTCAGATCTACAATGATGTAGCGACGGCTTGGCTGTGCAGGCCGACGGAGAAGATTGAAATTGGATGGAACGTCGCTCCAAGAGACAGACGTTATCTGAACACGTGGAGGGCAGCAAGAGTTGTTTAAAAGGGCCGTTGGTCGTTGGCGCTGGTGAGGAATCGAGAACCTTGATGGGTAAGATCAACACTCAAATGCTACTCTATGGCAAGCTCATCTAATTAGCTCAGGGGACATTCTGTTCAAGCGGCTTGGCTGCGCGCTGGACACGGTGTAACCAGCATAGATACGTGTGATCGTGACCGACATGACCCCGCCCTTCTCCGGGGGAAAACGTCTTTATTCGGTCCAAAGGTCCGATTATCTCGACCTCCGCGTTCTAAAATCCCAGTCAGATGGCCGGCTGAGTCGCTCGAAAGGGCGAAAGGACTGCGGGAGGTTCGGGAAGGGAGTCGCTGGTGGGGCCGTTGGTTGCTCTGCATAGCCGTGGTCTGGAGCGTCTTGGCGTTGTCGAGCTGTGGGTATCTATGGACGGCAGTGCTCAATCGTCTTGAGGTTCGAGGAAATGGCACGATCTTGGTCATTCTTATGCATATTTGTTAGTAAAGGTGGACTTGGGGAATCCTAACGACTTTTCATCCAGAAAAGACGTCGAGTGCCTGGTGCTGAGCCTTTCATGCTGCCGCTCACGGTGGGAAAATACATTCGAGGAAGCCTTCAGCATCATGGTATCTGAACTGTGTATTATTGCTATCTATTCTATGTGCATGTCAGACTCATCTCCAGGTCTCTTAACTGGGCCATTCCCGAGACGAACCTTCCATTACTTCCCCATGCATTCTGTAGGAGTCCTACCACCCTATCACCGAGGCTAGGTTGCATAACATCGTCAACTATCATGGAGTGCCCGGAATGACGTCGCCATGTCGCGGGGGCTTCAGGTAGTCCTCGGGGACAGTCTCCGGAGGAGGGGCCTGTGGCCGCGTCGTCAATACCAAGCATAACGATAAACTCGGCGGTATAACGTACCTGGAGCTTCTTGGCCCATTTCCTAACTGCGTCATAGTTCTTACACTGATGTCGTGTGTTGAAGTCGGGGAAGGCTGCCGGCTGGTCTTTGTTGGCCCAAACTTGCCCCAGAACGCCAGTGTCGACGTTGCACATCAGGACCTGGCGGACCATGTCGAGGCAGTGCGCTATATTTCGTCAATACCACGATATCTCGGTGCAGGATATGTCGAGCGAGCACTTACTGACGTGGTGATTCAAGATCTTGTCGTTATTCTCGAATGCATGTTCGCCCAGCGCCTTGTAGTAGTCATAGTTGAAGAACAGAGACTTTCGTACCAAGTTCTACGAGATATCATGGTCAGCCGATGAGAACTCCATAATCACAAAATCTAGGCGTCTTACTAGGCAATGGAGATGGTGCATCCCCTCAATATTTACAAAAAAGCCTTCGCCGTACTTGGGGTCGCGCTGAACAAACGACATATCCAGGCCACTGGCAAGGCCATCCTCAATTGATATAACGCCAGCTCGGTCTGGAAGAATCAGCAGGGTCCAATTTCTCACATTGCCGGCACCAGAGAACATGACCTACAGTCTACGCCGAGAGCCTCCCAGGCTGCGTCGACCTCTGGAGATCCTGCCTGGCGGTAAATATTTTCCTCGAGGAATGAGCCGTTGAAATGCGTCGTCGAGTAGGTGACGTCGACATCTCGTAGGACCGGTGCTGACGATCAAACAGTAAGCCGTTATGTTCGACGTGCCATGTGGCGATGTCTCGACTTACACCACTGTGCCGTGTGGGCTGCACACGATGCATCAAGCCGACTCGGCCGCGTCGCAAGATGAGCCCCCACTCGCATTGAGACAAGACTCGTGACAATGAGGACAGCAAGGGCACTGAGCCATGTGCATATTCTCTTTGTCCACGACTTATCGGTGGGCAGTGATCGTAGGGACTCTGCGTCCTCTTCAGATTCGTCGGCTCGGTCCGCGAGGGGCCTGAAAGATGGTTCCTCTTCCTTGGAAAACATGGTGAAAGGCACAGGAAGAGGAGAACGGGGGAGAAAGTAGCAGTCGTAGATTGGCGAGGGGAAGAATGAGGAGAGGAGAGAGGTCGGGAACAAGAGGCGGATGTGAGAGAGCTTCAGCTCGAGAGCTCGACAGATCGACACGGAACGGGGTGTTGGGCACAAAGAAATCCTGGAGCTATCAGAGCTGGGCCGATTGATGCCGAGGACATCCTAATTCGGTGGCGAAGAAAGCAAGGCTCCCAGCACACTTGTGTCGGCCCATGCAGTGAGATCTCGTGTACGGCAAGTGGCTAGCAAGTGTTCTTTGTTGCCATGATGAGGTGCGATTCCGTCAGCCTGGGCTGAATGCGTCGCCAGCACACCAATGCATCCATTCGGGGACGGCAGAATGGGGGCTAGACGTTTCGATAGCGCGCAGACGCTAAATCCAGTGGGTGTGTGCGGCTGAGGTTATCACCACCAAGGCCGGGAGCAAGCCGAGACATGACCCCCGGCATTCAAGGAGCCAAGAACGCGGGGTCTTTGGTGCTGAGCTGGGGAGAAAGGAGGGGTACCCTGTCCTTGCCTGTATCACGTAGTAACGATCGAACTAAGCGGGCCTCCCATAGGGCTGCTCCTCTCTGGATGATCACCACTGTTGTCCGTGGTGGAGCTGTACGGATTTGAAGGTTTGGACCAAGGTATCGCTTGGACTTCGGCAGTGCTGATCATCCTAACTGCCTTGATAAACTGATAACCCTTATACAATGGGACGTGAGTTGAAGCGATCGAGATCAGGCTGTCATGATCGTCGGGCAAGCGGATGAGGGGGAGATTCGGCACAGGGATGTTCAATCCAACCTCAACGACATCGCGACATTGCGACATCGCCGCCTCGTGTTGGCCCTTGGCTCTTGTTCCTTCAACAGGTTGCAGGGTGAAAACGCGGGAAGACGGCGCATGCATGCAGACCGACCCCTCATTCTTCCAGCTGATGCCCAGCTTGCCCAGCTCGCCCGACAAACACCCAGCTCATCCGGCTCCCGGCGATCATGGATACTGGGCTTGCAGTTCATAGGCTGCCAGAACTGCGTGCGGAGGAAATACGAGCTGCACTAGAAGCCTGCCAAATAGGAGGCGAGGGAGGCGGCGCCAAGGGTGGCAGTCAACCAGATGCGAACGAAGCACATCGACACGCTAGTCTCACACACTACCCGGACAACCACGCATCCGGGACTCAGAGCATGGACCAGCTAGTCTTCCCAGGTGGGGAAAGCGTCCTGTCAACTCTCAATATGACTTCACGCGTGTTGCCGGGCCTCATTGCTGGCGTGTCGACCACATCGTATTGGACGCCCCCCGCGCCGTGTGATGATGCCGACAGTTGGCGGATTGGTCGTTCAAGCCCAACCGAAAAAGCACTATGCAGGAAGCTTTCGTGGGTAAGCTTTCCGCTTTGCCCGTCAGCAGGACACGTGGTGGGCCCCTCGCGTTGGCATCGTCACCGGTCTGATAACCCCCCGGAACATCTTCTCACCTCATCAACCCTGTCAATGATGGGATCTGCTTCATGGCGTCTCTCGTGACCGGGCTGTAGTTGATACTTTGCTGATCGTAAGCATGCCAGCTTGCCTCGTTGTGGTAAGCCGGGCGCCGAGAGGAAGCAGGCCAGCCCAAGACATTTTTAGACAGCCCTGATGTAGGTTCGACCTAGGTCTAGCATGCATGTAGGTCCGCGGGATTAGCACGCATCCGGAAACCTCCAAGCTGATTCGATCACCAAGGCGTCTTCTCGGGTGAGGCTTCGACGACAATGTGGTCCACCAGTCACTGTTGCCCCTTCAACACCACTATCTCCCGCGTCCAGCACCTTGCTGGACGGTCACTGCCTCATGCTCACTCACCCCTCTTCTGCGGCGTGGGCGGCGGAGGCGGCGGATAGCTAGGTCTGGGATCCGACTTGCCTCTAGCCTATACCGGTGAACACGAGTGGTTGGGAATCCTGGCCAGGCCAACAAACACCATATGCCTGGGCGGGAAGATCATCTCCTTGGTCCTGACCCCTGGTCCAGAACAGCCTCTCTCGGGTAGACATGGCTGGCTGAAAGAGGGGGTAGACCTGTTGAGACTGGCTGATGAGGGGATCGAAGACAGCATGGCGAATCGAGAGGGAAGCCGGGCTCAGAGCAAGAAGTTCTCGAAATCCATAAATGGTGGTATCCTCTGCTTCCATTTCCAGATCAACTCCCCCTTCATCCAGCCACACACATCTCACACTCACTTCGAGATCAAACACACATAACCTTCATTCATCCCAATCAACAACAGTAAGTTCAAGCATGACACTGTCGTCACATTCACATCAACTGACATGTTTCAGACCAAACCACAGCCCAATATGAAGCTGTCCATCGCTGCTCTCTTCTTCGCCGTCACTGGCATCATCGCGGCCCCTGCCCCTGTTGCCGAGCCCGAGGCCGTCGCCGAGGCTGCCCCCGAGGCCGAGCCTGAGGCCGGAGGCTACGGGTACTACGGAAAGTACCCCGAGCCCAAGGGTGGGTACGGCCACTACGGCAAGTACCCCGAGCCCAAGGGCGGATACGGCCACTACGGCAAGTACCCGACGCCCAAGGGAGGGTACGGCCACTATGGCAAGTACAAGGAGCCCAAGGGCGGGTACGGAAAGTACGGATACTACGGAAAGTACAAGAAGGACCTTGAGGAGCTCGAGGACATCGAGGAGTGATCCAGTGCCGTCCGGACATTGTGACAGGTTGCTCATTAATCGAAAGTCATGTCGCGTGCGCAAAGCGAGAGCATGGCGGGGGCAGAGTAATGTGGTGAACACAGGGAACTTACAATTAATGTCTCTCCTTTAATATCCTAATTAATACACAAGAAGTATATCTATAATTGTTGCAAGTGACCACGGCTTTCAATGAACGAAATGTTGACTGAAATGCTCTGAAAAAGATCCAACGTGATGTCGCCTCCCTTGAGATATTCCCCAATCAATAGACAGATATAGGAATGTTCCTGGGGGCAAGTCGAAGGCTCAGATGATTTACAGCCTTGTCTGCCACAGGTACGAGTGATAGGCATGATTAGATGGCCTTGAACGGGGCATTGGTTGGGCACAGTTACCTTTCTTTACAAGCTTGTCTGCTTAATTTAGGCAATATTTCCGCGCAGGAGAAGTGGGTTTGAAACTTGTAATTTAGATTCTTTCAAGATTTTGTTTTCAACGCCTTTCAAACACCGAAATTCAGCGCTTGGTAGGTAGTGCCTCGATTTCCCCGTTGCCTCCTCGACGCCTCAGTCAGGTTCCAGGACTACCGAGCTATCACTGAGTCCCGTATTTCCATCTGCGAAGGCTTCCCCGGAGATCAGCTATTATCTTAGCCCATCTTCTCTAAGTGGCGAGATGATCGCACTTGTCTATCGCCTATCTCCATTCCGCATGTTTTCACGGTCGTATTAATAGTTAATGACGGAGGAAAAGTAGCACACTTCTCTTTTACAGGCTCCGAAGATGGCGTTGATTCATCGAAAGACAACAAGGCCATCTACATCGAGGAGAATTGGCGGCTACCCCCACCCCCCTTATATAAGGCAGACCCTGATTAGTTTCTCGATGTATAGCACGTACACGTCAACATGAACTATAAGAAGTAAACTATGTTCTTAGCGTACGGGCTCTAGTCTAATGGTACGCAGCCCTGAACTATTTACGGGTTCTAGTCTAATACTTTGCAGCCCTAAACTATGTACGGAAGCAGTCCCGCGGTCGCCCAGACTCAGAATGTCGAGGACGAGCTTAGCACGACGCGCCAGTAGGAACTCCCTTGCAGTTGGTGGCCTTCTTGCCTCCAGTCAACTGCACATCCCAGGGGGTAAAGTTGCTGCAGTTGCCGCAAATGATCTCAGTCTCCGTAGCGCTCGAGGTCACACTGCCGCGGATCTGCTTCATGCTGACGTTGGTGATGGGGATCTTGGTGCCCGGATCGGCAGGCTTCGGACCGCTGTTGACGTAGTTCTGGATGATAACAATGCCAAAGTCGGTGATGCCGCTGAGGGTGATGTCCTCAAAGTGGACATTATTGACCGAGCCAGAGGGAGCGGTCGCGACCGTCTTGATGCGCACGCCGTTTTGCGAGCTGGAGACCTTGGAGTGGAGGAAGAAGACGCCATCGACGATATTGTTGTCGCGTCCGCCGACGGAACCGACAGAGAGGCCGTGGCCGCCAGAGCAGTTTCCGCCAGTGAAGGTGATGTTCTTGCCCGAGTTGATGGCGACGCAGTCATCTTGATTCTCAACAATAGCGCCCTGGATCCAGATGTTGTTCGAGTTTCCGATGTCAAAAGCGTCAGTGTTGTGTGCCAGGCCTTTGGGGTCGGTGTTCTTGACGGTAACGTCGTAGCTGCGGGTTTCTGTTTAGTTTCCAAGCCTATTACCCAGAGTAGTCTATGTGCATGCTCACAGTTCAAGATTATTAGCGAGGATGCTGATGGCCTGCTCCGGCGTGTTTTGAATATGCAGACCCCTTATGACCGAGTGGTTGAGATTGTGGAGCGACAACACCCTGAGTACCGCATGTCAGCAATGAAACCAACTGGTTTTTCCCTGTACGACCGAGACTTACTTTGGCTTCTTCTTGCCGCCGTTGCTGCCCTGGCCATCCCACCAACGGGATCCATCGCACTGGATGACATGGCCAGAAGCCCCGTCGACGGTCACTCTCTCGCCCGCGAGCTTGATCAAAAATCCTTCGAATTCCTGGTAGTCGAAGGTAGTTGTTCCGGCAAAAGTGACCTGGGAAAGTGTTACTATCACTTGAGGATCAAGCTTTCTGGGGATAGTCAGAGGCATTGCTTACATGCGCGCCGGCCTTGAGCTGGGTGAGATCAATGGTCGCTCCCGCTGGGACCTTGATGCCTTGAAGGGTGATGGTGTCGCAGTTTGCCACGCCGGTGATCTGGGCGAAGGTCGTGAAGGTGCATACAGTACGGGCCGCAAGAATCGCTGGGGTCGGCGTGGCGCTGACAGCAGAGGCGAGGGCTCCGAGAGCGTAGAGAGCGTCGAGCTTGAACATCACGTTGGTGGGACAAAGGACTGTTGGGGAGTTTGTCTGTCGGCCAGAGATCACTGGACAATGTTGAGGAGAGTAGACTGGGCGAAAGACTATGATTGTGATGAGGAATTGATGGCTTCATGGCACCGATGGCCCTTCTTATACGCGACGAGAGCTGTGCAAGTGCCACAGACTAGCGGTCGACACATCATGCCGACGGTTCGACCGGAGCACTCATCAAGGTGAAGCTGCATCGCCGGTCCCCGACGGCTCAACCCGAGTGCTCATCAAGTTGAAGCTACAGAGCAAGGTGTCCAAGCCAAATTGGGATACAGCTTCAATCGCATTTGGCGTTGCGATGCCTGCACTGTCCCTTGCTTCGACACTAACAAGGTTGATATGTTGCGACAGACGTTACTTGCCGACTCGTATCCCGCTTTGCCGTCTCTACGATACGATACTAGGGCACAAGCTACGATTTGGGGCCGTGCTGACTCCCGTGTATATTAGAAGGCCTGGTTCATGCGATTGGCCGCGTCACCACATTTACCTGATGCAGCTAGCTCAGGTGAAGCCCCCTACGCGTTGAAGCTACACGCGCAGTACCAGGCTGCGAACAAAGAGCCCCGACTAGTTTGGCGACCCCTGAGCTGGATCTGCCGGGCCGTCTTGTTACTACGGTTCTAGACGCGGTCCATCGTCACCCAAGCGGAAGGTCCTAACATTCAATGCCTTCTAGTCTCAATCGTTGCTCATGCGGCAGTCATCGTTTGCCGATGCCAGTCAAGCGAGGGGCAGGAAAGCGTTTTTCCGGCGCTAGGAAAAGTATTTCGACCTGCTTCATCGTGTCCAAACCCCAGACCGCCTGGGTTCTGATATGCTGGGCCATTTTCATCTTTTAGCTCGAGCTGCTGGTATCGGAACGAGGTGTGCAGGTGGTGTGGCAGCGCGAATAGTAGGTCTTGCGCAACTTTGGCTCTGATCATGTTGCTGTTGGGCGGGTAAGTATTCGGGGTCGCCACCGAGCATGAGCTTGCACGTTGTACTAGACACTTCTTGGTGTGTGTTTTTGAGATGACCGGAGGAAGCTTCAGACGTTAATTCATGGACTGCGCCTTCACAGAGTCCAAGGTGATGATGTTGGAAGCCAAACTGCCGCTGCCGCCCGATGCTCCAGCAGCTAGACCGATTCAGCAAATCACACCTCAACGTCCAGGTATCGGCCTGCCCGCTACCCTAGTTCGCATTCGTCCTCTCGCCAGTTGTTCTCGCCAGGGGCCGTATGGATCGCCCGGAGCACTTGCGGCATAGCCCTAGTAGTCGATTAACATTAGACTAGAACCCGTTCGCTAATAATATACTTAAGTTCTTATAGTTCGTCTTAACGTTTGCGTGCCGTACATCGAGGAACCAATCAGGGCCCGCCGCATAAGGAGGCGGAACTCGTCCCATATTGCAACGCGTACCTGCATGATTGTCGCCGAAGAGACCTCGTGTCAGAGGCAGCCGTCGCGCCGCGCATGCAAACTAGGGCCGGGCCAAGGCAGAGACAGCGGTGAACGTGGTCGCCCTGAGATAACCCGCTCACCCAGGCGTCGCGCGACCGGGTGAGTCGTGGGTGATTATAAAGCGGCGCCATCACCCAGCTCACCCGCCAGGCATCCGCGGGGTGATGGCAGGAAGCATTTGACGCAACTTCGACTTGATGGCAGAATAGCACGATGGAGTTGCGTCAAATGAGCGCCTAGCGCTCACCCGTCGCCATTGCTTTTAATCACCCCAGGGGTAACTAGGCAAGGTGATTAGAGAGCCATAAGGGCACTGCAAGCGAAAGGTAGAATTCCGAACGTCAAATGCATGTTGTTACCGTGATTATTCTCCTGCCAACTACTACGTAACGTATGAAAACTCTATAGAAGGCTATCAAAGCCTTGGGCTACCAAGAAGTGCCCTCATAGCCCGAAGAAGTGCTAACACAGCTCCTACGGAGTTATCCTGGCTTTTCTATCAGACTATTTGCTAACTGGGATCACCGTGATTATGCTAGCAAGTTCTAGAACATGTGTTACTAACCGTGGGAAACCGTAAGATGGCAAAGTGCTACTTCGGAAGACTCAGGATTCGGACCTCGGCGTTATCTCACGGTGAATATACGATCGCAGCCGAAATGGATCTTTCCAATATGGTTGCAAAGACATCTATGCCGTCATACGTCTCGACTTTGTGTTTCCTACCTATGAAGGAAGCCTAGGGCGCGAAGTCTTCAAACATGAAGAAGATTGTTCACTCGCACAATGCTCATTCTGGTACAGTAAGCTGTAAAGATGAGCCAAATTAGGTCAACCGCCGGATATGCACCGTGGACAGCCGCGTCCGGGAATTTCAGCAGGATGGACGCCAAACCAACGTACAGGATGGCTTCGATCTGCCTAAGTACTCATCTATACTATGGCTCCAAACACCAGAAGGAGGGGTTGCATACCTTTGGCCAATGTATCGTCTACTGTGCTTTCCTGAGCTCGATCTCTGGTTGGCGAGGAACTTGGCCCGGGCCGAGTCAAGCCATCTGTTGGGGTTGAATACATCGTAGTCGTCCCCCTAGATTGTGGGGTTGTGATGCTATACGCAGCTCGAGACGCCGATGACAGACTGCTATCACAATATTTATAACCTATATTTTCCCAGGTCGGAGACATGACGTACACCGACAGGAACGTCGCAGCCTTGGAAGTATTCGCCCGACTCAGGTACCACCTGTGGCAGCCGCCCAATCGTTTCATAGCCCAGTCTCAAGTCCCATTTGACACATGCCAACTGACAATCCATGAGCAGGGCTGTGCAAAGGAGGCACTGGGGTTGGATACGCACCAAGCATGGCAACCTTTCAGCAGCTTCGGAATGAGTTAGCTCGTTTTAAATGGTCTTGAATTAACTCAGCAGCCAACCAGTACGTGGAGAAGGGTTGTCGAGGTGATACCTGTATTGGAGCTACTCACGACAATGGTACTGTTAATCTTATTGATAAGGACGCCGTGCATGATGATCGTCTTTGTGGGTGTCTCGCGAGACAAATAACCTCTGCTAGCATTCCGACAGCGATAGACTTTAGTACGATGACATTACAATGTTCAAGTGATCACCATGGGCTGTGTTGCGGACGAGGAATGCATTAGGCGTTGGAAGAGTCTTGGATCATGATCTTTATGGCGTTTGGTGCAGTATCGGGATTAGCGAAATGTTGAGCTATGGACTAGGACATTCGCAATGTTTGCAGCTTGAAAGTCAAGCCACTCCTTCCGATGCTTACTTAGAACCGCAAAATTACCGCAATGCGATGATAGAATTTCAACATGCTGGCTGTGCAAGAACCGGCCCAATTCTAGCCGGCCCGCCGAACGTCATTCAGCTCGATGTCTGAACCAATAATATCAGATCACACGAGAGGCTTCCTGCCCCAGACAACCTTGTGGCGGTAGAAAGGTCGGTTTGCGGGGGACTTGAGCTCGCGACGGAACTCCATGAGGAACATCTCGATCTCATCGTTGGTCCACTCGAGGGCATGCGCGAAGAACATCATGTAGCCCTTGGGATCCTCCAGAAATGTGGCCTCGGAGTACTGGCCGATCTCCTTCAAACTGGGATCCTTGGGCCAAGAGCCGACGGGGTTCTATGAGTATGTCAGTCGAACAAGTCGCTTCTTCCTCTACACAGGATGGCGAGCTCACCTTGATATCCCTTTCGCCAATATCGACAAAGCCGGCCTCCTCCATTGCCTTCTTCTGGATCTGGTCCTGGAAGACAGTGAACGGTCGGCCGAACTTGATGCCCCCCTTTACGAAGATCTTGCCCCACTGGCTCAGGGCGCTCTTTTCGTCAAAAGGCTCGCCCTCGTTCTCGAAACCGGATGATGGCTCGTGACTCTCGAGGTAGCCGCCCGGCTTGAGGCACTTGAAGGCCTCCTTGAACAGGGCCGTCCAGTCGGCGATGCTTCCAACGAGCCAGCGGATGTGGACGAAGTCGATTGTGTTCTCGCCGTACGTCCATTCGCGAGTGCAATCGTCGATCTCGCTGCGCAAGGAAAATATGTGAGTATCACAGGCCGCTTTCATGGCCCGAGGAGAATCAAGTTACGTACAACTTCAGGTTTGGCGGGATCCAGGACGGCTGAATAGGTGACACGTCGGTTCCGATGACTTCGGCATTAGGGTAAACATCGGCGAAGTCGCTGTGGCATTGGTCAGATTGGAACATGAGGGTGGTCTCGTCCTTCGAGGCTTACATAGCCCAGATTCCTATCGTCCTGTCAGTGACTGCCGGGTGCTCCATGCCAATGTAACTTACCAGTTCCAGTTCCGATATCGAGCACTTTCTACTCCACGTTAATTAGAGTAGGTGACGCATCCACAGACAGAGACAGTCCCACCTGGGTGTCCTCCTTGATGGGTGCGAGATAGAGGTTTTTGTCTAACATGAGGAAGCAGGCGTGGTGGCTGTCGAATGTGAGCGCAGTCACTCCATTGTGCAAACGAAGATATACTCACTGGATATCCAGACCCTCCTGTGCTCTGTCGTCATTGGGACCCCTGGAAGCCATATCAGTAGCTACCCTCAACCACACGGCGGACAGATCCTTCCGACCAGTATTCGGCTTCTCCGACATCGCCGTGGTATGTCCTGCCGGCCACAGTCCTGTATTGGAGGATGCTGGTCCGGAGAGATGCCGTAGAGTCCTCATCGTCGCCTAGCAGCGAGGACCCGTCGTTCTCGGCCTGCGTCAGAACATGTCAGCTTAAATCGCTTCCCCCGTGACTCGGCGTTGGCCCTTACCTGCAAGTTCGCCCAGTGCTGGCCAGGCAGGATAGCGGCCTCATCTTCGGCGGGCGCGGGGGCGGCGGGCGCGGGAGCGGCGGGCGGAGGCGAAGAGCCAGACATATTCCAGACGTTTGGCGTACGGAAGAGACGTTGAAGGTGAATTCGTTGAAGGTGAATGGGGCGTGGAAGTCCTGTAGGGGCAGAGGTCGGCTTTTGAGGGTCCCAGAGTTCTTCCCTGTACCCTGCCTGGCAGTTGGGCGATCCTTGTCAACAGAAGCCAAGATTCGTGGCTGCCCTATGGCCGGCTGCGGGGAAGGGTTCACCAACATCCGATGCTACGCCTGTCGACATGGGCAAACGTAGCGTCGTCCAGTGGATAAACTTGGCAGAGTGACCACCGCTGATAGTAGCGGGGAACAGTGGATGCTGCCAGATGATGCACTTAGGGCCCTGTCTCCCTGAGGAGCAACACATGTGCTTCCTTCCAGGGGCAAGTCCACAAGTTGACGCGCAGTCATGCAGGCGCTGGCCAATCGCTTAGAAACCAGCCTGCAGCCGGCTGGACGAGCTAGGAATCCTGCCCTCATTGAGTAGGTCGGCGCGACAGAAGAACGGCCACGTAGGTGAGCCTTTTGTTCACATGATATGATGTCCCGTTACAAGTGGAACACCCAGAGGCTCAATGCCCGCCGCTACTGCGGTACCCTGCTAGTGCCTGAATGTGTGCCGCCATTGCCTTCTCCATCCATCTTGACAGATGGCTGGCGCTGGCTGACCCAACGCGTTTTGGCGACGATCATCGCAGGGACAGCCGAGGAGAGGCGCAGCACGTCCGAGCAGGGAAGCCCCTGCGAATCGCACAGGGAAAGGGACCACCTAGATATCTACCGAGAGCCAGTCAGCGCTACAATAGCACTTCTACCCAACTTCAGACCTCTGGCTAAGTAAAAGTGCACATGATAAGAGTGGTATTTCAGGGACTACAAGCAGAAGTAGAGTTAAGGAGGCTAGGATTACCCAACTAGCTATCAGTCGCGCGACCGGGAAACAAGCAGGTAACCGTAAAGCGGCAGGATCACCCAGCTCACCCACCAGGCATTCGAGGGGTGATGGCGGTGAGTCTTTGACGCAACCTTGTCGAGATGACAATTTGAAGAAGCGTTTGAACTCTGGGAAGTTATCAATAGGGTTCAGTACCAAATTCCACGGGCTATGAGTTTGTTCGGCTCAAAGATCGGACTGTGGGTCATCTCAAATCTTCCTTGAACCATAAATCAACGATGTTGGCCACAGTTCAATGTTCATCGTTCTGTACGACTTGCCTGTTCACCTGTAAAGTTTCGTTCTAGAAATGCATAGATATTTTAGGGTTTCGACTTACTCGTCAACGACAATTATATGTGTGTCCATCTCCCTCAACTATCCATTTTCGACATGTCATTCCCCACCACCATCAATGGCAACCCAAACATCACCGGAGGTTGACAAGCACCGGTGAGCCATGCCATCACTAGCTCCTAAACCCAAGAGCTCATCGACTGATGACGCAAATCAGTCAAGGGAGGCGTCTACACCTCAACCAATTGAAATCTCGGCATCTGAGGCTCTAGGCCCCCGTCAGCATCCTCAAACTTTGCCGCGCGCTCCCAACATGGTGCCACCCTCCCCGGTCGCCTACGAGTCTTTCCCTGCCCTCCCTGAGACGGACTCTGACACTGAAGAAACATTGACCGAATACAATGATATGAATGCGGCTGGAATGGAGCCAGTCCCCGAAGGTGAAGGACCCCTTCCTGCGGCAGACGAGTCCCTCCGCCGCATTCAAGCTAAGTGGAAGACGACTGGATCGTCCATTTCGACCAACTCATCCAATGCTAACCGCAAGCGCTCGGGGTCTCTTGTCCACACTTTCACGCGCATCTTCTCTCCCCTCCCTCGCCGGAACAGCCACGGATCTCCGACTGTTCACCGCGATGCCTCCCTTGTTACTGAACACAATCGAGGCAATACAAGGAACAAGGACAACACTGATCAATGAAAAGAGTGATCGGTGACTGGGTGGTTCGGTTTGGGTTTGTCATTCGGTAACACATACCTTAGACTTTTTCTTTGTCCACATGATCGGAGAACGATGTAAGTTCCTACCGAGTTTGTCATTCGCTAACACACTCGCTTTTTTTTCCTTTCGGTCATGAAATATGAGACCTGTGTCACAATCTTTGTCCAGACACCCAATCCTGAGGAGGCCGAGGTCAAAACATTCATTCCAGGTATGTTTCCTCCATGCATAGCAAGCCATAGCCACCAGGAATAGTATATGCAAACCAAGATCAATTTACCAAGTTCTTGTGATGAATCTGTGACTGAGGGCAATACTACTTGAACGACAAGCCACATGCAACAACCGGTACTGATGTTCTTCGACCCCAATATAGGCACTAAACCACTCCCTTGGGCGCAATTGCGCAAATGCGCGAACCGTAGGGTCGTCCAACAGGCATATGTAATGCTTCATAGGTTCCACGCAGACCCAGGGACTGCACCTTGGTCTCTAAATCTGGCGCCAACAGCAACTGGTTCTGGAATATACCAATCATGGCAGGTCAGTATCATAGAGATCCTCTCGGCGAGCCGCTGGTTCTGCGAGCCCCGTGGATAAGGCGGGTGGCCGTTGAAAGCCGTCAGTGTCGCCGTGTCGCTTGATTTGTGGCCGGACACTGCACGTTGGTCCGGCGAGCTCTACCAGTCCCTGGGTATCCGATAACAGAATGTCTAGACCGATACATCATTTGTATAGTCCTGTTAGCCAGGCCCTTTAGGCAGCACTCATGGTGCAGCAGTATTACAACCAACAACCAAGACTTGAAACACATAAGATCTACTTTGCTGCAGCTATCAAGAAGGGAGGAGGCAGCCAAGAAGGGACATTCATATGTTAAAGGCCAGAGCCGTTGCCCTCGCTCAGTATTTGGAAAACCAATTCTTGTTGACTTGCGCTGTTTAATATCCTTCTAGCTAGCTCTACAACTTTGGTGGTTCTTCCCTCTTCCCTCTTACCATCTCCCCTACCACAGCAGTAAATTCTGAAGCCTACAATGAACAATTCAACAACACCACAAGTAATGGGTTTCCCCAGTGATATTATCATCAGAATCTACCATAATAGAAAAATGTTCACAGCAATATTCAAGACGCGCTTGTCCGAGGGTAGCAACCTGGAGCCGAAATGTAGCTGACCGCGTTTTGACCAACTATGGATTGGCTCGGATCGTATTAGATCTATCTACAGATGTAGGCCCTATCGGTGGTACTCGTTGACCGGGATCTAGATCTCCGCGCAGTCTTGTTAGATGGATAGCTGACCTAGTAGAGGTATAGTGAAACTGATATGTGCCCAGTTTTGTGACGGGTGTACTAGCCCTTATCCATGGAAGAAGAATGGGCAGAAACCTCCCTAGGTGAGGAAGTAGGTGGGTGACAGGTGTCGACCGTCTAAGGGTTGTCAGTCGGGTTGCCATGAAGTTGTAGGAAGCGCCGCAACTCCTTCTTATGTTGACTCGGTATCATGCCAAGGTCTCGGGCGACAGTTATTGTCAGTTGGAACGAGGTTCTAACAACCCAGCCTGTGCTGTCCCAGGAAGGGTTCTTGGACAGGTTCCCACCGAACATGGGCTCCAACGTCTAGTCTATACCCAGCCCACCAGTACCGAATCTAGGCCATAGCCCCCATCAGCCTGCTCACTGACATTGAAACAGGAGACACTCCTCCTACACCATGAACGAATTGTTACAATTCATATCTGACAGTAATGAGTATGTGCATTGGTGAACTATGTACAGTCTGAAGAGATAAATAATGGGTTGTCAGCCGGGCAAGCTCCCCTCCGCCCCCACGTGTCCGTTCGAAGACGCTCAAAGGCACTGCGAGTACCAGTCGTTCTGCTTCTGGCAGGTCCAGGGGCTCTGGCACACAGTCGGGCCAGTCCACCCGTTGCCGCCGCACTGGCCCCAGCGAGCAGCTTGCGGGCCACCGGTAGCAGTGGTCGTCGTGGCGGGCGCAGGGGCGGTGGTGGTGGTGACGGGCGCGGGTGCGGTAGTCGTGACCGGGGCGGGGACGGTACGGGTAGTGAGCGTCGTGGCTGCGGGGGGCGCGACAGTAGCGGTGGCGGCGGCGCGGAGGACGGACGAGACGGAGGTCCACGCGGGCTTCTTGTTGTAGCTGGCGTCGTACAGGAGGGCGTCGCCCTGGCCACTGAAGGTCTGGGGGATCCAGCTGTACTTGTCGGTGAAACCCCAGACAGTGACACCGACGCAGCCGTCGACGTCAAGGCACGAGCCGACGACGTTAGCGTAGTCGTTGCCCTGGCGAGCAAGGGCATCAGCGGAGGCGGGCAGCGAGGAGTGGCGAATATCGAGCTCAGTGTAGGCGACCTCGACGCCGAGAGCAATGAAGCGGCGGAGAACCGTGGCGAGCGCACTGCGGCCGGGGGTCGAGCCGACGATCAGATGGCCCTGGAAACCGACGCCGTCAATGGGCGCACCGGCGTTCTTGATAACGTTGACGATCTCGATGGTACGAGTCGTCTTGGCGCCGTTGTACTCGAGGTTGTAATCGTTGTAGTACCTGAGCAGGGTCAGCAGCCAGTCGCGCAGGGATAGAATACAAAATTCTTACAGCTTCGTGTTGGGGTCGGCCTTGCGGGCCGCCTTGAAGGAGATGGGCAGGTAGTCGGTGCCCAGGACGCGGTAGAACACGCTGTCGCGCCAGTTACCACTGTCATCGGCCGCCTCGTTGACGACGTCCCAGTGGCGGCACTGGCCGAGGTAGTGCGCCATGACGTTGGCAATGTGTGTCTCGATGATCTCCGTCAGCTGGGCGCGGGTCCAGGTGCCGCTGGAGACCCAGTTGGGCAGCTGGGAGTGCCAGGTCAAGGTGTGGCATCGCAGGATCTGCTTGTTGGCCTTGGCCACGTTGGGGACCTATCGTGACGTGTGAGTGCAAGTTCTTATAAGCGCGGGAACAATGAGGTCTTACGATATCGCCCTGAGTGTACGAGAAGACACCCTGCGAAGGGCCAGTGCTCTGCCACTTCTGTCCGTTCTCGGGAACAACCTGGCCGAACTCCGCCGTGTTGTCGACGAAGGACCTGTACTGAGCGTCGTTCACTTGACGCTCGTCAACGGTGGTACCGAAGAACTCAAGACCGGCGCTGACAGCCAGACTGTGGAGCTGGGCCGAGACGGCGTGGGAGCCGAGGAGGGCGGCGACAAAGACCTTGGCGAACATGACTGCTACCTTTCGCTTAACGCTGCGAGTTTTGATATCACGAGCGAGTGGTGGCGATTGACGGAACCCATCATGCCAACGCCCAGCACGGGCTGGGTCTATATATGAAGTGTAATGCGGGCAATCTTGGTTCGACCACGGCAGGCCTAGATCATGTCGCGGATATGGGGCAACGTCGTGGGGCTTCTAGATTGCGGCGACAGTGCTCCTGTGTTTGCCAAATTCATCTACGGAAAAGTGGCCGCCGCGCCAGGTCTGGGGCTGCTTGATTAAGGGACCTGAATGCCGGCTTCCCCCCCTCTTTGGGACTGGGGCCGGCCCCTGCTTGAGGAGATCAGGCTATGTGCGGGAGGGCGACCAAATGGCATCATCGGGTCTTCGGCGTATGGAGACGTTGTGATCTTTTTGTAATGTCTGTCTCGATCCGAAGCCGTCCTGCCGGATAATAAAAGCTGAAGACCAAAAAGGCACATGCTCCAGATGAGGCCATCATGGGCCTGGCCGTTTCTCGTTCCCGAAGGCCCCGCGTTGGCGCCTGTGGCCATGAGCGCATTTACGTATGGGTCTCCTTGCTCCATGCTCCGCCGAATGGGCGTTGATCCGGCCGCCGTTCCGAGATGAAGAGGGTTACAGGTTGCGCAAGAGTCAGGACCCTGCCCGATGCCCGCAGTGACATCAATTAACCAGACCATGGCGCTGGACTCATGCCTCTCGGTATTGACGCACCATGTCCAATAACACAGTGCCATTGAATACCCCGTCGCCCGATGTAGTTGTCAGGAACTTCATCCTCCACGCCAGGGGCCGAAGCGGAGACCTGACATTAGGCTGATTAGGCTGTTCAGTTCGGCAGAGCTCCAGCACTGCGGAGTAAACACTTGGCCCGTTCTTTACTCTCCGAAGCGCTGGATAGCCAAGTACGGAGATCAAGTGATGAACATCCCGTTCACCTCATGGGGGTAGGTTGCCAATGTCATGGCCTTTCCAAGGCGTCTTGACGGCTTCTGCGAATACAAAAGTTTGACTTGGCAGTTGACTCTCGCCACCGAACGCTTAGATCTGAGCGTTCTCGTGGTGTGTTCTGGGTCGATGGGTTCTATTTAAGCTCAAGAAGATCGCCAGCTCCAGGGAGAGATCGTCACGATCATCCCCGTTCCACAGGGTTGTCCTTGCGCACAGAGGTTTGTCACGGCGTGCCGAAGACTGCAGGCGTTCCCTTTCCACGAACATTACACTTGCACAACCTTCAAATCCCTTCACTTCAGACAGCACAGCAAGGCATCATGATCCGAGCCTAGAACCTCGATCCAGTCCCCGTCCAACTCCCTACATGGAACAACCCCTCCGAAGTCATTACCTTGGCCCTTCATCCAGCAAGCCCACACCAGCTCCTTCAGCATTGCCTCCACACGCACACACGCAGCCCTTACCCGTCTCCTCTTCCATACCCACTTCTCAACGCTGCACTCGAGCCCGATCAATATCATAGCATCACAGCATCACCTTCTCCTAACAACATAAGAGCAAAGCAAGGATATCAAAACAGGGCATCCCCTTCATCAGACCCAAACCGCATCAAACCATCCCTCCGTTGTTGCCCTTCAACTGTTCACTTCCCCTTCAAGACCATATAATCGTCCTTGCCATAGAGCTGTGGTTGTTCCCCCGCCATCTCATCGTTCTAAAACCCTTCACTGCCACCTCATCTTGCCTCTACCCAGACTCCTCATCCCAGCACGCCACAAAACCCCGTCACAGCACATCATCACATCATCTCGATACGCTATACTTCTTCACGCCGAACGTAATCATCTCTGTGCCTCGAGAACAAGCGATCCGAAGTCGAAAGAATCACTTTGAACCATCCCTACCGCAACCGACATCATCGTCATCCTCCCGTTTGACATTCAAACTCCACACAGTCAGGCAAACTTCAAGTCTAGAGACGCATTTTCAGGACTAATATCCCGCAGCCTCCCAAGCATCCCTCGTCGTCCGCAACAACACACCTGCCAAAACAGCACAAGTGGCCATCGACCAAGAGTCAACACAGAATATCGATTGCCGTATGACAGTGTGTCGGCCGCTTGGCAGGGCAGCGCGCAAGACGAGCCCTCAGGTCAGAGACAGTAAGGACCCATTCAGACAGCGGATAGAAACCAGGAAAATCTACATAGCATGAAATGCCATGTCCCGCCATCTTCACCAGACTCTTCAGCACCGACCCTCTCTCGTGTTTCGTAATGTCACGTCTAACGCGTTTGAACGCATTACGGTCGCGGAGCTGCAACAAGTGCTTCCCTTTCACGTGAAATCCTCAGAATAATGAACGCAGTCAATTCCTAGCATGTACACATGGTATCAAAAAAGACGCAACTTCTACACCCTGCCCAGACAGTGACAGCAAAGCCAGCTCGCGCAAAAAGCCATGCCATGGTCGAAATATGAAAACCAGCGGAAGAAACCCCACTTCCGGAAACGCCATGCTCTTCATCCCATCCCAAAAGACAACCTGCCACAAACCGTCTGAAACCCTGCACACACCATCGTCACCAGGCCATCCCTGCGACGTGAGCTGCTCTCGCCATTGCACTCGTGCTAGATCCTCACCCAGTCACCCTCCGCACCCACAGCGTCGTGGGCTCGTACTCGGCGTCCTTGTCGAGCCGCTTGTATGCGCGGTGCAGCTTCAGGCCGAGATCGTACTCCTCGCGCTGCACATCGGCGAGCTCGACCTTGAGGGCCTCAACCTTACGCTTCTCGGCCTCGCGTTTACGCAGGACGGCTTCGCTCGCAAGGAGATTGTCCGTCGGCATGAGCTCCGTCATCTGCTTGATGGCCATGTTGATGTTGAGTCGGCGGTTGCCCAGCGAGCTAAGGCGCGCGTTGAGGTGCGCGACACGGTCGTTGGCTGACGATACCTCGGGCGGCGCAGGTGGCAGGGCCTTGCTGAGCGACAGGATGGACTCGGGACGGCTCGTGTTCCCACCAAAAATGCCCGAGTTGGTGCGCGGTGCTGGGCGGTTGATCTGGCTTGGGAGGTTTTGGCGGGCACTCGGTAGAGAAGGCGACGCGGGATCGGGGCTCGTCGTATAGGCTGGAGACATGGAAATCTTATAGGGCTCGTCGGCGTTGATCGCGGGGCTTTCATTGCCCATGCGGAGAGGTCGTCTGCGTTCCATAACTGAGTCTGACTGCGCGGGCGGTGTTGGGAGGGGAGGAAGTTCGGCGTCAAGAGAGGCACGAGGCGAACCGGCGTGAGCTGATGTCGCAAATGTGGTCACACTAAACCTCGAAGGTGGCTGCACCCAGGCGTCGGATGTGGTGGCGGTATGTTCGGGCGACTGCTCATAAGCTGTGTTTGGTTGCGGTGACGGTCTCTCGGCACTGTCGGGCGGAAACTGAGGAGAATAGACACTGGACGAGAAAGAAGCGAACGAGTTGTGGCCGTTGTGAGGATGAAGGGCGAGGGGGTTCGTAGGTGGTGGTTTTCTACGAATGGCCTTCTCGGGAGGGCCGCGATTAGGGGTAAAGGGTAGGGTGCCGGGGTGTTGGCTGGCGTCGCCTGCTTGACTGCCCAGATTGGGCATCGCATGAATGGGAGGCTGTACAGCGCCTCCCGAAGTTGGAGGGGTAGGATGTGCCAATGCAGTGTCTTGTGTCGGCGCCGGAGGAGAGGGCAGCGGATGGTCCAGGCTTAGAGGCGCGACGCGGGGGCCCGTGGGCGTGGTGGCAGCGGCTGACGTTTCAGACTCGGAGGGGCTGATGGGTGATAAAGGGGAGGTCACGCCGCTCGCGCGCCCAGTCTGGACTGCTGCTCTCTTGCTACTCTTGCGCGGAATGTGAATGGGTGCGACCTGGGGCGTGTCGTGGACCGGTTGGACAAAGGTCTGGCGGCCACTGGCACCACGCCAGCCGGGGCGTTCGTCGATGGGCCGCGGCGCCGTAATAGGTGCCGGGATGGCGGCGGGCTTGCTGCTGTCGACGGCGCCGGCACCGGGTCTCATCTTGCGGACGCGGTCGCCGAAGGCCTTCATGGCGTTGCGCTGGGTCGTTGGCGGGGGCGTCTGTAGCTGCGGTGGGTAGTGGACCGGACTGCTCTCGCCCACTGGCTTGCCCGTTTTGTCATCCCATCGGGTGGTCTGGTCGGGCTGGCTGCGTAGCAGCTCCTTGGATCTGGTCTCGCGGAGGTGACTGGCAGCGCTATCTTGCTGCTTGCGGCGATCACGGCGCATCATGGGGATCTGGCTTCGCTGCTGGGGCGATGGTGAAGCCTGCTGCCGCTTCTGTTCGTCAAGATAGCGTTGGTGGTGCTGCTTGGCGATTTCGAGCTGTGACATGCTGGGGATCTCGTCGATGGGGGAGACATTGTCATCATCGGGATGACGCCTAAAGAAGACACATGCCGTCAGCAAGGTGAGGCTTTGAATGAGGGGGTTGTGAGGAAATAGGAGCATCGTCGCTGGATTGCTGCAAGAGGCCTTCACGAAGGAGAGTTTTGACTTACGCCTCATGCCGGCTCGCTAGCTCAGGCGAGCTCGGCGGCGAGATGTCCTCCGCATTGGAGTGGTAAGCGGCTGGGGCAGCCACGATGGCGAAGGTGTCGTCTTTGGGGGACGGCTGGGAGTAGAGAGAGGAGACGGGACGCCAGGCAGCGGCGGTGTTGCGGTCGCTGTTGCTGCGGTTGGCGCTGCGATGGGGGTTTCGGGGAGGAGGTTCTCGGACGGGAGGCGCGAGGGTATCGTCGCTGGGGCGTGTTAGCAGGAGCGTTTGTACATGGCTGAGAGTGAAGTAGAGAACGAAGAGCAGTGGAGAGGAGGCAAGGTCATGGGGAGCAGGCAAAGGCGATGGTGACGCAAGGCTGAGGGGCAGACGTTGCGGTGCCTGGCATTGCTGCCTTGGTCTCGGTGGATGATCGACGACATGTCTCAGTGCCGATCGGCGACCACGCGAACCTGACAGCTCGCGGCGAAAGAAGCAAAAGGAAAACCAATCCAACAAGACAAACAGGGACGGACTCACTCATCAGCCGAATCCACGCGATGTGCGACGCCACGCCGAATCTCGTATCTTCGGGGGCTCGGGCTCGTGTCGGACGGCAGGCGCTTGGGGGTGTGAAAGTCGTCGCTCCAGTGGCCGTTGGCGGTAATGGTGGTGGTGACGCCGGTAGTCAGGGCAGCGGTTGCGGCGGGGGAGGTGTCGTTGGTGAAGGTGAAGGCATCGCGACCAGGTCGAGGAGGTGCCATCTTTTGAGGGCCGGTGGCTCCTGCTCCTGCTCCTGTTGCTCCTGGAGCACTGCCCATCGTTCCTGGCCCCCCTCCAACGGTCGACGCGCCCACAGCGTTGGGCCTGAGCCGGTCCCACATGGTGCCGGGGGCGGGGCGTGTTTGAGGCCGGCGGTCCCTGGAATTAGCGCTCGGGGCGTGTTATCCCTCTGTATTTCGTAAATCTGCAGTCCAGCTTTCGGTGGACCGAGTCTTGTTCTGTTTGCTGCTGCTCTTCTTTCCTTTATCTTGTCCCAGCACAGATCGGGATGGTCGAGAATTGAATCCTGACAGCTCGCTCAATGCTGCGAGCGCAATGCTCTCCTTTTCAGTTTCAGCGACGGCTGTCTTCCAAATACCCTCTGCGCATGAGAACCCCACGACGTTCCCTGTTTTCAAACCGTGGCTTCCGAGCCGAACGCAGGAGAGGAGCAGATCGGTCAGGACGGGGGGCGGGGGAGGGTCGCGTTTCAATTGGCCTCGGCGGCTGAGGGAGATGCAGGGCAGGTGCTCAGCCTTGGTAGGATGGCGGGCTGTTTATTATTATGTTGGTCTCTTTGGGGGGCGATGTCGAGGCAAGGGTCGCGTGAGGTGTTCGCTGGCCGGCGAGGGGGCCGTGGTGGTGAATGTCAACAACAATACCAATGATTCGAAGCTTGGCGAAGAACCCGAATAACTCGTGTGAACGGTCGATCAGTGATCAGTGGCGAGGAGAATGACGACAGTGGCAGCCAGGCCAGTGAGAATGCCAAGGCAAATGCAGGCAACGACAGGCAAAGGAGCGACAGAAGCAGACGCGCCTCAAATAGAAAGACACCAAGGAAGAGAAGGATGAGGGCGGAGGGGCATCCAACGGGGCAGATCACATCCATTAATATCATCTTCTGCCACCTTGCCTCCTTGCCTCCTAGCCACCCTGCCTACTCTCCCGAGAAACAATGACATGACAAGGCCCTAAATGAAGCAAGGTCTGTGAAGCAAGGCCCTATGAAGCGAGGTCCTCAGTCATGTCATGCCACGGGCGGCTCGGCATCATCAGCCAGCAGACGGTTGGACGATGGATGCTCGGGGCTCATCACCACCAAACGTGCGTTCGCCTGCGCTAACTGCTATGGGCAGCAGCACTACGCCAACGGCCACGATGTGACGGGGTCGCGACTCCATATCCGCCAACATAGATCCTTCGGCTCTTCGCCTATCGATCTTTGCTACGTGCTACGTAGGCGGTACGTCGTATTGTTCATCTCTCCTCGCCGAGGCATCTCAGCCACCCGTCCATCGCTCGTTCTCGCTGTCAGCCGGCATGATCGAAGCCACGGCGACGGTTGGTCCAACCCTTCCACTGCATGTTTCCTCGTTTCAACAAACGTCCGCCCATCGCCAACCATCTCAAGGTTCGTCCAGAGGTTCGCCAGCCGGGCCAGCCCACTAAGGCCGTCCACTACGCCAGCCCACTCCGGGTACTCTGGCCCAGGCACAGAGCTGCAGTGGGGCAAATGTCAGGGGCTGGGGGCTGTTTCATCCCCGCCCCAGGGGTCCAACCACAAGCCGGTCCCTCGCCTTCCATGCCAGGTACCATTTAACCTTCACCACCACCATCACAAGAAGCACAATCACAAGCACAAGCACAACCACCTGGTCCCTACGTGCTACACTACAGTAATTAGTGTACATGCACTTGTACCTGCTTCTCAACAGCCGAAGCCCATCGCAATCTGCCTTCATCAATATTTGATGAGAGCCCGCACCACCGCTGCCACCCCCTTGCACCCGGAGCCCCCTCCCCGCGCCGGCAACCAGCGGCAGACCAAGCCATTCGGGGAGATCATCTCGGCACTCCCTCTCCTGCCCGACGAGGAAACAAACCGCTGGGGGTTTGTCAGTTTGACAGGCACCTCGGTTTCGGAGACTTCACGAGCAAGGCAGGTCTGATTCATTGCTGCTGCAGCCACAACGACGTGGTAACCGCCCTGGGACGTCCGAAGCGCCTTGACGCTTGACACGCCCGCGCCGTCGCTGCTAGCGGGGAGCGCCGCTGTCCCCGGATGCGACGCCGATCCGGGCGCCGTGAGATCAGACGAAACTCAGGCCGAGGCCCGCTCGCTTCGTGGTGCTGGGCGGGCTCTGCAATTTTCAGATGGAAGGTCTGTGGGCGACGGTCCAGGCCGTCGCTTCTAGAGATGGCCATGCCCATCAATCGGTGGGACAGTGACGGCCCCTGGCTGATGCCACATGCTTCTGTTGCTGATGGTGAGGTACAGCAAGCTGCATATGCAGCGTAGAATCCTCCATTCGTCTTCAGAAGGGAAGCAACAGCAAACCAAGCATGTGATCAAAGCATAATTCCTGATGGCGTTGCTCAGGTTGGTCTATCCCCGATATCAGTGTTTGATCGTAGGTGCCACATTCCTGCGTGCTGCAGCCCCTGGACTGCTGATCCCTCTGACATGTGCTTGAGGGCATTCAGGGGGACAACACCACATGTCTCTCGTCACCCGCCACACAACCGCAACACAACGTCTTCCAAACATCAAAAAGTAAAACATACAACACCGGGGATTCGCTGGTGGTCACCCACCCAACTACTAGTCCGGCCCTTACTGGTTTATCAATGGGAGAGCGGACGGGATCCCGAGTTCTCCAGTAGGTATGGTCGTATGTGCTGTTCCGGCGCTCAGGGGAGATCCATATGTGACAGGAAGATTCTTTGAACTGCTTCGCTTCTTGTCGATCCTCTCAGCCCGATCAGGAAACAGATTCGTGTGAGGCTTGGGCGCCATGGCGTTCTCAAAAAGGCAGGAGAACATGCAGGACATGTCACCCCATACGACAGTACTACGCTGTTCACTGACAGGTTTGGGCTTCCCGAAACTCTCTTTCCAGTCCGTGCAAAAGCAGACCTATACGTGTCGACGTATGACTTCAAGTATGGAGGCTTAGAGGTAGCTGTATTTTCCCCTGATGATATCCAGCTCTGAGTGAAGCCAGCTACGACTGCCCTTTGATCGACTTCTCGGTCAGCTCCCCCTGACCTCATAACAGCCATCATCCTACCAACCAATCCTCACCTCCGCCCAAACAGCAACGCCCAAGCACAACCCGGTCACTCCCCGCAACAACCCCAACGTCCCCGCGCCGTTTCCGCCGCCCGCTCCCCCTCCCGGTCCCCTCGTCGGCCCTGCTAACCCCCGGCTCGGCACCGCACCGCTGGTCGTCGTGCTCCCGGGCCCGCCCCCCTCGTGATCGACATGGAACTCGTCCGAAAACCCCGCGGGCGCGCACGACGTCCCCTCCGCCAAGTCCATCACGACGCTCCACTGCCCGCTGGCGCAGCGCTGCCACTGGCGCGTGAGGCAGTTCCACTGGCCTTCCGAAGGGCAGGCGTCGCCGGGGGTTTGCTGGCGACGGGCGAGGGCTGGCGTTGGCTTGAGTGACAGTGCCTGATTTGATGTATGCTGAAGCGAAGATCGCAGTGCTGGTGAAAATGATGCTGAGGCGGCTGAAAGTGATGTGGATGACGCCGTCGTGGCGAAGATGGCGAGGAGGAGGAGGCTGAGAAGGGCGGACATGTTCATTACTGATGTAGTTCGATGCATCGTGAGTATGTAGGTGTGTTTGGTGATGTGATTGAATGGATTTGAGAGATGCGCACAGCAATTGTCCACCCTTCCGATCATTAGCTGTTATACTCCCCCGATCCCTCAGAATCACAGCCTAATGACCACCCCGTCATCTGAGTCCGGCCCTCAAATACATGTATCAGTCGTCCCCCACATACGCCGCATTCCGTGCGTTGCTGCCCAGCGACTGTGGCCCAGCGGCATGGACGTGGTGAGTCCCGATTGGGTGGCGGGGCCTTCACCGCACGGCATCGATGGCTTGGCGGTGGACACAATATCTTGTTGGGCAGACGGCGGTCAAGAGTCGGCCTAAAGCCGGAATGAAGCTTCCAAAGTGAGGCGGTGGACGGGTTGGGCCGAGGGTGCGGTTGGCGGTTCTCTGGTGGGCGTCTGGTGGTGAATTGAGGTCGTGGGCGAATGATCGATGTAAGAGGATTGGTCGACTGCTCGATGCGTGGTCACGCCTTTGTGACACCGAACCATATCTTCAAAATCACCATCTTTCCCTCACCGATCTCACCTACACAGCACTCTCCTTTCCTACCCCCAGCACCTCCATATCCCAAACCTCCCTCCGCCCGCTCCCACCGCCGCCGCCGGCTCTCTCCCTGACGCGTACACCGTCCCCCGTCTCGACGCCCTTCGCCCTCTCCTCCCGTGCCTTCTCCCGCGCCCGCCTCTTCGACACCTGCCGCGCAACAAGCCACACGCCCGCCGCAGCAAGCGCGAGCCCGAAGAAAGCTGCCAGCGGCGCAGCGATAGCTATGGCAGTTGGGTTGCCGACGCTGAGGCGGTTCTTCGAACCTTCGACGGCCGTGTTGTTGGGGGCGCCGCGGCCGTCGCCCGTCGACATGTCGAGGGCAGCCAGCTCTTGATTGAGCAGTATGGCTGTAAGGTGGATCAATTGTCGAACAAGACGAGTTGTCTGATGAGGTATTGTGTAGTGGTAGTCGTTGGTAGCGATGAGATCTTTTCGGGGCGAGCAGGCGACACCACCATCATGTCTCCTGGGGGGGACTTCACCCGTGACCTTATAACACCACGCTGGTCCCATGGGCATATGCGCCTCCCGTCTCAACCTCGTGTTTCTCATTTGCATCAATCCTCACGATCCTGGTCGCTGGGTCCGACTTCCATTGTTCTCTCGGACGGGCGACTTTGGCCCAGCCATGGCGCTGGCTGAGAAGCGCCTCCTTTGTCGCCTCTCATGTCTTTGCGGGCCCTGTTGGTCGGCCGCTCGTCCACACAAGCCAGGCTTTCTTGCGAATCCGACCACATGTCGCTTGGTGTGGCTGCGTCCGTCGGGCAATTCCGCTGAGCCTGGTGGTTGTTGGAAAGTTGGCGTAAGCTATCACAAGTCGTCTCCCGGGATATGATATTCCTTCGTATTGTTCTATCTATTATGCATTATGGACCATCATACGGCATGCTCCGCTCCAGCTCTTGGTCGGTGCCGTGGTGGCCGCGCCCCTTTCCCGTCACTCATTCCATCCCGTCTCTTGTAATTTCCTCCTCTTGAAATGCTGGCTCGTACAATACGTGAAACACTTTTTCACCAAAAAAAAAACCAGTTGCGCCACGCTGAAATGCAAAACAAAATGACTCCTCTTACTTCGTACAACATGCAACTCTTTCCGGTGCCTCATTTCCTAAAGTGGCTCGCCGTGCCGTTGGTGTGAGGCGGGTATTTGGTCGTGTGCCAGAGACCGTCGTCAGGGGTCTGCGAGGTAGACTCAGGGGCGGCCGCCTCCGTGATGCTTGAGATGAGAGTCACGAGAGTGGTGGGCGCAGGTGCCCAGCTGGTAGGCTCAACTGAGATGGAGCTGGAGACGGGGGACCAGACAGGCTCAGACGGCCACGAGGCGTCCGCAGATGGGAGGGCAGAAGAGACCTCAATGGAGGAAGACAAAGGAGAAGGCTCTGGCACCCAGACGGGAGGGGCAGAAACGGTGGGCTCCGGCGCGGGAACGGGATCCCAGACAACGGGCAGGGAGGTGGTGGGCTCGGGCTCGGGGATCCAAGCGGGCGTCGAAGACGACGGCTGCTCAGGCTCGGGCACCCAAACGGGGGGAGCGGGGGCCATCGACGGAACAGATGTATAGGTCGTCGATTCGGGCTCGGGCGCAGGCAGCGCAGAAGGGGTCAGCTCAGGCGCAAGCTCCGAATGAGGCTGCGACACAGATGGTGAGGAGGAGAGTGTCGGCTCGGGCTGAGGCACGGGAGCCACGGGGGTAAGAGTCGTAGATGTCGTTGGCTCAAGCGACGAGGAGCTCGATGTAGAGGAGGTCGTGGAGGTTGTAGAGGTCGACGTGGAGGTCGGTGTCGGCGGGGTCGATGTGGAGGAAGTCGTCTCGGTAGACTCGTACACGGTCACAGTAACCGGAGCCTTGTCGGGTTTGCCCTGGATGGGGACAACAGAAATGACGGGCTTCGAAGAGACGCGGATGACGGTATCAGTTACGCGGTGGGTGACAGTCGTGGGCGCAGGCTCCTTGGTGACAGTAACAGTCGCAGACTCGCATTCACCAGCACAACCACCATCGCCGTTGCTGCCGTCGACATTGACGACGGACCAAGTAGGCTTGGGGCTGTCTCCCCTCGGGCGAAGACCGTTGACGAGGGGCTGTGCGGCAGCCTGTGCCGACAGAGCGAGAAGAAGAGCGGCAGAGATGGAGGTGCGCATGTTGGAGATTGCTGAAGCGGCGGGGTGCAGGATGGTGACAGACACGAACTTCAGGACGAGGATCTCAGACGGCGGGCGAGTTGTAGAAAGATCGTCGGTCACTGAAGAGTCGTGGGTGAGGATCAGAGGGAAAAGTGGAAAGGGTGCATGAACCACCTCGTGAGGGCGCCATGTTTTAATGTAGGGGTGCTGGGGTGGACGCTGCAGGAGCGAATTGAAGATGGCTGGCGACTGTGCATGTTCACGATGGTAATTGTGGTGGTTGGGAGAGATTTGGCGGGGGGTTTGGCGGTTTGGCGGGGAGTCGCGACTGGGCGGCACCTGCACGTCTTTTCGCATCTGGACGCGCGACACCAGTAGGCTGCAGGGGTTGGGAAGAATGGACCCTTTCTATTCGTCAGAAGACTTAGATGTGGAGTTGCTCAGGCCCTAGCCACCAGCCACCAGCGTTTCCAGCCACCAGGAACCGGCCTCTCATTGGCTACATGATCGCTGTGCATCACAGGCGTTCATCTTGTTGAAGTGGTGCCACCCCAGTCTCAGTCCAGAATGTCGAAACGCAGCCAGATCCTGGTCGTGGTGTAACCAGAGAAGACTTCTATTCTGACATGCGCCTTCTCGAGTCATTGTCTTGCTTCAGCCTCGAGATGTGTTGATCATTTATTATTTATTGATATCCATCGTTGGGTCTTTCGTGGCAATGGGCTGAGGTGTGGCTGTACTCACGCTAGTAGCTGTTTGGAGGGGCACTCGTGGCTTGGCTATGACGACAGATTTTGCCGAGCGCGTGATAAGCATTCGCGTCGTTGCTTGGATGAATGAGCGAGCTGCGACCCTCTGAAGCTTGTGCTTCGACGAGCTTCTCCCGAAAGCGAACGGGGACGGGAAGTGCTGTGACGCTGTAACAGTAACATCAGTGCGGATAGCCGTCGACTGTGCCTCTACGGCATTTGAACTATCTCATTGCTTGGCCCGAATCGAATGTCCAGAGTTCAATCTTGCCCCCCTAGTCGCAGTCATGACACAACATTCATCCGCTTCGTCCGTAGGGCAGGCAGTACCCAAGGGAGGGGCGACTTCTCCAGAATCCCTCGGCGCGCTCCACGTCCCTCAGTCTAAGCCACGCCGCTTCAGCCTAACCGTACCATAGCCCATAGGGCACCTTGGGTACCTTGCCGTGCTTAGCTAGGCACCTCCCAACATCATCACTAAATCGGATTGCCATCGGTCATCCGCACCCATCCGCATCCATCCTCGTACCCTCGGACTCCAAGCTCCTTCACTGCCTCGTTCTGCGGCGTAAGCTCGCCTCTTGCCCCCGCAAGCCCATCCGTCTATAAACGCCGGCCGACCCCTCCATCCTGCCCCGAGCTGATCCGGACCTGACCTCATCTCACCTGAGCTTCGTGCCCCGCATTCAAGCTTCTCCCACCAAAAACTCCAGCTCCCTCAATCATCAGATCCGCCAGACATCGCGACGACCCATTCAAACCATGTCTGGATATCCCGGACAGCACGGCTACGGCGCTAGTACGTCCATCTAAAGAGCCGATTCTGCTCGCGCGCACCGCTGACATCACACCCAGATCAAGCCTACGGCCAACAGTACCCCCCTCAGCAGGGTGGCTACGGTCAGCAATACCCTCCCCAGGGCTATCCTCAACAACCTCCTCCTGGACAGTACGGCGCACCACCACCCGGTCAATACGGCGCACCGCCGCCTGGTCAGTACGGCGCACCACCGCCTGGTCAATATGGCGCACCACCACCAGGCCAGTACGGCGCACCACCAGGCCAGTACGGCGCGCCGCCTCCTGGTCAGTATGGCGCGCCACCTGGTCCTCCTCCTGGCCAATACGGCGCACCTCCTCCGCAACACCAGCAATATGGCGGCCACTCTCCCGCCCCGCCTCAAGGTTACGGCGCGCCTCCCCCTCAACAGCACAGCGGTCCCCCGACCCAACCTTCCCTCGGCTATGGCGCACCTCAAATCATCCAGTGGGACGCTTCCCGCGACGCCGCCGCCGCTCGCCAGTCCATGAAGGGCTTCGGCACCGATGAGAAGGCCCTTATCCGCGCCCTGGCCAACAAGGACCCCCTCCAGATCGATGCCATTAAAAATTCCTTCTCTCGTCAGTTCAAGGGCCGCAACCTCGAGGCAGACGTCAAGTCCGAGACCAGCGGCTGGTTCGAAAAGGGCCTCGTCGCCATCGTCCGCGGTCCGCTCCTCGCCGACGCTTACGACATTCGCTCCGCTGTCGATGGTCTCGGCACAAAGGAGGTCGTGCTCAACGATGTGCTCCTCGGTCGTTCGAATGCCGACATCAAGGCCATCAAGAATTGCTACTATAGCACCTTCCGCAGCAGCATGGAGAAGGATGTCGCCGGGGACCTATCCATGAAGACGAAGCGCCACTTTGAGATTGTTCTCGCTGCGAATCGCGCCGAAGACTCCGTACCCGTCGTCCCGCAGCAGGTTGACCAAGATGTCATGGATCTGTACCGCGCGACTGAGGGCAAGATGGGCACCGATGAGTTGGTTGTCTGCAGCATCCTCAGCACACGCAACGATAATCAGATCCGAGCCATCGCGTATGCCTACGAGCAGAAGTTCCGGAAGACGCTCGAGGCGGTCATTAAGTCGGAGTTCTCGGGTCACATGCAGGATGCGCTGCTCTTCCAAGTGCGACAGGCAAACGACAAGTACATGCACGCTGCCATGCTGTTGGAAGACTCCATGGCGGGTATGGGCACGAAGGACCACCTCCTGGTGTCGCGTGTGGTTCGATTCCACTGGGAAAGTGGTACACTGGCGAACGTCAAGGGCGCGTACCAGAAGAGGTACGGCAAGAGCCTGGCGAAGAGGATCGATGGGGAGACGAGTGGAGACTACAAGCGATTGATGCTTGCCTGTGTTGGGGAGCAGATTTAAGTCATGCCTGTGTGTTGGTTTACTCGGAGAAGATACCGCAGCCGGCGTTTGGGAATCGGGCATGACACTCACGGTGGTTGATTGTTGCTTTACAAATACCTCCTTTGCAATTCGATATTTCTACGTTCCTTGCCTATGATGTTGTGTAATTTATGGGATGCCTCCAGTGAAAGAAGCGGTGCTGTCTTCCTGCTGCGTACAGAAATCTCAGCATGGGTGGTCAATATCACGAATGAAGTCAACTGAACTCTTCATGACATTTCTTCATTGGCCTCTTGCCGCTCAATACGAGCAATTTAACTTACTCAGCTCTTCCTAGCCCAAGGGTACTTCTCATGAATCCGACCGATGCGTACAACAGGGCGAGTACATCTCAGCCTAATCAAATCTCATAACAGCGCCCTTAAAGCTCTCGCCTCAACACCATGCTGTAGATTCAGAGGATCAGGCCAGGCTAGAACCTGGTCATCAGGTAGAGCCGAGTCCAGCTGCCGATATATCTTACTGGAACGCATGATGTCAGTTGTCTAGTCCTAAACCCCCTTTCATGTACTCATCGTCTTCGAAGCCTGCCACTACGTCAGGCTGCTTCATCACCTATGGACAATACAAATGCACAACACCCAGGGCTACTTCACCCCGTCTTGAATGAGCCAAACCTGTTCAAAGGTCCAGCAACCTACGTGAGGATCTACGTCAACGGCAATAATCTTCGTGACCGGTTTGATAAGCGGGGACTTAATGACCAGATCGTCTGGCCGGCGCAATAATGTTGACATCACGCCAACGAAGACCCACGACCCCCATAAAGGTCTCGGCACCCTCACCTTATTATCTATAAAGACCCCCGGTTTCACTTCGCCTGCTCCTTACTTTCTATCCTGTGCCATCTCCTTCACGAAATCCATTCTTTGTACTGGGAAGTTCTGCCATCCTCCACCATTCACCACTTCTCCCAACCTCGTCTCATAGCCTTTGAACCCCAGCCCCTATCTGGTATGTTCTTGAGCGTTCCATTGCCACTCATTGTTCACTAACCTTAATACAGACAATTGACTTCGTGTCTCCAAACACCTTCCCCCAATCGTTCCCCAATCTGCCAATATGAGTACTGTATTCGTCGAGATATCCTTCCTCGACCACCCTATGTGGCGCTACGTCGAGCCCGAGGGTCTGGCCCCCGAGTATCTACGTTTCACCGCCCCCAAGTCCTGGCCTGATCGCCCTTACAACATCGGATGGAACTACTGCGATGACTTCGTCTGCTGCCTCTTCTTCGCCTGGAATGAGCTGCCCCGATCCATCATCCACCCCTGGAGTCCTCTGCAGGAGATGCAGCTTCTCATCCGCCTCGATGGCCTCGTCACTGCCTTCGAGCTGTACCTTCCGGCTACCCCTGACGCCTTTGAGAAATGGATCCTGCGCTACCAGAACGCCATGGAACAAGGCCGGGCTTTCGCTCGAAACCTCATGGCCAGTACTGAACGCGAGCGCGCCAAGGGCGCCGGCCACTGGCGCCCCTACCGGTTCTGGGTCAAGCGTTATCAGTACATCGTCAACCTGCGCAACCAGGTCATCCGCAACCGCATCCGTGTCAATCTCGGCATCAATCGCGTCAACAGCTTCTAGGGAGAGGTGGGACCAACCGATGTCGTACGCAGCGAGTGGCGCGGCATGCGCTATCCAGAGATCCTCGCGCGCAAGGACTGGTACAAGCCGCTGCCTTGGCTGCTGCACGAGTACGCCGTTCGCATCAACAAGGATCCTCTCCAGGTGGCTACCGCATTCTGGAAGATCCTCAAGCCGGATGAGACGATCGAGGGACTCCCCCGGGGCTACGGCATGGGCGTAGAGATCTCCGTCATGGGCAACCCGCGCCCCGCCCCCCACCAGCTTACACCTGAGCAGGCCGTCATGGGCGTTGGAGGCAAAGGCCAGGTTGTGCGACAGACCATTGGTCGTCCGGCCGGCACCCAGTCGCTGAGCCTCCGCGAGACTATGGAGGCGTCTCGGAGGAAGAGCAATAAGGCCAGAAAGGGCAGCAAGCTTGTCATTGACTTGACTGATGAGGATTGATCTCTTTCAACAATGGCTTGGTTGGGCCGAAGACGTCTGAGCTTCTGGACACAAGTTTCCCAAACTGAAGTGTCTGTCGATTCTTTTTCTGGAGGGGGTTGGACCATTCCACTTGTCTTGTTGTTTCTTCACGCGCGGTGTAGGGGAAGTCGCGCGGAGGTACCAAGGGGACCTGATTCCGTAGAAGCTATGCACGCATCTGTCTGACGGGGAGCTCAAATCAATACGTAGTAATGACAATTGGTGTTGCATGCTACACAATAGTAGTACTAATAACTACACAGGTACCACTTGTATCTAGCCCTATATCTTCAATCGCTACATCTGATCGTAATTTGGTTGCAACCTGTTGAATTGCTATGAGAGAAAGATGTCCTTGCCCTGTCTAGTAGTGCCCGGGGAAAGATGTGATTCATGCCCCCTCGTGTAATGGCGCGAAGAATGGGGCAGGCTTAAACTTTCGTGATGGTTTCCTCTGGCAAAGAGTCCCGGAAATGATACAACTGAGGCTCTGGCTTGTCTTTCTTGCGGAGGATGTATCGTCCGAACCACCACGGCAGGACTTCCTTGACCTGGAAAGACATATGTTTGGTGGTTGGCACAGAGAACACATCGTCCAGTTCCTCAAGCGTGCGTTGCTTTGTCTCCGGGAGCCAAAGGAATATGGCGACCAAGCAGACGATGTTCATGCCGGCATACAGGCCGAAAGAGCCCTGAGGTTTCAGCCCCTTTAACATGGGCGGAAATGTCAGGGCAACGATGACTGCCCAGAAGTTGTTCGTAGAGACGCCCCAAGACATCCCGACCTCGCGATGAGAAAGAGGAAACGCTTCGGCAGAATAAACGAACGGACAGGGACCCTCTCCGGGGCCGTAGAACATGACGTAGAGGTAGGTGAACATGGCAACAAGGCCAAGGTGTGCAGCGCTGTCCTTGGGGATGTAGAAGGACATTCCGGCACCCAGCAAAGCCCAAGCCATGTTGGGGAAGGTCGCAAGTAAAAGAGATCGTCGACCCCATGTATCAATTGTGTACAATGCCGGAATGGCGAAGACAAACATGGCCATGCCGAAGCCCCAAGATGCTAGAAGCGCCTCTTTATTGTTTGCTCCGGCCTCGGCAAAGATCGACGAAGAGTAGAAAGCCATGATGTTGACTGAAGAAAATCAGATGATGGCCAGGTAGTGTTATGCAAGCTTTGACGGGTTTTAACTTACTACCACAGAATTGCTGTGCTGCCATAATAATGCCAGACGCGTAGGTGGCGCGGCGGATCCGGGGTACCGTAAACAGTTCGGTGATTCTCTTAAAAAAGCTGCTCTTTCCGAAGCCAGATGCCGTGATGAGGTCCGCCTCCTGATCCAGTTGGGCATTAATGTAGAACATGTCTCGGGCTGCTAGGAAATGACTACCACGGAGTTTCAGCAGCGACCGGAAGGCTTTCGCATGCTTCCCCCTCTTCATAAGCCAACGAGGTGACTCCGGAGTGAAATAGATGCCGAGAAGCAGCGGGATGGCAGGGATGAAGGCGGAACCCAACTGCAACCTCCAGGCAATATCTCCAGTGTCGACAACCACCAGGTTGGCAGTGAAGCCCAGCACCATTCCGAAAGCGACGAATAGTTGCCACGACATCACGAGGGCGCCCCGAATAGAGGCCGGCGAGTTTTCGGCGGAGAAAACTGGAACTGCGACCTCCTTGAGCCCCATGCCGATGCCGAGCAAAATTCTGCAGATCAAGAGCTGGGGCCAACTTTGAGAGACGGCTTGCCCGAGGGGTGCAGCAAGACTGAAGATGCCGCCAATGAAGATGATGTCTCGCCGACCGAAATACTCGTTAAGAGGGTCCGTTAGCCATGAGCTGTTTGATAGCCAGTCAGCCATTATCCCGAGCACAAGACAGGGTGGTGCAGGGTGTTCCACTCACACGACACAGATGGCCATGTAGGGTGCGCTGTTGATGGCGCCAACAATCCAAGAATTCCTGCTGCAAGTCCCGGCAGATTCACAGGCTTCGCCAACATCTGCAATTCCAAACGCCTCCGGATAAGACAAGTTGGCGCCATTGGAACCCGTCTGGTCCCAACCCTGGATCGCAGCTGCGACGGAGTTTATAAAGATGGTGAAGTAAAGGGCTTTTGGGTGCTTCCACCGGTGGTTCGCCTCAGTGACAAGAGCTGCGCGATCGCTCTCCAACAACTCGGGTATGCTGTCAAATCCATTGGGATTTTGAGCCGCGAGGGCGGCCCGCTTAAAATGCTCGGTCTCGTCTGTCAACCCGTGCGTTCGCGCAAAGGCCTCCGCCCTGCGAAGAAGCTCGTCTTTAGGCAGCCCATCCAGGGGGTTTCGGATACTGAATGCACGTCGCTTCGGTTAGCATTGATTCACTTCGTGATGTAAATGACAGAAGAAGCGTACCTGCCGTCGACTTGACTCTTTCGGCGCATTTGATGCGACTCGAGGGGATCAGCGGCATCTTGGTGACTGATTTCAACATCATCATTCGTCTCTGTTCGATCCTTACGACTTGATGTTGTTAGTTATCGTGCCAGCTCTACTGAGAGGCCGCGTAGCAACTCACCTCCGAGGTTCGTTGACAGAAGAGGTCGTCATGGTTTCAATGTAGCAATGCGCAGTGATAAGAACGGTCACAAACGATAGATCCAGTGACGAAGTAGCCCTTTCATTTGATAATGGGCAAGACCTAGCTTTTATCTATCGAGCTTAGTTACACATAGCGAGTCTCCCCACACCACACTCCGTTCTCCCCATGGGGTTCTCTAGTGGTCTCAAGGCCCGCCCTTGGTCTGCGTCAAGCTGGGGTTCACTGCGCTCGGCGATTTCTCCGAATAAACCTTGTGGTAGGTCATGGAAAAGGCCGGCAGTTGAACGGATCAACTACCCGGCCCGTGTTGCTTTCAGCGGCTATCCACAATAATACTACTTCTGGAAAGCATCTACGCGGTCGGCCTGCTCCCCCCTGCACTCGGTGCGGGCCCCGAAGGACGCTAAATATACCCACCTCCAACAACGTTTCTGGAGGATTTGACTCGGGCACATGCCGAGCGGTCGCTGCCGAGGTGAATCGTGTACGCACAAGTTTAGGACGAGAGTATCATGACTCAGAAGTATCCAAATACGACATCTTCGGGTCACCCTACAGGCGCTTCTAGTTACCCAACGGGGCTTTCACCGAGGGTGGTGGCCGAGAATGGGGGCCAATTGGTCGACGTCTATCAGAGAACAGAGGGGGAGGTCCCAATCTCTCTACAGTGGCCTATCTCGTTTTTGTGACTGGTATCCCCTCTAAATCACCCATGATAGCTGTGCGTTCCCAGCCGCGACCGAACCAATCGCGAGTAGTTAGGCACTCGAAGAAGACAAATTCTTCTTAGACACTTTTTACCGGGTGTGCTCTGGTCAAGACGATAGTATACTGATATACATCGTGAAACCGGGTAGGATGAAGCCCTCCATCGTGTTCAGTGCTATCCCCAGGAGTGTCGGTGGCTTTCTCCTTCAGTGGAGGCCAACCACTAAAGCTCCCCCAGCTGCAGCAGAGTGAGTCTCTTTCCAAGACCACAGTATCCAATATGGGGTGGAATCTACGAGGAATGAAGAAAAAGACGATGAATATATTTCTTCCCTCTGCTCTGAGAAGTTTGGTCTTCGTCCACCCTACGTCAATAGTGAGCCAGGCCAGGCCCGTGAAGCAGCTTGCCTGAACGGTGCAATTCAGCATGAGTTGTTTTCACAGTCCAGGCGGCGAAGCACTTTGTGTGCAGCAATCAAGGAGTTGCACATAACATATTGCCCGCAGAAATTACCCTCGAAAACGGGTGTGTGAATTGCTATGTTTGCTGCATGGCCTTTCTACTCATCAAGAATTTGGACCTTCAAAGCCAGAGCGTTGGGATCCGACGCCGCCTTAAACGCCTCCAACCCGTCCTCGAGGGTATAGCGATGCGTGACCAAAGGCTTTATATCAATCAAGCCCTCCGACACCAGCTCGATCGCGCGAGGGTAAATGTTTCGATAGCGATATTGGAACCGCAGGTCGATTTCCTTCCCCGCCATGTGCATAAGCGGCAGGGTTTGGAGATCCTTGCCACAACCGATCACAAAGACAAGTCCACCAAAACGCGACGCCTGATCATATTCATATTAGCAGGTATGGAGGGCTGTGCTGTGAGAAAAGCATACTTACGTAAATGCCAGTCACCACACTGGATTCCACACCCGTGCACTCCAAAACAATCTTGGCTTCTTGCCCCAGCGCGGCCGTAACGATCTCGGCAGACTCGACAGGGCTGTTCCCTGGCTTGATCAGGACGGTCCGAGCCCTAGGCACGAGTTTCTTTGACAGCGCCAGCCTCGCCTCGTTGATATCAGTGATGACGATCGGACTCGCGCCGGCAGCGCTGGCCGCTAACAACGATACGATGCCGATTGGGCCAGCGCCACAGATGACCACAGGATCGCCGAGGCGGACGTTCGACCTTTCTACACCCGTTAAGGCCACCGCAAGAGGCTCTAGGAGAGAACCCTCTTCGAAAGTCATGTCATCCGGAATCTTATGCAACCAATCTTCCGGGTGCACATGGTAGCGGGCAAGGGTGCCGTGGTAGGGTGGCGTCGAGAAGAAGACAACGTCGGGGCAGGCGTTATACTGCCCAGATCGGCATTGGTAGCATGTCGCCTTCATGCAGGGCACGCCGCATTCCATGGCAACCCTGTCGCCAACCTTGAAGCGCGTAACTTTAGAACCGACGTCGACAACAACTCCGGCACTCTCGTGGCCAAGTCCGTTCGCGCCTGTCACAGCCATTGAGCCGATGCGGCCATGCTTCCAGAAGTGAACATCAGATCCGCAGATACCCGTGGCGCGCACGTGGATCAGGCATTGAGTCTCACCGGGGGTCGGAATATCGCTTCGATGCAGCCAAAGATCATGATCGGGGTTGGTATAAACAGCGATGTTCTCGGGCTTCCGGGAGAAAACTTCTCTTACGTCGGCGGCAGACATTTTCGAGTAGACGTGGCGTCGAGAGAGTCCAGTCGGGGAGGAGGGCAGGAGGTCTTGATGGTAACCGGTTAGTTTGCAGAAATGGGTTGGGCAGTGCTGAGGGCTAGGAGTTATTCATGTGCTTTGAAAGGAGGCAAACATTTATACGAGGTCAAAATGCGAATGCGCGGGTTCGAGGTAAATCATGTGAGTTCATTGGCTTTTTGACTTTGCTCGGCGGTTTCGCCGCCATGCTTCTTTCTGTTGCTATGCTAGTGCATCTCAGAGGCGTCACCACCCCGACCCCTTCGGTGGTACCACCGATCAGCCTTGTCAAGGGCGGCACCCCACCCTCACCAATTTCGGTGGTA
The DNA here is from genome assembly GCA_002851705.1 of Verticillium albo-atrum. Classification (NCBI taxonomy): domain Eukaryota; kingdom Fungi; phylum Ascomycota; class Sordariomycetes; order Glomerellales; family Plectosphaerellaceae; genus Verticillium; species Verticillium albo-atrum. The sequence continues at coordinate 3,883,535 of NMXJ01000003.1, read as the reverse complement.
CCGCCGATCAACTGTTTCTAGTGAAGACACCGACACATCTCCCATTCTTTAGAAATTTGCCGGCAAAAGCTCCGAGGGCTTGACGAACAGCCTGAACTAAGTTGACCGACATATTCATGCATTCGTGCCCCTAAAAGGAGTGTTGCACAGGTACGATCGAAGTCAGCTATATCTTGCACGACACTGCCGTCACTCCCCAAACGACCGTCAGCAAAAGACCGTCAGCAGAAGATCATGTCCCTTCAAGGCAAAACTGCCATTGTGACTGGCGGAGCTCGAGGCATCGGTGCTGGTATTGTGAGGGCTTTGGCGAAGCAAGGTGCCCATGTGAGTGTTTCCAACACCTTGTGTGTCATTCCAACCATCCGAGCGTCTACAGAGCTCGATCTAAGGCAGGGCGAGCCGTGAAAGGTGCAGCTGCTGACTTCAGAGCGCCTAGGTCTTTTTCAGCTACGTTTCGGCGTCATCCCACGCGTCGGCCGACAGTTTAGTCGAAGAAGCCCAATCGATGGGTGTCCGAGCCGCAGCCATCCGAGTCGACATGGCAACACCCTCTGCACCGGCATCAGTATTGAATGGCTGCCTCGAAAGTCTCCGAGTCGAAACCATAGATATTCTCGTTAACAATGCCGGGCTTGGAGGCAACGCACCACTTGAGGACGTTACTCTTCAGGAATACGAACAGATCATGGCGGTCAACGTCAAGGCGGTCATCTTCATGACGCAGGCGGTCCTTCCATGTATAAATCGTGGCGGGCGCATTGTCAACATCTCGTCAATTTCTTCGCGCGGAGGCTATGCTACGCAATCGGTCTACGCGGCATCCAAGGCGGCCGTTGAGGGTCTCACGAGAGTCTGGGCTACGGAGTTCGGGCACAAGTACGGTTTGACAGTCAATTGTGTGAACCCAGGGCCGGTAGATACAGACATGTATCGTGCTGCCGGGTCTGTTCACTTGACACGTATGGAAGAACAGAATAAGAAAGTACCCGCCGCGCCTCGCTGCGGTACAGAGGAAGATGTCGCAGATATTATTGCCTTCCTCTGTGAGGAGCGGTCGCGATGGATCACTGGCGACACTATATGCGCCAACGGAGGGATGCTTTACGTGTAGGCTGTGAAGGAATCTATCGTCATGGGCGAAATCACGCGAGTTAGATAGCTCGTCTCCGGACGCCGAAGAGATATTCCCCCCACAAAGCATCCGCAATCTTTGCTACACCTTGATGATGGGTCTATTCCCCGACTCCACGCGATACGCGATCCACATGTCGTCGTCCTGAGGATCAGAGTTTCTTTCAAATGGTCTTCGTATCCAGTTCCCCTCTTCGTAGGACAGCGGGGATAAACTTGAGCTCGGTTTGTCGTCACCTCTAAGGCGCCATTCCGATGTGGCTGGCGGTTGTTGCGTTATGAGCGCAGTGCAACAGGCCACAGACTCGTGGCGATGGCATACTACTACATTTTCGTGCGATGGTGTCTCTGCATTGGCTCTGTTCAATTTAATAGAACTCAAATGTTCCTAGGTAACACTACGTCGAGATTGTGTGTGGAGTCTGGCTTCGTCTCTAACGTACTATATATGATGATGATGATTTGTTTTATGCCCGCCCAATTGGGTTTAGGCAACTACCGGATAAATACATGGCCCGTTCTATCTCGCTTATGTTACTTTCTCGCCTAGCCCTTGCCGTTCTCTCGCTTCGTTTCCTTTAGGCTAGCTTTAGGTAGGGTTTCTCGTAGGGTTAGTTAGTAAGTTATCCGTAAAGCCGTCTTCTTTAGGTACCTAGCTTCCTATATTTAGCCGCTAGTACGTCCCTACTATTATGGCATAAGGAGTATTTTAGTTAGTAGTAGGATTATTTATGTGATTTATATTACTTATTAACTTTCTTCGAGTCGTCTAGTTACTAGTATAAACTTAATCGTCGCCTAGATAGCGCCTATATCTAGTACCTAGTCGTCTAGGTCTGTACTTAACTTTCCTCCTAAGTAGAAGGATAGATTACCTATCCTCGACCCTATTTCCTATTATATTTATATTTGCTATTAGTCCTATCTCTAGTACTGGAATAGGAAGTATTTAATAGTTTCTATTACTTATCTATATATATATACTCCGTCTAACGTAGCTCTAATTCTACTTAGATATCTCTTTAGTCTTATTATCCCTATACGTAGTTGAGCGAGAATCCTAGCTTGAGTTACTATTAGAGCGTCGTATATTGTATATATATGATTACCTAGTAGCGCGGTATTAATCTTTCGGGTCTATATCCCTACCTGTCCTGGTAGGGCTTAGTACCTTACTTAGGCTCTATAGATTACTAAGAGCGTTATTAATAAGGCTCGATATAGCTTATATAGTTCTATCCTTTTAGGGTTGGCGTGACGTCGCGCTTGCCTCTTTGCATTCTAGACCTAGGGCGTATCTATATCCGTGGGTATCTAGCTAATACTTATAGTCGCTCCCTTGCTCTATAATCTATTAATAGTATTGTAAATGCGCCGTATATCTTCCTAACCTGATTACTAGTAGGGCTTGTTAATAGCCTATATTATTGCCTTATTCCTAGTAAGGACGATGATGTCGCTAGATCGTGGCCCCTCTCCCGGTGCGCGTGGAATCCGATCTATGACATCTAAAGCTCTACTTATGGCCGCTAATTCGGTAGTGAACGGGTTCTATATGCTTCTTATGCCTAGCTTTATTCCAAATTCGATTAGCTCGTTAGAGATACTATTAGCCTAGGTAATATGGATAGTTATTCTAATACTAACTGCTTCTTTTCTAACTAATATACTAGTAGCGACTACTGCGCTAGTCTAACTACTATCTCTAATTAGGGAGATAACTACTTACTCTTCTAGAACTTATACTATTCTTCTGTGCTATAGGGCTATTACGTATAGTTTGATCTTCTCTATATAATCGACTACTACTTCGTTGTATTCTATTATGATGCATTATAGTAGCGATATGAACTGTACTATCTTCTAGGTTAGGAGGATAGCTAAGGGATAGCTACTAATAAGGGTCTAAATATTAATCTAAAGAGATGCGCTCTGTCTAGCGAACCGTTAACGAATAGGGGCGATATGAGCTTCGGCCTCTGCTACTAGGGTCGCGATTATTCGAAAGGTGCTAACTATTGCTTAAGCTCCTACGTTCTAGGCTCTATTAAGTGGTCCGATTAACCTATCCCTGTAAGTATACTTCTAGACGTTCGATGCCTAGTCTATTACTGGAGCTACCGTAGCGGTAAAGAGTTGCCTAGCTATTACTAGTAGTAAGCCTCGTAGCTATTTAAGCGCTATCGCTACTTAGAGGCCCTTCGTTGCTGCTTTAGTGATATATTACTTATACTATAACTATTAGTCTATAATAACCCTAAGGATCTTCGCCTATACTATCGGCTAGACTACCTGCCCCTTTATCGTGAGCAGCGTATTATCGATATAATCTATATTCCTAGAGAAATATATAATAGTAGTCTTCTCTGCTTTAAAGGTTATACTACTCCTCTCTTCCTATGCTAGAGCCCTATTAATGATAGCCTGAATCCCTGCCTGATTTACTTATATACTTAAGCCGACTACCTATACTATATAGTCGTTAATAAACGTAATCGCGCTACCCGAGATACTGATCCTAGTCTAGATAAGGTCTACGTTAAAAAAGAGAAAAAGAACTGGCGAGAGGGGCGATCCTTAGGGAAGGCTGGCTTATAGAAGTTCCTATCTTTCTAATAATTCTCCGTTAATTAGGATAGATACCGTTCGATTAGAGTAAAAGGCGTTAACCTACTATATTAGTACTTTTAGGATTCTCCGGACTACTAGCCTCTAGAGTAGCCTTTCTTTAAAGATACTATTATATACCCCCTTAACGTCAAAGCTAACTAGAGAGAGTACTTACTTTACCCTTTATGCCCTGAAGATATGCTCCTAGAGTAGGATGAGCGCCTGTTCCGCTGACTATCGTTTTCTTGCCTTAAAATAGTTTATTAGTAGTAGCCCGAACTCCTTAGCTAAGTAGGATATCCTCTTAGCGATGACGGCTTCTAGGAGCTTTCCTAACGTCGATAGTGGAGAGATCGGCCTCTATACCTTCGTAACCGTATAGTCTACCTTCCCGGGTTTCTTAAGCGGTATAATCTTCGCGTAGGTCTACTACGTAGGTATGGCCCCTTCGGCCAGGGATGCCAGGAAGAGACTGAGTACCCGGTCCTTGACCGCGTCCCAAACCTACCGCCACACCATGACTAGTAAACCGTCTTCTCCTAGTGCCTTCCATGGTTTCATTTTGAAGAGTTGCAGTTCAACTTCTTCTATGGTCAAGTCGGGCATTTCAACCGGGTTCCTCCGTAGCGGAGGACGCTCTTCTGCTATGTCTTGGGGCAGTGGTGGAAAGAATGTGGCGAGTAGTTCCTGGGCCTGTTCTTGTGTGCTGGCGGTGTAGGTCCTATCTGTACGGATTAATTGGGGTAGCTTGTCGTACTGTGCCCCTTGTCCCTTGTCCAGATACTTGGCTGTTTTCCAGATATTCGCATTGTCGGCTAAGAAGTCCTCCTAGTGAGTCTTCTTCTGTTTGCGGATGGCATCATGGTACTATTTGGACGTATCCTTCGCTAGTTGTTTAAGCTCTGGTTGGGGCCTGCCGCCCCTCCTCTCTGCCCTGGCGCGGTTTCTCCAGTAGGTGTAGATTCGGCGAAGTTAGGTCAGATCTGATGTCCACCACCGTTTTCCATAAGGAGATGGCTTCGCCCTCGGCGTCAGCTTGTGGACCGCTTCGGTTACTGCATCTATTAAGATGTCGGTCTGCTGCTGTACCGAGTTGCCTGCTGGTGCCGTTCGGAGACTGTCTTCGATCCGGGCCCTAATCTCCTTCCATGGTGCGTTCTTGAATAGGAGTCTTTGCTCCGTGGTCGGACGTGGTGTCGCGATGTCTAAGGTTGTCTCAATGGCTTGGTGGTCAGACCTATGGTCGTTATCGTGTACCGTGCACTTGACCAGAGATTCTGCGAGCTCTGCTGAGACTAGAGAGAGATCGATCGTTGTCTCGCTCTGCCCGCGTTGCTACGTCCTCGTCCCCCGCGGCAGCAGGCTTCTTAGGGAGTGCTCGTTTATTAAATTAATAAGCCGATCCGCTTCTCCTTATCTCTCGGGTGTAATGTTGTCACCTCCCTATAGCTGGTCGTGTCGGTTGAAGTCGCCGACGATGACCGTGTGCGTGACTCCGCCTCCCGGCCTCCGCCCCGCCCGAATGGCGGTGTCCAGTAATAGACAGGTTTCCGAGAGAGTTTCCGCGTCGCGCCCGGGGACATAGACAGAGATGAGGAGAATCTCTATGTCCGGAAGTCGCACCCTAGCAGCGGTGATGTCCGGTGAAGGGATGGGAACCTGCTCGGTGTCCAGGTCCTTGCTCAACCACAGCATACTCCTCGCTCCCCACCTTCCTTCTCGCCATTCCGTCGGTACTAGTTTCGTCTATTCGCGATGTCCTATCGGGATGGTCAGGAGTTTGTCGTCCGCCTTCCATGCCGGTGGTTCCTGTATCGCTATTGCGGCAAAGTCTTTCAGGCTTTCGTCGTTCATTACGCTTTCGTAAATCTCCTTCCTCTTTCCAACGTTAAGTTGAAGGACTCGAAATACCCTATTTATATCGGGTAGGGTAGACTTTCTAGTAGTGTCTGCTGAATGACTCGTGTGGCCCTCCGTAGGGCACGTACTTGAGCACTGAGCTCTGGCATGTGTCGTGCCGGTGGCCTTCGTTGGCGCACTTCGCGCACCGCTGCGGCTTTGTGCATTTGAACGCTTTGTGCCCGATCTCTTGGCAGTTGTAGCATTGCTCTGGTCGGTCCCGTCGTTCGAACACGCTCGTCTTGCCAGATTCGCCACCGACGTGGAAGTACCCTTCCTCTAGAATCTTCCGGGCGTCGGCCGCCTTTATCAGGTATACCACTATAGACCCGTACGCCTTGGGGATATCCCTCTGGCTAAGCTACGATATCTTGGCTACTATTACTTCGTTCTCCTAGCCGAACGTCTTAGCCGCGCCGGGTCGAACGGCGCCGTTCTTATCCAGGACAGCTATACGGTTGACGTTATTAACCTTGATCGGGTAGAGCTCGTCTCGCAGGATGCGGACTCCTCTTACCATTACCAACGTCGCTACCTCGGCCGCTTGCTTAACCATGTTATGCTCCTCTTCGTTCCTGCAGACGATCTTGACCCTGCTCGTGTTCCTCGCGTCGACCGTGACCGCCTTGTACTTCTAACTGCTGTCCTCTTTTCTCGCTCTTATTTCCTTCTCCACGGCCGACCTGACAGTACCGGCGGTTACGTTAGCCTTCTCCGCTTCCTCCACATGTGACGCGTCGATCGTGCAGAAGAGTGAGTTCGCGAATGTCGAGGGTGTCGTGTTCGCCGAGGAGAGGGTTCCCACGTTGTCGGGTTGGCTTGTGGGTGGGGTCCGCGCGACCTCGGCGTATGATGCTCGGGGGCTCGATCCTACTGATGTTATGCCTAGGCACTTCTTGATTTCTTCTAGCTACTCCCGGACCTCCTTTAGCTGTCGTTCCGTGCCCTGGAGTTGTCGCTGTGTCGCCTCGTTCTGTCGTTGGATCTCTTGGTTCTGGCGCTGGGCCTCCTTGTTCTGTTGTTGGCTTTCGAGGAGCAGCCGCTGTAGCTCTTGAATAACCGCTTGGCTCTTCTATTGGCTTCCCTGGTATTGGTGTTGTAGCTCTTGGATTATTGCTTGCTATTCCTTGCTCTCCCGCTTTAACTCTACTACCTACTCTATCAACCTCTGCATTATCTCCAGCAACGCGTCTCTGTACGTGCTGCTCTTCCTGCTCGTGTCCAATCCATCCTCTCCTCCGGCTGCCGTTGTCCGCTTCGTATTCTTGGTCGGTTTCTTGGTCGCTGCGATGATTTCGCCGTCCGCTTGTTGGTTGTCTTGCACTTTGGCGCTTGGGGTCGGGTTGCGAGCCGATCGTCTCCGAGACAGTTCGTGGTCGGTGGTCTCGGCCACTATCACGGTCTCCACCGCGTCAGACATGTCCCACCCACCGCGACAAAACGCGTCGCCCACTTTCTCCCTTCTTCAGATCCAAACACCCCAATGATACAACGATTGATACAACGATTCCGCACCTAAGGGCTGGACGAGATAAGAAAGATCTTCTTGCAGCTCCCGTACTACATATGTGCCACAAGTAGCTCACACGTGTCACGGATCAACGATGAACCGGGGTGGCTTGTCACTTGAACCCCTCACCATTTTGCCACTTGCTCACCACGGCGACTTTACTTGTCGATGCTTTTTCAGGTTCTCACGACATGCCTTTCCAATTGACTTCTAGTCCTCCCGGCCCCTAGAACCAGATACCTCTTCCCTTCGTCGCCTTTCATAGCCTTGTGCTCTTAGGCGTGCGCAGTATCGACATTCCTCACCGGACAATCATGGACACGGTGCTTGGAGTTCCAGAAGGCCCAGATACCGTCCCACCCCAACAATTCGGTCGTACGGACTCCCAACGGGAAACAAACCACAGAGCCTGCGACGTGTGCAAGCGTCGTAAAGTCCGGTGCTCCGGCACCAATCCCTGTCAACAATGTCAGCGAAACAGGTCGAGTTGCGCCTACTCATCGACTTACGGCAAGCTCACTGCCCTCGAAAGGTCACCTGACGCGCTTTTTCCAATGATGCAATGTGTACTAGTACGGACTTCCTGACTTATTGATACAGACGGCTGCGTCAATCCGAGCATCGCGTTGCATCCCTCACGGCCGCTTGGAGGCATTTCCTCCCTACGGTCGACCCGGATGCTGCCATCGCAGGACTCATCAAGGGTGAATCGCTCACCTCACTGACAAACAATGCTCCGCCTCCAGCCTCTGAAAGTCATGACTCTTTCGCCGGCAATAATGATGATGAGACCAGTACGCATCCTCGGGTACTTGAGTCGCAGACCCCACCAACCCCTGATCTCGAACTCGATTCAGTAGAAGCCCTAGAATGGGACGAGAGCCTAGAAACGTCAAGCATGACCGACGGCATTGGATCTCTAACCCTTCGGGGCAGAGCTTCTGGCTATATGGGCCCGCAGTCTGGGAATGCTTTACTCCGGTATCTCCAGTCCGTCGGCAGTTTCTTATCCGATGATGGGTTTGACCTTGATTTTGCCTCTCCTGCCTGTCCCCAAGCACCTGCAGCTCAAGTCCAACCAGAGTCGGGCCTGTTTCGAAGCCAGTGTATCGAGTGGTACTTTGAGCATTTTCACAAGGCGTATCCTATCCTTCACGAGGGCTTCTTTCGTGCACAGTATATGGGTAGGTAGGCCTATTCTATCGCTCCATGCGCCTATTTGGTCGTGCTCAAAGACCGCTGATGATTGTTGCCTAGGTGCTATTTCAAAACCTAAGGACGGCTCTTGGGCCGTTCTTTGCAGCATGGTCTTGGCAATCGGAGCGTTTGCCGGACCCCAGAGCTCTACGAAAGCTGACCTCACCTTGTACAGCCAAGCTCGAGCAGCTCTGACTGTCGATCTGCTTCAACGAGGTTCTCTTCATCTTGTTCAGGCCGTTGCGCTTCTGGCGAACTACCTACAGAAACGAAACATGCCCAACAGCGGCTTCACCTTTTTGGGAATTGCGCTCAATATGGCACTCGGACTTGGGCTGAATCGTGAGTTTTCCGAGTCATCGATTAGCGCTTTCACAAGGGAGGTCCGACGTCGCGTCTGGTGGACCCTGTTTATCTTCGACTCGGGCGCCAGGCTCACATTTGGGAGGCCAACAATGGTGCTCCTCGGGGTCAACGTCAAGGCACCTCACAATTTGGATGACATCGACCTTCCGGTGGACGTTGAGGACCTCATTCCTTCTGTTGACCACCCTACCGTTACATCCTCTCTCATTTGGCAGGTCAAGCTAGCTGAGATCAGCAACGATGCGAACTCCAGGCTGCTTGAGCAACGCTTGCCCTCCAAGGCGGAGATGTTGGCCCTGGACGATCGGATACTGGCTTGGTCGCAGTCCTTGCCTTCATATTTCATGACTAGCGACCCCAACTTCCCATGGTTTGAGGTTCCTCGAATGGTGCTACTTTGGCGTTCCCAGCATCTGCGTATCGTGGTCACGCGTCCATTCCTTCTAGATGTGTTGAAAACCCATCGCCAGCTCAACGACAATGACGCGAACGGCACAATTGGACGTTGCATATCAGCAGCTCATGATTGCGCTCGATCCATTATCGCTTTCTGCGTGCCGTACCAGATGCACCAGACTTACTCAGGGGCGTTGACATGGTACGCTACCTATTGGCTCGTCACAGCTGTGTTCGTCCATGTGACCTGCCTGGTCTACGACCCTTACCACCAGTCAGCCCCGATATGGCGGGTACATGTTGAGGAGTCGCGCGAGACGCTGCAGACGCTGGCAGGTTTTGAGCCGCTGGCGGGACGAGCAGCCTACATAATCTCCAGAATCATGGGTAAGCTATTTCCAATGACCAAGCTACGTCTCGAGGCGTTTTCCTAATCAACCTTTTGTCCACCTATATAGAACTCATGCCATCGAGCCCTGGTATGACCACCATCAGCACAAACGAGCCCATTAGAATGGGGATTGCTGATCTCTGGAGCGAGTCGTGGTTCTCTGTTGAACAGACGATGGACGACCTGGTTTGGGCGCAATCGCAAATAGCGGATACCTCTTGCGATGATGTGCGCAATCGGTAACTACAATCGAAGCCGCAACGCAGAAGCGATGCGGTCCGTGACATGTCTGAAGTCATCGGCGCAGCCCTGTCGGTGGCCTAAGCACCTCGCCACAATGCGGGGGCCCTGGTGTGAGCGAGGTGTGAGAGCAACTGCAGAAGGACGCTCGGGCAGAAGAGGAGAAGGAGAAAAGTTTTCAGGCGGTTCTATATTAATAAACTGCGACGGACGAAGAAATGGATCATATCGTCGTGAAGCAGCCGATCGAGGAGGAATAGTGCCGAAAGGCATGCAGGATACTGCGATGACAAGGAGTACAATTTCAAGATGTTTTTGGTAGCGTAATGGCGATTAGTTCCTACGAAGAAATTCTATCTGATGCTCGATTGATGTCGAGCCTGGTCGTTGCTGATCACTCTAGAAAATCACGACTTCCAATTGTATTCACCGTGATTGACTTTCCGGAGAAATTGCCGACGATCTAGCATTCGGCACACTGTGATAACAGCTGCCTGTCGAGCTCGATGACAGTGATGCGATTCGTCTACTTTAGTCGGCGTACCACACCTCTCTACCCTGCTCAGTTTCAGTAGGTCTATACTTACTTGAAGACTTTAACTTAAGAAGTTCTCCCTAAGCTTAGTATAGCCTAATCTACCTAGGTAATATCCTAGACCTACCTAGCTTTAGTAGTAGTTCGCTAAATACTTAGCGATAGCTTTCTATTGTGACCTATCAATTCTCTAAGAGGAAAACTGCTACTACCGGGAGGGTGCTTACTAATAGAAGCTTAAGTGGTGCCTCTGATATGGTAGGTATCGTAAATCGTCGCGTACTCGTTATAATAAATATAAGGTAAGACTTAGATTGGTTACTAGCGTGATAAAAGAGTATATCTATAGGTATAAGAATGTCCTCCTTATATATCTCTCTATGCATATCCTATTAGGCGGTCTTGTAAAGGGTTATTAGGCTTACTACTAGGTTAGTAGTGATCCTATTGGATGGATTACTATTATGTTACACGTGATCCTTAGAGCTTACGATCTAAGGTTAGTGATCTATCACGTGATCTGGCCATAGCGTTCCTTATCTTATCTGTGGCGCGCTCTTCCTTGCGCAGGTTGCCCTGGGCCGCGGCCGCTTCAGTCTTGGTTGTTATAGTAGGTAGTGCCCTAGAATGCCTCGCTGTGCAACCCGCCTGAGCCTGCCCTTCCCGGATCTCCACGACATCCACTCTACCAAAAAACCACAACGTTCAGTGCTCACCTATGCCCTAGAAGGGCTTTCCAAGTCACAACTACGTCAAGAGGCTGGCTGGCTGATCCATTGGGAACAACATCACTTGAGGGGCGATTAGTTTGGACGGCTAGTCCCTGATTCTCAATCACGTCTCAACAGAGCTGTGCCGCGTCGCGTTTGGAAGGGACCACGTCAAGCGCTTGTCGGATCCACCTCTTGGGGCGCGCATCACTTCTGCGCGTCTCTTTACCTTACTCATCATCACCATCGTCTGCTTTCGACGTTTGCCGCAAGCCACAGCAACCCGACTCAGTGTCCCTCGAAAGCTGCGGCTGTGCCCTCCGGCCATGCCGCCCGCTGTAGAAGAGAGCTCTGGCTCATCTCCAGACGTGGACGGTGATCTGGAGATGACAGGAACGGACCAAGCCTCTTCTATCAACGACCGCAATGCATCCAAATCGACCCCCAACTTGGTTGAGAGCCAAGCTGCCACTGCTGCCGAACACTCGACGTCACCCGGACCTGCAGTTGCCGAGACAGATGGTTTCCAAACCCAGACGTCCCACCCTAATCAGCCCTTTCAGCTCGTTCTGGACATAAGTCCTCAGCACCAGCTTCCGAGTGGTCACAGCAACGCTGTGCGACCATCTTCGTCCCGGGGAAGCTCCGGAACTCCTGGATCAGGTCCTCCCTCAGGCCATCAAGTGGGCCGGCGGGCCGATGGACATACTCAGGCCTCCGCGCCCAAGACTGCTTCTGCCCAACACAATGGGCATGGCCTCTCACGCCCGCCAGATCATGTTGTTGCATTTGCCGAGCAGTGCGCAAGTCTCGGCCGGAGCTTCCAAGATGCCCAGCCAGAAGCCTTGAGAAGGGTCATTCGGGACCACTGGCAAAAGAGCACGCTGAATTCCGAGTATCACATGGAGTTTCTTGTGAGTATCTGAATTTTCCGTTGTATATTCTCACTTCATCTGCTCACCCCGTTGACAGGTTGACGTGGTCATGAAAAACATCCCTGCAGCCTCCATGGATAAGATGACCCAGCGCCTAGCTACCATCGTGACGCCGGCCGTCGGAACAGCAGTCGCCACAAAGCTCACGACTGCCCAGATCGACATGGCTGCAGCCTCCTTGATAGACAAGGCCAGCGACAAATTCCTCACGTCTTGCTTGTACAAGCGTCTCGAGTCAATTGGAGCACGGCAACTAGTCGACGCTCTTGCTTTCCAAAAGCGCCTGGGCTTTGATTTCAGTGATGAAATTAGAGAGGGCGAGCAGGTCGCCCCAATGAGCATCGTTGGAAAGGCTGGGGTGCCAACTGACCAGATCGAGAAGGGCTCCTCCGGCGACTTGGGAGGCGTTTACCAATGTCAAGACTGTGACCTCAAGTTTGTCCAGCGCAAACCCTTCATCTACGTACGTCTTGACTCGCATCGTCAGGCCCGAGAGCCTCTTTATTAACCGTCAGCAGCATACCACCAACCGCAAGTGCCAGGACGTGCCCAAGGGCCGGATTTATAGTCGATGTGGTGCATGTGGAACAGCATTTACAAGCCCCGGCGGGATCGGGTATCATGCCACCAACAACGTCTGCGGTGGCTTTGGAGCCGACTCCAACACCTCAACTACCGACTCGACAGTCCCGCTTGCGCAGCATTTCCAGACTGCCCTAGAGCATATTCCGTCTTCCGCGCCCTCGAAGGTACAGACGCCGGTTCCTGTGCCACAACTGCCACCCATGCGGTGGCAACCGCCGATGACGCAGACCCAGTCACCTATCACCTCAAAATCACCTCATGGGGGCGATATGGTCCGCAGCGACCTTCAACCCACGATTAAATCTCCAGGCCTTCCTCCTGCACCAACTTCTGGTTTCACCCCGGTCCCGGCAAGCAGGCTAGCCCAACAACCCTCGAGTACACAAATCAAAACCCCATCACAAAAGAACTCAACACCGAGCAATGGGGGGCCCGAGTATACACCTAGTGGCGAGTCCGACGAGCTTAAGAGCGCGCTGGCGAAGCTAACAGAGGAGCAACGTCGTGATTACTATGAACGCATGGCAAAACAAGAGCAGGGCTATGAACTTAAGATACAGAAGGCAAGAAGGGAATACAGTGGCGAGGCCCAGGTTGTCAAGCTCAAGAGCCTCAAGGCTTGTTTTGCCGCTGCCCAGAGTAGTGTGCGACAGCGGTTTGGCATCAAGTTGAGAGGAAGACGCCGCGCCGCTGCCTCTATCGCGGAGAACCAGCGTTTGGGTTTCGACTTGACCCCCACTCAAGCACGACAAGCCGCACAGGAGGGAGCGTCCACCACGTCGAGTCACGGAGCCAAGTTGTCGCAGGGAGCAGGCCACCCACCCAGACAAGCCCTGAACAGCACTCCTGGCCAGCCGCACACCCCGCAGGTTGCCGTCTCGGACATGAATGGTGGTCTCGCGGGCTCATCAGCGACAGCCGCAATGGAGGATCCCACCGTCAACGCGTCCCCGTCACGGGTTCGAACCAGCTTTGTAGCTTACAACAGCTCGCCGGCACACCCCACACAGCCCTTTCCTCCTCAGCATAAAGAACCGCTGCGACCTCCTCCACCTATAGAGGTCGAATCGAGCGATGACTCGGACAGTGACATCCCCGGCGCCTAGAAGAAGAAGGGAACGCTAGGCGACTGTCGCCGCGCCGACACCTGAGTGAAAACGGCCCCTACACCTCGAGCAGTGTGGGGGCTTGACTGCAGCCCTAGCCACTGCTCCAACAAGATCTTCCGAAAGGTGCTGGGATTGGGAGTTGCCCTCCCGGAGGATTACTGAGGACCATGTGCTGGCGGAGAAGGGGTTGGTAAAGCATGCCGGTTGGCTGGCTTTTCTAACAACCGGAACAACCGGGCTCTTTGCCCGTCGATCTTTTCCAGTACCGTGGTGCAGCTTCCAACTCCACAGGCCTTGTACGGTGGAGGCCTGCAGACTATTTGACGCTGCTCGGAGATTTGAGACGATGTCGTTGGGACCACACCTTTACGAAACCCCTTTGGATCGCTCATGATGCGTGGCTACTGGGATCGAAACGTGCAACATGGGGTTCGCGAGGGGGAATATCTGCACACGAAGAAGCATCGGGTCCGAGGCAGGAAACCATAGCATACTGGCGTTTGAAGGGGGTATGAAGTTGCCTCATGGTCATGGGTTGCCTGGGTGCTTTTGATGCGCTCAGGACGGAGTTGGTACGAGCAGTAGAGGCCCCTAGAAATATACCCCCATTACAGTGCAGCCATTCGTGGAGAATTCCATTCGACACGGAATAGGACAAGTATGAAGGACTCGAGTCGTGAAGGGTGTCATGGCAGCTGGGCTGGCGTCGAGAAAACGCTCCGAGATCAGGGCGAGGCAGCGAAATACAGCGGCAAGGCCCTAGACGCTGGTGCATGTGTCCTACACAAAATTCGGGATGCAATTCCTAGCCAAGGCTCCTCATTCAGCGACGATCGTCAGGTCCGTCTTGTACACGGCATACGGCTCGCCTAGCGCAAACTCTCTATGAACTGATAATGCCCCATCACGAATCGCAAGCTCAGTAATCCGTCTGTCCATCAGCAAACCCATCGTGTTGTCCGGCCCTAGACAGCCCGAGGTCCGGGCATCACGAGAAATGACATCACAGGCGCCACTACTAGCCCTTAGCCAGCGCCACAGGGGTCTTCCGCCCCGTAAAGCGACTGCCCAGCGCGAACGCCGGTCGCCAAAGCCGGTAGGCACCGCGGCCGGCCCCGCCAAGTTGCCCATCCCATCGTATTGACCCCACTGCCGACGAACCCTCACCCAACCAGGTCTGTAATCGCGTCTAGACACCACCGGAAATCAAGAGGGTCCAGGAGTAGGAAACCAAGACACTATCGACGGTTCTTGCGGTGGGAGGCGGGGATGTAGGCCGTTGGCGGCGGTTGCTGCTTCCGCTTCCGCTGATGTCTCCCTAGACGGCGGTCGTGGCGGGAAGGCGCGGGAGGGCGTCATTGCCATTCCAGAGGAGGGCCACCCTTCTTCCCGCCGGGCGAAGAAGAAAGGAACGAACTTCGACTTTGATTCCCCCGCAAGCCAAGCAAGCAGATACCCAAGGCTTCAACCATTGCCACCTCCAGATTGCACGGGGATCCTTACGTTCGAATGGCATACTCCAGCTGAGACCACTCTCCACCGATTCCATCCTACCTTTACGACCACCATCAGGCTCTTCGCCCCCGACGACCAAGATGGCCTCCCGCGACGCCTTTATCAGCAATGGCACATGCTTCTTTGCCCCCGGCCAAGAGTCCATCGACTCCATGCTCCCTTGCGGCAACGATGCTTTTGGTCGCGTCTCCTGCTGCCAGCAAGGCGACATGTGCCTCACCAGCAACGCGTGCTACAACCAACAATTCGGCGTCACCTATCTCGCTGGCTGCAGTGATCCTACCTATGATCACCGCAGCTGCCCCGACAAGGGCGCCTTCGACAGCACGCCCTGGGTTGGCCTGACGTATTGCAATGGCACGTCTGAGCAGTGGGTTGCGTGTGAGCAGTCGGGCCGTCAGAACGCCCTCACCGAGGCCGACGACTGCTGGTGTCCGCAAACAGACCGCACGGTTGCCTTTACAGCGTCTTCTGTCCTTGAGAATGTCGCTGAACTGCCGTCAACCCCCGGCGGGGAAGTTGTGTGGCAGCGAGGGTTTCTCCCCTCTTTCGCCGAGGAAGAGACGCCTACATCGACTGCTGCTCCGAGTCAGACGCAGCCAACGACACGATCATCAACAGCTTCTTCCTCGACGGCAATATCGACTAACGCACCAGTCGAGACATCACCTGCGCCATCAGCAACCCCCGAAACAACCGACTCCAGCCTCTCTCAACAGGCCCGCATCGGCATCGGCATCGGTGTCGGCGTTGGCTCTGCCCTGCTGCTTGGTCTCCTAGCCCTTCTCTTCTTTTCCCGCCGAAAACGCCAGCGCCGCGAGCTTGAGGCCGCTGCCTCAGCAAAGGGCGACCACCCTGATAGTTTGATGGCCCCTCCTTCTTCAGCACCGCACACACCCACGACCGGCATCTCAGAGATTGATTCAAGAGCCGCGAGGCCGTGGTCGATGCGTAGTGAGCTTGACGGAAGAAGCATGGCGGCGGAGATGGAGGCCGGAACGGCTGTACCTCCAGTACCGCCGGTACCGAGTCACTTGGCGGATGGGAAGGAAAAGAAGACGGATGGGCCAGTGTTTGAGCTGCCGGCGTGACGAGGGTGTATACTTTGGGATGGCGTGTATATTTCGTGTTGGAGTTGAGATACCATGGGTGGGGGAGCTGTTTCAGTGGAGCGCTCTGGTGCCTGTATTAGCTTTTTGTTCTAATGTACAATCTCTTTTTTCCAGATTGAGGCCTGCTGCAGCCAGACCTGTCTGAGGATGAAAGTTCAAAAAACATGCAACACAGACACTCCACGGGGCAGCACCCAGGCAGCACTGCAGCATCATATTCCATGGTGAATGTGCCTTCAGTACTCCAGCCCACTTTTGACATGTTCCATGTTGTTATGATGGGTCGTTTGGGTAAACTCGGGGGAATTTGACGCCACTTAAACGGTGCTGGTTTGTTGCTTGGTGCGCATTGTGATCACGAAGTCATCATTTAGGTCTCGGTCTCTTGTTGCTTGCTGAATGCAGGGGTAGGTGACAAGCATGCTGTGCATACTTCAATGTACGAAGAGCAGGAGATGAACCAGTCCGTTGCATATTTTTGATAGTCGAGCCCGCAATTTCGTTGCGAGAACATTGATTTACGTGGCAAGCAGTCCGTATACTTAGCTCGGTAGGCATATAATGCCTTCCAAGTAAAAAGACTAGCCTTATCCCTTATCCTTGGAGACCTTTCGGCTGGTCAAACTGGACAAAAAGGTGTCTGGACACTGAATCTGCCCTATCGATCAGCCTATCGTTGTTATGGTCTTCTAATTGGGTGTCATGATCACCGACTATCCCACTTCAGGTGAGCTGCATCACTCCGCCACCAGGGTCATTCAGCTCCCTCAACACCGTGAAGTGTCACACGGTAGTGCCGCTCAGCTGATTCAAATGAACGTCCTCCCCACTTTGAAATCTCTCTATTGAGGTGTTCCGTTTCGTCATACTCCACACCACTACCATCCGACTGACAACAGGCTTGCCGCAGGTGGCAGGCCGTCGTACGACCAACAGCCGCGATGGCCCTCGTTGCGACCAGAGCCGGTCGTCTGAAGCCTGACCTGCGCCTCGCGCAAGCAGTGTCCGAATTCGAAGCTGGGCTCACCACCGAGCAGAAAGCGTCTTTCCGGAACGCGCGGTCCGGAGCTCACGCGACACCCCCCTCGCTAGGCGATGTTATGCGTCTCACGGCCGAGATCGACGCAAGGGCGAGTCGGACACTTGGCGGCGGACGATGTTTCGGCCCTCGCATGACGAATGTTCTGGAGGCGGCACAGCAATTCGCGGCTTTGGGTGACGTGGTTGTCGGAGGCTCGCAAAACCTCATCGCCTGTGGTGTGTGGGCAGCCGTCCGCATGGCCCTTCATGTGATGATGACCTCTTGTCCGAATCCAGTGGGTCAAAGTCGCTAACTGATATCACAGACCGCAACTGCTTTCGGATCTTACCTGGAAAAGTTGTCCCTACTGTTCATGGCAGTTGGACGGAATGCGCCTCGATATCAGGCCATGGCCGTCATTTACCCCCGCTCAAAGGCCCTACGAGACCATCTTTGCGAGTACTACATCATCATCATCCAACTTTGTCGCAAGATCCAAGAGTTCTCTCAGAAATCTACTATCCGACAAATGACGTCCTCGTTGAGTGATTCCGAACTCAAAACATTCCAGTCCGACCTTGATCTCTGGTCGGCCAGTATTCGAGAGGAGGTGATGTTACAAATCAGCCTCACAGTTGAGCAGGAAGCCAGCGAGAATTCCAACTTTCGTTCCTGGTTTACAGTCGGAACAAAGATTGCAGATCACAGCAGACAGCAAAAGAATCGGTTGAAGTGGTTGGATGCTTGCTCGACATACGACTACCAGACGACTTGGAAGCAGACCTTGAAGCGCGGTGGAACGTCCTGGCTGAGCACTTGGCAGCTTTACCAGTACTGGAGAACAACGGTGAATCCAGACACCATGGTTTGCCGTGCCAAGTTGGGCGCCGGAAAATCAGTTCTTCTCGCCAACATTGTGAATGATCTTAGCCTCCAGCCAGATGTCGTCGTGACCTACTTCTTTTGCCGACACGATGTCCCTGACAGTCTTTTGGCGCGGACGATTTTCGGTTCACTTGCACGACATTTACTCCATCTGCATCTTCAAGGGGACGAACTTGATTTTATATTCAAAGAGAACGTCCCACAACTGGACGTAGATACGCTAGTCGACCTTTTGATTCGCGCTGCACCTTCGGGAAAAACACGATACATCGTACTCGATGGGCTGGATGAGGTCAGTCCACAGGAGCTTGAGTCGATCTTGCTACCGATACAACGCCTGCAAAAAAGCAAGGCCTGGCATATCTGCATTTCCCTCCGGTTGGCTGCCCAGGATAAATTACAAGCCAGACTGCATTACGACTACGAATCATCAGTCCTCGACGAAAATCCCGACATCGCCGATTTCATTGCGACTGAGCTCCAAACGCGGCGCCAGACGGGCCGACTCGTTGTGCGTGACGAGAGCATCATTTCAGAGATTCAGAATGCACTCGTTGAGGGTGCCGGCGGAATGTAGGTACCACTCATTATGCATTGGAAACGCTCCTGACGGATTTAGGTTCCTTTGGGTTGCCTTGATGTTGGACTCTATTTGTTCTGAACCCTCTGATTACAATATCCGAGAGTCACTAAAGATGCTTCCCAAGACGCTTGATGAGACTTTTGCACGCATCCTTGCGAAATCTTCCCAGCACGACACGAAAAGTCTCCACGTTCGAATTTTCAAATTCCTGGTGGCAGCCGTGGAGCCTCTGACAGTCGACCAGATAGGTGAAGCCTTGAGTGTCATCATCGGCGACACTGTTTATCGCCCCGAGCGGTGTTTAAACAGCGTACACCCCATCCTCGGATATTGTGGCAGCCTTGTCATGGTTGACGAGGAGGAGGACACGGTCCGGTTGGTCCATCACAGTGCCAGAAACTTCTGTCTCGGCAATATGGGGGACAAACCTGGGTGGCAATTTGCTGTCGAAGAGGCACATCAGGAGCTTGGGGAAACGCTGATGACCTACCTTCACTACGGTGTCTTTGATACTAAGGTATCAACCTATGTGGCACCCAAAATTCATGTCGGCGCCATTCCACAAGAGGTCATCAGAAAGTCGCTAGGTCCAAGTAATTACGCCACAGACTTGGTTCTGAGCCTTATGAGTGTACGACACAGTCGACGCAGAGATATCAGGCAGACTTGGGCCGAGGCAAGCCAGGCACGCCAAGCCCCTTCCGCCCGTGAGGATCATACCCTTGTGCTATACGCTCGGAAATACTGGCCAGAACATACCAAGTACACGTGGAATATGTCGTTCAACCCTCTATGGTACAATTTGTACGAAAACCCGAGCTATATGCCTGACAAAAGCCCGGAATTGCCAGGGCAGTACTCAACAACCAGACCTTTTCGCCCACAGCCGGAGGATGACAGCCGGATATTGCGATTTATGAGTCGACACCGGCAAATGACACTATTCCGTCAACAAGTCCATGTGAGGTTGTTTTCCATACACAAACCACGGAGGGCAGACAGGATCAAAGACATCATTCGCCATGGCCAGGTCCCGGTGCTCCGCTATTTGCTACACGGACGCCGGCCTTCCATTCGTTGGGTGGTCTCCATGCGATTCATTCTACAACAGCTTGATCCTTTTGATCTCGAAAAACTCGAAAGCCACATGGTCGACTATCTAACTACGATGGCCATAGCACTCAGACTCAAAAAGCTGGGAGCCCAACTTTGTGCTCTCCACGCACAAGACCGATCAAAGTCCTTCCACAGGCGCCTCATTCGAGCCGCAGTCTGCGGTGAAGACTTCTCCCTCGTAACATCGTTGCTATCACAGGAGAGCAGCGGGTACCCGCAGCCTTACTACCAAAATAGGCCATTGCCCCCTGGCGTTCTCAAGTCGACCCCAGTCTTACTTGAGATGGCGCTTGCTGGAAGCGACCCAAGCATGCTTCGTCTTCTGATCTCAAGAGGAATGGACCAAGACAGAAAAGCTTCCCTTGCGGCTCTTAGGCGCGGCCTTTTTGGCGACATGTCGACTGAAATGCTGTTGGGTCTAACCGAGGAGACCATCGATATATTGCCCGGGCGAGATTCCGATTGGTTCACAAGTCGTGAGATCGGTTCTTTGTTGCACATCATCACATACAGAGCAGAGAATGAGCATAAGTTCTCAGAATTTGCCATTCGATCCCTGATTTACCGATGCTTATCGCTCGCATCGAACTACCCCCTCTTTCTAGAGCGTGCTTGCATGAACGCCAATCTTTGTTTGGCTACATTGCTTATTGACTGTGGCGCTGAGATCTCGCCATCCTGTTTCGGACTTGCACTCAGTACTTGGTCCAAGCCGAGATATGCCATAGTCGGCAAACTCCTCGAAACAGGCGCAAAAGTTCCAGAGGATTTCCTCGTGCGAACTGCAAAACTTGCAATTCAAACGCGACATTGGGATCTGGCGAAAAACATGATCTCACGACTATCAGCCAAAGGCTCCTCAAACTTACGGGCGTGGCACGATGAAGTGAACATTCTTCATCAGTTGCTACAGGGCGAGGATTTTGACCCAGTTGGTATCAAGCTTCTTCTGGGACAGCCTGGTGAACCAGACTCGGCAGGAAGACGCCATGGGGCTGGCCTGCCATCAGCAATAGCCCTTTGCTCACAGTTGTTAGTGAATGCGGAGAGCTACGTTCCAAAGCTCTTCAGCGAAAAGAAAAGCCATCACCAACGAAAACCATGCTACAGGTGCCTCCGAAGAAATCTGCAACCGGAGCATCGAAAGGATATTGGGGTTTCGATTCTGCAGGAGGAGCTCGCTTACTATTTTGAGGTCCTCCAATGCACCGCCTACTTGATTTGGCACGCCTCTTTCCTGCCACAAGCCGTTGACGGGGACTCGGACGATCTTCTCCCGATTATGCGTACCCTACCTATTATGTACCCGGTCTTACGCACGTATGGCCTTGTGCATACGCCGTTTCGACAATCCGAAATAGTACCTGAGCCTACAGCATTGAACAGGCTTGTGAACATGCCACTTATACTGCAGGCTGCATTTCTTGGGCCCCAATATCACTCCGTCATTCGTCGGCTCGTGCATGAAGGGCAGGAGTTCGAATCTGTGTTGGAATATGTATCTGGGGCAAAGTCTGACTTTAGTATACTGTGTCATCCGGAACATCCAGAATCTCTCTGTCCAGCCGTGGTCATATCCTCACTCGACGCTGCTGGTTGCGGTGCCGGAACGGTTCAAAGGATCGAAACGAAGCTCATGCCCAACGTGGAGGTCGTTACTCTGTACGCGTAGTCAATGCTTGTGGATAAAGAAAGATCTCTTGCGAGCCTTCACAGAAAACAATTCTTTCTTTTCCGAGCATTGCGAAGCATCGAGATGCCGAGATTGCTCCAGTGCTTCGCCTCTAAATGTGACACTCATAGCCCGAGACCAGTCAAGGTAACCTGGTAAGTTGTGCGGGACGGAGCTGTTGATGGGCTCAAACAGAGTGGCTGGAGATGCGGAGAAAGACAAAGTCGCCATAGCGACGCAAACACGATCGGAAGTATTCTGCTGGATCAAAGGTGCTATTTTCTTACCTTGTGCCAGTTCCCCAAACCCTGCCCGTTGAAGGCCCTCGAGTTGTGTGTTAACGCGGCTGCCATAGCCGAGGCTGAGACACAAGTCGTATTTGGTATTACGTATGGTCGGAGCCACGACTGTTGGGGACGTGCAGACACTCATGTCAACCTATAGTTATGCATTCGGTATTCAGGCTACAGCACACCTAGCAACACTAGCTCTTGCTTGGAACAGCCACGGCATCTCGAATGCCCGGACCCAGTTCGGGTTGGCTGAGCCACTCGAGTCTGGCCAGCGACTGCAGGTCTTTAGTCCGAAATTTGCATCGTTATTTGGAAATGATTCGATGGCAAGAACTGTCGGGTACATTAACTAGTTCAAACTTGTACTCGGTTTGGGATTTGCGCCGTCTCGGGTAAATCACGACACTGGACGCTTTCAAAGCTGCTGCCAGTGTTGTTACAGGACACGTCATTGTCGGGCCGGGAGCGACGTGGGCAGGGCTTTGGTACTGGCGCGAGTCTGTCCTGGCCAGCAAGTCTTCCACTCAATACTAATTGAAAATCTGCCTTTCGAGGAGCTGACCTGGCGAGGGCTTGAGGAGGATTAAACCAGGCTTGAGTACCTTTTCAGAAAATATGCGCATCTTTTCGGGCTGCCTCTTTCCTTAGAAGAAAAACCCCTTTAACCCAGTCCTCTTCTCCTACAAGTGCAAGCCCCGATAGAGACCTTTTGCGCGGCCTGTTTTCCCTCAGAATTATGAACCATTGCGCCCAAGAGAACCTTTCAATGAGAACATCACGACCGATTATTGTAATCAAGGGCATTCGTCGACGAGTAAATTACTGAGGTAAAGACTGACTGAATCATCAAACAGGAACGTTCCCAATCTAAGATGTTGCCACACTCCATGCTCCATCATTATCGAGTGATCCCCCTCGCTTTTAGCTGCCTAATCACCTCGGTAGACACCAATAGTACTTGGCCTGACCAAGGAGACGTAAGACCCTGAAGGAGTACCTTTTGGAAATCAGAGAGAGCCCCTCATGATTACCACTCACAGGCGCTACAGTAGTCGTAGTTGTGGTAGTTGTACTTGCGATCATCGCACTTGGTGTCGCACTTGTGATGTTCCCAGTCGTGGTGCTTGTGGTCCTTGTAGTGGTTATCATAGTAGTGGTGGTGGACCTTGTGGTGACGGTGGTGACCGCAGCCGCCACCCGAGCACGAGCGGGCCTGGACCTTGCCCTCCTCGGACTGGACCATGGGAGTAGCCTCGATGGGAGCGGCCGCAGCCTCCGCCTCTCGTTTGACGATGGCCTCCGCCTCAGCGTTGGGAACCTCGTCGCGCTTCCACTTGTAGCTGTCCCACTTGTATCCCCACTTGTGGCCATAGTGGCGGTAATAGTCGTAGCCGTAGCGGCCATACCAGTCATGGCCGCAGTCGTGTTCTTGGCAGTAAGTGTAGGTATAGGTGACAGTGACCTTCTTCTTGTAGCTGTAGTCATAGTCGTCGCAGTGCTTGCGGCATCGGTGGTGGTGTTCATCATGATGGCACTTCTTCTTGCAGTGGTCACGGTAGTGATCCCAGTCGCCGGGCGAGGCGTCGCGGGTGTCGAGGCCGGACGACTGGTCTTCGGCCGGGGCCGGAGCTGCGAGGGCTGCCGTCAGGGCGGTGAGAATAAGGGCTGCGGAGAGCTTCATTGTGGCAGATGGCGAAAGTAGAGTGTGACAAGGGGTGTAGCTGAATGGGGTTTTGGACTGATTTGAGGAGGTGGAGTGAGGTAAGAAAACAGAAATCTGAATCAGGAAGTCAAGGCAGCTCTTATAGTTGTCTCCGTTATGGTGAAAGGTTTTGGCACGTGAAGAAAAATGGCTGGGAGTGGACTGCATGATTTGTTGAGAACCATGTGTAATGAAGCTAGTTGCCGCTTCTTTACTTACTTACATTGTAGGATATCTTGCGGCAAGAGTAGCGGGCCCTCAGCTCCGTGGCTCGGCATCCGCTGGGGTAGGTCTCAACTGTTCTGCCTGTGACCCAGCCACCAGAGTGCGATTGCAATGCTTTTCGAAATGTTGAGCTTGAGCTCGTGGTGTTCTGGGCCACACTAGCCTCATAGCTTCGCCCACGTAAGTGCTCTTGATTGGTCTATTCTTAGATTGGTGTAGTCTTCTGGGTTGGGCACTCAGAAGAACGCCGAAAAACAGAGCCCAATCAGCATTGGTCCCCATTAGATGTCACATTAGTATATGCCCTAAGCTAGTGTTTGGACTTAGCCATCTCCAACCTAGGGCTGACTGTCCTGAATACCTTGGGACCGGCTTGTCGGGCTCGCGGGGATCGAATAACGCTGACTCTCAGATGCAACAGCCAATAAAGTCTGTTCTTCCTTGCTATCAGACATTCAACTCTCCAAAGCTGACTATGAAAGTTTCCTAGGGCTAGACGGGTCGTAGTCTAGGAACAATAGTTGGCACTTTAGTCCGTCGACCCTGGCCTGAGCCTCCACGGGAAGTATATGCTGTAGAACCAGCTTCCATTTGTCGGCTCTAGTCTATGTCGGCATACTCCACCAAACTCTGATACAAGCATTGTCAGACGATCACACACCCTTCCGTCTTACACGTCAACTGTTTCTGGAGTATGCAGTATGCAGTGCGATGTGTGTGTGTGAGCCCTGAGAAACCTGGATCTAAAGTACTTGTAGTGTCGCTACAGACACAACGTGATGCCTGAAGCACTCACTGCATGAACAGTATCAAGTGTCCTTGTTGATGACTCCGTCGCTTGTCCCGGTCGATTGTCAAGCCTTAATGGGGCGCACAGTAGTCTCGGCAGAGTGCCCGTCTCCAAATTGGCGGGTTTGGTGGAGAAGGTTCCATCCCTTGAAGATGGCGGCGCCACGGTGGAGGCTTGTCGTGTCAGATCTCGCAGCTTCCTAGCGTGATGATTATGGCACACTGTCATGGTGGGAGCTACTAATCAGTCATTGAACCTTTGCCTAGATCGATGATAATGCACTAAAAAGAAATGGATGCTTACGGAGATCAGGTTCCATTGCAGCCGAAAGAATATTGGAATCCCATGAGTGAGGTAGGGTGACCAACCGGGTCCGTCGAAAGCCAACTAGTAGATCTGACAGACAGTCTTGAGGCGAAGCTGTAGCATGTAACAAGGCGTGACTGGCTTCTCGCGCCAATCGAATCTTCTCATCATGGCAAGGCTCATGCTGAGGCTCTAAAGTCAAAGCGCATTTGGCTTTCAGGACGCCTCAGAAATGATGAGCTGAGGCTGATCCCAAGATTTTGAGTTCTGGGCTGCGAGCAGAGGGCCATCTAATACCTGATACAGCACGTACGGCCTGAGTATGTTTTTGATTCAACGGTAGACTGAAGCACGCCAGTCGAATCATATCACAAACGGAATGCATAGTCATTGGTAAAGTAGTTGGGAACTCTCCCTTAATCTTACATCCCCGTTCCGGTGCGATCCTCATTTTCCGGTCAACAAACTACAGCCCTCAAAACCTACGCCTCTGTCTGGACCGCCTCTCCCGCTCAAACAAGCCCATTGCTGTCATGACGGCCATGATGGACCACCTCTCCCCCAGCAAGCCCGTCAAGCCCGTTCCCAAAAAGGCAAACCGTAACGCCTTGCTCATACTGAACCCCATCTCACTCCAGACAGCAACAACCTCGGCGCCGTCACTCCCACGATAGCCTCCTTCCAGATAGCGCGCGCGCCCCTGATCCCCAGCCCCCGGAGGCGGCCCGCCAGCCAGCCTTACGAGTTTCCAGCCGTAGCCGCGGCCACCGAGGCTTGCGACGGCATCACCCCGGCTGCGACGCCACTGGAACTCTTCAAGGGGCCAGCGACCGCCATGCGCACGGGGACCCGCATTGCCGACATCGATGGTGAAGCTGTAGCCCCCATGAGCGAAGCCGCTAATAGGCTCAAGCGCCAAGGCTGACGGGGCGCCAGGGAACGGCGAGGGCGGCAGGGTGACGACTATTCCGAGGGAGAATGGGGCGAAGTCTAGGGTTGCTAGGGGTGGGTGGCGCTCTGTCGGGCCGGAATGAAGGATCAGAGAGGCGTCACCAGCGAAGCCTGAATGGGCGCGCATGGCATAGATGGGCTGAGTTTGGTGCTCAGCTAAGATCATGGTACGGCTGAAGCCCTGGAGATAGACATCGAATGCCGGAGGGAATTGCCGGGGTATCGAAGGGGGCCCAGGGGCTGGATTGCCAGCATGGCTTGTCGAGGGACGGTTGGTGTGAGCGAGCCGTGGTGGTCGCTGGGCTTGGGCTGCTTGGCCAGGATACTGCGAGTGGTGACTGGAGCTCTGAGTCGGCTGGATGGGCGGCTGTGGGCTCGCACTTGGGCTTGGAGGGGCCGGGTTATGTGATGAATGAGGTCGGGGAAGGCCTTGGGTCGACAAGCCGGGCCTAGGTGACTGGGGAGGCGCAACCTCCTCGTAAGGGGGCGGGGGGTCATCCTCAGCAGTGTTGTTGCCGGTGCTGTTAGGAGGTCTGAGATGATCCATGAAGAGCGGTGACCAGATGGATGACGATGATGATGATGATAGTGACAGTGATGAAGAAACGATTGTGATGTCCGTGACATGTCGTCCGGGTCTTCCGTTGGCGGCAGTCGTGTCTTGGCCGCGTCAACCTTGAAGATGACATGATGTCATTGTTGTCAGTGGCTTCAGACATCGAATGTGATGGATAGGTGCATAACATGTGAAGGTCGATTTGGAGAATCCTGTCCGTCGCATCGCTCCTTTGTTTGTTCGGGTTTTCTTTTGATTCCCCCTCTACTTGAAAGTTATGCAGTAGCAAATAAGCCAATTGCCACTCCCAAGGCAAGCGTCCAGCCAGGCAGAGTTCCACCTGCAGCGCCGTCGTTATGCATAGGCGCCTCGATTTCGTAGGCCCAACTCCATACCTCCAGGATTTCGGCCGTAGAATTTTGTTTCTTCAGTCGTGCCTCAAACCTGAATTGCTCGGGGTCCTTGGCCTGGGAACGTGATCGTTCACTTTCCAGCTCCATCAATCGTTGAAAGGCGCTGTTCTCCTGGGTGGGATCCCATTCCCATGAGTCGTCTCCGAAGTCGTACGTGAAATTAGACTTGAGGGGATAATCGAATACCAGGTGGTTTGAGGAATTCAGGCACAGGAAAACAAGGTCTAGGAGTTGGTATCTTCCCGGAAGTGGGGAGAGTTCTTCCGTTGACCATTCGATTATGATGGGTTTCGAGATGTCGAGTTTTGTATCTTCGGGCGGTCCTGTGAAGTGTACGGCCCGAGTGGGAGAGAAAAGGGCGAGGCCAATGGTAATTGCAAGTGCTCGGTGCATGGTGTCGACACCAGGGAGCAAATCTTTTCACCAAGTTGGATGCAGACTCCGATTGAAATGGCCAGCGCGCCACCCACTTTATACGTTAGTGGAGCAGATCAGGGGTCTACACATGTCGGGAGGCGTAGTGAAATCCTTTGGCTCGTCTTACGTTGTGTGGTGTCGTCTGACCATGCATTACCTTGTCTGTCTGACCTCGTCTGACCTGGTCTGCCTGTTGAATCCACGTTGTGGAAGGATCTTCGGCGCGATGGACGTGGCGCAGTTACACAACCAACCAACCTGTCCCCCACGTGTACTTCCCCAGACAATCTACCCCTATCGATGGGGGAAAATATACGACAAGCCAAACGCATCATTCGATGGCTTCTACAAATTGGTCTTTTAGGGGGGGGGGGGGGCGTTATCCTATAGCAACACTCTTTATCGGAGAACTATCTGCTCATGGATCAACCAATTGTTTCAATGTGATCAGTTTCTCAATCTGCTCATGGATCAACCAATTGTTTAAATGTGATCAGTTTCTCAATCTGCTCATGGATCAACCAATTGTTTCAATGTGATCAGTTTCTCAATCTGCTCATGGATCAACCAATTGTTTCAATGTGATCAGTTTCTCAAAGGATAAAGTAAACATCTTCAATTTTGATTACTTATTAAGGCCCATGGTTCGACAACAAGGTACTCCTGAATTGAATCGCATCTTGAAGTGCAGTACCGTTTTCCTGACCCTGGCCAACAAGATTTTCCTGTCGCAGAAAAGACCGGCGAAGTCATTGTTGTATTGACTCAAAAAGAAGTTGAACTCCGTTATCAGCCATTAAATCCTCCTCAAGTCGTCAATTAATTCTTCGTCATAGCAAATTCACTCCCACAACTTCGAAAGTCCTAGACCATTTGTTAGCGAAAATGACCAAGATCCTATGTTGAGAAACTTACCCTCTTCACCACTTGCCCCAGCCGTACTCGTGCGACTTTTGCTTGCAATAGTCGCGATCTTTGTTCTCCTTCTTCTTCCACTCCCAGTCATGGTCCTTGCCATGACCATAGCCATGGTCCTTGTCCTTGCCCTTGCCCCAGTCCTTTCCCCAATCCTTACCCCAGTCCTTTCCCCAATCCTTACCCCAGTCCTTGCCATGGTCCTTGACGTTGGACTTGCTGTAACCACCCCACTTCTTGCCGTCCTTCTCGTGTTCCTTGTGACCATAGCCACGGTCTTTGCTGTGCTTGCGATCCTTACTGTGCCCACGATCTTTGCTGTGCTTGCGGTCCTTGCTATGCCCGCGATTCTTGCCCCAGTCATATCCATGATCCTTTTGGTCGCCCTTGTTCCCGCCATGCTGACCACCATTGTGGGGGTAACGATCCTTGCTGGGGTGGCGATCCTTGCTGGGGTGGCGATCCTTGCTGGGGTGGCGATCCTTGCTGGGCTTGCGTTCCTTGCTGGGCTTGCGGTCCTTGCTGGGCTTGCGGTCCTTGCTGGGCTTGCGGTCCTTGCTGGGCTTGCGGTCCTTGCTGGGCTTGCGGTCCTTGCCCCAGCCATAGCCGTGATCCTTCTGATCCCCCTTGTTACCGCCGTTGTAGCCGCCTCCGTATCCCGGGTTGTGATCCTTGCTGGGCTTTCGGCCTCGGCTGTGATCACGGTCCTTGCCCCGGCCACGGCTATGATCACGGTCTTTGCCGTCGTGGCCGCGATCCTTGCTCCAGCCTCGATCCTTGCCGTGGCCCTTGCCATTGCCGTAGTCATGGTCCTTGACATCGCCCTTGTGGCCACCGTTCCCATTCCCATGACCACCTCCGCCGCGGCCACCGTTTCCATACCCACCGCGGCCCCGGTCTCCGCCATGGCCACCACGACCTCCATTCTCATTTCCTTTCTGGCCTCCGTTCTGGCCTCCGTAATGACCACCATTGTTGCCTCCATGGCCACCGCTGTTGCCACCGTAGCCTCCGCGGCCACGGCCGCCGCCACCTCCACCGCCACGTGAAGGACCGCCACCGTATCCGTGGCCCTTGTCGCGGCTCTTCTCACGACTCTTTTCGCGGCTCTTGTCACGGCCATGGCCGTAGCCTCTGTCTCGGCTCTTCTCTCGGCCACGGTCATACTTGTCAGGGCTCGCACTGCGGCCCTTCAGAACAGGAGCGGGCCAGCCATTATCGTTCTAAGTAGATATTAGCTCATTGAACAAAAGAATCCAGACTTGATTGATAAAGTACATACGAGGACTTCGGCAGACCGCTCATAGATATCGAGGGCCTCGCCATCAGCGATGGGACCAGCCACGGGCACAGCAGAGCTGGCAATTGCAAAGGCCGCAATGGTGAGAATAGCGATCTTGCCGAGGGGAGCCATGTTTTGATTAAGATATTAAATAATAAGGTGTAAGGTGATTATATGTAAATAGTTGCAAAGTGATTTGAATTGGGACTCAGGTGACTGTTGGAGTGCAGAGTGAAGAATCAGAAGGAATGTTTGAGGGGGGATCCTGGGGGTTCTTATAGATGAATCTGTTCTGTGGAAGAGGGCTGTCGATTGTCATTACAGCACTACTAACTCGAAGGCATCCGGGAATCACCAAGGCCATCTCCATCCGTGTGTACATCCCACGGGCATGTTGGACGAGCTGATCTCGCCCTGATCTGGGCTAAGCAATGTTTGGAAGATCACGACATGCCAGTTCCGCCGGGTCACATTGGAATAGTTTCAAAGATGCCAAGACCGATGTACCTATTCAGCCAAACTCAGAAATGTAGCTCAGGCTAGCGGTACCGAAGAATTGCGTCTCCAACTGTATCGCTAAGTGGCGTTGTCGTTAAGATGGCGCTTCCCTTCTGTCCAAGCGCCAGTGCCCCATCACATCCTTAACCAACTCAACAGGCATCGCTCCCGTGCAAGGCGGTTGACTATTGAAGTCTCAACCGTCCGAAGTCAAAGGAATGATTTTAGGGCTTAGAAGTCTAGCCAATCATATCAATAAATGGTAAGCTACGGGTGGGCAATGAAGTTCATCCTGGGTTGGACCAGGTTCATTGTCCTACCATGCCGCGATATTCAACAATATGTGTTGCAGTGGAACAAAGCCCACCATCAATCGTCATATGGCTGATAATCTCGGCGCAGAGCTAATTGGCATCACACTGTACTCGTGCTGCTTGGACTAGACGGCCGACTTAATGGACGCCTTCCCAGAACGGGCACAGAAATGGACGATGCCAAGGGATGCCCAAGCACGAAACAAAGACAGCACGATGGGCCACTTGCGTAGTTAGTTCACAATTAGCCAGCTGGAAGGTAGAGCTCCAGACCATTAAAGCTAGAGAGAGACCGATCCAAATCTCCGATCGTGGAGTTTGCGGCTAGCTATTTAGCGTACTCCATCCCCGCGCGGATAGCGAAAGTTTCTTTGTCGCCTACGATTTTAGAGCGAGTGACAATAGACGGCCCGGGTGAGACTTCTCGGGCCTGGCCAGAGTCCAAGGTAAGTGGTGCTTTGGGTGGCGCTGCACTTGTGTGACTTCCTCGTCGGCTTCGCTCATCCTCGTTTTGATCGAGGTGAGATCTTCATCATGGTCGAGGGTTTCTCACCCAGTCATGACGACTGGACGATAACCCATTGGACTCTCCAGGGGGGCAATTCCTTTCACTCAAACAGTCCTGGAATTCACCACCCTCTGAGGCCTTCCCACACTAGCAGGAGAAACCACCTTTTACGGTCATCGTCCTCGTGGGAGGTTTCCTAATCCAGCGACGGAATTCAGCCCTTTGCAGCCACTACAGCTCTTTGCGCCTTCTGCAACACAACTTTACCATCCGGCCAAGCTCATGCGGGGGGACATCGGAGGGTTTCGAGCTGACGAATTTGTTCGGACGACTGGTTTGGGGACAGAGCCACACCATCAGGCC
Source organism: Verticillium albo-atrum (assembly GCA_002851705.1). Classification (NCBI taxonomy): domain Eukaryota; kingdom Fungi; phylum Ascomycota; class Sordariomycetes; order Glomerellales; family Plectosphaerellaceae; genus Verticillium; species Verticillium albo-atrum. Next base: position 3,852,481 of record NMXJ01000003.1, on the reverse strand, counting down.
AGCAAACTTTAGCCATTCCAATTCATGACTAAACTCGTCAACAATGTGACGTCAGGCGGCTTAACGACCCCTCGCTGCGGTCTACCAGAATGCAATGGCTCAAAGCCAGACCCCTGGCTAGCACCCAATTATGGTAGGAACCAGATGTGGTTGCTACCCACATCCGGACATTTGGAGAAGCTCTGAAAGATGCTTAAGTCTGTGACACATATTTAATGACAAAGAACTAGAGCTCCTAGTCTTCCCAGTCACCCGGTCGGGATGAATTGTCTGGCGAAAAGAGACTTGGCAGCGCACAAGCTGATAAACGTTTGGTGGCTGACCTGGATCAACAAGGTCCACCTTCCACATGGCGGTGCAAGTGAGACATGTGTATTGCCACGACAAAGATCGCCATTACTATATTGTTTAAGAGGCAGGTGTACTGACGCTATACAGGTGTGGAGGTTTCTTTGGAAGGTGGTGCCATCCCGCCGTCACCCTGCCGCGGTGTGCTCAGCTCCTGCAGCCGCAGACTCTCGTCAAGTCAACGCTTCGCCGGCTGACCAAATTACAAAGACCATTGGAGTCGCAAAATCACTCCTCGTGTGTCAAGATCCGGAGAGTCCATTTGTCTAGCCAAATCCGTCGAGCGCGTCCTCGTTTCCGTGTGACTATGAAGCATATCACTGTGCAGCTATGATCTGATCCCTTGAGATATCACATCATCGATGCCCTTGGTATGCTAGAGCGCTAAGCAGACCTCGTGTACGGCACCCGTTCAATCAGGACACAGAGCCGAGAAGATGGCACAATTGCACCACATTCCCCGCGACAAAGATCAATCTCGGCCACGAGTGCTACGGCAGAAGCTGGCCACGAAGTTAGTCACTGGAGATCACCCTCGGCAGAGCTCACAGCCGGGCCTTCAAGCTCGGGGGATCAGCATGCTGGGCTCGGCATGGATGATTAAGCTATTGATGATCATCGCAACTGATGTTTCCGATTCTTGTGCGGCCGTGGCCACGACGTTCTCCCGTAGCAGCGGACGTGGCGATCAGAACAACCCGCAGCAGTGGGTGTGGCGATCAGGTACGGGGCCCCGCGAAAGGAGCTCCGATCAACGCCGCTAACCTTCCCGGGAAGTGAGACACCCGTCGGCCGGTTTCTGGGCGACAAACCTACACAAAAGCCGAGCACCGGCGCCATGATCGCATGTTCACACACCTTTCGTTGTTTCCACGTTGGTGGCGTTTGGTTGGTGACCATGGAGTTCCCCAAATGTGATGTGGCTGCATGGGATCGGGATCGGTTTTCTGGGCACGTCCGCCATGCTGTGCTGGCAGCTTCAGCTCCAGGGCCATCCTTGCAACCTTCTTTAAGCTTTAGGCCCCGAAAGCATGGCTAAGCTGGAGCTTCGTCGATGGAGGAAATGATGGCCGGCATTCTCCGGGTTTATTAGTTTCACCATCCACATCCCAAGCATAACGCCCGCCGTATAGACAGTCATCGCTGAGGCCGCAAGCTCCAATAAGATCGTCTATTCGAGCCCTTTACGAGGTCTAGCATCGAAGTGCCCGGGTGCCCGAAAGCTCCATCCCTGCGGTACTCAACATATTCCCCTTGACAGCGGGTGACATGTTCCGGACGCCGATCACAACGGAGCTCCAGCTTGCGCCGAGCTGAACCTCATCGACCTCCTAGGGTCTTGGCCTCCATCATAGAACTTGAGATCGACTGATTGAGCCATCGGGTTGGACATGTCCATGTTGACCAAACTGCTGCGCTCAAGCTCCCAAGCCTACACTAGAATATGGATATGGTCCTTCTGACCTGGCGCCACCTTGAGGAGACATCCGTGCGCTGACACCATGGACTACACAGACACCGAGAATTGTGACTGATACCTGAAAGTAGATGAAAGGCAGATGAGTAGTCTAAATTGTAAGCGAGGTCTGCACCTTGAGAAAGGTGTGTGTCGCGCCATGATATCTGATTCGATCACAGCTATGGCCGGCTCCTACGTGCTTCTACGCGATATCCCTTGCTTCAGCTCACCAGCTTGAGGATGACTTTGGCCTGCACCCAGCATCCTAGACCTCGAGGGTCTTTGCTCGCCCAAGCCGGGATGGCCGTGTGCTTCAAACTTTTGCTTTCCATACATCCCTGTTACCGCCATGCCTGGGCCTCGACCTCCTGTCTCACCTCCTCCGAGTCGGCTCATCGCCCCATCTCCCCTTTCTTGTTACCTTACTACTGATGGTGATCCTCGGGCATACAGTCTTCGGAACCATGCAAGCGAGGGTCCATGTGAGTTTACCATCCCCTACCTAGTCTCCAACCTCTCCGCGATGGATCCCGGCCTAGGCATGCACCTGGGCTGAATGCACGTGAGGCATATCAAGCTCTTGGTAACATTATGAACAGCTGCTTTTACGATCGACCCTAATTGAAATTCACTGCTCATGCGCAAGCAAAGTCAATAGACCGTAGTTTCAGCTCCTCATGCACCCCTGGAGACCGACCGAAACAAGAGCTTGAAGTGCGTCATCCCCTTGGGACCCGAGATGATACCATGTCCAAGCCAAAGGTGGAAAGTCCTCACAGTGCATCTTTTCGATAAGCTTCCCGGTTCTATCTCACAAATCACGACTGTCATACCTTTCAACATGGCAGAGAGGCACTTTCAAAAGGGAAGAAGGGTATTTTCAAAAGGTAAGAGACAGATATGGTTTATTAAGATTAGCGCCGGCATAGCGGCATGCGTAATTACCACATTCTATCTCCATATCTCAGTCATGAACGTCATCAGCTTAAGCGCCGATCGTCTCGTCCTGCCAAGCGGGCCAAGCGCCGACGGACGCGCCGGCACCGGAGCAGCTAGAGATGACCTGGGGGTTCTTGACGGCGTTGGGACCGGCGATCTGCACGCCCGAGGGGTCGTAGATGTACGCCTGGACGCCGCCGGGGCCGCCGTAGTTGATCCACAGCAGGCGGAAGGGGATGGGGGTGGTGGTATCGGTGACCTGAATGGAGTAGACTCTATCACCGGCGCTGCCCTCATGCTCCTGGCGCGAGAGGACGGACTTGCTGTTGGTGAAGCCGGTGAGGGCGTTGGCGCCGGCCCAGACGAAGACAGAGTCGTCGATGTAAGGGAGGACAATTTTGTACTCGCCGACGGTGGCAGGGTTGATGTAACCGCGGTGGTCGATGATGGTGCGGCCCATCTGGGTGCCGGGAGTGCCTACAAAGCCGCCGTAGGCGGGGGCGTTCAGGGGCTGCTGCCAGTTCCCTGTGATGGGACCGATGTTGGGGGTAACGCCGGTGAAGTCGGGGACGAGACCCTCGATGAGGTATGCAATATTGGCATTGGCGATGCCTCCGTTCCAGGTCTGGGCAAGCTTGCCAACAAGAGGAGCAGAGTCCTTGGGGGCATAGATGGCAAACTCGAGACCCTGGGTGCAGACAGGGCCGGCAACAGTAGCAGTGGGCGTCGCGGCGGTGACGGTGACGGTCGTGGGAGCGACACCCTCGAAGCACTGGCAGGCATTCCAGTAGGCGGTCACATCGACGCAGCTGCTCGCATAGGCGGGCTTCTCGCCGGTGATGGTGGGAGTATCATCGCGGGGGCCGTGGACATTGCGATTGTAGATGACGGCAGCGGTGACGGTGGCGGTTCTATGAGGATGTAAGTTGGTGACCCCGTTTGTGATAACGATAGGAGACTTACTCGGGGGTGACAGTCGTGGTAGACGTCAAGAAGGCCGAGCACATGGACTTGCGGTCAACAAGAGCGGGCGAAACCCTGGCAGTACCGATGACCTGGCGACCGCAGTTGTTGTTGCAAGGGCCGGCGAAGGCCAGGCCAGCAAGGCCAAAAGCAGCAATGAACGACTTCATCTTGAAAGACGGAAAATGTTGTTAATGTTGAAAAAGAAAAGGTTCGAACTGTGCTTTGGCTTGCTGAGTGAGGGCTGCGATGAAGACGATGAACAGACGGTATGATCGGGAGAGGCGCATTCCACCAGGGTTTTATATCCAATTTGTTTGTTCGACCTTAGAATGCCTCATCATTGCCAAGATACTTGCAGCCCGCTTCGCCCAGAAGGCCAGTTGACGAAAACTTCACGATCCCCGCGCAGAACCCGACCTAGCCGCGGGATTCCCTCTGTCAGCTGCGCTCTCGCCGCCACCATTCTTTCCTCGATGCCATTTAGAGATGCTTGGCAGTCAATAGCATCTCAGCTCTCATTTGCGCCTGAGTACCCCTGACAGCACGGGGAATTTCTGCCTCGAAACGTGGACCCCTGGAGCCGCTGACGACCCCTGGAACAGGGTCTTTGGGTCGGTCTGGACTGGAGGTTGCGGGGCGCGGAAGCTTAACTCGATCCCCCTGAGTCCGTCTGCGGGAGCCTATTTGTCGCGGCAACCCTGGAAGGCTTAGCGCACCCTATGATCAGCTCGAGAGATCTAGGCATTTTGAGACCAGGGCGAAGCGAGACATCAGTCCATCGTGGGAGTCATGCTGGCAACACGAGGTCGAGCTTCCCGAATCGGCCGTAAGCGAGCGCCTCGCTGCCGCAGGTCTGGAACCAAGTGACGATACCCATGCCATCACTAACAGCGAAGCTGAAATGCCATGTCATATCTGGATGAATGCTTTTACTCGATAGTCTCGGCTAAGGCTATTCATCCCGCAGCTCAACCCTGAACAATTGATCAATTGCCTTAATTCGGCACAATCAGCTGATCCACGTCAGGTCCCCACTCGTTGGCGGTAACAACAACAACATTCGCACCCTGCTTGAGCGCCACGTGCACTGAGCTGCTGCCCGTCTCGGTCGAGTGGTGCCTGGTCGACACGAAGGCAACAGCCTGCGAGACCCCATTTACTGACACCTCCGCATGTCGCGGGTCGTGATCGCCGTTCTTGTACTTGATCGTGAGCGTCTTCTCTCCGGCGGACGATGTCTGCACATTTTGGAACGTGACCTTTCCACCCGTCTCGCCACCGATGTACCCGGCCGCCTGGTCGCCGCTGCACTCGGCACAAGTCACCACCCTCGCACCGTCGGCGAGTTGGCCATCCTCGCCCTCAAGATCAGTCTCGCCGGAGCGAACAGACCATGTGCCGGCTGAGACATCGGGCGCCCAACTGTCGTACCAGTCCAGTTTGACATCCGTGCCGGAGATCTTGAGAGGGAGCCACACATAGGTGCTTGCCGCGAGGTTGGAGGAGACCCAGCGATCACCAATGTAAATGGCATTGTTGGTACCCAGGGGAAGCACGTAGCTAACCTGGCTGCGGTACGTTTTCGATCCGACGGGTGCAAACTCAGTCCATTCAGACCAGGGGCCGGAGAGCGAGGTGGCGAAGCTGTACACCTGGATGTGTGTTAGTTGAACCGTGCTGAGGGACCACCGAGAGTCAACTTACGTTGTCGTTGGGGTTCCAGCCAGTCAGATGAGAGCCGAAGATGAAGTAGTATCCATTCTGCTTGAGCACGGCAGGTGACTCGGCGAAGTATGCCCATTCGAAAGTGACCTCAGTGACGTTAAGGTAATCGTCTGTCAGGGCAATGATGCGGGTGCCGAACTCGCGCTGCATGCTGTCAGACTAACAGCCACGTTATCGAAGCAAGACAACTCACATCCTCGGTAAGAAGGTATCCCTTGCCATCGTCGTCCTTGAACAATCCCATGTCGCGGCTCTGGAAGCCGAGAGGCCTGAAACTGTCGATGTATTCGTACTTTCCGCAGACGGTATCACCCGTCGCAACACCAACACGCGCATCCTTGTAGTCGGGACTATCGATGTGCAAGTACAGCACGTACTTGCCCGTCTCATCGTTGAAGATGACCTTGGGTCGCTCAACGATGCGCTGGGGGCCGAGATCGCCTGCCTCTGTCGTTCGAGAAAGGAGGGCGCCCTCGTAGGACCATTCTACCAGGTCCTTTGACGAGTAGCAGTTGACGTTTTGAAAGTACGTTCCCTCAGTCTTGTCTTCGCCGATCATGTAGTAAGTTCCGTCAACCTCACTATCCATGTATTAGTATTATGATTCGTGTATGGATAGGTATGCAGAAATACTAACATTAAACCATGCCCGTGTGCTTGGACATGCTCTCCCGTGTTTGTCTGTGCCACGTTAGATCTGAACTAAGATACTATACGCAGAAGAACCTACGGCAGTCCACGTAGCTCCGGGCACGATGTCAAGAGCAGCCTCAACAGCACCAACGGCGAGGGCCGAGATAGCGTACGTTGCAAAAGATTTCATCGTGTATCAAGAACAGCTGGCAAAGGTGCTTGGGCCTCCGATAGTCACTTGCATCAATGACACGACGATGAAGCCGCTTATATACACCCTGAGATACTTCACTTCGAACATGATCTTGTGTTCATCAGGTCCAGTGCTTGGAGGCGCTCCAATAGGCTGTCCTCGCCAACATACGAGCGCCTGCACGTGGGCAGAATTGCGGGAGATGTCTACCCGTCGACGTGTTCGGGGATACCGGCACTTGCAGGACCCCAAGTAGATCGAGGGGAACTGTAGATCGTGACTTGACTGGGTTTGGTGACCCCTCACTTGTGGTCGTATTCTCTCCAAGTGCGCGGGGCCCCATGGGGAAGGTTGCTTCACTCGCGACCGACACCACGCTTTCGAGTTCTTCGGCCGGATGGCGGGTTCGCCCGATGCTTAGGCCGACTGCCGATGCACGACGACGATCTTTTCGGCAACCCTGAGAAGAGCACTCTTCGGTCCGATACGGGCCGGATGGGAAAGGGCCAAGAAGGCAAGGCATCTTCTCACATGCAAAGCGACCTGTTAACGTTGCCAGTAGCCATCACACCACCACTGCTGGGTCATTGCAGGCTGTCTTGGAATGATGCCGTTGCAACTAATGCTGTCGCTGAGACGGTCCTAAACGATAGAAGCCGACGGTCACCATCTCTTGTAGATTGCCAAAGCGACTTCTCTGAGAAAGAGCGCTGATTATCGCTGACGCGGAAGCGACAGACTACAAACACATCGCCATGTTTCGAACCAGGCATCACTTCGCAAGGAGCCTGTGGAAGGTGAAGTCCTCATCTCATCAGGGGGTGGCTAGGTGTCTCACGCTTTAAGTAGCGCGCAAATGGGGAACACCAGATGCGCAGAGCATGATTTCGGTCAGCGGTGACGGCGATTGAATTCAACTGCTAAATATGAGTTGTTGAGCTGTCGTGGAGCTCGGTGCATCCTACCGAATTGCGAGACATCCAAAGAGCCGTTGTGCATGACTTTGGTCGGTCAGAATGTCCGAGACTAGCGTCCGGCACAGGTGACGTAGGTCGAGAATCTCTTCACCTTCATTCCGCGCAGTCCGCGGACTGATCGATTCATGCTCCGCCTTGTCATGCGCCATTGATTGGCGGGACGTTGCATGTCTTTCCCGTGACGCATGTGACGCGAATCAAATGTGAATCGAAGTCGAACGCGTGGGTCCACCGGAAGAAACGGTGACAATCCAAGACCAAGCCCCGATGCTGCATCGGATAACAAGTGCGAGAACGAGGGGATTCGCGAGGTGCACGCAACTTGCGATTGTGACGCCATGATCGGCAGTGATCTGCGGAGGAGAGGTATGTAAGCGGCGCGGCTGGCGCCGTTCGGTAGACCCTTTTCAAAGCAGTTAGCTTTGGGTCGCTGGATTGGTGGTGCTGCCAGAAGCTACTCCCGACTGTGGCATTGATAGCAGTCCTGTTGCCAGCCGCAATGCCCCCATCTGGAAGAACAGTCGAACTTTTGACGCTGCCTTTCTAGATCCTCTCCCTGCGTGATACCGGTGGATAGGAGTTCTGGTGAGGCGGTGTTGGCACTATTTCAGACCGCTATCAGAAATGGACAGAGTGACAGCGAGAGAATATCCGGGTGGCTGAGATAGGAACAAAAGTTCGCAGCTTCAGCTGGACCTGCAGGACGCAGGGTTAGTACCCATTGCATCCCATTCATTCGCCGACAGTCGAACGACAAGGCTGAATGTCCGTCGACTCTGACGCCCGTTTCTCGAAGGATCCTGGAATTGGAACTTGTTGGGACCCAAGACTGTGTTGCGTAGACCTCGTGTCCCGGGCCTCACTAAAACCCCGACAAGAACCTACACAGGACACTGGCGTGGCATGGCACGTCAGAGCGCCCTGCGGATCAGCTAGCGAGATGATAAGACGTCGTTTTTGCAGGTGTTTCGCCATCCAAACAACGGCGAGACTTCGGACGCCCAACCTTCGGCCGTGACGGCCTCCGGGGAGGCGTGTATGGAAGCAAAATAGAGGGCCGCGTGTCGCCGCATTCGTCGGCCGTTGCGGCGAGCGTGGATGGCTACACGGGCGTGCTATGTATGGCGTGGAAGATTGAACCCCCTGAGACGAAGAAGGGAGGAGCGGCGCCAGGCACCCGCACCTGGTGTGACGATAAGGTCGCTGGACACGATGGGTCCCTTGGCGATCTTGGCAGCTACCCTGCTACGGGATGCCGTTTTGAGAATCGAGAGCCGACGATCCGCTGGCTGGCAAACGGTAGGTACCGGAGGGCTCAAGCTTGACAGCGACAGCGACAGCGGGCCGACCTTGCTGCTTGCTTGCTTGCTGGCCATGCACACGCCAGGCACCCTGCAACCACCAACCATCCCGCCCAGGCGTGGGTGGTGGCATGTGAATGCCCCTGGCGGATGACGTGGGGGATCAGCATTTTTTCGTGTGTTCCATCATGCCGCTGTTCGTCAAGGTTTCAGTGCCACGGCACGCCATGGCGCACGCCCAACCGCGTGCTCGGGACTGATAGGCGTCAGATGGTTCGAGATGAGGAACCCGGAGCAAGGTGTTGAGTCGACACATGTTGGGCGCAGGCGAAATGATTGGGCTCGATGGACAGGCAAAGAGTCAGGAAGTCAGACATTCGACCAGGTCTATTCTGCGGCTCGGCGGCTTCGGATGACTCGATCGAGGTTCACGAGGAGGGTCAGATGGCTGTCGGGGGCGCAGGGGCGACAAAGCGGTGATGAATGCAGAGATAGCAGCGTCTCGCTCTCGTGTCCATGGTCTAGAACACATGTCTGGAACGGCTTCGTCGTGGTGGCTCGTCCTTAGCTTCATCCAGGTCTCCATTGTTTCGATAGAGGCAGGGTAAGGGGACGTAAGGGACTTGGGGTTGAGAGGAGCTTGATGCTTGGGAGGCATGGAGGGATGGAGCACCAAGGAGCATCATGGAGGGTTCAAGCGCCGAAAACATCGAGGCAACAGGGAAGAGCTGGATCAGAACAGGGAGGGGAGGGCCCTGACGCTTCATGCCACGGACGGATCAGATCACCAAGGAGTGGGGGTCGCCTTGGGGGGTTCTTGCCTGCTCTAGAAGCGACGGAACGACGGAACGGACAGCAGGAACGGATTGCGTGATAAGCGTCCTAGCAGAAACATGTATCGGATGACCACAGCAGGGTGGCCCTGTACTGCCTGTGCGTTAGGCTTCCCATGGTGGGGTCTTCCATGGTGGGGCCTTCCATGATGGGGCCTTACATGGTGGGGCAGCCTCCATCTTAACGACTCCAGTTTTATGGCTTTTTTTTTCTTGCTTCGCCTTCGGGTCGCGCTTGCTCATCCATCTGAACTGTGACGGAGTTCGGGAAGCTCTGTTTTGCTTTGCTTTGGCCTGGCCCCGCTATGATAAGCACCACCACCATGGTTGCTCTTGCCTGGCGGGCAGACCGCGGGCATGCCATGGCCGGAGATGGCATGGCAGGATGTCGGAGTCTTGGAAGGAAGAACCAGTCCCAGCTCCAACCTAGCTTTTCATCAAATGCTCCTCCATCCCTCCCTCGTCCCGACCTACGACCTTTCCTTTCCCTCCACGACATGGTCCGCGATATCCCACGGAGCTGCTTCGCAGTAACTTGACGCATCTCTCTCAACAGCTTCAACTCCACGAACCCCTGTCATTCTTTCTGACGTAACCGGACAAGCAACACTGCCTACGCCAACGCTACTCCTCCAAACCCTCAGGACGAGGTGACCACATCCAATCGACGACTTTCTTCCTCGACACTTGGACGACAACCTCGACAACCGCGACAAGCGAACCGCCGACATGTCGGGCAACATGTACAGAGACGACTCGAGCCCCGAGTCTCGAGACCCTGCTCACTCCCCCGCGCCTGCGACCGCACCCACCCAGACCCACGATGGCTCCGCCATCTCAGGCCTACCCCGCCCCGAGTACTCGAGAAGTAACTCGGATACCCCGAACAAGAAGGAGAAGAAGAGAGTGGGCTTCACCGGTGGCAAAGAGGACCAGCGATCCAGCGTCCTCATCGATGACGGGTTTCTCTCGCCGTCAAGCCCAACACCCGACCCATTCGCTACTCCCAGACCCGAGGACGACCATTCAGGGGATGGCCCTGAGCCCGCCGAGCTGCGTCGGGCTCTAACCCAGATCTTGATCACGGAAGCTGAGGACGACGCATCTGCCAACCCATCCATTGCTGTCTCTGGCCCTAGTCGACCTCGCCCAGCCATCAAGCGCAACACGAGCTATGACGCGCCAGATGAGCGACAGAAGGCCGATTGGGCGGAGCAGACTGCCTCCGAGAGGCAGCAACGGTCTGGTGCCGAGGCCCGCAAGCGAGCTGATCGGCTTGCCGTCAGCGTCGAGCGAAGCTACTCCCTTCCTACGTCTCGCCGAAACTCCATCGACAAGGCGGGGGAATCCATTGCTGAGGAGGATGAGGAGGCTGACAGCGTCGCTACGGGCCTGGATACGTCCAAATTCGGCGATTCTGGCGTTGTCCGATCGAGGCCAAGGAAAAACTCGCATCTCACGGCCGAGAACTTGGTCCGGACACACACTCAGCGGACGAGAAAGGCTGGCGACGATGAGCTCTTCCGTTTCCAACGCGAGGAGGGTGCCCCATCACGCCCTGCGACCCCCACAGAGGAGAAGAACTACGCTCAGGAGTACGTGCCTCGCCCCGAGAAGTACCACGGCGGCATCCTCGGCTCCTTGTTGAAGCTCTATAACGAGGGCGGCAAGGACAGCAGCGGCGACAACAGCGGCCGTACTACTCCCATGACCGCAACTCCCAACACCTCACCGCCAACCTCTCGACCTTCTTCGAGGCCACCCTCTCGACCGAGCTCGGTGCATGGTTCTCCCAAGAACCTGTCCCGGCCGAGCAGTGGCTTCTTTGGCTACCACAGACACCAGGGATCCAAATCCTCTCTTGCTCTCAATGAGCTCATGAAGTCCTCATCCATGTTCATGGCACCCGGCTCGAATGCGATGTCAGGCTCGGTAGCTGATAAGATCAAGACCGAGCCTATCCCTGACAGGAAGAGGCGGAAGTCAGGCACATGGGGCACCACATCGCCCAAGACCAAGACTAAGGAGAAGAAGAAGCGTGACGAAAAGGTCCGCATTACGAAGCACATTGCCCAGATCTTGTCGCGCCACAAGTATCTGGTCAAACTCTGTCGTGCGCTGATGATGTATGGCGCCCCAACGCACCGACTGGAAGAGTACATGACCATGTCCGCTCGTGTGCTGGAGATTGAGGGTCAGTTTCTGTACATTCCCGGCTGTATGATCATCAGCTTCGACGACAGCAGCACCCATACGACTGAGGTCAAGATCGTTCGCACGCCGCAGGGCGTAGATCTTGGCAAGTTGCGTGACGTACACGAACTCTACAAGGAGGTCGTGCACGACCGGATGGGCGTCGACGAGGCCACTGTCAAGCTTGACGATATCATGGCCCGCAAGCTCAAGTTCAACAACTGGCTTCGCGTTCCTGTGTACGGTCTAGCAAGCGCCTGCGTTGCCCCGTTTGCCTTCCAGGGTCGATTTATCGACATGCCCATCGCCTTCCTGCTGGGATGCATCCTTGGTTGGCTGCAGCTGATCGTGGCTCCGAACAACGAACTGTACGCCAACGTCTTTGAGATTACGGCAGCCATCATCACGTCTTTCCTGGCTCGAGCATTCGGCTCCATAAGGGGCGGCGACCTGTTTTGCTTCTCTGCCTTGGCTCAAAGCAGCATTGCTCTGATTCTCCCTGGTTACATGGTTCTTTGCAGCAGCCTCGAGTTGCAGAGTCACAACCTTGTGGCGGGCAGCGTCCGCATGGTGTATGCCATGATCTACACGCTCTTCCTGGGTTACGGCATCACCATCGGCACCGCCATATACGGCCTCGTCGACCGCGAGAATGCCGTCTCGAAAACTACGTGCGACAACCCTCTGGACAGGAAGTGGCATCTTCTGTTTGTGCCTGCTTTCACGCTCTGCCTATGCATTGTCAACCAGGCCAAATGGAAGCAGACGCCAGTCATGCTTTGCATCTCGCTGGCTGGCTTCGTCGTCAACAGTTACTCGAGCGACTACTTCCAGGGCAACACTCAGATTTCTAACATGCTGGGCGCCCTGACGGTGGGCATCTTGGCCAATTTGTACTCGCGCCTTGGTCGCCACGTGAACACGGCTTGGTTCCAACTGGTGGACTGGTTCGAGTTGCGCGTGGCCCCTCGATTCAGCAGCGCCAGCCGCCGACACAACGAGCGGCCGGCCGAATCGTATCAGATGCACGGACACACGCCTCTCTCGGACGTCGAGTCCCGCCCCAGCTCGCCCAACTCGATCGAGAGAGAGAAGGCCGAGCAAGAGCCGCCGGCCAAGCGGAGGTCGGTGGGGTACGGCCTGGCGGCGGCGGCCATGCTCCCTGCTATCTTTGTGCAGGTGCCTAGTGGTCTTGCGGCGGGCGGTTCCCTCCTGGCGGGTGTCACGTCGGCTGACCAGATCACGAGCGGCCTCAACAGCACGACGTCGAGCGACAGTGCTGGACAAACCCTCAACACATCCGCGTTCAACGTACTGTTTGCCGTCATCCAAGTTGCCATCGGCATTACTGTGGGATTGTTCCTCAGTGCGCTGATTGTGTATCCATTGGGGAAGAGAGGAGGAGGACGAAGTGGACTGCTGAGCTTCTAAGCGATTCGCTTGGGCAAGCGAAGCCGACAAATTATCGACAGCGCATCAGATGAAAGACAGGCATCGAAGAGCGAGAGTGGGATCCGGAACGACAGACATGAGTATAGACTTAGAGGAGCATCGCATGGCATTGCATCGTGTTGGTATTAGAATCGGCATCAGCATCAGCATCATCACCAGCATCAGAAGGGGTACGGTACGAAAGCGGCATGATCGGCGTTATTGGTTTGGCTTGGGTAGCGAAGCGTTGTGTGTTCATACATGGGATTGGAAACAAATGCAAGTCAAGATGTTTTTGGGCATCTCGACACACTCCTGACACTGCCATTCGGAAACATTTGGTGACAAGACGTTTTCGGCATGTTGTGCCCGGAGCGCGGGACGAGAATAGCACGGGCACAGCACGGCCCTTGATGATCTGATTGATCTGAATCGTCCGGTTTACCCCGTCGTTCACTTATCTCACCAGAGAAACACTGAGCGCGCGAGCTCCGACAGGGCAGCCACTGGAGACTGTCGGCCGAGTCTGCCCGCTAGGGGAACTTTCAACTCTCAGTTTAGTGAGGCCAGGACGACGTGCCACCCACCAGTGCTACCCTGCGGTCCCAGCGGCGAGAAGGCCGCGGGACAAAGAGGCTGCCGTTCATTCATCAGCACTGACGGGGCTCCGCTTCGTCCGTGCCGTCTTGTTTTCGAGCTCTTCATGTCTCAAGGACCCTGACGAATACCAGGCCTGTATTTCGAGTCGGTTGGCCTCGGTACTCACCCACTCGTCACACCGCAGGATCGGGCATACCGGGGCTCGTGCAGTAGCATGCAGGCGGGCTGGCCTGTCGTCGCCGCACCGGCACCCATGGCGTTGCGGTGCCGCTCGTGTTTTGGGCTGGTCTGGTCTTGGTCTGATGGCGGTCGCCACGCTTTCGGGGAGCTTCGAATTGCCCTTTCGGAACGAAGTGCGCAAGAAAGTCGCAGGGATCGTCGGCTGTTGAGATGGTGCGTCGACGCCCGTCCCGTTGCCAAGAGTCTGGGCGATTGCTTGAATTTGAGCCTCCACGAGACGACAGCTCAACCTCACCACGGACCAGACCCGGCAAATTTGGGTGTCATTCGAGAGCTTGAATTGAGAATCATACGACAAAACCTGGGGAACACTGAGAGTTCGGGGCAGAGGCTTGCAAAGAAGCTTATCGGTAAGCTTGTTCAATGGAGAGGAAAGGATGGGAATCGTGCGATCAGAGCGCCGCTGGGTGTGCCGTTCTACCCGGCCGAGCGTGTTGGTGACGTGACGATCCCCTGCAGGCCCGCGGAAGACGGCACGCGACGAGTCATCAGGCTGCGTTACATCGTAGTGCTCAAAGAGGAGATTTGGAGTGAAAGAGGAGAATTCGGGCGGCATACGGCCGATCCTCGCTCTCGTTTCTTGCACTCTTTGGTGGAGAGGGCGTGCGGAGAAGGGGGAGGCCTAAAGTTAGACCCTAAACAGTGGCTACGGGGGAGGTTTGATGTCGCCATGTGTCTTATCGTAAGGCTGGACGAGTAAGCGCCTGGTGAGGTTCCGTGAGATTGCGCACAGGAGGTTGGGCGGGTTCGGGCGGTTGAGCCATGATGGTTTATTTTGGGAGGTTGATTCGTCTGTTCGCTGATGTTTTGTTTCTCTGGCGTTTCTTGGAAATAGATCTTTTTTTCGAGTCTCCTTCTCGAGCTACCCTAGCTACCACAATTGGGGGAGAGATGGAAGAAACGCCACACTACGTCAACCCCTCCCTGATCGTGTCTCTCCATGTCATCACCATCACCATGGATCACCAGAACCACGACCATGACCACCATCTCAGTACACCACCCCCGACCCGTTCCCTAATCTCTTGACACAATGTGACACTCTCCGCTCACCCCATTCCCCACATCGAGCCCCTTGCCTCCACCACCTTTCCCCTCATCCATCTCCATCTCCCATCTCACTCTCGCCTCGTGTGGATCGCCGTTTGTCTTACTCCGCAAGGCTACCACCTGACACGGGTAGCGGATCGGCATGTATCGGAGCAACGCCGGCCCTGGGGCTTCTAGCCTCTGGCCTCTTACCCACTGACCTTCTGTTCGACTTGTGGTTCCATGTCCAGTCCGCGTGCATGCAGCCATCCATTCCTTGCTGCAGTGCGGCGTCACACCATCCATGGCTCACTGACAGGTCGTATCCAGGGTGGGATCATCGTCTCGGCCGCTTTTGTGACTGCCGAAGTATAAGATGAGGGTGGTCAGCCACGAAATATTGACCTCTCCCTTGTTGTCTTGATCACCACCATCCCCGGCTGAGCCATTGGGTCATATCAAACCAGCTCTCCCGCTTTCTCCTTGCCATCACGCTTACGGTTGTTTTCAAAACTCCAACAACTCTTCTGCCATCAGATCACCCATCACCATGGCCCCCTCTCCCGCGGACCCCCTCGCAAAGGGCACCTTCGCCACAGCGAAGCAGTCCCTCCGCGACCTCACCGTCTGGCGCCAGCGCGTTGTTGTCACGACCCCCGAGGGCGAAACTCACACGGAATGGCACGACCCTGACCCAATCCGCAACCCCTTCTCCCTTCTCGCCCAGCTGTCCGCTCGTGACTGGCTCTTCTTCACCGTTGGCTTCCTCGCTTGGACCGCCGATGCCTTCGACTTCCACGCACTCTCCATCCAGACCAAGAAGCTTGCCGATTATTATGACCGCTCAAAGACGGACATTACCACGGCCATCACTCTGACGTTGCTACTACGCTCCGTCGGCGCTGCCTTCTTTGGTCTGGCTGGTGATGCCTGGGGCCGGAAGTGGCCCATGGTTGCGAACATGATCATCTTGGGTCTCCTGCAGATTGCGACGATCTACAGCACGACCTTCCAACAATTCCTGGCCGTCAGGTCTCTCTTTGGCCTCTTCATGGGAGGTGTCTACGGAAACGCCATCGCTATGGCACTTGAGCATTGCCCGTAAGTTTGCCGATCCCTGGGGGAATAAGATGAGAGTAAGACACTAACACAGCACAGATCCAACGCCCGTGGCCTCATGTCCGGCATCCTTCAACAGGGTTACTCCTTCGGCTACGTGCTGGCGGCCTGCGCGAACCTGGGTGTCGGCGGCGAGACTGACACCTGGAAGACGGTCTTCTGGATTGCTGGTACGTCCCCCTCTTTACCGTCTGTATGCCTATGAAACTGTCAACTAACCAGCCATTAGCCGGTTTCTCCATTGCCGTTGGCCTTGTCCGCATTGCCTTCCCCGAATCCCACCAGTTCCTCGAGGCCAAGGCCCGTGGTGCAAAGTCGCATACCTCGGCCGGCGACTTCTGGCGGGCCACGCGTTCCATGCTCCGCGCTGAGTGGCGCATGTGCATCTACTGCATCATCCTCATGACCTGGTTCAACTACTACTCGCACACGTCCCAGGACTCGTACACAACCTTCATGCTCACGCAGAAGCAGCTCGATAACGCTGCGGCCTCGCGCGCCTCCATCCTCATGAAGACGGGCGCCTGTGTCGGCGGCACCATTATCGGCTACCTCTCGCAGTTCTTCGGCCGCCGCCGCGCCATCATCGCCTCGGCCCTCATCTCCGCGTGCCTCATCCCCGCCTGGATCCTTCCCGTCGGCGAGCGTAGCCTCAGCGCCAGCGGCTTCTTCATGCAGTTCTTCGTCCAGGGCGCCTGGGGTGTCATCCCCATCCACCTCAACGAGCTGTCGCCCCCGGCCTTCCGGTCGTCGTTCCCCGGCATCTGCTACCAGCTGGGCAACGCCATCTCGTCGCCTTCGGCGCAGATCGTCAACGCCATTGCCGAGAACACGCTCATCACGATCAACGGCAAGGACGGCAGGGCGCGCGTCGAAGCGTTCGGTCCCACCATGGGCATCGCCACGGCCATCATCGCCCTCGGTATCGTGTTCACGACCATGCTGGGTCCCGAGAAGAGGGGTCGCGCGTTTGAGAACGCCGTGGCCGGTGTGCAGTCTGAGGAGCACCTTGAGCAGAAGGTTGCTGATATTGAGAAGGACGAGGAGGCTGGCACGATCTCGAAGGAGGAGTCGAGGGTTGAGAACGTTCGGTAGATATTGGTGCGAGAGGAGACGCCTCATGGTGCGTAAGTGAACATTTAGGTAGCTTATGAACAATACCATGTCACAATTTAGAATCACGCTGCTCTTGGAAAATTTTGAGTTGTGTTCCTCTACATGGGCTTACAAGAACCCAGGCTCGTGCTGATGGCCGAGTTTTTTCAATCCAACCACCGTATATCCACGACGTTGAGGTTTGGCCAAGATTGATAGCTACCCATACCGCCGTATGAGAAAGTTTGATGCTTACTAGTTCAATTCAATGGCCAGTACGTTCTATCCTTGAAATTTATAATCTATCTGGGCACATCTTTACAATACGTGGAGCCCCGCATTTTACAGCGGTTCGGTCCATACCATAAGCTGGCGCTCTCCCATCAGTCAACACATTTTCACGCCTGGAGACACCTGCTGTGTATACTATGGCTTAATTAAGTAGATTCATAATGCATTCATTCATTCACCTTTCTACTCACGATATCGGGTCTCCAGCACCCTCGAGTCCCCTTCGCGCCTCGTCCAACCAATCTCGACGTCCCACGCCGGGGTTGGCAAGCCGGCCACACTCTCTATGCTCTCTGATGGAACGTGATGCTGATGCCCATCTATAGTGTGGATTTCCACCGACGTAAGAAATCGGATCACGAACGCCATAGCCATGTTCACCGCCATGAACCTCCCCGGGCAGAGACTGCCGAAAAGTCCAAACATCTTCAGCTTCCTCCTTTGACTCTCATCCACGCTTCCGTCTGCTTTCAGAAATCTCTTTGGGTCGAATATCTCTGCAGCGTCTGGTCCCCAGACCTGCGGGTCCACGTGATGCGGCCTCAACGGCGTCATCAGGTAGGTCCCCTTCTTGAGCTTCCACCTCTCTGCTAGAGTCGTGTCCTTTTGGACATAGCGACCGATCGTCATGCCACCGTGATGTCGTAATACCTCGTGCCAGGTTGCCATCAGTCGCGGACACCTGTCGCCGACATCTGCGAGATCAATTCTTCCGCCTTCGCTTCTCACGAACAAGTCTGCTTCCTCGCGAACCTGGGCCAGCCAGGCCGGATCGGCGAGTAAATGATGGATCATCCACGTTGACGCGGCAGTGACATTCGGGCCAGCGCCCGCGATCAACAGCAGCTGATAGTCTGTCCAGTCTTCCTCCCGAGCACCGTGCTCGGCGCACGCAGTTCGCAGGCGACCAAGGAAGCTGTCTTCGGGGTACAGGGTGCGGGCCGCAGCGTCCTGCAACGCTCTCCGCACAGATGTGCGCGCAGCTGTTGCCTTCCGGTTGAGGAAGAAGCTGAATGGGCTGTTCAGCTGACGAATGCTGAGCAGCATCGTGCGCATGTCTGCCAGGAACTTTGTTTGCGCAAATGGGCCCTCGCTGGCGTGGTCGTCCCAGAGTGCCTTGCCGAGGGCGCCGACGAACGTGGAGAAGACCCATTCCTCGAGGCGAAATGTTCCCGCTGTACTCTCGAGCAGGCCGTTCATGCTGGTCTCGATGTGGATGTCCAGCTTGTCGATATACTGCCGAAGGTTTCGATTCGGGATGAACTCGTCACGGAAGATGCGGGAGATGCGCGCGCCGAAACCGTGGCTCTTGTCGAATTCTTCTTTCAGGAGAGAGCAGGAGTGGTCTCCGAAGTTCAAACTTCGACGAAACATGGTCGCAACAAGGTAGTTGAGCTGGAGGTGCTTCGTCTTGGGCAGGTAGCGCCGCAACTCTGGCTGCACCATCGCGAGTTGGATCCCGGCCATGTTGATGGTGAAGATAGGCCATTTCGCTGACGAGCGGAGGCATATGTTGCTGAAGTAATCGTTGCCTTGTCGCATGTAACCCGCGATGTGGCCGACGTAAGGAATTGTTGATGACAGAGACGGCGGGCTGTTGCTTTCCGTGGCATCGGGTATGCCCTTGAGGCCGTCGCTATCCTGACGCTGAAAGGACTTCTGGTAATGATGAATGAACTGAACCAGAACGAAGAGAAATGCGAAGCCCACAGTTGTGGGCTCGACGACCTGGAAAACCTGGTTCAGCATATCTGGACGACCACCAGTGAGTGTTGATGTCACGGCGAGTGAGCAACTTCTCTGACGAAGTAATGATCTAGAAGATCAATTGGCAGCGCCCGACGGATCAGCCCTTGAACCAGCTCGTATCTTCCGCGAATCCGGGCAGGCCGCTCAATCGTCAGCAGATCCGTCACTGTTGATATTGTCCCCGACACCCCTGAAGTGCCCCTCAATGAATGAAGCCCAAAGGAAGCAGCGTGTTGATAGTCTGAGGTCCCAACGCAGAGCCAGTCCCCGATGCGGAAAGGCAAGCGGCCTCTAGCTCAATAGTCAGGGGTTTCGAGGCCAGCTGAAAGCTACAACGCTCGCCTGCAGAACCTCTTTTGGGCGGATACGCGCTAGGTCGCGCTTTACGATAGTGACTTGGTCTAGACCGCGATCCGAACCATTCAGCCGGTGCGAGAAAAGAAGCAACACCACGTGTGTGCTTGATCGCCCCTGGTCGACGACAGTCTGCCAAGACCCAATCAAGCTTGTTAGCTTCCTGTCCCGCCGTCGTAAGGCGGGCGACGAGTATGGGGTATATCTTGGCCTGCCCCGAGCAGACAAGCTGGACAGAATCTTGGGCCACACAGCAATCACTCACTACTTTCACTCATCTCACTCTCATCATGAAGTTCTCAACTCTTTTGCTGCCTGCAGCTTTCATGTCCGCCGTCTACGGCCATGGCTTCCTCGACAGGCGAGCGACCAAGCAATGCAACCCCGGAAACAACTGCCAGCGCGGTGTTGGCGGCACTGCTGGTGTCAAGCCGCCTCTGACAAGCCGTCAGGCTGATTGCTCGAGCCTGAACGTTGTGACCGTTAGCCCTTCTACGGTGTAAGTCTTCGTTGTCGCTTATCGAGGAGGAGAAGAACTGACGGGTTCGATACAGCACCACTCACGTGCCCACAACCGTCACAATCGTCAACATCCCCAACCCGACAAGCTTGAAGCGGGCTGTGACCATTCCCACGGCTGAGGTCGAGAAGCGACAGGAGGTCGGCGCGGCAACCATCACCCCAACCTCGGTGCCGACCTACGCAACCTACTGTTCGTCGGCCTCTGCCTACTACAGCGCTTGCTCGTGCGCTGGCATCACTGCCGTCACCACCACACTGCCAACCCCCACATCTACTATTTACAACACAGTGACGGTCTGTGCTGCCATGAACCTGGCGCGCAGGGCGCTGGAGGGGCTTGGCTACGAGGTTGAGCCGGATTTCGATGCTATCAAGTACCCTGGGTACAGGCTGATTTGATCGCTTTGGTGGGTTCAAAACGTGCAAGAGCGCGCAAGTTAGTCATTTAAGTAATGAATTGATGACTCCGTGTATTGTCTACAGATCATGCATTGCTGTGCGTGGCCTCAGCTTCGGCCTGGAATCGTTGACTCTTTTCCCAAACACGTCGACTCGCAGCATCGTGTACTGAATTGATCCAGGGCAAATTCCTTATATGACCCGAGACTTCTTCCCAGGTCGAGGCTCCAGCAGCCCTCCCTGATGTCGCCAATGCCGACAAGACCCAGCCAGCTCCAGCCGTGTCGGCCCAGAGGGAGAAGTTCCCAATAAGTAGCAGCCACAGCAGCAGAGCCGAAGGGGATTTGACAGTCCCTAAACGTTCGAGGGATAACCTAAATCGCCGAGAGAGATCTTTGTAGCCGGCGTGGCGTCGACCGAACTGAAAGGAAAAGCCCGCGATGAATGCCATCAAGCCAAGATGACAAGCGCGCTGATACGTGTCAAACCCAATCTCATCGTGGCAATCAAATGACTTCAGGCGGTAGAATAGTGTGATGACCAAGCCTTGATAATCATTGACTGGAAGCTTGGCTGCTATTCCAGGAGCGTTGAAGAACGTTGTCATGCCCAAGATATCAACGATGATACTCGACATACAGGGGTAGGAACCGCTGAACATCATGACCAGTAAATTATCATGAAAATCGCTGAATTCAGGCTGCGCGAGTGTATCTCGTGGCATCTTGTTATAGGAGAAGCGGGGAGCAGTGCCCGTGTGCAGGGAAAGCTCTATGTCACACCTGGCAACAAATACGGCTGATCAGCTTTCGTGATTGCTAAATCACCATTTGTTGATCTCCGTGGATGTAAACATACCTGCAAATCTTTTGCAACAGCTCAGGACTGCTCTCTAAGCTTGAGAGGCCCCCTCGGAGCCCGACAATACGTTGAAGCCCATTGAGATGAGACTCGGTAGCCTCCGTATCCTCTCTGAGAACTTCTCTGATGGTCAGCATGCAAATCAGTGCCATGGTTGTCTCAGCCAAGGCATCTTCCCCGCGCAACTTCTCGTTGACCAGTTTGTAGGCACGGGATATATGTGGCAGTGATGACGTTGACTCTTCACAGCCTAAGAAGACATCGACACAGGTTACTGTCAGGCCGAGGACCGCATGGAAGTCTTTTCAATGTCAGCTACATGACCATATGTACCTTAACATGGTGACATCAAACTCACAGGCCTCGTTAGTGAACAGGCTTTCGAACCAGATGCTTTTCAGTAGCTCGTACGGCTGACACAGGTCTTCTGGGTACAGTGCTCCAGCGACAATATGCATGACTGGGATTTTAATCAGCAATTGATGGAGCCAACGTAGCGACAGATACGCATCGTGGTAGCGACAGACACTGATGGATGAGAAGACGCGTGTGCGGGCTCCATCTGATGCCAGGGGCGTACGTCGATATGTCGTCCCCTACAAGCCGGCGGAGGCTGAGGATCATATCTTCAGGTGTCGTGGCCGGCTTGCTTTGTTTCTTGGCGGATATGGTATTGCGTGCCTGTTTCTTCCGGTCAGGCAAAACGCGGTGTGCATTCTTGCCTTTCATTACATAGCTGCGAACAGCTTGTCGAGCGCGCTTGTCGGCGGCACCACTTTGCCGCCAGGGGGTTTGATTGACAAAGTGAAATTCCATGCGGAATTCTCTTCGGGAACCAAAGATCTATGTATTTTCGAAGTTTCGTGTCGGATGCATGAATGAGAAATCGTGGGATCACCCCGCATCCGAAAAGCGTTGGGCTCGCGCATAATATCGCCTACAACATGTCAGCACCGGATCTGGTATCACGTTTCCGTGCCAAGGACTGATTACATAGCACGTCCGAGTTGAAGCTTATCGTACATTCCTGGGCAGTATCGGTCGCTCACAGGCAATCGATCACGCTAGGTAGGTGCAGGCTGTTTGCGGCATAGACACATTGAATATGACAACTACGCGCTGTTGTTTTTAACCATGATAATCATATGATGCCATCTTGACAGGTCAGAAGTCTTATTGCCCCAGAGCCTTTGTCAAACTTCCGGGGTCAATAGCCTCTAGTTTAACAACGAGCTGTTCCCACGCTCTCTTCTGCAAATTTTCACCTCTCTCATCCTTAACCCAGTCGGGTACCCAATGGCTGTTGATTGTCAGTAAATGAATCCTATGATCGTAGAAGCGATCTGTACACACTCCTTGATTTCGCAGTCAGACAGGTACTCCCCATGGCTTTCCTTCCCAGCCATCATGGCATGGAGGAGTGTCCTGCTTCCCATTTCCGGTGTGCGGCCGATCAGCAGGTTCATTAATCGGATCTGTAGCCTCCATGCCAGGTTCTTGCTGTTTCGGGCCAGTCCAGTATTGCAAAGCCCTGGGCTGATGAGATTGATAACAACTTTTGTGTCCGAGGTTGGGAAGACTTTCGCCATCTCGCGAGTGACAAAAATGCCGACGAGCTTTGAGACTGCGTATCTGTGCAGCGAAAGTCAACCAAGGGCAATTACATCAGATGAAAGTGACTCTTCACATACCTATCGGACATGGGAGATAGACCCTTTTGGTTCAAAGCGTCGAAGATGTTGCGTTCCACGAGTTCCATGGCCTCAGGCTTGTCGAAACCAAATCCACTCGTCACCATCACCATGTGGGGCGTGATGTTGAATCTTTGCGCCGTGTTCCTGAGCTTTGGCATGAGGAGAAGAGCCAGAAGTGTGGGCCCGACTATGTTTCCTGCGACAGATAGTTCGTAGCCTTTGCTATTGGTAGCGAAGTCGTCGACTGCCACAGCAGCATTCTGGACGACACTGTCGATACGATCGAGTTCAGTGTTGCATCTGGCAACGAAAGCCTTGATGCCCGCAAAGTCTGTCATGTCCACAACCCATACCTCAACCACTTTTTCGATGCCTGTCTGAGACTCAATCCATACTTTGGCTTCCTTTCCTTTTGAAAGAGAGCGAACAGCGAGAATGAGTCGACCAGCCCCAAGCTGGGTGACGTGCCGCGCTGCTTCACGACCGATACCGTGATTGGAGCCAGTAATGATGAATGTACCCCCTGCCACATGCTCTCTGGTGAGAAGCATGGGAAGGTTCTTGCGCTGCGCTTTGATAAATGAGGTAAAGTCCATGGCGTCTTGGTGAACCTTTGGACCGGTATGTATGGCTGAAGAGTCTTGGAGCGCGTGATGTCGGTGAAAGTCAAGCAGAGTAGGGTCCATGCTAAGTAGGACGTAGAAGGTGGAATCCTTGGTCAAGCTATGAGGCGACTGAAGTCGGTCTTTTATGCTTCGCCGACGAGGGTAGTACCAGGGGTGCACGAGTCTTTGGTATAGCTTGCCATGGGTATCTTTCATCTTCGTCCGGCGGGAATCGGGGATAGCAGCGGTAGACCCGAAGACTGCAGAGAAATTTGACAATCAGAACGCATTTGGTGTCCCTCGGATATTTGGGGGTGAATCATCGTGTGTCTAGTGAAACCGCGCGGCTTCACATGTTCCTGTTGGCTGTGAAGCGGACGACAGGCCGTGGCTTTTTTGATCGACCTCTACTCCGTGATCCTCTTGATGCAGGTCACCATAGCAGACCAATGAGAGATTAGTTTCCCCTTTGGGACGGAGCGCGTCAGCGACCCCAGCCTCTCGCCAAGGCTTCTGAACTCCGATGGAAATCCCCACCATCCCTCTCAAGTAGCAGGTCATCAGGTGGCATGGATAGCAAGTCGGCGTGCCTATGACGGTGAGATATATTGCATTGTAGAATCTTTCATTTAACATCCTGGCTCTAAGAATTTGTCACACCACTAAGATAACGGACACAGCCAACTAGCAGCACTGAGTGCCATTAGTACGTCCCTTCAGAGCCTGGGCTACCTTCACATACTCATTGCCTTGTCAACGGCCTGCTTGGTGAAGAAGTCCAGGTCTTCCGGCTCGATCCCAAGTCTCTTCAGGTCGCCCACCTTCTCGTCATAATCACCACCCCACCCCTCGCGTAGGTGCATAATGAAGAACATGGGCAATCCCGCCGATTCATCTCCGGCAGCCAGGACCTTCTGCAGCTGCTCCATTGCCGAGGCGGCATCCTCGACCTTGATATCCCAGTCTGCCTCGGTGGCGCCAGTCACGCGCAGAATGCTGTCGAGCAAGTCACGCTGGGATACGCGGAATGACTTCAGGTAGAGAGCGCCGTTGTCATAGGCCTTCAGCTCATCCTCAGGCAAACTGAGCAGGCCGGCAGTGCCCTTGCCTGTAGTCTCAACGGTAGTGGTGATGATCTTCGTGTTGCCGCCGTCATATAGCGTGGCCTTGCGGTTCTTCAAGTCCAGTCCCCAGACGCCCAAGGGGAGGGTCATGTCGAGCCAGGGGTTGTTGACGATGGCGATCCACTTCAGGCCGAGCTCTTCGACGAGAGTGCGGTACTTGATCTTTTCCTGCAGCATGGGCGTCTCCCGGACCTTGGTGGGGGCAACATCAGAGCCGAACTCGGTGGTAAGGACGCGGGGAACCCCGGCCTTGGCGGCGGCGCGGATGAAGGCCCCCTGAGTGGCCATGCCGGGGAGAGACAGCTGGAGTACAAGCACGTCCTGACCTTGAAGGGCGGACACGAGAAAGTCCTCGTCGTCGTAGGCACCCTTCTTGACTATAACACCGGCAGGAAAGGTGGCGGTTGAATCAGGGCGAGAAATGGCGGTTATGGTGTGGATGTTGCGCTTGAGGAGGTTGGCGACAGTCGGGGTACCAACCTGGCCAGCGCCGCCAACGATAGCAATGTTCCGGCCTTGAGAAGACATTCTGGGCTGTGCGAGTGGTTTGTTTTGGCTTGGGTGGAGGAAAGATAGGTTGCTCTGCGTCACAATGATGGAGGTTGGCTGAAACTGGCGATCTCAGATGAAGATGATGAAGTGACTGTGTAGAGAAGGGGACCTTGCTATTGACCATGGGATGATCGAAGCTCTATATACTGGCGGCGAGGATCTATCTTTCCTTCCGACTCATGCACGCCTCCGTGGAAAAGGGAAATGTTCTCAAATCCGCTGGTCTAACGTCAAACGCAGGATTCCATATGGCTAACAACCCAAATCATGTCACCTCGTGCTATGTGGGATGCTCCGGAAATGTAGGATGTGGGATGTGGGATGTGGGATGTGGGATGTAAGACATTGGGGCCGATAATGTGGGATGAGCTGTGGAGCGGATTTGCGAAGGTTCCACGGAGTTCGCTTCCGGTCGTGAAATTGGACCCTTCCAGCCCGCTGACACAGCGAGAGAGAGCCTGACTTCGCCATGGAGCATGCAAGTGGAGGCAAAGGGCAAGCGAGGGCTCGATGACCACGATGGAGACATTTCCATTTGCAAACATAAACCCACCAGCTGGAGCCGAACGACACCGAGTTATTAACTCACACACTTCTGAGTGGTCTAATGGTCGTACGTCTCTCTCATCGCTTCCAGCACTCGAATCATGACTAACCAATCACAGTAATGGTTATGACTGCGGATTCTGATTCCGCCAGCCCAGGTTCGATTCCTGGTTGGACCTTCACATCTTCTTTTTGCTTTCTCTTGCCAATCAGTAAATACTTATATTCATCCAAGTTTGGGGGAGGGTCTTCACCGAAATACTCACCGGTCAGACGCTGCCTTTTTGTCGTGTGGCGGGATTGAAGCGACAGGCTCTTTCAAATTATTTCACGATATGCCGTGGCTTGGGGAGCCGCTGTCACTATGCGGATTCTTCGCTACAGAAGAATCTGCCCAGTAATGTAGTATGGTGCCGAAAACCTAAATGTGATGACAATCGCTCACCTCTGTAAGACCACGACAATAGAGCTTTGGTGCTGCAGACTTTCCCCGTCGGGAATTGGTGACTCTTCACTGACACTCGATGCCTCTATTTTCTGCATCGGCAGGCTGTCAAGGAAGTGTGCCACTAGTCGAGTCATTAGATTATGATACGTGCCGTAGCGCTCGCTCCCAGCAAGGCCGAATCCCGCCTGCAGCAGACCAAGCTTAATTACAACTACCACCTGCCGATCTCGGCGTCTTGCTCCCTCTCGGATACAGCTTGCTCGGGTCTCGCCCTGGTTCTAGCCGACATGGCGGCTACAACAGTGCCGCTTCCAAGGCCGCCCTGGCGTGACCGGAGGAGCCGTGTGGCGTGAACCACCCCACAAACTATTCCCTCTGGACCTGGATTAGCAGGCTGGAGAGTGATGGATTTAAACGGCTCACACCGTCTACAGGTCCAAGCGGTTCCTGATCGAGGGTGTGCGGGGTACCATCACACATGGCTCCCCACCTACCTAGTAGAGATTAGATGATCTGATAAGATCCTCATCAGTTCACCTCATCTCGTATTCCGGCAGGCCGGGTCCATGTTCCATCTGCAAGGCACGTCAGGGTCCCTTGCCCGGTCTGAAATGCCGCAATACTGTGAGGACCTCGCGTGCAACTTGAATGCTACGCTCGGCCGGGGTCGTCTCGGCGATCCGATGGCGTCGGTGAACTGAGAGAAAAGGGCCCAGGGATTTGGACCTACAAGTACGGCTTGTGGAAGCGACCTGAACTGAGAATGGTTCGATAAGCTTATTCTGTATCCTACGGTCATTCTCCGACTTCTGCTTCACCGGTGCCCTGATTTCCCCGGCACCTGAGCCTTCCGACACCAGGTCCAAACCAAGAGCCTCAGACCTTGAACCTCGGCCTCAGTCCTCAGTCATGGCTCGCTGGCACTCCGCCGTTCGCGCGGTCCTATGTGCCGCCGCCATCTGTCCCTCCGCAGCCCAGAACATAGACACAGGATTCGTCAATGGCAACAGCAAGGGTCTCTCCTCAGAGGACAGTGGTGTCGTTCCTGGCCGCTACATCATCGAGCTCGAACCCGCCGGCCAGGGCCGCCGTGCCCGCGATGAGGGTGGTGTCGACGCCGTCGTGCAAGACATTAACTCGCTTGGCTACAAGGCTAAGGTCCAGGAGGACTTCTCTAACCTCTCTAGCCGTTTCGACGGTGCCTCGGTTCAAGTTGCCCTCGAAAATGCCACCACCATCATTGACGACATCAAGAGCATCCCCGGCGTTGCCAACGTCTGGCCCGTTCACCACATTGCTCTCAACATCTCCTTTGAGGTGACTAGCGGCGGCTCGCCCAAAGACTGGAGTCCTCACACCTTCACCCACGCCAAGGAGATCCACGACCGCAAATTCACCGGCGGTGGCCAACGCGTTTGTGTCATCGACAGTGGTGTCGACGTGAACCACCCGGCACTCCAGGGCAAGGTCGCCGGCGGCAAGAATCTCGTCGACACTGGCTCGGACAGCCTGGAGGACTGCTCTGGTCACGGCACCTTTGTCTCTTCCGTGATCGTTGCCGACCACAAGGACTTCCACGGCGTGGCACCCGATGCCGAGGTCTATATGTACAAGATCTTCGGCTGCAGTGGGAGCACGAGCACCGACCTTGTGCTCAAGGGTCTCCTCGCGGCCGACGCCGACAACTGCGACATTGTTTCCCTGTCGGTCGGCAGCAACACGGGCTACCGCTATGCTGTGACGTCCCGTGTCGCCAGCGAGGTCGCCCAGGACAGGCTCGTCGTCATCGCCGCTGGCAACGACGGCCGCATGGGTCCGTACTTTGCCAGCTCGCCTGCTGTGGCACAGGGCGCCCTATCTGTCGGCTCCGTCGAGGCCGATCAGACCCTGGCGTGGCCCGCCACCATTGTGTCGTCTAGCGGCGACTCACTGAACATTTCCTACGTAACCCCCACCGGATTCAAGTTCAACGAAGCCCTTGACATCGAGCTCGACTTGGACACAGGCGACTCGTGCAACGTTCAAGGCTCGGGCACCGAGGACAAGGCCGTGCTGTCTAAGCGCGGCGTCTGCCGCGGCACCACGGCCGGTAGGTCTGCTGAGTTCGCTGGCTACGGCTACTCCCTCGCCTTTGATGCCTATAACCAAGGTGTCTACTATGACACTGACTTTGCCGAAAACTACTGGGGAAATCTCAAGTTTTTCGCTGTCACAGCAGCCTCGGTGGGAGCCTGGGCTCGCGAGCAAGCGGCTGACGGCAATGCCACCTTCAGGCTAGTCATCGCGGCTGATGCCTCTCCAGCTTCTCTCGATGCAGCAGATATCCCCAGCGCAGGGCATGTGTCTGAATTCTCCTCTTGGGGCCCTTCATACGAGAACGATCTCGCTCCTCTCGTCTCAGCACCCGGCGGATTTGTCTACGGAGCCTTCCCCGAGGGCCAGTTTGCCGTGGCCTCCGGAACTTCTTTCTCAACCCCTTATGTCGCTGGCGTGGCAGCGCTGTACTACGCCCATGCCAAGAAGAACAAGGACGAGTTCATCCGTCGTCTTGCGTCGACATCGCAATCGCTGCCTGCGTACAACTCTGCGGACCAGAAGGTCATTGCAGACTTAGGTCCCGTGGCCCAGCAAGGCGCGGGTCTGATCAATGTGGCCAGCATCTTCGATCACGAGATTGTTCTGCTTTCGGAGCCAGCCCTGCATCTGAACGACACCGACAACCGTATCAACACCCACACCATTCGCATCCAGAACAACGGCGCTGAGGAGGTCGTTTTCAATGTCACTCACGTGCCAGCAGCGACAGTCTCCTCCCGGAATGTGGCCTGGTATATCTACCCTTCCTACCCTCCCCTGGTTGACGCCGTGGGCTCCCTCGAAACCCCTGAGCTCTTCACGGTTCCTGCCGGCGCCACGCGCGAGTTCGATGTCACTTTCTCCTCCCCCAATGGCGTGGCCAAGGATAGCGGCGCTGTCTGGAGCGGCAAGGTTGTCCTCCAGGGATCCAACGACCAGGCCATCTCGATCCCCTACCTCGGCGTCGAGGCATCTACCTATGAGTGGGGCGCTCTTCACCACGGCCCCGAGGCCTACCGTTACAGTGAGCAAACCGGCGAGTTGTTCCCGGTGGACTATAAGGGCGAGCCCTACCGCCCTGCCGAAGGTAACTCGCCCGAGATTTGGTTTGCCTTCCGGTACGGCACTTACGAGTTCTCCATCGACATTGTGGGCGAGGACTTCAAAACGGACCAGTTCGTCTACCCTCCCGTCCCTGGCGTCGGAGCGGACGCCTGGTACGGTTCGATCCGTCAACAGATTATCCTGGAATGGGATCCCATGGACTTCCCCATGCGCGAGATCGTCCGTTTCTCATCCGGATCGTACGTCACTTTTAGGAGTCTTGCCAATGGCACGGACATTCCGTCCGGCCGGTACCGTGTCTTCTCTAGGGCCCTGCGGATCTTTGGCGATGCCTCCAACCCGAAGGACTGGCAGTTGTTCCTCTCCGACCCTTTCTCGATTCAGCTGGGTGATGATCCTGTTCCGGGTTCCAGCTCCACATCAGCGCCAACAACATCGACAGCTGCCCCTACTTCAGCAGTCCCCTCCTCCCTGGCGGAGGCATCCTCGTCCGTCATCACGACAACAACAACCGCCCCGTCATCAACTGTTACCGAGGATGTCGTCACCTCCGTTCCCGGGCCTACAACCACGCTCGATGTGGCGGTGACCCCTACCGGTCTTGCGGACACCATCACTTCTCTCCGTCTCCAGCGTCTTCGTGAGGAGTCGCCCATGCTGCCGGACACCCTCGCCTGGATGGAGCTCCACATCCAGATCAGCATACCGCTCCCCGTACCCGCAGACTCGGTCATCCAGTTCGGCATCCCCGACGAGATAGTCGACGTACATTCGGGCGTACAGCTCTCAGCCCCCGGCTCTTACGCAGGCAACGCCGAGTTCGACCCTGAGACGCGCCTCTACACCATCGCCCTCAGCGACTGGACGACCTGGCAGAAGAATATGCGCGGCGACTTCTACGTCATGTGCCGCTTCGACCCAGCCTTTGCGCGCACCATGAAACCCGGCACGTACGTCGTCGAGTTCCCTGTCGTAGACGGTGTCCTGACTTCGACCATCTACCACACGGCTGTGGATCGCACCGCCGTCTACGAGCGCCTTTCGACGATTCCCTTTGATGACACGTCCCTCTACTCGGTAGACGTCGAAGTCCCGGCGGCCCTTGGCCCCTGGGACTGGGTGCAAATCGAGAGCACTCGCAACGACGATGATGGCTTCATATGCGACGAGTCGGGCGTCTACGTCGGCCACGCCTCGTGCGGCGACGCGCGCATGCGTAACAACACGGATGTGACGGCCTCTGCCGTCGATGTGTGCAACACTAAGAAGTTCCGTGCCAAGTACAGCCACACCCTCGTGGACAAGGAGGTCGTGCGCTTCACGGTCGCCGGCCTCCAGGGCGACCGGGACGCGTGGACGTATGCCATGACGTACGCGCTCGACGTGCAGCTGTCGAACGGCACGTTGGTGCTGTATGATTTCAAGACGCTGAGCTTTGAGAAGAACGCACGCACGCGGGCAACAGAGTTTGACCACTTTACGGGAGAACGGGCCTAGGCAAGCCTGCCGAGGCGATTGGTGTACATACCTCCTTCCTTAACTACATAGATAATGACATAATGGATGTGTACGTACTGGACCAACTGGCTACCTAAGTAAACAATGATGTTTGAGAGGGTATGCCACAAGCGCTTGACAGTTATTTCCTGAAGAAAGTCGGGGGGGCTTTCTTGTCCACTGATGGAAGCCTGATGGCCGGCTTCACGTTGTCGAGATGCATACCGGAGAGGACACTGTAATGTTATCAGCAATGTTGGTAACTTTGAAAGTAGACCATCTATGGGACTCGGTATAAAAGCCGGCTGCCGCCCGAGGAACTTCAAAACAAGGCTCTGTCGCTCAGCTCGGCTGGCCGGACCAAATTCTTGCCTACCGACCTGGAGCCTACGACTTGAACATAGGCAAGTTCTGCAAGATAAGAAAGAGCCGACCGGTAGTTATCTCAATTGCACGTCACCTCTGATAGCTGTGCTCAACTCATCCTTCAAACGCTTCTTCGCTTACACCTCTCCTTTCCCTTTCACGAATTCCATGCCAATGCAACATCTGCACAAGTGGCCGTATATGGTGGATATGCCAATCTCAGGCTCCTTCCACTCCTGTTTCGTTTTCCCCGATCATAGCATCGTCCCCGTGGAAGCACCCGTATTCTCGACGTCCTGCTGGGGGATCACACTAGCGGTGTTAGAGACGCGATGATAGCCTATCGCATGGAGTAGGAGTAGGTGAGAGAGTAAAAGTAGTATTATTAGAGAGTCGCTGGGGTTGGCAGTGTAAAACCGTGACTCCCTGATCGGCAATTAACGGTTGGCACACCCATTATTAGGTACAGCAGCACAGCAAACCGCCAACAACCCCCTGCCCATGCCCTGCCCATGTAAGCCACAGGGCTGTACAGGGCTGCCGAAGGGGGCTCAGCGCCATTACCGTATCCGCTAAAGGATTATCACCCCGGACTGTAAAGGTCTCATTGGGCAACGAAGAACGGGTCACCCCTGACGCCGGCGCAAACGCAGTGCATCGGTTCGGTCTAGAGCAGGAGCTGGAGGTAAAGCCAGGATAGATGGAGCTTAGGGGGTCCGTTGGGCTGAGCAGCTGGCAGGGGACTTCATGCTCGCTTATTCGAGGCAGTAAGACGGGAAATGAAAAGCCGTTGGAGAATGGTCGTGGTCTTTTTCCTTCATCTATGGACGGCAATCCTCAATCTGCTGCTCTTCAGTTTCATTCGACATTCTCGATCCTCCCACGAAACCGCGAAACCACCTCCTCCTTGTCCTACTTGAGCGCCTGAGCCTACACCAGCATCATCCTCAAGTGCATCGTAATCCCAAACCGCAGTCATGGGCCACAATGTCGGCGACGCGTCGCCTTTCCTCAAGCGCGTGCTGATCCCCTTCTGGTGCGTTCGCATCTTCGTCATGGCCATCAACGTCGTCGTCTACGTTCTCGCCATCAGCGTCGTCGCTCAGTACAAGGACGACATCTCCCATTTTGAGACCGAGTTTGGCACCAACCTGGCCCCGAATGCCATCATTGCCATTTGGGTTGTCATCATGGTCATTATTGCCCTCTGCCTCATTCTCGACCTGGTCGCCATCATCAAGCGCGCGCGGAGGAATCTGTCGCCGAAATTCTTCCTGATCATCAACGTCGTCCAGACATTTGTCTGGACCGTTCTTTTCGCGCTGTCCTTCGTGGGTGCGAGGACAGTCGCCGCGACTGCTGTTTCGGTCGTCATTTAGTAAGTCTCCAGCGAAAACCGCTTCATTGCTTTCCTGGGAAGCATCGCTGACCACATCCCCCAGCCTCTCCTTCGTTGGCCTCCTCATCTACGCCTCCGTAATCTTCCACAAGCATCGCAAGGGCACTCTCGAGTATGCCCCCGCCGCCAACCCGGCCAACCCGGCCACCGGCTACAACCCCCACGTGGTCCAGCCCGGCGTCGGCTACGCACCGAACGCTGGATACGCGCCGAACAACCAGTATGCCCAAGGGCACTACGCTCCCCAGGACTACAACAAGCCGAGTCAGTACGAGTACGGTGCGCAGGCGTATGGCCAGCGCAGCGAGGCGCATGAGATGGGCAACCAACCGCGGTACTCTTAGGCTTTCGGAAGATCGTGTATGATGAAGACGGATATGATACCAAGCGCTGATGGTAATGGCGCATAATGATTTTCAGGGGACCATCCTTTTTTTGGAGTACATAGACGTTGAGGGGCTGCCGGCCCCAGGCGCCTTTTTGCAATTCACGACCTCTACCTGTTGAAAAGCATCTGCCCACGAATTGCCCGTGCTGTGGAGTCCATTCGTGATCGGATCTCCTGGCTTATGAATGCTGCTGCAGCGTGACTATCATCAGACTGTGAACCCCCCTGACGCCACGCGACACTTGTCGCCCGCGAACGGAACTCCCCGCGTTCTCGTGTAACCCCAGACGAGAGGGAAAGGAAGCTCTACGAGAGTCGCCTCACGTAAGCGCTGCGAACCGCTAAGGCCCTTGGTTGACGTCTGACGTCCAAACGTTCACGCTGACGGCAGATCTCATCCTGAGACGCTGACTTGGCGGGTCACCAAATCCGCGGATAAGAAGCGAAACAGCAGGCAAGAGTCAGACGCCAGTACGGAAACCACCGACGATGGACGATCGTGCCAGGATTCAAAGTCAGCATGACAAGCGCAGCTTAGTATAGCATCAACG
This sequence comes from Verticillium albo-atrum, assembly GCA_002851705.1. Classification (NCBI taxonomy): domain Eukaryota; kingdom Fungi; phylum Ascomycota; class Sordariomycetes; order Glomerellales; family Plectosphaerellaceae; genus Verticillium; species Verticillium albo-atrum. Next base: position 3,818,913 of record NMXJ01000003.1, on the reverse strand, counting down.
TGATCGTCAGAATCGACTCGACTGTATGGGTGTCAGACAGAGCGAGTTGGCTCTTGTCGGTCAGCTTGAGCGAATATAAAATTAACCCGTGCTCTCTTTCCGGGAGCCTGAAGGCCAGCTTTTAGTAGCAAACACCTATCCAACCGGAAAAGGCATCCAGTGGTACTAGCGAACATGGCATCCTTCGTTGAGAAGCGTGGTAATGAAACCATCTACCGCTCGCCGGATACGATGGAAGTCCCAAGCCTTGATCTTCTGTCGTTCCTTCTCGACAGTAAGTTGTCCTACCGCAAAGCCACCAGTAAGCGATGAAATAAGGCGCTGATGTAGAATCAGACCCCCAGAACGAGAGGCTCAAGAAAGACACCATCCTGCATGTCGACGCAGCCAACCCAAGCCGCAACGTGACAACGGCAGAGCAGATTAGCCATCTGCAGAGATTGGCCCATACACTGCGCACCAAGTATGGCATCCGCGAGGGTGACGTCGTCCAGGCCATCTTCACAGGTCATATCCTGTGTCCGTCGGTCTTCCTGGGTATCATCGCCGCTGGCGCAACTGTTGCATGCGCTCTCCCGTCATTCTCGCAGGAGGAGATAGCCGCTCAAGCCGTCCGGGCTGAGAGCAAGCTTCTCATCTGCAACCCCGACCTCAAGGAACTCGCGGGCACGGTGGGGTCTCTCGCAGGCCTCCCCGACGACCGTATTCTGTACTTTGGAGATAGCGAGGACCTTGAACTGTACGAAGTCAAGTCGGACACCCGCATCCCCATTTCCTCGGATGAACACCCTTGGACTCGCATTACGGACAAGAAGACCTTAGAGAAGACTACCACTTGTATCGTCTATACCGGCGGCACGACCGGCACTCCGAAGGCCATCCCAATCTCGCACGCAAACATCGTCGCGTCCGTGTACCTCCTCATGGAGCCTTACCGGCTCGATCTCGGCATGGAGTTTCGCACCGTGGCCCACGCCCCGACGGGACACCTTGTGGGCATCCTAACCTACATCGTGGCGCAGGCGTTCCTCGGCGGCACCGTCTTTTGGATGACGCGCTTTGACTTCCCGCAGCTCATGGGGTACTGCAAGCAGTACAGCGTTACGAACATCATGTGCCCGCCGCCCGTCTGGCTCGTGATCACCAAGGCACCTTTCGTAACAGACCAGCTGGATTCCGTCAGATTGGCGTACTCGAGCGCGGCGCCAATGGGGGCGGACGTGCAGAACGCGGCAGAACGCAAGCTGGGCAAAGGGCGCGGGTTGCTGAGCCAGGTATGGGGGATGAGCGAGGCGTCAGGGCCGATTACCGCGCCGGTAAAGGGCGAAAGAGATAGTACAGGAAGCCTGTGCGTGTTGCTCGCGAACAGCGAGATGCGTATTGTTGACGAGGAGGGGAGGGATGTTGAGCCGGGCACGGCGGGTGAAGCGTGGGTTCGAGGCCCACAGGTGGTTTCCGGCTACTTCAAGAACGAAAAGGCAGGCCGGGAGTCTTTTGTTGATGGGTGGTACCGGACTGGCGATCTGATTTATTTCAGGGACGGCAAGTTCTACTTTGTCGATCGTGCCAAGGTAAGCATGGGTCGTGAGAATTCGTCCACGGCTGTTGGCTGACAAGATGCAGGAAATCATCAAGTTCAGAGGAAAGAAGGTCATCCCCGCACAGCTGGAGAGTGTGCTGGTGACACACCCTCTGATCCAGGATGCTGGCGTCATCGGTGTGAAGGTGGACGGTGATGAAGTACCTCGGTAGGTCAATGGACAATGTGGGATGCCAGACGTGATGAGGAGGAGTCGCTAACGTCCTGCAGTGCCTATGTCGTCGCTGACGAGTCCAAGGTATCGGGGAAAGACATCCAGAGTTGGCTGGCAGATCAGGCAACTGAAGATGAGCAGCAGCTGCGGGGCGGTGTGGTCTTCATTGAGGCGGTTCCACGATCTCCTCCTGGTAAGATTTTGCGAGAGGGCTTGCGAACATTGTACCTGGCGCACGCTGCTTCTAGCCTTTGAAGCAAGATATGGAGTAGCTTGACTGAAACTGAAGACTCCGTTGCCGATGATGCGAGCAATCAATTGATGACCATTACAACTATGGCAATGTAGAACGGGAAGTGAAGCCGACGGTGATGATAAAACAACCCGACGCCAAGACCCCTGCTCGTGTTGGTGTTCTACCGACAGTGGCTTTGCATCACGCCTTTCCATACTTGGCCTAGTAAGGGATGATCGTGGACTGCGTGTGGCGGTGCGCATGCTGATGACTAACCGAAACACCAAGACCCCAGATTCCATCGGATTCGCGGAGAGCGACGACGAATGGACTCCAGGGACACGCAATTCCGCAAGCCCGCCAGCTCCTGTCTGGACACCTTCATTGACTACAACTTGCCTTTCCGATCGATCCACTCGGGGGCGCATGATACCAGCTTGATTTCGACAATCACCTGTACCTTTATGTTTGCTTTGTCGATACCAGCGTCGATGGGCACCTGCATTGTCTTTCCATCATTATAACTTTGGCCGGCAGCGAGCGAGCGATCAAGAGGCCTCTCGACCTCGAACTCGAACTCGGATCGCACCCCCCTTACCTTCGCCTTTCATCCATCCACCCACCCCAGTCTATCCTTGAATGGATGTTGATACCCGAATTTATTGACGATTCTTACAAACGACAAACCCCTCCCTATTTATAACGACGACAGCCCCGACACCAGCCATGCCGAACGATCGCGACCACCTGTACGATGCCGTGCCGCCAATCCCGAGTTACGATGAGGCAATGTCCAACGCCGAGCAGGCACATTGGCCTCCTCCGGCATCACCACACACCGAGACCGAGTCACATTCGCTTTTGAACCCACATGGCGGCGCTTCCTCCTCGTCGCGACGACCCGGCGGCTACCGGCAACCAACCGTGGAGACGGACGATGAAGACAGCCTGTTCGATAGCAGCGACGATGGCAACGAGACGGCGTACGTGCGGCGGGAAATGCAGGAGCTCGAGATGGATGACGCTGGCAACTCAAGACCTTCAATATGGGGCAAGAGAATACCCTTCTCGCTCTCACTTCCAAATTGGAAATGGTCCTGGCGACCGCGATTGCCAAGGTTGCGCCGCACCATCATGCTGCCCTCCGGCCCGTCAGGGGACTCCTCGACCGAAGGCGACGCCAGCACACAGGACACACCCCAGCAACGCTTCAGGCTACCCAGCTTTGACGGCGTATCCCGCAAGCAGGCCGCCATCATCATCGTGCGCGTTTTCGCCGGCTTCATCCTCCTGTCTTTCATCTACCTCATCTTCATGAGTGACATCTTCTCGACCATGGCGCGGCGTTTCGGTACGGGTCTACGGTTTGACCCTGAGGACGTGCGCATGTGGGTGCAGGGCCACGTCGAGAACGCGGCGATGCTCAAGACCGTCAAGCATTACACAAGCTTCGCCCATATTGCCGGCACAGAGGGCGACTACGGCTACGCCATGGATATGGAGACCATGTTCCACCGCGCAGGCATGGACTCGGTGCACATTGACCAATACCAGGTCTACCTCAACTACCCGAAAGCGAACGGCAGGGCGGTGGAGATCTTGGACAAGGATGGCAAGAAGGCTACGTGGAAAGCGAAGATGGAGGAGAAGGAAGTCGGTGGGGAGATTGCTGGTCACCAGACCTTCTCTTTCCACGGCCACTCGAAGGCGGGTGACGTCAAGGGCCCTCTGGTGTACGCCAATTACGGGTCGCGAGAGGACTTCGCGCTGCTCAAGGACAAGGAGATCAAGACGGAGGGAGCGATTGCCCTCGTTCGGTACTATGGGTCGCAACCTGACCTGTCCTTGAAGGTCAAGGCAGCTGAGGAGGCGGGGTTCGTGGGCTGTCTCGTGTACAGCGACCCTGAAGATGACGGCTTCAGGCAAGGAGATGTGGCGCCGGCCGGTCGATTTATGCCGGAGGACGGTGTTCAAAGGGGTTCTGTCAGCTTGACGAACATGGTAATTGGAGATGTTCTCACGCCCGGCTGGGGAAGCAAGGAAGGCCTTCCACGGATGAAGGTGGACCAGACCCCTGGTCTCGTCAAGATTCCGAGCTTGCCGCTGGCTTGGCGCGATGCGAAGGTTCTGCTTCAACACCTTAAGGGTGCTGGTCAGAAGGTGCCCGAGGAGTGGAAGGGAGGCGTACCCGATGTTGGCGAGTGGTGGACTGGCGACACGACATCCCCGATAGTTCGCCTCAAGAACGAACAGGATGAGGAGACGAAGCAACATATCTGGAACGTGTATGGCAAGATCGAGGGGATTGAGCAGACCGAGAAGACCATCATGGTCGGCAACCACCGCGATGCCTGGGCTTTTGGCGCGACGGATCCCAGCACCGGCACTGCCGTCATGATGGAGGTCGCGCGTCTCTTTGGTGTGCTGCTTCGAAAGGGCTGGCGACCATTACGGACCATCGAATTCATGTCATGGGACGGCGAGGCCTACAACATGATCGGCTCAACCGAGTTCGTCGAGACGCACGTCGACAAGCTCCGCGAAAACGCATGTGCCTACATCAACCTCGGCGGAGCCGTTGCTGGCGGCGAGCTTCACGCCTCAGGATCGCCCGTTTTTCGGTCGGTGCTGAATCGCGTCCTGGAACGCATCGAGGATCCGCACCATAATACGACTCTGCGTGAGCTCTGGGACAAGCGGGGGGGTGTGATTGAGGGCCCGAGTGTCGAGGGCGACTCTGTCCCATTCCTGGACATCGCAGGCACTAGCACTCTCGACCTAAGCTTCCGCGGCGAACCGCACCCCAAGGCCTCGAGCTACGACAACTTCGACTGGATGAAGCGCATCGGCGACCCTGGCTTCGTCTACCACGGCATGATGGCTCAGATCGTAGCGTTCCTCTGCCTCGAGCTCGCCGACCGGCCCATCATGCCCTTCGATATGGAGGCTTATGGCGTCAAGCTGGAGAAGTGGGCTGATGACCTGACCGACTGGTCCAAGGAGAAGATTAAGGCGGCTGGCCAGGAGAAGAAATTCTCCCTGGATCCCATCAAGATCGCGATCCACGAGGTCAAGTCTGCAGCCAAGACGTTTTCCCGCTGGGAGAACACCTGGGACAGTGTCGTCATGGGCGGCGGCGGCTGGGAGTCTGCCGGCATGAACGCTAAGCGAACCGAATACAACAGCCGCATGGCGGGCTTCGAGACGGCATTGCTCGATATTGATCAGGGCGGTGGTGTAAGTTTTCTCACCCTGGTTCGCTATCCTCCGAACCAAAGACTAACGCGTACTAGATCCCCAACCGCACACAGTTCAAGCACGTCGTCCTCGGCCCCCAGGCCTGGTCTAACACGGAACAAGTCACTTTCCCTGCAATCCGCGACGCCATCGAAGAGGCAGACTGGGCATCCGCGACTAAGCTCGTCGACAAGACGGCGAAGCTGATCCGCAACGCGGCAAACGTGCTGCTCGATCAGCAAGGTGACGGGGTACAAGGGCGATGAGGGATGGGATGAGGGACGCATGACGCCACGCTGATACACTACACACACACACACACACACACACCACACTACACTACACTATTACATCTTTTTCCTTGATTATATCTGATGTCTCGCCCCCAACAGCCGGGCAGAGACGTTCTTTTGTTCAGATTCGTTTGTTAGCCCGGGCTGGCTTGTCCGGGCAGCTTGAGTGGCATTGCATGGAGTTGTGTCTGGGCGGGAGAACCGATTCATTCTGTACGTTGGAGATGGGGCGATGTTTCGATAGGTCTGGCAGACGTATATACTTCCCACCCTTTGGTTGATTGATTAGGCATACTCATCGTGACTTGCCGCGTCATGTGTGCATGTTTCTGTCTGACGCCACGGGAGGTCCGGTCAACATGCTGGCACAAGTCAAACGATTCTTTCTGATCAATGCGAAATCATGGATTGATAGAACATCGCTTAAACGGAAAGAAGCGGTATACATATGTACATAGGTAGTCAGGCACGACATGCAAGCGTTGACAGGCATGGGCAATGCACGCTCAGCTTCTCAAAAAACAAGGTATGAACAGGACAGTTCCCCTCAGCTCCCACATTATCGACCCGACAACGACGACGACGGTGTCTCTCATTTCGGGTACAGAACCACACCCTCATACTGCCTACTCCGGATATTCTCGAGTGTCGAGTAGAAGTGGCGCTTGCTGTTGTCGATGGACGCAGAGTCCTGCTGGTTGCCAGCGAGGTTGGAGTGGATGAGCTCAATGAGGCCGTTAAGGTACTTGGTCGTAACCTGCAGGTGTTAGCTCATGGTCCATCTCATGGTCCATACAATGGAGGGAAGATAGGACTTACCGCCTCGTTTTGCTGGTCGAAGTAGTAGACGTAGCGGTCGAGAATCTCGACGAAGAGCTCGATGGAGGCAGCTGTCTCCATACAAGAATCGGCCACGCGGAGAGCGCGTTGAAGGCATTCCAAAACGCGCTTGCCGTCGCGGTACAGCTAGAACAAAGTCAGCATCATGATCAGGGGGTTGGATCTAGACTCTAGAAACTCACATCTGTCTCTTCCGTCTCGCCGTTGGCCGGGCTAGGCATTGCCCACCAGAGGTGGCTCGCCAAGTACACGGCGCGACACTGGTCGGGCTTTCTCAAAAGCTTACTACCGTGCTGCGCGCACTTTGTGATGAGGGTATCGTAGTTCTCCTTGCCGAAGTTCCTGGTCTGGTGAAGCGAGCTCGCGATGATGCATACAGCCTGGAACTGCGCCTTAGAGTCGGACACCGCCTCTTCGTACACGGTGAATGCCTGGGCGAAGAATTCGTAGGCTACTTCCTCAAACCCAGCCTGGTCGGCGGTCATGCCAGAGGAGCAAAACAGGCGCAATGCCAATTCGGCGGCGCCCGGACCACTGACGCGAGTGTAAAGGGTGCTCAGTGCGGAGTGCATGAACTTGAACAGCGCATTGCTTTGCGTCTCCCAGTTGTCCTCGTAGTGCTCTCTTGCCTTGAACCGGCGAGCCAACTTCATGCATGCTGTGATAAGAGGCGGGGTTGTGGTGCGGATGCGTTCGTTGCCTTCGGCATAAGCCTTCCTCGTCGCCTGGAGCAGCTTGAACTGCGTGTCGTTGCTCTCGGCATTGATAAGGTGCACCAGACGGGCCAGCCACCCTTGCTCCTCCAGAGTCTCGTCCGTCTCCATAGCACGACGCTGCTGAACCCCGGGGTAATTCGACTGCGGCTGCGATCCCTCCTTGATGAGCACCTTGAGGATCTCCAAGACGTTTTCCAACTGTTCAGGAGTAGATATCCTAGTTTGGTTGCGAAGCAGGTTCCGCGCAACTTCGCCAGCAACTGCCCGGCGTGTCTGGTAGGATTGCGCCTGGAATAGCGGGACATAGGTGGGCAGAGAGAGCGCAGTGAAGATGGAAACGTATCGGTTAACGGGCGCTTGCAAAAGAGCAAGGAGGCTTTGCTGGGCGGGAGGAGAGTGGAGGTCTGCGTTGTTGGCGTTGTCACGAACCTTGGTCGCGGCGTAGTCGAGAATCTGATTGACGAAATCAAGGCGCTCGGGGTAGATGTTAAGAGCCAGATTCGTCAGGGAGTGCAACAGTGCGATCGTATCTGGGATGGGAAGGTGTTGCGCTTCGACGAGGTTCTTCACTTGGCTGAAGAAGACCTCATACAGCTGTACGTTCTGGGGAATGCCCTTCTCTGCGGGAGCCGGGGCCTCTTCAGCAGCCTCGGAAGACTCGGCAGCAGTCTCAGAACCGTTAACCGCAGTCGTGTCGGTCTCTGCAACAGATGGTGTCGTTTCTTCATCGGTAGCGTCGCTTGCTTTCGAAGCGTCAGCCTCTCCATTAGCATCCCCGTCGCCCGAATGTTCGTCGCCGTTGGTATCAGAGGCCTTGCCGGAGTCAGCCTCCGAATCCGTCGCCGTGTCGGGCTTTTTCGCGGGCTCTGGTGCCTCGTTCTGAATCTTGACCTGTTCCAGCAACTTCGCCAATGCCTCCTCTTCGACCTTTGCCTTGTCATCATCTCCTTCGGCGGGGCCCTCGCGCTCTGCGTAGTCCGATAGCCTGTCCATTAGGCCAATGACGATCGCCTTGACGTTCACATGGGGGTTGAGACGTGAAACAGCGCCGAGGAACTGGTCGAGGGTGTGAAGGTGGAACTCGTCGGGGAAGACCTGCGTGACAACCTCCAGGAGGTACTCCTGCGCCAGAACATCGCGACACTGCACGACCTGCTCAAGCAGCGGCGCAAGGATGCCTGACTTGTAGGTCTCCAGGTCAACCAACTGGCTCAGACGCACGATGTTGCTGCCGACGAGCAGCTGCAGCTCCTTGCGTTCCCTTGTCCTCTGTTCCCTCTCCCGCGAATGTCCTTGGTGTTGGAGGCGCACCCAGAGCTTGTTCATCTCGACAAAGTTGGTGAGGACGAAGTTGATCGAATCAGAGAGATTACCCTCGGGGCCGTCGCCGTCGCCTGTGGGTAGGAAGTCCCTAGCCTGGCCTGAAAGGAAATATCGCAGGAAAAGACCGCGGATGGGATGCTGAACCCCGCGGCTCATGTCCATCATGTCCTTCATGAGCTCCTTGACGGGCGCCTCTTCTATCGACATGTAGGCGGTGCCGACGGTCATCATGAGATAGAGTCGAGGGACGATGTTTCCGGCATATTGCACAAGTTCGTAGAGGTCGGCCAGGTGGTTGACCGGGTGGTTCTCTCGCAGGTGGACGGACAAGTATCGCAGAGCGTCGAAGACGGCCATATACAGCTCGTAGTATTGCTTGGGCCCGAGGCTACTCGTTCGGAGCTCGGAGACGAGGGTAGAGCTGCGCAGGGAGAGACAGAAGGGTTAGCAGGGTCGTTCGCGATGATTCGGGGTTCATGGAGTGATCCCCGAGCTCCCACGTCGGACAGTTGGAGGCCGAAGATGACGTACCAGCACTTCAAAGCATCCATGAGCTTGCCGGGCGAGTCGAGACACTTCCGCATGACAGCGGTTTGCTGGCGCACAGCTACCAGGGCATCCTCCAGCAGGCGGGCCTGGTCCTCAGGCGGCGCGGGCGTCGCAGACATGTTGACGTCGGGATTGAACCAGCGGGGCAGGTGTTCGGCGTTGCGTTCAGTTCAATCGCATAGGGAGGGATGTCTCGGAGGGTTGTCGACAGCAATTGGACAACCGAGAGACGTCGTCGAGAGAGATATGTCGTCTGCAGCGCAACGATATCAATGGATGGGTGACGTGGCGGAGCTCGAGGAAGACGTCGGCGGGCAAGACGGAGCAGGTAGGCTGGCGGGCTACACGGTCCAGCAAGCTTGCTTGGAGTTCGAGGCGGCATATCGGCGGAGGCTGCCTGGCTGTCACGTGGCTGATAGATAAGACGTGATGATGACAAAGCGCCCGCTTACACGACAAACCTGGGTAAGGTCATAGTTTTATGCTTTGCAGCACAAGCGCGTTTTCTGAACCGGTTAACCGAGATGCTCGCATTGATTGGGCAGTCGGGACCTAAGCTCGGGGGTTGGAGATGCCATTCCGAGCAAGCATTCAACTTGGCGGAACTCCTCCGTGTATTCCGTATCAATTTGATTCCCAAATCGGCGGGCACTGCCTCCGTCGCGGGCGAGTCTTACGAGATCCCATCCACTTTTCACCTCAATCTCAAATCAGACGTACCAGGTCACCAGTCGTCGTTGTTGCTTCTTCCTCATCAGCCCCGCGATTCTTTTCCGAACAAGACAATCTTACCCCTTCGGGATAACCGTTGGACTTGCGGCAGGCATCAGCTGACTCAGATCGGGCTTGAACAGGGACCAGCGCAGGGGATGCGCGCCAGTCGAAGGCGAGAACCCTGAGGGAACCCCTCCCCATGTCCCGATCACTCCAGCTACAGTTATGCCACCGGGTTATGGTGCAACTCGCGCATGCGAAGACAACTGAACAAGTGCTTTGACTTTGACCCGCCTGCTTGGTCTTCCGTGACCAGCCGCGGCTTTCCTGTCTCGGGCGCCCTAGTGAGCTGGACCGGGGATGGGGCTCCTCGTACATGGTCGTTTGTCTCGAGTTTAAGTACCCTTGTGACTGGCAGCAGCTGTCGTTCTGAGGCTGCTGAAGAGGCCGGTAGGAACTCATTAAAGAGGGCGCATCCTCCTCGACCGACGCCCTGCCGGACGGCCTTCTTCTTTCTCCTGCTGCAATACTACCGTTGCTTGACCTGATATACATCTACCAACTACAGCGCACAAGGACCAAACAACAGGCCGAAAGGAGTGCCCCTTCACAATGAGCCAAGCATCACCCCTCATGCTGATCCCCGCTGAGATACGCGTACTCATCTACGCGCACCTCCTCGATGACGGCGGCCAAACCCAGCTCGAGATTCGTCACAAGCCAAAGCCAGACTGCAATTCCGAAGCCTTGGCTGGCTACCGACGCTCACCTTACCGCGTCATCGAGAAGACGTTTCATCAAAATTGCTACGAAACAACGTATACCATCGTCACGAAGACGCCCATGCACGTCGGCATCATGGCCACGAACCGCCAGATGTACTTGGAGACCTCACACATGCTCTACGCACGGCACACGTTCAGCTTCGGCAATGATATCGAGGCCGTGGTTCCCTTCTTCCGCGACCTGACGCCCCACGCCCGCTCCATGGTGCGGGGCATTTCGATCCGCAGAGGGAGCGCCCTCTTCGCGTCGGAGAGTGACCGTCTCGACTGGGCCTTCATGTGCCAGGTCATCAAGGACCTGCCGGCGCTGCGCAACCTACGCCTCGTCGTCGAAGGAGGGCGGCCGTCGAAGCCAGGCTCCAGTGGTGGTGTGAAGCCGCTGCAGCCGTCGGACTTGCGACTTCTCGGCCACATCCAACATGACAGCGTCGACTGGATCGCGAAGCTGAAACAGCTGACGAACCTGGACCTGATCGAGGTGGTCCCGGAGCTGAAGTACATGCCGGCGCCAAAAACGACGGCGGCCATCCTGTATGCCTCGTTCTCGGCGTCCCTCGACACGGCATTTGTGGAGCACCTGCGAGAGGACTGTGGGCTTCCAGCCGTGGTTTGTGTTCAGCCGTAGCATCGGGGATATGATGGGACGAAGATGGGTTGATGATTGGCTCGGCTGGTTGAACACACACGCTCTCTGGGTGTGGGTATTTGCGGTGGTTGCCGATCACGATGGGACGATATGGGTTACGAAGTGCTCTTAGGTACGACATGATGATTTTACATGATGGCTTTAGCAAGGCGTTATAGGCAGACTTCCAATGTTACTTTGTTACCACATGCTTCTTCCTGGTGTCTGTATTACGGTGCCTAGGTTGGCTTATCATCTGGATAGGAGAAGGTGTGGTATGTCATAACACGGCTTTGTCTATAATCTGGGAGTCATCCATGCTTCCCTACACGTACATCGTCGTGTTCTGCTGAAGTACACCTACACATGTCGACCTGGCTCCTGGGTCGGTCTGGGTCGACCATCATTTGTCACTGGCTGACATCTTTCCAAGGTGGAGGAGAGCGGAGGTAGGAGCGAGTGGAGCTGGTTTTGGCGATGACAGGGCTGAGCTTCAGGGGTCCTCCGCTGGCTCGGAGCGCTAAGAGCGCTAATCCCAGTCATGCCAGGCAGACACGACCATCTGTCTATTTCGGCGGGCGGAACTCCGCGACACGAGACGCTGCATCTCGAGACCAGTGGCACGAAGACTCCAGCAAGGCAAAACACATCACCGCCGGCTAGTGGCCAAAAACGACGAACAAGTGTTCAGCAGCGCCATATAGAAGCCTTCTTTGTCTTGAGGAGCGCTTGGTCTGGTCGACGACCTTACGAGACCGCATTCGACACGACACAAGAAGTGCTTGTTTCCCACATCATGACCGACAACAAGACAACCACCCGGAGAGGCTGCGATGGCCTCACGACCGCGCTCCTCGTGCTGGCCTATGCGCTCGGCCTGGTCGCGACCGTCATTCCCATCCTACTGATCTTTGCGGGATCATCAGTTGTCAACAACGAGGCAGGCGCCTCGGGGCCCATGCGACTAGCTCTCTCGAAGTTGTCCATCGCATCGGTTTGTCGACGCTTCCCTTCCCGCGAATGTCATCGCACACAGCTAACCAGAGTAAATCCAGTTCGACGGCATCATCCCCGACCCCGAAAATAAGGGCAAATATCTGCTCACGATGCACCTCTTCCCCCGCACCTTCGGCTGGGAGTACCCCTCCGCCCCATCCCACGACAAAACCGCCGGCATCGTCACCCCGACCCACGACACCCTTTATCTCCCTAGCGATTTTGTGCCGATCGGCGAGACGTTGGGTCTCGACCCCTCCTCTTGGGGCTGCTTTCCCCCTGTCTGGAGCCAGCCCTGCGAGAATCCTTTCTTCGCTGCCTTCCGCCGCCAGTTCCCCTACGACGGGGCGTCCGACACATGGACCTTCTTCCTCCTCAGCAGCGTCATCGCCTACGCCTGCGTCATTGCTTTTATCGAGTTATCCATCGCCTTCCGTCCTAGCTTGCTGCGCTGCCAATGTTATTTTGCCGCTCTCAAGCGCGTGTGTCCCTGCCCGCGCGGCACCCGCCACGAAATCGAGAGGCTGAACGGAGCGTTCTGGGACCGCTACAGGATGTGGATGTGGCCGGGAGTGCCAGTCATATCGGGGACGGTGTGTCTGAGTCTGGCGACGCGCGGCTGGCTGCTCATCAGCTGGCTAAACAGGTGGGCAGAGGGTGATATTGGCGACATTCAACAACGTTTTGGATCGACGTTCACGGCATTATCGTGGACGGCGTTTGGGGCAGGCGTTGGGGCTGCGGTCTGCATGCTGGTGAGGCTGATATTGTCGCAGCGGACGAGCTGGATCGTTCAGCAGGGAGCCTCACCCGTCAAAGATGCAGACAGAGAGCGAGATGTCGGTCTCGAGGAACCAGCGGTAGTCGTAGGGCAGGATGGGCGGGGAAAGGGGTACTCGGATGCCGATCCCGATGCACCTCTTGATGGGGCTGTTGAGGCTGAATCACCAACAGCCCCAGCCAGGTAGCGACTTTCTGGACGACTCGAAGAAATCATTCCACCATTTACAGCTCATCGATCTATCAAATCTATCGAATGGACCTGTGAATCGATCGATGTGGACGGAGCATTTCCAGCGCTGTCTCCATCAGCCAATGTCCTGACATCATGATGACCCAGACTAGCTGTCATCGATTCTATCGGACGGAGAGGACTCCAGATGCCAGTCAATGATGCCATCATTTTGTCGCAGAGCTTTGATTACGGCCAAAACCCATTCGCCGCTCTCACTTGGAGCTCTTGCGCATCATCTTTTTCCAATTGACTATTGCTCATTTTTGCAGCCAAACAACACCACAGACACCCACATCACGAAACCATAACCGAACTTCTGGCCCTGAGAATTAGCCCAAGAACCATCGATGTCTGGCTCAAGATACACCGTACCCGCCGTAGCGGGCGTCACCCTACTCGGCGGCGGTATCTACATGATGCGCGGCCGCCCCTCGGCCACAGACGATCCAGCACAGCAGACGTCCCGCTCCACTCCGCGCCCTGACGCCGACGAGGTCGAGCGCAAGAAGCAACAGGCACAATCCAAACGCGACAACGCCATCAGCGGCGCCGGCGTCGGCATGACCGCCAACACGGGCGGCGCCGAGCTTTCTGGCGGGAGCAACGCCGGCAACAAGCTGGGGCCGCAGCACGGCGCACAACAGCCAGGGAAAGGTGTTCGGAGGGAAGATCTGCCCTCCGGTGGTGTTGGTGGCGGACATGGTGCGGGAAACAGCAACGCGCGGTCCATTGAGGTCGGAGGCAGTGGCAGTGGCAGTGGCAGCGGCGACGCTGGCGGGAGAAGCTTCTTCTCGGGGTGGTTTGGGTCCGGCGGCGGCTCCAGCAGCGGTCAGAACAGTTCCAGCGAGGGGGCTGGAATGGGAACGACGCTTTCGCAGAAGCTACAGGGCGCTGCTGGCACGGGCGGCAAGACGGCGGGCGGCCAGCAGTACGATGTCGACCCCAAGGACACCCGGATCAAGAGCCACCACGCCGACACACCAACGAACAGAGGTGGGAGTCCGTTTGACAAGCATCGCCGGGACGTCACGGCTGTATCAGATACGAGCTCAAATCCTGGAAAGGAGTAGCGAGGTTTGAATCAATAGGCATCCTGTGCCAGTTCCTACCTGAGAAGCAATCCATCTTGGCACCTTCGCCACGCTGTTGGCAACCTAAGGTCACTGAGAATCATTGTGTTTGTCATGATCATTTTTTTATCCTTCTAACGTTGGTATCGTCTGGCCGGTATGACCGTTCTGGCCCTCCACAACTGAATGCCCACCAGTGGTCGTCTCTGCTTCCGCCTTGGCCTGGGCCTCGTAATCCTTCCACCTGTACTCCCTTTCGATACCCAGCCGCCTCTGCGCCGTATCACACAACTTGGCATTTCCACACTCGCACACCGCCCCGTCCCTCAACCATCGGTAGGTCAAGCTCCATCTCCCCTCTCGCGGCCTCATACCACCGTCCACCGTCGGGTCATTCTTCCGTGACTTGATCCCGTGCGTCCAGTGCAGCCGCGCATCGCCGCGCATCTCCATCATGCTCCGCGGCAGCAGATCCACGTCCGTCCGCTCCCCCGTCGCCCCGTCGCGGAACTGCATCACCACCGGCGCCCCGAGAGACAGCGCGTACAGTTGGTCGAAAGCGCTGTGCGTGTCGACGTGCGGCGGGATGCCGGTGCCGGGCGCGTAGTACTGGAGGCACACCTGATCCGGCGGCCGGGCTTCCGTTGTCGGCAGCAGGGGAACGAGCCAGTCCGGGAAGGGCTTGTAGGGGGTGTCCTCGTCGATGCCGAAGGTCTTGTAGGAGAACGTGTAGCCATAGTGGAGAGAGAGCCGGCCGCGGCGGTCCGGCCACGTGAGCTGTGTTTGGAAGATGTTGATGAGGGTCGCCTCGTGCTCTGGCGTGATGAAGTCTAGCTGCATCCAGATGCCGGATGGAAGCAGGGAAAGTTCCTCCATTTCGATGATGTAGCAAAAGGGTGATTCTGCCGTTAACGATTCGGCCTCAACCCGCTTTTGGCCTTGTACTACGTCCTCATCGTGAGTCTCTGTTTTAGAAGTGGGGATGGCGTCAAAGTTGGGCGACCAAAGAGGATTTTGCAAGGCGATCTGAATCACGTGACAGCACCTTCCACGTTCTCTCCATTTTATGATCAATCCGATAATCAAACATACGGTAGCAAGCAATCACGTTTCTTGTGTCAATTGACGACGAGTTATTCTCAACTGAATATTGGCAGAGCGAATCGTTTGTCCATGTTGTCGAGGGCTCTAGTCCACATCTCATTATCGTGGTAGGCTAGGTTCAGTTTCGCGCTGGGAGGCGAACGTCGTGATATGAATCGTTCTGAAATAAGAATGTCTTTCTCTTTGAATATTCAAAGTCACAAGTTATTGTACCGATTTGATCAGGAGTTTTAGAGCAGTGGCGAATGAGTACCAGGTTGTTGGGGCATGCTCAAGGCGTTGCTCGTGCCTCTCAGCCCTTGGAGACGGCATATCAAGCCTTCGAACTTGGCACAGCCGTAGGTGGGATTGGCTAGCAATTTAAATTCAAGACAGCTTTGCTTATAATCGGGTCTGGATTGAATAGCGTCAACCCTTCGGCGTTGGGCAAACTTCGATGTAAAATGAAGAGTCGGTTGAGCTTGCTTGATATGCATTTTGCACCTTCAGCAAGTTTAGAATGGATCTGATGAAATTTGCTGTATCATCTAAACCTTGCTTGCCTCGAATCTGCCAGTCGTTTAACCTGCTCTCTAGGCCATTCGATGATCTCCATCACCTTGTCATTGCCCGCCAACTGCAGATCGATGACGTGAAACAGCCCATGACTCCAACTTTTGAGGAACCAATAACTCGGCTCCATGATGCTCCAGAAGACAGAGAAGTACGCAAGTAGAGCCAGCGCGTTCGGGCTCAAAACTTGTATGTCAGCCAACACCGCTTCGGGAATGATGTAGGCGAACATGAAAAGCATGCCGAATTCATAATCAGGCCCGTCGCACAACATAAAGCGCCCTATTCTTTCGAGCCATACTATTGATTCCGCATACTCGCCACGGATCTCCGAAGGTACATTGTCTTGGAGGAAGTCAGACAAGCGTTGGAGGGCCTCGAAAACGTCGGATGGGATCCGGGAATCCTCTGAAGCAGACTGCCTACCATTGGCGTATCAGTAAAGGGTCATCGCAAGAGTTGATCTCTCGATTTTGGCAACTCACAGAGCAATGTCGTTTTCTTCACAAGATCGCCATATCCCGTGGACAACGGGAGCAAAAATCGTGTTTTGTATGCGTGATTGGTATGATTCAAGGATGGCGCGATGGCCACGCGCAAAGTTGAAGACTTCCAGGATATTGACAGCATCCTCCTCAGAGCCCATCGCTGTCTGCGACGGCCGGAGGCACACATAGAGCAGGATACAGGATGAGAAACAAAGCAGTGACTTCCAATTCACGTCGTTAACGTGAGCCAGGCCAGCACGGAATGGCTCCATGCCAAGGCCCTGGTGATAAGCCGCAAGATTGATGTACCGTTCTCGCTGAGCAGCTGAAGCACTGAACAACTCCGCCTTGTGCAGTGCTGCAATTGATAGGAGACCATGCATGACGAATGGGTGGTCGTATCCAATCTGTGGCATTATGCATCGCCAGACGTGCACCGTGCCTGATTGAAAGCCGAGAGAAGGGGCCGTCTCGGTTGTGTAGTGGTGCATCAGCTCCAGCCCAGACAGCGTCCACAAGTCACCGCTGGAGGCTGGAATCGACGTTGGCGTGCAGGGCGGGATCGGAGGAGGCTCATGAATACTCTCCGGCGTGAAATACTCCGGGCCGGGAAATGGAACTTTCAAACGTGGATCCACCGGTATGGGGTATTCGAACGGTGACAGAGATCGGCCGTGCTTTTGATTGTCGATGAAGCTGCATGGTACTCCGTGGCGGATGCAATTATTGCACGAAGGATGCGTTTCGTCACACTGCAGAGGTTATGAGCGACTGGAAATGGTCGAGGCCGTTGGATTGACTGCTATACCTTGACCTTTCTTCTCTTGCAGTTGCTACAGCCATGGCGGGACTTGGTATGATGTCGACGTGAGGACATGGCTGAAGTGGACTCGGCTTCGTAACTTGGTGTCATCGGGCTCGGATTGAGCGGCGTATCGGACCGTGAAGACAATGACAAGTCTGATCCGCAACAAAATGCACCACTGTAAATTCCACGTCGGGGTATGAGAGAACAAGAAAAATGTATGCAGAAGGGGCAAGAAAGCAGAAAAAATCTAGCCTACCGCTCCCACGCCGTGTCCTGATATCAGCGCGAGGCGGGGTGAAACCAGATCGAACCCGAGTTGCCTCAGTGCATCGCCACATTTAAGCGACATACGAACCCGAATCCGCGGGTCTCTCGGGTGTTGCATCCAGTCTGACGCTAAAGGTGGAGATCTTGGCTGGTCGTATACTTCGGGTTTCTCGTGTTCATGCGAAGCAATCTAACCCATTCCGCCATTGCCGTTGGCCCCCAGGCAGGATGAATAAAAGTCGAAGGAAGCCCGCCGCTGTCATTCGGGCACGGATCTCAACGGTTTTCCGTATTTCAATCATACTCACTCATATTCTGCTGTGCGTAGTTGTGGAGCACTGGGCAGAAACATGGGAACACAAGAGTTTCGGCCTGTAGGGTCAACGCCCAGAACCACCTTATCATGGTTTTCAGTTGCTGCGGTCATATTAGGCATGGTATGTTCATTTTCTGTACTTTACTAGACTCTCATACCGAGCTAACAAATCTTCCCAGCTAGCTCTATACTTGACCATGACAACTGTATACAACATTTGGTTCCATCCACTTAGGAATTATCCAGGTCCATGGTGGCTAGCTGCCAACAGAATT
Organism: Verticillium albo-atrum; assembly: GCA_002851705.1. NCBI lineage: Eukaryota > Fungi > Ascomycota > Sordariomycetes > Glomerellales > Plectosphaerellaceae > Verticillium > Verticillium albo-atrum. The sequence goes on along the minus strand of NMXJ01000003.1, from coordinate 3,800,951 downwards.
CCTTACACAGTGTCTATACTAAGAGGCACGGCTACTCTACGCGCTAAGAACCTACATGAAGAGTATGGGCATGTAGTCCGCATCAATCCCGACACTCTATCCTACACATCAAGCGAAGCGTGGCGTGGTAAGCAGTCACCCTTATTGTACCAGGCCCTAAGCTTAACCAGAGCAGTTGGTAACCCATTCTAGACATTTATGGCTCAAAACAGTCCAGAAGTCGGCCCGGTATCCCCAAAGATCCTTTGTTCTATATAAGGCAAAGTGGCCCAGCGAACATCGTGCGTCTTTGGGTCCTCCTGCCTCCTTCATTACTAAATTGATGATAGTCAACGGTAAATGATGAAGACCATCATCGTTTGAGGCGTGTCCAGTTCAACGCCTTTTCGCCAAAAGCACTTGCGTCTCATGAGATACATGTCCGACATTACGCATCGGAATTCATCACTCAGCTCAAAACACGATCTTCAATTTCCCAGGGGGGAGCGTGCATTGACTTGATCCCGCGACTTGAAATCCTCGTCACCAAGATCATCAGTAAGCTCATATTCGGCGAGTCATTTGCGCTTCCGCAAAATGATGAGTCCCAAATGGGGCAGTATGGAGTCTTCTGGGTGCTCAAGAACTATACCTTTACTCGTGAGATGCTACGCTGGCCGGGCATTTTCAAGCGCGGTATTTTAGCACTCATGACCGACAGACCAACATCCTCCGATCATGCCATGTCGCTGACCCACCAAGCGGCAGAGAAGCGCTTTGGAAGCAATCTCGACGGGTTTGATTTTGTGTCTTGCATGCGAAAAGGAAGCTCCAAGTTTAAGTCAGTGATGTTTGCCCATGCTCACGAGTTCCCCCCGCGTCCCTTGACCGTCACTAACAGCTAGCAGCATGTCTGAAGGAGAGATCAGAGTAGCGACGACGGCATTCATCATTGCTGGCAGCGAAACAAGTGAGCTTTGATCATAGAAAGCTCTGCCAAATTGACGACTCGTAACTGACTCGACACCACCAGCCGCAACAGCAATCGCCGCTACAATCTTCATACTGTGCAAGCATTCTGCAGTGTACCAAGATCTTGTGCACTCCATTCGCTCTGACTTCCCCCTTGAGTCGGACATGACATTGGGCAGATTGCAGCAGCATGAGCTCCTCAACAATGTCTTGCAAGAGAGCCTTCGGTTGTATCCCCCGGCTCCAGATAATCTCTTCCGAAGGACCAAAGATCACGGAAGCGTAGTATTGGGGCAGGCTCTACCCCCTAATACAAGCGTAACGATGAATCCGTGGGCTGCCAACACATCACCATTGAACTTCCACCGACCGACTGAAATGTTGCCCGACAGATGGGCAACGCCTCGTCCGGAAGAGTTTGATGCTGACGAAAGAGATGTGTTCAACCCTTTTGGCGTTGGCCCGAAGGACTGCTTGGGCAAGAGGTCAGTACCCCATTCTGCGGCTCGCACGCCACATTGCCTAGTCAATCCCGCTGACGATAGCATAAGTCTGGCATGGATGGAGTTGCGAATCATCCTGGCCTATTTGGTGTGGCACTTCGATTTTGAGCTCACACCAGACAGCGAAAGATGGATGGACAATCAAAAGGTTTTCATGTTCTGGGAGAAACCGGCTTTGAAAGTGGTGGTCACGGATCGATAGGAATAGGGCGCAAATGAAATCTTGGGAAAATTTCCACTGCCAAAAGAGCAAAGACATGGTCACAAATAATTCGCAACGTCTGGTATATTCCGGACCCAAAGAGCCATAAAATCTGTCGCCAGGGCTTATCGAGCAAAGCAAAGCCACCAAAAAGCTTTGCCGTCCAAACCAAGCGTCGGAGCCATGCACCCCGCGTTTAGTTTCATGCAAGGGGGTGGCTTGGCAATCAGCGGTCTTTATTGGTGGCAATTGAGATCAACGACTCTTCCAACGACACCACAACGCCTTGCCGGGCGAATAAAAACGCCCCGGAATTACCACGCGGGCGTCAGTTGTGCTGTGAACATGGTGTATCGGCTGGCCACCCCTCCATGAAGGCTGACGCATGAGACAGCAGGCTGACTTCCTCATTACCCTGGACAATGATCGAGGCCTTTGCTGTGAAGATCACTTGATGGTCTTGTTGATAGGCCGATCGATCTGCAAAGTGGTCTGCATATGTACGTGTATTGCTACCATACTCGGAGAGCCTCAAAGATCTCGTTTTTCCACAAATCGGAATCGTGCACCAGGGCGATGTATCCCTGACAAACAATCCGAGCTGCTACTCGCAAATATTGTTTCTGCATGTTTCCTGCATGTATGCCGGTCTGCTACTTCAATAACAGACCGGAGCGTAGCTTGGTCCATTGATGTGAAAGCACATGTGAGCAAAAGTCTCATCAAAACGTGGCAGCATCATTTGGAGGCGAAACAAGGACTGGCTAGCGGCAGCCACCACAACAGTGTGCATCAGTTGCGTCGACAAGACTGGTGGAAATGATTGTTAACACAATTTTCCTCTGTAGTTATGGCGAGGAGGGGCCTGAAGAACAGATGTTGTGCTTCCGAGCCACTCTCAGCGCCTCCGCGATGTGATTGTATGTGGACTCGGAAAACGCGTATATAAATCGAGCTTCCAGCCCTGGAAGCCTCTTAGTTGATTATCCTGTCAAGCAGAGTCAATAACGAACCTCAAAGTCAAGCAGTACTCAGCTCTTCACATAAGCACCGCCAAGATGCGCTCACAAGTCATTCTAGCCTTCATCCCGGCGGCCCTTGGCTGCCTCAATGCCAATACCAACAGCTGTGCCAGCTTCATCAAATCCAATGTCGCCACTGCTTCCGCCTTTTGCGCCACCTTCACGCAGAGCACGGTGACCGCTACAACGGCCCTTCCGGCCTGGGCCACGCACTGCTCTCGGAAGCCTAACCTTATCTCTGCCGAGTGTTCGTGCCACTACACGGCCGGCGGCGGCGGCGGCGGCCCTACCCCTACTGCAGCTCCGACCACGACACTGCGCACGAGCACCACAGCTGCAGGAGGTGGCGGTGGGGTGGTGACGCCCCCCTCAGGTGTGACGACCACCCTGCCCCAGTCCTCAGGTGCTGTGTCTTCCTCGGTTGCTATCACGGTGACTGCCTCATTCGACGGCGGCATGAAGAACTACGACCGATGGCGTAAGTGAACCGAACGAGGCTGATACTCTCGACGAATAAACGCTGAAACAGACAAGCCCGAGTTTGTGCCGAGCAGGACGAGACCGGCGAGAAGGATGCCATGTTCGTGCTTGAAGCCGGTGCTACGCTCTCCAACGTGATCATCGGCCCCAATCAGGCCGAGGGTGTGCACTGCAAGGGCTCTTGGTATGTCGCAAGCACCCCCCAAATCGAGATCCTTCCACTGACCTTTGCCTAGCACTCTGTGAGTCACCTGAGGATTCCCCAGGCAATGTCCTGTAAACTGACCGATGTAGGATCAACGTTTGGTGGCAGGATGTCTGCGAGGATGCCCTGTAAGCCCCCTTTTAACCCTCTTCGTGGAGATTGAGCTAATGAAACCAGCACCATCAAGCAGTCCAGCGGTACTTCGTACGTAATTGGCGGCGGTGCTTTCAAGGCCTCCGACAAGATCTTCCAGTTCAATGGATTCGGAACACTCGACGTCAAGAACTTCTACGCCAATGATTACGGCAAGGTCCTTAGAAGCTGTGGCAACTGCAGCAACAATGGAGGGGCAAGACATGTGATCATGACTAACGTCATCGCCACCGACGGAGGCGTGCTCTGCGGTATCAACACCAACTATGGCGATACGTGTACTATCAAGGACAGCTGCCAGGACAGCAACAAGACCTGTGACAAGTATACCGGAAACAACACGGGCAAGGAGCCTACAAAGATTGGATCCGGCCCCGACAGTACGTACTGCAAGGTCAGTGGTTTCAGCACCACGTGCTAGACCGAGGACCCGACATCTCGAGTCGCCGACGCGGGGGAGTTCCGAACGGGAGCCCACGGAGGGTCTTGTGTTTAGTTGAGCTTGGCAATGAGGGTCGCGGAGTATTTTGCGGCAGGGTCAAATGGTCTAGTTCGTGGAGTTGAGACATTTGACGCGTGCCACCACGCAACCTTGTTAGTAAATGCAACCGGAGATCGAGATTTGATGTTGCGATTAAGAAATGTAACCTGCTCTTTTACCAAGAAAGTGGCATACTCAGCCGCTGGCCTGTCTCATGGTGTCTTACCGAGTCGTGTTGCTTGAGTCGTTTAATGCCGAGTCGTGTCATGTCGAGTCGCGTCAACCTAGCTTGTCATGTCATGCCGTGTCAAGCACGTGTGACTGGAAACATAAACTTAGCCAAGATTGGATGAATGTTGAACCGAAAATTCTCAAGTCGGTCATCGTGATCTGATTGTTCTGTGGGTGTCGAGGTCTGCCACTCGGCTTTTCGGCTCGTAATTGGGAGCGCCATGCCGCAGCGTTGACCGAACTATCAGAAATCACGGAAGACTCTTCCGACTGCAAGCTCCGTCTCGGCACACGTTCACCCATGGCCCGACTCGGATGTTCTCACAACTCAATGCATGTGCAAGTAACGTTGTAGGATCGAAAAAAAAAGATAGTCCGAACAATGGGTTCCTTGACCTCCACTGCGAGCATCGTACTACAGTGGCCAAGATTGTGGCTTGATGTCGGTGGCAAGGTGACGAGTGCGACGAGCCTCCCGTCTTGGTGGATCAGGTCTAGGTCAGGATCCTACGTGTGCATGCGTACGTGAGTGCAGAGGGAGCAGGCCACTTGACAGGCCACTGCCAGAAACTGCCTAGGCATACGTCGAGGCCCACGAAGCAATGATGAGTTTGCAGTAGATCCCCAGATCCCCGATCTATGGATGAGACCAGGGCGTGGCCGGAAAGAGCTAGTAAATCGTTGTTACCCAGGCGTGCCGTGCGCCTGACAGCGTGGCCAGCCTGGAAATGCCCCTATTTCGGGCCAACAACGGGCGCTTTGCAACGCTACTAAAATACAGGTGCCGTCCTGCATACCCGAAAGCCTGGTTCCGCGGAGTGAACCCCGAGGACCGAGATGAGGGATTCCTTGTTGCATCTTGGTCAACACTGTGGCACCCGCAACGACATAAGGTTCGACGCTGCTTGTTGTAGCGCTGCTTAGCTTCGTCAACCTTTCCCACTGGAGAAAGTGCCGAGGCAGGTGGTGGCACTAACAGTCGCGCACAAAAAGACGGCTTGGCGCCCAAACGGTACGACGTGAAAGAATCGTGAGCCGGGATGAGGCGCCGTTGAGGTCTCGACCTCTCTGATGGAGGGCCAGAGGGGTGAGCGATCGTCGGCCGCCGGCCTGGGTGCCCACTTCGGGACGGGATTGTGAGGCCTTCGGCCGGGGCCGACATGGATGTCGTGGAGCAGAAAAGGGGCCGTGTCACAATAGGCGGATCTTCATCCGGTGTCAGGGATGATGACGTCGTAAGGTAGAAACAGACATGCCCCGCGGATGAATGCCAGCAACAGCATGACGGGCAAGTATCTCCAGAAAGACAAGGACTGGCTGCGGCAGTGCCGAAAGATGCTTCAGCTGAACACGTAACAGCCTGCCGTGTCTCGGGATGATGGTCGCTACATTCCAGCTCGGAGTCTTCACCGAAAGGGTGCTTCACCGAGCCTTAGGCTTTGACGGGCTGGGAAGTTCTCCCTGGGCAGAAATTCTGCGACCTGATTACTAAAGACTATTCCTGATTCAGGACATTTCATTGGAACGGCTTCTCCTGATTACCAGTTGGCCAAGCCCAACGAGGCGTAGCGGACCCTGGATTTCTGCCCTCGCGAACGCAATGCTACCCCCCACTGTTTTCACTCCTTAAATCAAGGGTTCCTCACGCGTTTGGCTGATGAATGGGAGAAGCCCGGCTTGCCTGTGGTGCTGGATCGACGCTGGCACTTGTTCTCTCCCATGTTGCGTCTCGCCCGGGGTCGTGACGTTCCAACTCGTCATGTTTCTTTCTGATATTTTGGCCTGAAAGTCGAAGAACACTTACTTTCTGAGTGCTCGGCTATTGTTCTCTATTCTTCAGCCTCTTTGGCGACTTTCGACTACCCTGGGCCCTCACTTACAAGAGATGGGGCATGACTCTTGGCAGCCCTACGCGACATGACAACGCCTGAACAATCGGATTCTCTCCGTGAGAGCCTGAGTCGAGTGATTATGGATCACTTGGCGGAGCTCGACTGGGGCGCCATGGGCTTGCTTTCGAACCCTGTATTGCGAGTCGAGGCATTCCTCCAAGACGGCGATGCTCTACCAACCACCACCCCTGGTCCGTCGACCATGAACCCAGTCGTCTCTGTGAGTCCGTGTCCGCGGGACGGTTATCAACACCATCGGAAAGATCGGTCGACTGATGTTCGCAGAAAACGGTAGATCTATCTGGGTACATGTCGCCGATGGCACAGACGCCGAACTCACATGCAGCAACCATGATGTCGGAACACATTCCCTCACCGACCCCTTTCAGCCAACCAGCTGATCCCGCAACACAACACATCGACCACATGATGTTGCGACAAAGACCATCTCCCACAGTACCCATCGAAGACTACAGTGCACCAACCAACGACTTTAGAAGAAAGGGCACCGGCGGGCTACGACTCGCACGCACTGCCGACGGCCCTCCCGTGCAAGAAGGCCCCGATAGTCAACGGCAGATGCAAATAGCTGGTAACTTCCCCAAACGAGCCAAAGTGCAATCTGAGTCGGTTGTCTTCGTCCCGCAACAATCTTCCCTCGACAAGTTTGTCGTCAGTATCTGGGATCAGATCCACGGCGGCATCAACCTCGAACCACAGAGCCTCCTCGAGCAGTGGCAACTCACAGCCAGCGCCGCAACGGCAACCATCAACAATGGCGGACGTGTGCCGGGATCAGGCCAGCCTGACCTCGGCCTCCTCTCTCCGCCCCCGACGACCACCGACCCATCACTAGCAACCCTTGACACGGCCACCTTTAACCGCAGCAACCTCTTCTGCCGAAAGGTCACGCAGGCCAGCCGTGCCTGTCGCGCCATCGAGGTTATCGTCCAGGCCCGCTGGATCGAGCACTTTGACGCTCACGTCGAAATACTCGCCATCACGAGCCCGGCCCTCTCCCCCACCAAACGCCGCAAGGCCGCCCTCCTCGAAGCTTGTGCCGATTTTGGCTGGTCCGAGAAGGAGCTGCGGAACAAAATGGCAATATGGCGCGGGTACAAGGAAATCAAGGACGCAGGCGGCTGGGCAGCCCTCGTCTTCGCCGGCATGGGCCTCTACCGCTTCTGCAAATACCGCGTCGGCTTCACGCCCGAGTCGATGGCCCGGCTCCGCGCGCTCCGGCCGCGGATCGAGGTCGCCGCCGATACGTTGCACCCTACGTGGCGCCAGCTCCTCATGATCGTGGGTGAGTCGCCGCAGCGCCGGTTCTGTGGCCACCCACACGACTGGGTGGTGCGCCAGGACGGGTCAGACCCCGTGCCCCTGAGGAGCACATACCTAGAGCATGATCCGTTTTTCAGCTTCGAACACCTTGAAGGCAGCATCATCGATGCCAATGCCTGGGGCCCCGAGGACGACCCGCGCTGGATCCCGCCGGTAAGCGCCGCGGCGACGCTGACGGGACAGCACGTTTGCCACTCTTGTGGCCAAGAGCAGAGCGAGGAGCCCAAAGTCAACTCCTGCTATTGCTTCCCGAGCCTATTTGGCTCGGGCCGACGGAGCCCGTGCCCGGTGCAAGTCTATCGAACGACGGATGGGCGAAACAACGGGCTCCTAGCGCTGTGCGCCTTCGAAAGGGGTGCAGCCATCGGGGAATTCGTCGGTCTTGTTACCAAAGACCTGCAGAACCTCGACGTCATGGACAGCTCAACAGGCGTCCGGGGGTACCAGATCTGGCAAGGGAGGCAAGGGAATTATACCCGCTTCACGAACCACAGCTGCAAGGCCAACGCCCAGTTCCAGCACTTTGTGTGGATGAGTACGCAGAGAATCATCCTCGTGAGCAAGGGGATCGAGGCCGGACAGGAGATCACGGTCGACTACTCAGGTAGTTACTGGAGAGGCCTGGACAAGAACTGCCTCTGTGGGGAGGGCTGCTGCCGGTACAAGAGCAGCGGCCATGTGTGACGCCAGCGATCTCATGACATTATTTTCGGCATAGAATATGCTTATGTGTTTCTTCAACAACAGCACTTTACTTCTTGGATGGGATGACCACATTTTTGTTTCCTTTCAGCGTTTTTGCTTGTGAGGGTATAGAGCCAGTCAGAAGAGACAACGATAATGATAGCGGAACGGCCTTGTCTCCTTGTGTCTTCGATGGGTCGTACGAGCCTAATTCACGGTGTTCTCGAGAAAGTACTGATGCGGCGAATGGCAAGGGTATTTACGCACACTGCTACTGTGCTATTGATATCTTATCGGACAGAGATACCGACGCAAGCTCCCCAGAGTCTGGGGACAAGTCCCGCCAATCTTACAAGGATCAAGGAAAAAAAACACGCTTTCACCCCGCACACAGGCATGGCAGGCTAATACGCCTTCTTCGTCTCGTCCAGAGTGGCTTCGGGCACATGCGTCGCGCCGACGCCATCCGGCCCGCTCAGCGACTTGCCCATAACCGCATTGGGCTCATCGTCCGACGCATCCTGCGCGACAGGCGGGCCGGTGAAGTTCTTCCTCGCGTAAGCAAAGTACCAAACGGCGCTGATGAGACCGAAGCCGGCGAAGACGACGCTGGCATAGTTCATGGACGAGGCCGTCACGGGGATGGACACGGGCATGGAGAAGATGACAACGGCGAATACGATCCACACGACGGCGATGCCGTTGATGGCGTAGCCGAACTTGCCGAGCGGGTAGGGCGAGTTGCGTACGACCTTGCGCCCGCGGATCATGTTGACCAGGACAGGGACGCAGTACGAGGTCGACAGGCAGATGGTGGCGACGCCAGTGAACGAGTTGAAGGCGGCAGAGGAGCCGAAGAAGATGAGGCCAAGAATGCAGTCGACAACGGTGGACAGGGCGAGGGCCCACAGGGGTACGTCGAGCTTCTTGTTGACCTTCATCCAGAGGCGGTAGCCAGGGATGGCGCCATCACGGGCAAAGGCGTAGGTGCAGCGCGAGGCGGCGGTTAGGGCGCCCACGCCAGCGAAGAACAGGATGCCCAGGATGAGGAAGAGGAGGCAAAAGCCACCGGCCTTGGAACCGGTGACGGTGGTGAAGAGGAGACCAATGGGCTGGCCGTTCTTGACGCCGAGAAGCATCTGAATGTCGGGCAGTACGAAGAGAAGGGGCACGAGGTAGAAGATACCAGTGATGCCGGCAGCGACGACAGACAGAACGATGGCCCTGGGTACCTGGCTCTCCGGGTGCTGGACTTCCTCGCACATGGAGGCGACCATGCCATAGCCTGTCAGGGTGTATGCAGCTAGGGATTTGTGTCAGTTGGGACGGAGTCAGAATGTGCAGGGGGGGAAAGCGGTAAGAAGGCCTATGGAGGACCAGGAGAAGGGGGCTGCACATACGCTGGAGCAACCCGACAAAGAAGGACCAGGCGGAGGGCCAGCCGCTGGCGGAAGCATCGTAGTGAGTAAAGACAAACTCGGCTGATCTGCGCTGATCTGCCGTCGCCAGTAGAGTGACTAGGATGATGACCACGCTGGCGCCCGTCCAGTAGATGCAGACCTTGTTGATCAGGTCCAGGTGCCTCGACCCAAATGCATTGACCAGGGCACAGACGAGCATCACGGCCCAGAAGGCCAAGACAGTTTGCCACTCGTTGGGCACAAAGTCCTCGTCAAAGATGGAGATGGCGCTGAGCACGAGCTGGGCGCCAGAGAAGTTGATCGACAGCGTCACGGTCCAATTGCCCACGAGCGTCAGCCAGCCGTCGATGAAGCTGACAATCGGCGCCCACTCAGGCGTACTCAGCATGGCGGACCAGTAGTAGACGCCGCCGGCGGTAGGGTAGACGGCACAAATCTCGGCGAGAGAGGCGGCGATGCAGCATGAGATGAGCGAGACCAGGACCCAGCCCCAGAGCACGCTGACGGCCTGACCGGTCGTGAGGGTGATGTACATGGTGGTGGACAGGCCGAAGGGCACAGCCATGATGGCGAAGGACATGCCGAGAATGCTGATCATGCTGAGGTTGCGCGGGAGCTCACTGGTGTAACCCAGCCGCTCGAGGGCCTTCTCGGCGCTGGCGCCATTGCGATCGCGCTCCATGGTGTTGTGACGTGTGCGCTTCGCTTCGACGGCTGAGAAGGAAGGTCGTGTTTGTCTTCGACCCTTGGCGATGAGGGGATTTGTGTCACCACAGGCGAGATTCTCGGAGATGTGGTGGACGGTTTAATCAGTTGGTGTGGAGGAGGAGGCGTGAGAGGGTGAGTGTATCGCAGGCGACTACCGACATGCGCGCTGAGCTAGAGGCAAGGTACCTTTGATCCTGCGCAGGGCCAAGACGGGAGGCGAGAGGCGAAACGGCGCGATGGGCTTTTCGACAAGCTGATAGAAGCTCCCTACGTCAGGAACGAGAACAGCGGCAGCAGCAGCAGCAGCAGCAGTAGCAGGAATGATGATGGCACGCGCCCGAGATTTGACACAAGAAATAATGCGCAGCCACGAGGTTTGTCTAGACTAAAAGACCGACTACAGAGAAGGGCATGCGGGGGGAGACACGTCTCACGAGACCGTCCCGAGGCCCAGACCTGGGACTACCGATAACAGTAACGCCAGGTACGTCATGTATCGCAAGGAAGAACCAGGAAGCGATTCAGCTCGCGTTCGTGCGCGGTCAGCTCCGTGACCAATGGCCTAGGCGAGAGTGGGCGAGATGTGGGTGAGATGGGGGTGAGACAGGTGTAGAGAGCCAATTGCAGAGCCCAATCTAGTGAAGATCCGTGATGGAGCTGGCGACGGCGTCCCCGACTTGCCGAACGTCGGCCGAGTCTGGTTATCACGGACCCCTGGACTCTGGGGAAGTTGGGGAGATTGAGTCGCACCATCTCCAGATAGGGGAGATATGCTGCCTGAAAGCGCCGAGATAGGAGGGGTCTATCTGTGTCTTTGGGTACGTGGAGTGGCCCTTAAAACATGGCTATCTGCCCACCGTGATAGGGGGGTGTTTCGTCGACTGACTCGAGAGGTGGTATTAGGCATCAAGACGCGTAGCCGAGAGGGGCACAGAACACGGCCAGGGGAAAGGGGACAGAACATGGTATGAGGAAAGGGGACAAGAGAAGAGTGTTACACGGGGGAGCATGGGGAGCGAACGGCGAATGAGGACAAAAACGAAAGAGGAAAAATACCAAGCTGCTGTGCCAAGTCTGCTGTGCCTCAACTCAAGGGAGCCCGTGACGCGATGCTAGTTCATGCACTGCAGGGCTGGTGCTCCCGCGTCGAAGAATCAAGAACCCGATGAACCATTCCAGGCCGAAGAGCCAGACCAATCGGCAGCCTTCGACATGGTCGTGGCCTGACTGAAACCTTCTCGAACGTATTCTCTTGGCGATGAAGTTGCATCAACCTTTGAGGCGACTGACAGGCCGACGGCTTTGTTTTGACAACTGAGCGGAATTCCACCAGGTCACGGGGTCGAGCAGGGGACAGTGAGGCATCCTTCCAGTCGATCCTCAAAACACCGTCACTTCATTCGTCCGTGGCGGCGGTCCGCGTATGTCGCCGCAATGCCAAGTACAGCTTCACAGCCCCGTGCCGCAGTCTCCAGTCTGACGCCTGTGACACCTGAGCAGCCATGCAGGGAGCGAGCCATGGCATCCATCTCGTGTCATTGCATCCTCTTACTTAATGGCGTCACGCCCACCCCCGCATTCCAACGTTGACCCCGCGCGCGCGCGATAAGCTCGCGATCAGAGAATCATCACGATCGATCAGCCCTCCGCCGAACATGGATCATCACCACAACGAAGCCCCGCCGCCCTATCCCGGGCACCCCTCAGAGCAGCATGAACATGAGGATGCGCAGAGCGCCCATGCGGCAGCACCCGCGCCCGCCTACGAATCTCTGAGCCTGACGCCACCGACCGACGACAAGAAAACCCGCAACGCCGTTCAATCCACCGCAGATCCCCTGCGACAGCAATCATCGTCCAACGTCGGAGCCTCCTCCTCCTCCTCTGTCGATCCTTCACCTGCGAAATCCTCCTCCAGATCGCCACTCTCCTTCATCAAAGATGCATCCCAAGCCTACAGCGACCGAAAGCGCGAGAAAGAAGCCAGCAAGAAGGTCGACTTCTACGAGAAGCACTACGGCTTCGTGCCGAAGAACGTCCTAACGGAGGCCGAGTGGAAGAGGATACGGAAGGATGCAGTCAAGGTCAAGGCGCCGACTAAGGTTCAGGCGAAGGGATACTTCAACTGGTGATAATCAGGGGGGAGTGCAGGGTTTGCTGCAGGGCGGAAATTGCGCCTAATTACCGTGCGGATTCCACGGAAACGAGGCCTGCATGTGAAGACGACTAGATACCAATGAAACCAGTGGAATATGAACGCTGTCTGTTTTGTCTGATGCTGTTATCAATTGAAAGCCTCGCGCTATGAAGCCAGTGATGAACCGGCTCGTGTCCCTTCAACCAAACGAACTAGCCTCCATAATCCGTATTTAGCTATGTTGTCAGAATCCTCAACGCAGATCTAGATGCCTCAACTGCTCATGGGAGAGGGCAAGGCTCCGCATGGCATCCATGTGAAAATCTTCAATTTTCGCCACGGCGTCGGCAAAAACATTGCATACCACATGCTTCGTGCGTTGGCGAAGTGGCCCTCCCTCCCTGAGCGCTACCATGAGCTGCCGGACAGTTCCCCTGTAATCATCTGGGTTTTTGAGGTAGTTGAAGACCGGATACCTGTTGAGGAACTTCCGGAAGCCTCCGAGGAGGATGGCTGAGCAATATTCCTTGCCCGCCGGGGTCGAATCTTCCTTCACGCAGCTCGAAGAGTCGAGGAGTGCCTGCTCCATGTTGTTCAAGGTCTTGAAAACATTGGCGATAATGTCGGCACGGACTCGAATAATCAGGTCTGAGACGAGGCTTGTTATTAGCGGTGATACAAAGAAGAAAAGAGGTGATGCCTGAACATACCAATGATGCCCATCATGCGGGCATTGTACATGTGTCCTGTCAGGACCACATTCGACGGGCCCACCACGTCGCCTTCAATGCAGAGGAATGAGTCGTTGACAATGCTTCTCACGCAACACAGAAACAGCTTGGCGTCTCCGAGCTCCCATGCAATGAGGAGGACTCGGTCACTGTTGGGTATAAATGCAGAGGGATTGCTGACGTCTCCGCGTGTGTCCTCAGAGATGACCACAGATTGATGAACACCTGAGTCCATATCCCCACTAGCTAGTATGTCAGTGATGGCCATCAAAGGGCTTAGGGCCAGGGAGAATGCTTACGTTGCGGTCCACTCAGTGCTCGCCTCTTCGGTGTTGCACGCGGATGTGCCTGCCCGTGAAGGCGGAGTACTTACCGACGTGGCAAGCCTGGAGCTTTTAGATGCGGATGCGGGATCTTCTTGAAGCTCGTCATGTTTGCGCTTGCGTCCTGCCTTGTGCGAAGATTGAGAGTGTTGGACATCTGTTGAAGGCACCCCAGCGGTTTGTTGGATCTCTGCCAACCAAGCAGGAGCAAATTTCGTTAGGATTGAGCCCATATGGAAAGAGCTGATGGAGCTTGCGATATTGTAGAGGAGTTCGAGGGAAACCTTTGTCGGAACCCGATCATACTCAAAGTGGCAAGCATGGAGAATGATTCTCATTGCTGGGGGGTGAACGCTAGGCAAGACAATAGAAAGCTTGCCGGTACCTGAACCATGGGGGCTCGATACATACGTAGCAGGGTGTGGGAGGATCTTGTCCCATTCTGCGGACGTTGAGGCTAGGGCCCCAGCATTGAGCTCGAAGTATTGTTTGTCGGGACCCTCACCTGCCACAATACGCACGTCGGCCCGGTCGATTGGACCGAAAGTCGTCGTCTCGGGGGGCGGGATCTCGGGTTGGGAAGGGTTGGAGTTCTCCTCGTGCTTCACTGAAGGCGACCGCTCGGCTGTGGGTATCTCGGTGTCCTCTGTGGTGGACGGTGGTCTGTTCAGGGGTGACTGCTGATTTCTAGCATCCACAGAAGCAGACGCAGACTGGGAAGGACCACGGGGTGATGTTGGCTCCTGTTCAGACTTTGGTTCATTCTCTGGTGAATCCATAGTGGGGGCGAAAAAGGGAAAGAATGTGCTGGGGGTCCGTGATGCTTTGGATGCCGGCCCAGTCTAGGCGTTGAGTTGTTTGGCGAAACGAATGCGTTATCTGCTCCTGTCAGAAGAAAGAAGTTCAGGTCTGACAAGCCGCGAAGTCAATGCAACAGAAGTGGGTTGGGGAGTGGCTAGAAACCTAGTCTCCTATTCATAAGGAGAAAGTGTAAGGCGGCCGTCGTCCATTGGAGAGCGCACCTTCCTCGCGAAGACCGCGGCTGCCTGGCCTTCGCAGCATGGTGCTGCGGCAAGAATAGCAAGACATCTTGAGCTGAGACCAAAAGGGCTTCCCTCAAGCTGAAGAGTGCCTCAAACCCGGGAAACACCTGTGCGAAGTCTAATCAACTTATATTGTCGGTTCGGGCAGCTTAGGCGAACAACTATTCCGCAGATGGGGAGCAGTTGGGCATGGCGTGTATCATGAAGGGCACGTATGCATATTAATTGACGTGCACATTAACATGTTCGGAGCAGCGTAGCTATCATCAATATTTGGATAGTCTCAGCTACCGTGGAGGCCCGAAGTAACCGGCTCAATGTCAGGTTCTGGTCAACGTAGAACCAATGATGCTTTCACCGCCCACCGCCCGCCACCAAAATTTAGTTGAAAACTGACTTCAATCCAACTTACACCATCGAGACGGCTTGTTGCGCTTTCTTGCAGTGGTTCGGTTCAACCCCATCATCTCGGCCTGCGCAGCTATGTAGGCCTCGTGTCGACCCAAAATGCTGCTGACCTCGGGCCTCCCAATGCTCATGACCTTATCCCGCATCGACTCAATATGAATAATCAATTCGCAGGGTTTAAAGCACCGGCATCTTTTGGCTTTCGGCTTGCATTTACACGCTCCATGCGCTGTAGTGAAGACTTTCAAGCCGGCCACGAACTGTCGTAAGTCATCTAAGCTTCCGAAGGTGAAGTCCTGCTCAAGCTTCGGCAGTGAGGTAGACCAGCGAGCAGCCTCCTGTTTTTTTAAGCTGTGCAAGACATTTGTTTCGCAGTTCCAGGTTTTGGGATCAGTTCTTCCAAAAGGGCAAATCTTCGTCGTCTCCAGGCCTCCGACGGTGTCGTGCCAGACGTTCAGAATGTCCTGGATGTATTTCGCTCTAATGTCATCGATATCATCTTCGAAATCCATGGTCAGTTATAAGGGCCAAATTATCATGCAGATTGGGATCGTCACTTACCGGGTACGCCGGAAGCTTCAAGGAGCTCGTAGTGGTTCAGTTCGAATCCTCCGCTGAGTCGGAGCACGCCGCGAGAATCGCGAATGCTGGAGCAGACCCAGCGATCCACTGCCGCCCTGAAAGCTGTAGCGTAGCCCAGTTCATAGGAGATGCACATTAGCTGGGGTGCATGGGCAGGAAGTAGCCTCGCGATGAAGTCGATCCACCTCCCCTGCCAATCCTTGAGGTACTTTGTCAAGTCGTACTTCTGAGTGATGACCAAAATCTCGTAGAGTTCCGAGGAGGTGACGAACGAAGGAATGAGGCCTCGTTGCTGATGGATGATGGCAAGAACAGTATTCATTGCGTCGGGGTCGTCGTCCGGGAGCTGAATGATCCATTCGGTCTTATCAGAATGAGTGAAATTATTGATGGACTCGGCAAAGCGGCCAAAGAGCATGGCTGACCATACTGGGGATGCTTGGCCGAGGGTCTGCGAAGAGACGACGAAGTGTTGTGCAGCATGTCCCCGTTCTGCACCAACGTGTAGTCTGAGATCACCGCCAGGGTGGAAGACCCTGACGGTTGCTGCTCGACTTGTGGACAGGGATTCCATGATCAGTGCCGTCAAATCGGTAGCCGCTTAGGAAGGCCTTCGTCAGATTTGCTTACTGGACGGGAACCTGATCTGCTTCTTTGGTTGCGGTAGGCTGTGGATGGAGAGAGTTTCTGACAAAAGTTGAATTTGCTGTCAGAGGGCAAGAATCCAAACATTGAACACATTTTGGTAGGTACAGCTTTTGGGGAAGGTGCCTCGACTGTTGGGGCCTTGGCTAGCTACTTCATTGCTCGAGTGAGGCTCTTTCTTGTGAATCAGTTTTCTGCAAAACAGAAGGAGCCAGCCAGTGGCGATACTATCCATCCGAATGGGAAAATTAGAGTGCTCTAGAAACACACTGTGTTGTCATCACATCCTGGCAATGATCACGAGACTATTCTCTCATCATGCATAGACATGAACTGATGCATTTTCTACTATCTACTTTATGCTCCAAGGGTATCACAACATCAATCTTGAGTGCTCAGACTGGGCCCTCGGATTAATTCGGAACCTCACACGAAGGCAAATAGAACTGAGGCTCTACGATCACCAGCCAGCCAATGAGTAATGCTTCAGATTCATCATCAGCAGCCGATGCATGCGACAACGTGGCATCTGCAAAGCGGTAACTGCATTGCCCCATTGTGCTCACTTTATTTACTTTAGGTAGCTGGAAGCGCTGTGCCCCGCGTTGACTTTCTACTTTAGGCTTGGGGATCACAGAGTATGTACTGCCGACTGGGTGCTGATAAATCCGATGCAACCAATCTACCCCACGTTGACGTTGTGGAACGTCATCGGACTCGCAGCTTCACGACTTGAAAATCGAGTTCCTCAACAACAACGTCAAGTTACGAATTGATTCTTTTCTCGAGCCAAAAGCCTCCGCATCCATCGCAAATCATTTCAAAGAAATCTTTCGCCATCTCAAAGTCAAAGCTACACGTTACCATGGAGACCAAGAATAACACGCACATGAAGGCCGTACGGGCTACCGAGCTGAATAAACCATACACAATTACCAACATCCCAATTCCTTTGGCCTCCGACATGGGCTCACACGACATTCTGCTCAAGGTCGCTGTTGCATCCTACTGCCATACGGACGGTCTCGTCGTGGGTGGAGCTTTTGGAACATCCTTCCCTTGCACTGCCTCCCACGAAGGAGCAGGCACTGTCGTCGCCGCCGGCTCCTCCTCTGGGTTCAACGTTGGTGATCGCGTCATGGCCGGCCAGCCGCTACATCCTTGTGGTCACTGTGGGGATTGCCTAGGGCCTGAGTCCAACCGACAGTACTGCCCAAACCTTGAGGGCCACGTTGGTGTCCATGTCGACGGATGCTTCGCAGAGTACGTGCGGGTAGATGGCAGGCACGCTGTGAAGCTTCCAGATGAGGTCTCGTTTCTGCTTGCCGCACCCCTCGCCTGTGCCGGGAAAACCGTCTGGCGTGGAGTGTTGACTACTGGACTGGAGACTGGGCAGTGGCTCGCCATCGTAGGGTCAGGAGGTGCGCTAGGCCATCTGGCAATTCAGTTTGCCAAGGGCCGCGGGCTGAAAGTGATTGGCATCGACGCTAGGGACGAGGGCCTCGAACTTTCCAAGTTTTGCGGTGCCGATGCTGTCATCGATGTACGAGCAGGCAGTAAGACTGTGGTCCAAAAGGTCCAGGACCTGACTGGTGGCCAAGGAGCCGACGCAACACTGGTTCTCTCGGACGCCGACCAGGCAATGGCGATGGGGTGTGCTGTAACGAAGATGCACGGCCTGGCGGTTGAGATAGCCCAGCCGGAGCAAGTGAAGATACCTTTCGCAGAACTGGTGTTTCGCGATATAAGGGTGAAAGGAAGCCTTCTGGCATCTCAAGAGGAGAGCCGGCAGATGGTCGAGTTTGTAGCGAAAAAGGGGCTACACTTGGAAAGTAACGTCTTTCATGGGCTGGACTCGGTTCATGAACTTGTCGATTTGGTGCACTCAGGCAAGATGAAAGGCAAGGCAGTGATGATTGTAGATCAGACACAGGTCGATAGGGAGAAGTCGGTATAGGCGATGGCAATCGAATTAAAGACCCTGTCTGCTCAATGAATCTGACCCTCTCCTACCTCATCGCTACTTTGTGAGGTACATAGTCTGTTTCTGGTAAAGACTATGAATGTGCTAGGCCTGCCAGGTTTGCAACCCATCATCGTAATACTTGGGACTCGGTGCTCACACCGTTAAGGAAAAGATCATAGCAGAGAGAATTCACGTGGCATGAACAGATGTGCGTCAAAACAGTGGTACTGCTACCTCCAACTCCAATCAACCCCAGCTATCCTATCCTTCCTCCAATCCAAACTCCGACACCTTAGATACATAAAAGCACACTTGTGTAGCACACTCATGCGCACTGCGTGATGGTCATGACAACGGCGGCAGGCGGCAAGCAAGCGCTCTCCGTCGCCGCAGGCGCAGCCGTCACCACAGCCCCGCTGCCCGCCGCCGCAGTGGGTGTGGCAGCAGCAGCGCCGCCGACGAGGATGTTGTTGAACGCGTCAGCGGCGGCCTGGTTCTGATCCGCGGCGACAGCAGCGGCGCTCGCCTGGGCGCACGAGGCCTGGACCGCGGTGGGCGCCTTGCAAGAGTCGCTCAGGCGCTGGCAGATGAAGCTGGCGATGATGCCGATCTTCTGGGCAGAACCGTGGCCAAAGTCGTTGAGGTTGTTGGGGATGAAGGCCTCCTCGGTACGGCCATCAAGACCGGCAGCGAACTTGATGGAAGGGTCGGAGCAGGTGCCAAAGTCGGCAGCCTGGCGGCGGAAGCGGAAGAAGCGCTTACGCAGGGAGTTCTGGGCGCGGCACTGGGTGTTCTGGGTGTCGCAGGGGCCGACGCCGCCGGCAAGCTTGCCGCTGTTGGCGGCGTTTGCGCAGGCGTTGTGCTGGATATCGCAGGAGCGACCAAGGGCGGCGCCAGCACCGGTGAAGGTGTTGCCATTGACGGAGAAGGGACGGTCACCGGCTGCGCTGACGACCGGGGGCGGAGCACCACCGAGAGTGCCAGTGAAGGCCTGGATGTTGGCTCCGGCGAGGGTGGACGTCTGGACAGCTGTGGCGGCTGGAGCCAGGCTGGAGAGAACAGAGGAGACCGCAGTGGCCGCAACGGTAGTGGTGATGACGGTGCAGCTAGGGGTGGCAGCGGGAGCCGGGGTCACGGCCGGGCACTCAATGGCGCTGGTCGCGTTGGCAGCGGGCTGAGCCGCGGGGTCGGCGGTAACAGCGGGATCAGCGGCGGCAGGGTCAGCAGCAACTGTGGCGTCAGCGACGGGGAGACCAGCAAAGTCTATGTGGGTCGCCTTGAGCTCGCCAGTGCCGGTGAAAGTGGGAGCGATGCCCTGAACAGCGGCATTGATCTCGTCGGGGGTAGCATCCAGGAGGAGAAGACGCTGGGTGAAGATGCAGCCAACGGGGTCATCGGCGTTGTCGCACGAGTTGCCAGCGCCGGTGTTGTCGTTGAGGTCACCAGCGACGAAGGTACCACTCTCGAGGGCGAGGAGAGGGTCGCCGCCAATGAGAGCAAGCTGCTTGGCCAGAGCGAGAGTGATGGCCTTGTTGCCGGCCAGGGCACCAGGACCGGCAGCGTCCTGATGCTGAGCAAATGCACCAATCTCAGGGTTGACGGGGGGGTCAGTGCAAGCCTTGCTGACACCGCCAACGGAGCCAGTGTTGCGCTCGATGGCCTGGAAGACCAGAGCAGCGGACATTCCACGGATGTCGCCAGCGGCCTTAGCGTTGGTGAAAGCCTGGTCAGCGGTCTCCTGCTTGAGACAAGCGAGGTTGGTGACCTGGCCGGCGCCCTGAGCGGCGGCAGCATCGCCGAGAAGGCCGAAGACGGGGTCCGCAATGCCTTTGGGGTTGTCCAAGTTGAGGAACTCGCGCGTGGTCGTCAGGAAAATCTCGTGCGAGTGCTCCTGAGGAACCTGACGCTTGAAGATGTTGCCACGGCGAGCGTGGACGTGATGATGGGCGGGGCTGGCGGTAGCCATGCCGAGGAGGCCGAGGGAGAGGATCTGGAACTTCATCTTGTCGAAAGTGTGTTGTCGAAAGTTGCAATGGGATAATAGTAAGAGTAAATCTGGTATGGCAAAATAGAAAGACCGTCCTGATGCAGTCAAAAGAAGGTGGTATCAAGCAATAGGTGCACTAGGCAAGGAATGGAAGAGTTCACAGAACCCGAGAAAAGAAAGACTTCGAACGGAGAAGAGAGAGTAGTATCTCAAAGAATGATAGACGACAAGGCGATGGTAGGCTGAGGAAAGAACAGACGAAAAGACCGGGAGATCACCATCCATTATATAGCCAGAGGGCAAGGATGAAGCAGATCAGATCCCTTGGGCAATTGCTTGATTCCCACGAGCCCTCGCCTCGATCGCTTTCCCCATCTGGTACTACCTCCCCCTCGGATGTGTTCCAGCGGCGGTGAGTGACGCAGGCCTGGCGCTGAGACTCGGCTACCGGCAGCGGCGAAGGCGAGAGTCATTTGACCTGCGCCGGTCCAGGAGCAGGAAAGTTCGCGATCCGAAGACACGGGATGGCTGTCAAAGGGGTTGGTAGGGCGCTATCGAAACGTCCCATCTGACATGTGGCGCACGTCAGGGAGGCATTGAGGGAGGGGATCGGGGCCACGCGAGGCATCTGGACCGGTCCGACTTCCGAAAGCAGAGGCGCCATTCTCAAAGCAGATCATCGTCATGGCATTCTGAGCTCTTCGTCGCCGTGTCAAGCGCGGACGGGTGAGAAGAATTGAGCGAGAAGCGAGGCCGCGCGGTTGGTGTTGAAGGAGTTGAGGCGAAGATCAGACAAGGCGAGCCTCAAGACGGTTTGGGCAGGGGTTGCACAGGCTGCGCCCCACCCATCTGATGCCAAGAGACTTTTCCTCCAATGAGGGTGCTCTCCTTGGCGCACGGCCAATCGTATCGTCCGGGATGACCCTGGCA
The DNA here is from genome assembly GCA_002851705.1 of Verticillium albo-atrum. NCBI lineage: Eukaryota > Fungi > Ascomycota > Sordariomycetes > Glomerellales > Plectosphaerellaceae > Verticillium > Verticillium albo-atrum. Next base: position 3,779,922 of record NMXJ01000003.1, on the reverse strand, counting down.
TGCCCCACGTGACTGGATGATCAACACGATAGATTCGGTGGGGGGTGGTCAACGGCTTCTTGAATGCTACCTACCTCCACGTACTTCGTGGCATCAGTACGTTCCATCACATCTCTGTCAATTACATGTCTGTCATTCTCGATCTGTCTGCTATATCACAATCCATGCTGCCTCATACAGACCCCTGCGCAGCACCCTCGTCACCCACCAATACGCTGCAGTTTCGCTCCTGTGTCGAGATGGCCACGTCCAGGCCTGGATTCGCTTCGAAAAAGTTGACCGGCTTCAGCCCAACAACCATCTTCTCGCAGGGCATGACCGGCCAGTCTTCAATACGAGGGTTATGAGTCGACCCAAAAGTGTGCCACAGCACGATATCCTCGTTGCGGACCGAAGACGCCTTGGCCTCGGCATCTCGCCTCGCCTTGATCCACGATGCTATACCCTCCCCTCCGAGCGACTGCATCGTGTGCCGCCCCGCTGGAAACAGTTCATCGTCGCTGTGGCGTGTAACCCAAACTGCATGCGCTGCGTACTCCGATCGTCGGGCGTGGTACGACTTGGGGTGCGCAAGGAGTAGCTGGCTGTAGCAGGGCAGCAACTTGAAGCCGATGGGAGTACCTGTGATGGGGTTCTTCTGGCCCTCGTTGACAATCTTGAAGACGCGATTGTTCTGGAAGTCGAGATCAAGGCCTGCTTCCTTTTCAATGACTTGTGACTTTGTTGCATACCCGATGCCGTAAGGGTTGGCGTCGGGATCTGCGTCGTCGTCGTCGTCAAACGGCATGGGGTGTGATTCCTCCACCACCAACGAATTCTGGTGCCCACCAATCGCGGGATCCATACGTAGGCAGAAAAGATGCTGGTGATATGGTGCGAGTGTGCCTGGTGCGACAATCGTCCCGTAGGGTACCGTGTCGCCAATGTTGATAGGTGCCGTCGACATGATGCCAGTCGCCCGCACCTCGTAGAACAGCGAAGCATCCTGCTGGAAGTAGAACAGGAAAAGATACTCGTAGTTGCTAACCGTGATTATTGTTTGGAGCACGAGCACTCTCGACCTCGTCACCACGGCGTTGCCTGTTCGGAAGTTAGTGTGCTTCCATAGGATGCCGTCGTCAATCTCGTGGCAGCAGATGACGTTTGGCATCTTCAGCGGCTCTCCGGCAGCCGTGGTAAGCCAGCCATCAAAGTACTTGATATGTCCAAGGCAATCACAGCCCAGACCGAGGTTATTCGCGTTGACGCCAGCACCGTCATTGCCGAGATCAAATGCGGCTTTTCGCGGATAGGGTGCGCGAGGATCCGAGTACGGGACGAACATCTCGGCGAGCGACAGCCGGTAGAACAGGCTCCGACCATCATACCGAACATCGTGCAGGGTCATTCCTTCACGGTAGTTGAATCCGACACGCATTGTCCATTTCTCCCACGTGATCAGGTTGCCGTTGGTGGCGAAAGAGGGGCCTTCGGGCTGTGATATGACATACGGCCGCGTCGTAGTCCTCCGCTGCTTGATGAAGTCCGGGTGATACTCGCTCTTCTGAGGATCAACGATCTTCCTTCTGTCAAACTCTTCAGGGCGACTGTGGACCTTGTCTTCTGCTGCTGACGGTAGACGATACACATCGGTGACCTTAAGGTCGGGTGATACCTCGGCACAAATCTCCAACGGATAGGCGTAGTAGTTCGCATCCGGATTGTCAGAAAGGCGCATGTAAAACCAACCCTATCATGAATAGTCAGCATTGTGACGGCTCAATGCCATATTAAGAACTCACCATGGTCCATCGCTCCTTCATATCCTTGACCCCGTCCGTGGCATATGCCCACGGCTCGACCACAACACTTGCCCCTTCGGGCAATTTGAGAGTTTCAATTTCCTGCTGCACCCGCTTATCAGCCAGGCACGCATCGCCGACCTGCTGCATGAAAGCTGTGTCGATGTAAGAGTGCCGCCCGTGTAGTGCCTCCTTTGAGGCCACGGACCTCCGGTCGAGGTCGACCACAATCTCGTGGAGCAGCTTCTGAACGAAGACCTGGACTCTTGCCTGCCGAGCCGGGCGTTTTCCTGTTAGGGAACCTTCTTGCTCATCGTCGAGGAAGGCGACCATCTCCTTTTTGGCAGGCTCTGCCAAGGTAATGGCCCGGAAGAAGAGCTTGTCATCCGGCCACAACGTCTTCAAGATCTGGGATGCCTAGGTAAAATACAGGTATCAGAAATTGCACATGCAAGATGGTGATGACGGACCTGGTTGATCTCGCTGGGAGTCAATGGATCGAACGGATGTGGAGACATGATGGTGCTGGGCTTCAAATTCGAAGCTCAATGTTGGGTCTTGAGATACTGGTTCGCTGGTCGTCTTGCAGCCCTGGCTTATCGGCTCACGTTACCGAAGTCGTCTTCGTAGGAAGTTATGTTTCGACGTGGACTTTCGTGCCTCCGGATCTTAACGAATTGCTCAGCACCACGCAGCATCGATTGAGTCAGGTGTCCTGCTGTCTGCGGCAACCCCGCTCCCGTCCTCGGAGCAGATGCAGCCCCGAAGGGCAGGTGGAGCCGGACCATCGGCACGGCCCTCGGCACCGATCCGCTAAGGTGAGGTTTTGGCGATCTCCGTCTCCGCATCGGACTGTGAGGGTGAGGAATGGGCTTGCCTCTCATGAGCTATTCGAATGTGGAATTACCGAGAATCACCCCAATACAAGCCCTAAGATCACCAGATCATTGACTAACCACATATCTCAGACCCCCTATACTCATCTCATCCTTTCGAATGGGCTACATTGCGAAAGTTCACGACCATGTGCTCATCCAGGCTTCAGAGACAATAGTTTTGTCCAAGATGAGGCTGATGTGCAGAAACAGCTTCACCACAGATAGATGTGAATCAATGATCCAACCGAGCAATGATTTGTCGCATATGATGATGAAGACGCGAAGCAGGAACTTAACTCCGACATCGGTCCCCACACTCGGTCGGACCGGCACATTTCCACCTCGGAGACCGAATCTCTGAACCGATGAATGAACGACGATCTAATATGACAATCGTCTCAATGATGACTCGTCACTGATCCTGGGGGAAACGAAAAGTATATTAAATAGAGGCAAGAAACCTTATTGGCATTGGAGATTCTTAATGCGACAACAAACCTTCCGCTCTTCTCGAACACCAAAGCCGAAGATCCATTGACTTTACGTTTCGAGACCAGTGCTCTGACACGCCCGTTCCAATTGCAGACTCTGGCTTCTATCCTGCTCAATTGTGGAGATCAGGATGGGAACTGAAATGAAGAGTTCGGCCAAGCCCCGTGTTGCTGTTCTATTCCAGAACACTGAGCCGCCCATCATTGATGGGACACGAAAGCCAATGAAGCCTGGTGGTAAGTATGTCATTATGATGGCCTCGAGCGAGACAACTGCTGAGAATATTTCAATGACAGGATATCAGGATTCGGGTGCTGATATTGCATACACTCTCAGTCTTCGCAATGATGTGGATGTTGTCACACCGTCGCCAGCAGCCGATCCTCAGGAGCATGTCGGCTGGTGTTTCCCCGACACCGAGGATGGTATCCTTCAAGCAATAGAGAGTGGCGCAACTCATCTCTGGGCGAACACGATTGTGTTTGCTTCACACCCTCTGCAAAGCTCATCAAAAATCACCAAGTACCAGGACAGCATCCGGGTAGTGGGTCAAGGTCCGTTGCTCGTCGAAAAGTACGACAACAAAGATTACGTCAACGATCTTCTCCGCCAAATCGGAGGTTTCACCATGCCGCGAGCCTGGTCACTTCCTTCAGGTCGTATAGAGACCACTGACATCAAAGGCTGTGTGTTCCCGGTTGTCGTCAAGCCTGCCCGTGGCCGCGGAAGCTATGGAGTCAAGGTCTGCCATGATGCATCAGAGTTGATAACTCATGCGGAATCACTGAGAGAAGAAGGCCTCGCTATTGTCATGGTTGAAGAGTACTTGGCGGGTGAGGAAGCAACCGTTACTGTGATGCCACCAACCCCAGACAGACACGACTATCTGGCCCTTCCTGTCGTGACGAGGTTCAATCACCAAGATGGGATTGCTCCGTACAACGGCACAGTGCCCGTCTCCGCCAACTCTCGGCCCGTAGTTGGCTCGGATGACAAGTCTTACGAGATAATATCCAGGGAGTGTGAGCGCGTCGCTCAGGTTCTTGGCGTCACAGGCCCAATTCGAGTAGATGTGAGGCGTTTTGGTAACACTGATACCAGGTTTGCGCTCTTCGACGTCAATATGAAACCAGTAAGTTTCGTTGCACCCATTCTAACTGGTTGACTCCCCAGAGTGTCTAATGAGATTTGCGTAGAATATGACCGGGCCTGGTCGGCCAGGCCGAGATGACCAGGCTTGCTTGACGTTACTGGCTGCATCTGGGCTTGGTTGGGACTATTCAAAGCTCTTACAACAAATACTCGCTACCTCGGTGTCTTTGCGAAAACTGAGAACACTACAGCCGAGGAAAAGTAATTCTTGATGAGATCTACATCCTCTACCACCACGAGCGTCGAGGAGTTTACCAAATGGGAAAGTTTGTTCGCCCCGCTTCCGCGACGGCTTTGAGAACTCTGTTCGCTCGCAACGAGAGTGAGGGTATCGAGGAAGGGTGAAAGATGCGATCTTCTATCGAGGCGTAGCAGGGTATTCAAGTTAGACGACCAACGCTACCCAACTCGTCCAGTATTGACAATATTAGCTGCACACGACCTTGAAGTGGCATGTGGTTGTCATTTCTTGATACCTGAAAATCATATTGATCACTCGAGCTTATTTGAATCGTCAACCTGAAGCAAATGGCCTTGAAAGTACAGCTGTGCTGTTAGTGCTGGGAACACAATTCCAAAGGCCTCCTGGCGTTGTGCCTGGCCAGTCCTGATCGCGGATAGAGCTATTCAACGGAAATCATAAGAAAATGGTAAACAATGCGGGCTGAAAGCCCTAAACTTGACCTGAGAGTTTGGCAGACTGTCCAAGGTACGGGAGCAAGGAATAACAGGCATAGTTGCCAGCTCTGGGAAGATGAGATTTGGATTTTGCGCTCGGAATAGTCGAACTGAGTCCTGAAGCCAATCTTCTATCTACACTACAGCTTTGGCTTCGTCTCTGAAGTCCACCCCATGTGTAAAGAATCGAGCTTTATCATGTTGTACTTCTTGAACACCTCAGCTTCCAAAGCCTTCTGCTGCGCAAGCAACGTCCTTGTGGCATCGGCTCGTCTGCTCTCTCTCCTGCCGAGCTGAAGCATATGTACTTCATCCGGGCCGTCCACCAACCGCATCGTCCTAGCATTGGCCCACATCTGCGCCAAGGGGGTGTCCTGGCTAACGCCTGCACCACCATAGACCTGAATAGCACCGTCCAAGACACGGGAGAGCATTTCTGGGACCAGGATCTTGGCTTCTGCAATCTCCTTCAATGCAACCTTGGCGTTGCCTTCGTCGATCTTGATGGCAGCATTGAGGACCACCAGCCTTGAAGCATCTATCTCTACTCGATTTTGTGCAAGTTGTACGAGTACGAGGCCGTGCTCGTGGAGTAACTTACCGAAAGGCCGTTTTTTGGGGTCATGGATACGAGAAATGACAAGCTCAACTGCACGTTCGGCCTACAGCTTGTTAGTACATGTCGAATTTGGACCTGGTCGATTGACACGACCCCGTGAAGGACGTACCGCTCCAATGCATCTCATTGCGTGATGAATCCTACCTGGCCCGAGTCTTCCTTGAACGATTTCGAATCCTCTTCCCTCGCCAAGAACAAGATTTCTGGCTGGCACACGAACGTTCTCGAAGCTGATATGACCGTGGCCGTGAGGTGCATCATCGTACCCAAAGACTGACAGCATGCGGTGGACTGTGATTCCGGGGGTACGCGATGGCACAAGAAAGACTGATTGTTGGCGGTGTGGGCTGGAGTTCTCGGGGTCCGTCTTGCCCATGACGATGTACAACTCGCATCGAGGGTCGCCAGCACCGCTGCTCCACCATTTCTGCGTAGGGTTACCACGTGTTAGCCGATTGTCTATCGGGAGGCTGGACTTGGATTATGTGTACGCTGCCATTCAAGACATATTCGTCTCCATCCTTCTGCATACTGAACTCGATGTTTGTCGCGTCGCTGGATGCAACATCGGGTTCCGTCATCAAGAACGCCGACCGAATCTTGCCATCGAGCAGAGGCCTAAGCCATTCTTGTTTCTGATCCTGGTTGCCGAACTTGGCCAATACTTCCATGTTGCCCGTGTCGGGGGCGGAACAATTCATCACCTTTTTTACAGTCAGGGTTGTTCAAGATACCATTTACCAGAATTACTCACCTCGCTTGCGATCTGACTCCGGCCAAGCTGCTCAGCCATCAGGCCGTACTCGAGGTTACTGAACGCGCTGCTCTCGCCATAGTGACCTTTGGCGAGGAAAAGATTCCACAAACCGCGCCTTCGGGCTTCGGTTTTCAGGTCCTCCAAGACCTGGGGATGCGCAGCGAACCGATCGCGTGAGTCTCGCCCAAGGGACTGTGCAAACACCGCGTCGGCAGGAATGCACTTCTCATTGACGAATCTTTCAACCTGATGGATGAGTTAGCTGGCACTAGAAGCAGACAGACCGAAAAATATCCTCTTGCGTGCAACTGACCTCGTCTAACGTCTCGCGTGCTTTCTGGCTCACCCTGTTGGCGGCAACAATCGGAATTCTAGCGGAGGCGGCTTCGGCACTCATAGTGAATGAAGGGCGACTGAGTAGCAGAGGGAAACCAAGTAGTCCGTATTCGTGGTGAGATGAAGCTGGACCGAACAATCTCAATGTTTCACTGGCTTTTGATCTCAGCGACAGATGCGGACCTCCATCCAGAGCCTCGGCTTTGGAGCGCTTACGCTAGGAGACGAATGCCTTGCAGACTTGGTGCCAACCGGACCAGTGTCCGGTAAACCATCGGCATTAATCCGAGTGGGCCAGGAGACGTGATCCCTGATAGCATTTCACGGCCAGTCCGCCTGCGAGCGGGATTCGTTTCCCGAGAAGCACCAAAAACATGAAATATTGAATGTGAAACGTCACATTACTTCACGTCTGTAAAGAGTTGATTTTGATTCCAGAGGTATTGAGGGAACTTTTTATTGCGATTATTGCTCGTTTGAACCGTAGTCTGCTTCCATGTTGATCCATCACTGAAGTTGGGGGCTTTTGTAACGCCAATGTCGGCATCTGCATGGCAACAGCCCAGGAAATGTAGTGCCAACAACTGCATACCTGCCGCAATCGGCATCCATGATACTTTCGCTCATTCGATACATGATTGTAGTTGGGTAGAATTGGTATTGCCACCTTGAGTTCATTATGAACATGCTTCCGACAGTCTCTTAAAGCCTGGCACGTACTGGTTCGTCTCGTAAAGTAAGGTGTCCAGTCTTGCCGGCAACCGCTAATAACTTTCGACGCAAAATCTTACCGGCAGGGCTCTTGGGGATCTCTTCGGCAAGCTCAATCTCCTTGATCCACTTGTACCTTGCTCTTTTCGCCTTGACATACTCGAACAAGCTGCGCACTGTTTCCTCCGGTCCATCGTTCGGGGCTTTCAGCACGACGAATGCCTTAGGTCTCTCTCCAGCGCGGTCATCAGGTACGCCGCAGACAGCAACGTCACTGACAGCCGGATGTCCCAGCAATAGGCCCTCAAGCTCAGCAGGTGCAACGCCGATCCCCTTCACTTTGATCATCTCCTTCATCCTGTCGGTGATGGCGAGGAGACCCTCTTCATCAAATCGACCAATGTCCCCTGTGTGCAGAAACCCGTCAACATCGAAGGTTTCTGTGGTTGCCTTCGGGTTGGAGAGGTAGCCCATCGCCATTTGCGGGCCCCGAGCCCAGATCTCCCCGACCTCGCCGACGCCGCAGTCCTTGCCAGTTTCAGGGTTCACAATTTTCGCCTCGGTCGACCCTACTAGCATGCCCACCCTGTCGGCATACTTGTAAGCGTACTTGGAAGGTGGATGCGATGTGATGGCTGAACAAGACTCTGTCATGCCGTATCCTTGCTTGAATCCGGTGCCCGGGAACCTATTCTCGAGTAGGTTTAGAATCTCGCGAGATAGGGGGGCAGCGCCCGACGAAAACCTCCGCACGTGAGACAAGTCGAATTTGTCCACGGTAGATGGCTCGCGCACCATGCGGATCAGGATGGGCGGCACGATCAGAAGCTCCCTGATTTTGTTGTCGGCGACAGTCTTTAGCATGCCCTCAAAGGTGAAATGCGGTAGCACGTAGACATTAGCATTTAGAAGCACCGGTAGATGCAGTTGATGAACAATGCCAGTGATGTGGTAGAAAGGCAGCGCAGCGAGAATTTTATCATGGTCAGAGGGCGTAATTTGCTGGACCTGTAGGCACTGGGCCATGATGTTGGCGTGTGAGATCATGACGGCCTTGGGCAGACCTGTAGTACCACTGCTGAAACACAAGTTTGCGCATACATCCGCGTTGGTCTTGTCGGAGGGCAATTGGTATGAAGGGACCTGTCGCGAGGGTCCCCGGGCTTCCCCTGCGCGAAGAAGATCCTGAAGGCTGGTCTGGTCACCAGAGCTCGAATTGCCGATGAGGAGAACCCTTTCGGGTGGAATTCCGGCCTTCTTCGCCGCCAACAACGCATTCTCCGCGCCCTCAATCGAGGATACAACGAACTTGGACTTGCTCACGCTAAGAGCGTATGCCAGCTCTTCAACATTGTACTCTGGTGATACGCCACAGGCGATGGCGCCCACCCTGACGGCTGAGAGTGTCGCGACAGGATACCATATCGAGTTCTTGCTGTAAACTGTAGCCACGTCTCCAACGGCCAGGCCTCTTTCGGTCACCAATGCCGTAGATAGATGCGTTGTATGTGCCTTGAGATCATGAAAGCTGATGTGTTCGCCGGTGGTAGCATCCGTAAAGCCCTGGATCGGCCGAACAGACGGTTTAGCGAGGCAAGAATGGGCCGAGTCGAAGAGCCATGACCATAGTGAAATGTCTGTTGGTACTGAAAAGCGATGTCAGCACTGCCCGATCATGCATCGCCCGTTGGATCTTACGATCAATTTGCCGCTCTGACTTGAAAATCATGGTTGAGATTCGATCCTGCCAATTCAATTGGTTATGTATCTAAGACGTCAAGGAATGATTGTAGGAACCTAGGCGGCCTGTGAAGCTCAAACGAAATCAAGTTACATTTTGACGTTTTTTGTCCATCGTTCAAGGGATTGAATCCCGTTGCGGTCGGCAATGCACCTGGCGTGGAGCACGACGCTGGGCTGGATGAGGGTCGGCCGAGGCAATCCCCGCTCGAGGACGGCTTGGTCTGCAGGTCGACGGAAGTGGTATCGGTCCGTAGCCGGTGCCGTGCGGGGGATAACTTGGGGTAGTAAGCAAACTCGCAGTCCGAGGATGCTGGCGCCCGCCGAGGTAGAGATTAAAAGGGGGGGTAATCGTTCCTAGAGCATCATACGATGTCATCAAACTTACCTACCATACGAACCGACCTTTTGCTCACAAGTGAATCCATCAACGACCAAAACACGAACAATACAACAACGGAACTCATACATTAAATCGTCCTGCAATGTCGCAAATGCGGTGCGTAGTCTTCGATGGGCCGCATCAAGTCTCGGTCCAGAACCGGCCGGTTCCGCAGATCCAAGACCCCAAAGACATTGTGGTCAAAGTCCGCTATTCAGCACTTTGTGGAAGGCATGAACATCAACAATCGAGTGAAGGATTTCGCTGACAAGTTCTGCATTGCAGCGAGCTCCATGTCTTCAGAGGGCATCAACCATCGGCCCCTGGCTTCATTATGGGTCATGAGTTCACTGGAACTGTTTCTGAGGTGGGGTCAGATGTGAAGAATCTCAAAGTCGGTGACAAGATTGTTAGCCCGTTCACCGTCAGCTGTGGCCAGTGCTTCTATTGCTCGCGAGGGTTCTCATCCAGATGCAGAGAGAGTCTCCTCTTCGGATGTCCCTTGCTTGATGGCGCGCAGGCGGAGTACGTGAGGGTGCCGTGGGCAGACTCAACTGTCGTACGGGCCCCTCCAGGCATCGAGGATCTCAAGCTCTGCCTTATGGCTGACATCTTCCCTACGGGCTTCTTTGCTGCGGAGAATGCGCTAGCCTCCCAAGCTTTCCCTAACGATGCCGTGGTGGTCCTGATAGGCTGCGGGCCAGTTGGTCTGTGTGCCCTTATTGCTGCCCTGGAGTACAAACCGAAGGCACTATTGGCGGTCGACAGTGTCCCATCGCGACTGGGCAAGGCAAAGGAGCTAGGTGCTGAACCTTGGAACTATCAGACCGAAGCCGACAAGCTCGAGACTCGGGTAAAGGACCTCACCGACGGCCGAGGTGCGGACATTGTCATTGAGGTGGTTGGCCACAGCTCTGCGCTGGAAATGGGATTCAAGCTCCTCCGACCTTGGGGAACCATCTCCAGCGTAGGCGTTCATAATGGCGAGATTCCCTGGACAGGGAACCAGGCTTACGGGAAAAATCTGACCATCAAAATGGGCCGGTGTCCTGTTCGAAGTGAGTCGTGTCCTTCATTCTACATCGTTCTTCTGCAAACTGACTGGATCCCTTTCCTCGCAGGCATGTTTCCTCGTGCTCTGGCATTGCTTGAGAAGAAACAACCTCTACTTGAGTAAGTCTGAAGATTTTAAGCATTGCTTGTATTATGCCTTACTTACTCTACATAGCTTCATGACGGATACGATCATGCCTCTTAGCGAGGCAGTTGAGGGATATGAAATTTTTGACAACATGAGGTCGTTGAAAGTTATTTTTGATGCCGAAAAATAATGGCATTTGTTGAATAAACTTGAATCACTCCGAATCGATTTGAACCAAATACACCAAAGCCCGTGATGGTGTGCTACAAAAGGAATGCAAACTTGTGAAATTATCTGGTGCTATGTCCCAACAGCTGCCGTACCATCCAAATTCTTGACACGCCTGCCATTCTGGTATGTTCCGTTCACTAGATACTCCCTTTCCCTGCCTTCTTGAGGCAGCTGGTCCAAAAACCCCCATCTCAACTTGGCTTTCCAACCTGCTTCTCGCCACCCATTCAACGTCGCTTCGGGAAAGAGGGGCAGAACCTTGTCGGCAACAGGATCGTGTGCAATCAAAACCAAGACCTCCTCACTTGCATCCAGAGCTTTGAGGGCATCAATGCTTGCAGTCGCCGCCGGCGGGTCCACGTACCAAGAGTCCTGACGACTGCACACCTCATAATACGGGGTTGTTCTGGCGCTGGCAGGAGTTGGGTGGCAGCAGGTGAAGTTTGACGATGGGTACTCCCGGGGCGGTTCTTCGTATCGGCAAAGGTCATGGGAGTACAGGGTTGACGGCATGGGAACGGAAGTAGTAGGTCGGAAAGATCCTCCAAAGTGGCAGATATCTGCACCAAGGAAGACGTATGAGTCTGTAGTTGTCCGAACAAGTACTGAGATGTGGCCAACGGCGTGACCCGGGGTATTCAGGATATACAAGCTGCCATCCTCGAAGTAGTCCTTTGAATGATAACCGGCAACGATCGGGGTGTCTGAAAACTTCAGCTCGCGAACTTTTCGCCCCTTGAACGCGTTTTCGTGAAGCGGAGAGCTTTGATTGGTAGGATACCCAGGCATGAAGGCATCTGAGAACCCCGGCCCCACGATAAGATCCATGCTGTGCGGGAAAGACGACGGGTCCCCGGTGTGGTCGTAATGGTGGTGGCTGACGATTGCCGCCTCCAGGCTGAATACATCTGTTCCACCTTCGACCAACACTTCTTTGAGGTCCTTATCAACCTTGATACCGGGAACCTTGTTGTCGATGACTTCCGCGATGGGAGCTGGTAGATTCCAGAAATCCTTTTGGCAGCCAAGATCAAACAAGAGCTGCCTGCCAGACTCTTGGTGCTGGATGAGGAAGGCAAAAGTTGGAAAGTTCATAAGCTCGTGGCCCTTGATGGGTGGTTGGACCAAGGTGTCAGCTGGTACTGTCAGGTAGCAAGTGGTATCAATCATGAAAAGAGCGCAGGTGCTGGTCCCTCCCGGGATTCCAAGTGGGGAAACTGCTTGGGGGCTGGCCGCGTCTGACATGGTGAGGCTGGTGTTCTGAAGAAGAGCGATAACTCGATAGGAATCATTGTCTTCCGGCGGAATACCCACAACCAGCAGGACTTCGAAGGGTGTAAGTAGTCGACTGGAACCGGCGCTGGGTTCCGGGCATAGGTGCACTAGCAGGACAGGGTGCGATGGAGCCCGGATTCGTTTCCCGGCTTCGACGCAAAGCTGAAAAAAAAGGGGGCCCCAATAGTGATACTTACAGCCCCTTACAGTCGCCCCATTTTGTCATCACATATCGGGATAGCTCTTGGAAAAGATGGCAATGAATTTCAAAATCCCAGACCCTGATTTAAAGCGACCTCATACAGGAAATACAAAGACCGGTCGTTTTCAATCCATCCACTCAGGGAGTTCGTCGATGGGTCCGTAAACGGAGCGCTCAGAATTCCATCTTCATCTGGAACTTTCAAGTTACTCTCGCAGTCGAATTCGCCTGACATGCTTTCATGTCGTCTCAGGCTCCGCGGGAAATCCTTCTCTTCTGGAAGCCGGCCGTGACTCAGGCTCATGTCGATCGTCAGTGTCATCCTCAGGTATAGGATCGTGCTGGTCTCAAGCAGATCTGACCACTCGCAACTCTCGGGAGTACCTGGGGACGAATGGTCTGTTTCGTATTGCCGAGTGTCTTGCAGATCTGCGTCTCGCAAGAAGCTTCGTATTGCTTGAGAAATCCATTCGACCCCATCGTATCGAGTGTAGCACTCCTTCAAGGCCCTTAACAGAACGTCCAGCCTTTTCTGCCTCTCGGCTAGTTTGGGTGCGGATGGTTCGTTCAGAGGGCTGGCTGGCAAAACGGGGTGATGGAGCTTTGATCCAAGAACGTGCAGCGCAAACGGCAGAGCTGCGCAACCAACCACTGCGCTCGGAAAGCCTCTGGAGAAATTCAAGTCTAGCAGCCTTCCAATGATGCCTATGATTGAGTTCGTGGCCTCCGACAGTTCCTGGCTTGATGCAGCGATCGACCGAGGGGCAGTCATGTCCAGCCCGATACACGGAACCACTGGAACAATAGCTTGCTGTAATTCGTGATTACAAAGAGCGACCCGCGCCGTACTGAACACCACTTTCAGTAAAAGCAGGACAAACTTTGCTGGACGATAGATTCTTACTGGTAGTACATCCATAGCAGATCTCTGAAAAGATACTCTGCTGGCTTAGGGGGGCCGTTTCCTGGGCAGAGCTCTGGCCCTGTTAGCGCCCTGATGGGCAGGGTGACTGAGGCGCGCTCTTGCCATCCGCTTAATGTGCTTCGAACACGACTTATGGAAGTGACCCCTGTGTTGATGATGGGCTTATCGGGCGGATACACGAGACTCAGAGCATCCGTGAGACCGACGCAAAGCTCCGTTAGCAACGTCAAAATGTTGATCAGCGAGTGTTTTTTCTGAGCACTGTATACTCGTGATATCTCCACCTCCTCTCTCAGGTCCTCGGTTCTCAGGCGGGAATGTTGGTCGAAGTTGAAGGTCTGGCGGGTTATCTGTATACTTCGTCGAACACAGAGGGGCATGATACGATCGCGGATGATGCAGCTCCACCATAATCGTTTCAGCTCATTCTTAAGCTCCTGGCCGTCCGAGTCGGGCATCATGTTAGAGTATTCGGGTGCTCCGGCAGCTTTGGCATGTTGTATTGCAATTCGAAGCCATTTGCTGTTTGGCTGCTCAACTTGCCGAGAGTTCGTCGGGGTCCAGTACGATAATAACAGTGCTGCCTGAGCCATAGTCTTGTGGTCCGAGTCTTTCGTGAAGTCGTGAAGGAGCTAAGATATCAGATTTTGTCAGCTCGACACATATTGTCAGTCAAACTAACAGTACCTTGGCTCTATCATACAGCGAGGCCTTTGCTTCTGCCATATCTGTATACCCCAGACCTTTGATCGCTTGCGATGACACAAACTGCAACACCGTCAGATATTAATCAATCAATTCAAGTTGCAAACACCCCATTCTCACCGGACAAGCAGCAAAAAGTATGGCTTGAATGAGGACCATGGGCATTCTCTTTGCCAGGCAAGGGCCGTCCAGATCATCGTGAGAACCACCCCGGGCCCAGACGATATGCTCTCTTAGCAATGGAAGCATAGGATGGACGTGCAAGAAATATTGGTCCAGAAATTCGACGAGGATCGAGCGTTCGGGAAGTCGAAAACAACCCTGTTGTTCCAGGAAGCGGAGGTCACCCCTGCGAGTACCTGAGGTGCTCACATCATGCCACAAACGACCGAATGATGAGTCGCTATAGATGGATGCGTTAAATTTGAGTATGAAGCGCAGGCTTGCGGGTATTGGATTGACTACTCAACCTTTCTGATGGTTTTGAATCCGGACGAAAAGCATTATCCACTGTGCTACACGCAAACAGTATGGTTTTGTGGCCGCGTTCATTTGAGGCTTGACGAGCGTTGTTCCGGGGGGATGAAGGGGCACATTCTTCTTCGTTGGCTGGGTATGGTGCTTCCGATATCTGGCGAGCATGTCCAGCTACTGAGCCCGTGCCTGTACGACGGAGACTGCGAGATCTCAACGTCAGTCGAGTAATTCGATCACAATCATGATTTACGTACCGAACTTTGACGCGGGGGATGACTGCGCAATCTCGATCATCTAGGCGGCAGTTGGTGCACGGTTGTCCTGTCCTTGTAACGTCGCAGCGAACCTTTCTCGTCCGGCATTTGAGGCAAGCCTTCGGGGCTCGCTTTCGCACGGGAAAGTCAGAAGGGATTGTGTCCATTTTCTTAATTTCCTTGATTGCATTTACCCCTACGTCTCGGCTCGTGCTGGATGGGAGGCAGATCTGGATAAAGTGGCATGTTTCGGAGCAGAGTTCCGAGTCACAACCCCACCTCCCGCTCCCTCGGATTCATATTCCCGGATCCGTTGATCGCGCTGCGTCAGAGATTACCAGCGTTGACAACATATTGGTTGTTAGTCGTAGCTTGCGGCGCCTGAGAATTCCAGGATGACAGCCTTTTGTCATGGCAAACTCGTAAAGATCAACGACAGATTCGGACGTAATCCCACTGTCATTGAGTTTGACCACTGAGCAAGTTCTAAATGCCTCGCCATCCCGCATGGAGCTGTAGAATCTTCATCATTACACGAGGGTGTTCTGAGGATGCTACGTAGTGTAAGAGCACCGACCTCAAGGTATGCCGAAAGGCATAACAAGGCGGGATGGAATAATCTAGATTCAAGAAAGGCATGAGAAACCCATACAAATGATGCCACTAAGTACCACTTCGGTTCTTATGAGTTCATGGCATGTTTATAATCAAATACCACATCACCGCTTCGGTTCCCGGGAAAGTTGACCGACACTCGGAAATCTCCTGTCGTAGCGCGAAAGAATCCCGCATAAAATAGGAGCCCACATTCTGCTAATAAATACCTTGTACCTCGGTCGAATCCCCATCCCGAATTTCCCTTGCCTGTAATGAAGCCTCCCGATCGCCCGCACCAGGATTCTAGTCAGCCGGTGTCATCTGTCACATCTCCAATAGCTGTTGCGCTCCCGTCTTTGGAGACCCCAAGGTTACTCGTCGACTCCTGCAGTATTGACGGACGTGTACCATCTGCACTTCGCCCTGAAATCTCGGCATGCTGGTCAGGCCCATCAACCCACCCCACAGGTTCCATGAGATCGCCGAATGGAAAGATGTTGGCAGTTGACGTTGGCCACGCAGAGGACAAGTCCTCACCAATTATGGGCAAAGTCATGTCGACAGACTGTGCCGTGAAGTCGTCGCAGAGCATTTGAAAAGCGCTGAAAGATGGGGTTTTCGGGTACAAAGGGTGATCGAACGGATTGGTGACCGAGGACACAGATTGTCTGCTCCGTCGTTTGCTCCTTTCCATATTCTCGTCTTGGTTAGAACCAAAAGAATACGAAGCTGTCATGCTGGCGCTGCGTCGTTTCAAACCACTGCGCATCTGCATAGCTGCGGCCAGTCTCTGCCATTCACTCTTCACAAGTATAACAACCTCAAGGGCCCGGGTGGCATTCCCATAGGCGTGGCCAATTTCGCCCAACGCGTGACAGCACAGCTGCAGGTCATTCAGGGATGACTGTGATCTGTAGCCAGCTCGCGTGCACACGTCGTGGATGAAAACTAAAGATGCTGTGAATATTATGTGCACGATTTGGATGTTAGTCCGACGCAGGGAGTGTTGCTTTTGATAGCATCGCAGGATTTCGGTTACTTGGTGTGCGGAAGCCACGCACCCGGCTGTCGCGTCACTCAGTGCAGCTTGGTCTCGCGGGGAAGGGTGGTCTTCGCCCGTGCGAGTGAGGTTGCTCGACAGGTATGGTCGGTACAGCGATACCATGGTTGCGTGAAATTGCATGCTTCTTGATGTTAGGGGATGTTTGGAGATTCGGGTAAGATTAATACGTACTGAAGTTGAAGGACCGCAGGTACGTATGTTCGGTCGGGGTTCAGCGTGTCGAGTGTCAGAGCTTGATCTAGGCCTTCGAGCCAGCTTTTCAGCTCTTGTCTAGTCTGGACGAGAAACTCCAAAAGTTCCGGGGTATTGAGTCTGCGGCCAGAATACCTGGGGAATTCGGTCAGACGATGGGCCCAAAATATGATCACGTGGCTTCACATACAGTGTCGCATTGATCCTCCGCATGATTTCACACAAGTAGATGTTTGCGTCGGTACACTGTTCAAGAGGGAAGGGAATCCCAGTCTCGGGAATATTTGACTGTCCCACTGCCCGGGGGTATGGTTTCCATGTCTTGCTGCTGTCGATGTACTCCCATGGCCGGGGTGCTGTGATGTTTCGGATCCCCATGCCCCAAGGCCTGCCGACATACATGCTCCACATGCTTCGAAGGATTAGCCAACGTTTTAGAATGACTGCAAAGAATTCTTACTGTTCGTGGACAAAAACTCCCCAGAAAGCAATGGCTCTGATCTTGAGATCTCGATCTGTGAGTAGCCCTGTGCTTTTATGTTTGGATACATCTAGATGAAGTCCTAGATCCGCACTCAGTCGCGCCGCCATTCCTAGAGAGGCATGTAGTCAGCACCTGTACAACTCTGATTCTGATCAGAAATGCAATAAGATCCACGAACCGCTGTATAGCCATCCACGAGCATCGCGGGTGAAGGCCGCTTCAGAGGCGCTCATAACGACAAGAGCTTGAACAGTGGCCACCGTCGGACTGTCCATTTCGATATCTAGCAACGCTTTAGCACGGGCTGAGAAGAATTCGGATGCGGGATCCGGCAAGTCAAGGCCTTCTCCGCCGGCTAGATTCGCTCCGATAGCACATCTGGGTTTGGGGCAGAGTGTCAGTGAGGAAAGTAGATGAGTGACCAGAGTACTGCTAGCTTACATTGCGTTGTTCAAGGTCTCGGAATAGTAAGGACTATGGTTCCCATGCAAGAGAGCGTTATGCTTCTCTTCGAAGAACACGTCCTCGTCAACCACATGAATGGCTGGGTCTTCCCAGGCAAAGTAAAGCTTTGCAAGGTGCATTTCTACCGGCAGTGGAATATCGCGGTCTAGGCCCAGACGACGAAGGACTCCCAATCCTTCGGTCTCGACATGACGAATCGTCGACCGAGATAATGACTGGAAGCCATTTGGGTGTACATGAAGGTTGGAGGTTGGGCCGTAGTATCGCAGTTGGCCGTCTTCAGCGATTCGTAGCGCTCCAACACGCGCTGCAAGAATATCGGTGATATCGCCCTCGGTATCAGTCGTATCGGCGAGGCTGTCGAGGTCGGGGACTGCGTCCTGGAAAGACTGAAGAGAAGGACTGCCGGCTGTGTCCAAGTACATGAAGCCAGAATTATTGTGGTCCACGGAGGGCACTGCATACTCCATCGACTCGTCGACCATGGCAGCCGAGGGAGTTTGAATAGTATTTGCAGCAGCAGCAGCAGCAGCAGCGTGGGGAGAGGTTGAAACAGCGACTGGCGACGCGCAATGAGCCGAATGGGCGCTGTTGTTAGGGGACCTGGATGTGGTTTCTCCAGGTGAGCCATGTCTGTCAGTAGGTAGTGGCGGCGGCATATTCTGAGACGCTCTGATTGAAATTTCCTGAGATCCTGAAGTCGTCTCTCCGGAGCTCTCTGGCGAAGAAACAGGCGGTCTTTCGATGCTGTTATCGCGAAGGACGCCTTCAAGTTCAGCAACCCGATTTCTCAGGTCCAGTATGACCCGCTTCGCGGACACCCTAATCTGTCAGTTAGTGGTTAACTACAGAAGCTATGGAGGGTTCACGAACTTCCTCATGTCGGCCTCAGCATTGTATACGCAGTCGAGATGTGCCGTTGAACAATTGGAGCAGATCTCGTTTCCGTCGCACTGCAATGGAGAATATTGTTAGCGGCGACTGCCCAATGTTTGGTGTGCTAACTTGACGTCATTACCTTAATTTTGCGTCGCCTACAACTGAGGCATGCGCTGGTAACATGCTTCTTTCCGCCCATAGTGACGATGAGCAGTTGCGAAATGATTGTGTTCTGGCGACTGTGTCGTAGGAGCGGAATCCAATACCAAAGATCTGCCAGGCAAGTGAGGAGTAATTGGCAAAGATGAGGGGGGCGTGCGGAGTGGCCCAACAATAGTGACTGCGGTCGTAATCCTGCAGTGTTATGTCCTGACCTGGCCTACGCCCCCACCGTCGCCTACTAGTGCACCCCAGATTCTTGACGCTTCGTGCTTAGGCGTTCATTAGCGTTGGGGTCGGTAATTCTTGGCTCCAGCCCCTACCACAGCTTGCTCCGCCGAGGTCGCGTTCGTGTGTCATGACATGGGACATCCACACCCAAGGCTGCGAGTCCATGTGGTGTGAGGTCTGTTCCTGACACGGTCTTGTCCGCTTGGCCGAGCGGGAAACACCCTACCAAATATCGATATATTTTCATGCCTGATGCTATTTCAGGCAACTCGGAGTTCTGAGTCAGCGGTGTCAGCGTCAATCCTGTGCCACTGCGATGTCGCGACAGTTTCAAATTGTGAATATGTAGCAGGTACAAGTGAAAGATGAGCCCTTCCAAGCCGACGACCGTACCCCACGGGGCCCCGGCCTGAGGGCAGAGAACATCGGAGTACTGGAGATGGGACGTAAATCCATCATGTTTTATTGGTGTGAATGATGTTCTCGTTACAATGATGAGCATGCGGGTCTGCTGTGAGTGATCCGGGATTCGAATCCCGAGGAAAGTAGGAGGCTAAGATCTTGGCTGGCCGACCGAGACCAGGACCCTGTAGCATGTGCGTTCTCGATCGATCCAACATTTCGGACGGATTCAACTTCCTTTCCCCATATGCGGCTTATGGGGGCAATACCCGCCCGAAGACGGGCTGATCCAACTCATAGATCTCCCGTCACCATTTCATGGCCAGTCTTAATTGCTTTTCAAGCCACCCATCTTCATCCTTCGTGTTCATATTGATTTTTGATTCCAAGCATCTTCCGTCGCAGATGACTCCACCTTGACAACATTCCATCAGCCGATATGTCGACGCCTAATACCATCATCATTGGAGGCGGTGTTGCCGCCATAGCCATGGCCCACACGCTCAAGTGCAAACTTGGACACGATGACTTCGTCGTGAGTATTTTCTATGCAAGCTGCAAGATCCGTGCTGATGCCATTCAAGATTTACGAGAAGCGTAATGGTCCTGGAGGCACTTGGGTGGCCAATACTTACCCAGGCTGGTAAGCACACTCAGTATTCCAGACCACTGTTGACTTAACTAACACAGAAAAGCGGCTCTGACGTCCCCATCCATCTGTATTCTTTCAGCTTCAATCTCAATCCAAATTGGACGCAGGCTTTGGCAGATCAAGAAGAGATTCTCGAATGTGAGTCCACCTGTCCAAGGCCTCCGTCAATGTGCCTGTATGACAGTCTCCTAATGAGTTGTTTGAACAGATATTGAATCGACGGTTGACAAGTTCGGCTTACGTCGGCACTTCCGCTTTGGCGTGGAATGCCTGGGCGCGGAATGGACACGGGGTGGTTGGGATGTCCTCTTCCGTGACACTGCTACCGGCCAAAAATTCACGAAACAATGCACAGTCCTACTGTCGGCGGTTGGCGGATTTGCTAAGCCCAGGGAGGTCAAATTTCCAGGTATGGAAAAGTTCATAGGTGAAATTTTCCACACGGCTGAGTGGAACCATAACTTCGACTATGCTGGCAAGAGGATTGCCGTCATCGGCAACGGATGCAGCGCGGCGCAAGTCGTGCCAACCATCGCCTCTAAGGTCAAACAGGTCACCCAGTATGCCCGCAGCCCACAGTGGTACCATCCGCGGCCGAACAAGCTGTTCTCGAGTTGGGAAAAGTTCTGCTTCAAATATGTGCCCCTTTGGCAACGATGGCATCGCTTGGACCTTTTCCTCAAGACTGATCAACTTGCCTCTATATATGGGTCAGATGAAAGTCAGGTTAAGGCTAGGTTGGAGCTTGAGGAAGAGGCTCGACAGTATATATTGAGTGAGGCTCCGGAAAAGTATCACGCCTTCCTTGTTCCCCAATTTCCCTTGGGTTGCAAACGCCGCATCTATGATCCAGGCTACTTGGCATGCCTCCGACGCGACAACGTCCAGCTGCTGCCCGAAGGCATTCAGGAGTTCACCGAGACTGGTCTCATCAGCGAAAGAGGGACAGAGGAAGATTTTGACGCCGTCATTCTGGCCACTGGATTCAGCGTCTCATCCTTCTTGGCCCCCATGAAGATCGTCGGCAGGAATGGCAAGTCACTTCACGAACAGTGGGAAGAACACCGCGGAGCTCAAGCATACATGGGAACTTTTGTGCACAATCATCCCAACTTTGCCATTCTGTAAGTCTTTCCTGGAGCCACGACGCTTTTGAAAGCTAACACACTGCCGTAGTTTTGGGCCGAATACCTTCCCAGCCTTCAACTCCGTCATTTACTCCATCGAGGTTCAGGTGGCGTACATTTCCAATGTACTGATGAAGCCCATAATTGATGGATATGCATCTACGATTGAAGTTGATCCGACGGCGGAAGAGAGCTTTGTGCGAGATTTGGATGGTGTGTTGGCTGAGACCGTCTTCGCTGCCGGCTGCAGCAATTGGTACATCAACTCGGCCGGACGCAACTCTGCGGCCTGGCCCGGTCTGGCCGCGACCTTTTGGAAGGCAACGTTCTTTCCCAGATGGAAGGACTTCTCGATGACTGGCGGGTCTGTCTTGTGGCCAGCGAGAAAGTTAGGTAGGAATCTTTTGGGTTCCTCCACCTTGGTTGGCGCATTTCTGCTTGCTGCAATCGCGGGTAAGGCTTTGACAGGCCCATTCTCGATGCCCCAGTCAGCTCTTGCTCTCATTAACCATATTAAGGGCCAGAGTGCTTAAGATCAACTGACATGATCATCCAGAGAGTTTCGGCGAGAGTAGACAAGGTTTGATGAGGGCCGGCCAGCATTTTTTAGTCAGTAGAGTTGCCAGTGAGCAAACTAGCTTTCAGCATGTATGTGGCATTAAAATGAGGCCAAGATTAGAATATCTCTCGAGTTCTCGAATCGTGCACTGCTTGGCCCCGCTGAATTCGCCACATACATCAGCGCGTACATTGCATGCTCAAGGTGTTCAATTCAATTTTCTGGTGCTTTCTTACTTACTTCAATATAACAAAAGTTCTTCCCCAAAGAAAAATGATGATGTTGGAAGGGTTATGTTGATGCCTCGCTTGAAAGCTTGGTTCATTGTATCGGCGTTGGTGGTGGGCGTGTCGACCGCAAAACAATCGAACCATATCAAAATAAACCTAGTGACGAGTTTCAACCCCAGAAGCAATTTCAGCACCAAAATCGGACCAACGTGTGACGGGAGTCGAATGCCGGCTATGCTGGGACATCGTGCCGGTTCTGGAGACATAGCCGGCGACCGACACCCGGCATACAGCCGGCAGACAGCCGGCCGGATATAGGTCGAACACAGTTCCGGGGTTGGCTTTGAAGACTATAAAAGAGGCCTGGGATAATTCAACGCAATGTTTGCGATGCACGATTAAATCAACTGTCCTTTGCCTGTCCCCAACATCTCTCTATCTCGTGCCGTCGTTGCCAGTAACCTGAAAAGATTCTTGTCCGCGGCACCCAAAGCGCGTCCCTCACATCCCTGCAAGATCTACGATCACAGTCCAAATGGGTGGGGCAGCTCAGATTCACCCCACGACTTTGAAGTCGGTCGTCAGCGACCACTCTCTCATCCGCGAGGATGCGTTCATCGGGGGAGCATGGGTTTCAGGATCCAAGACATTCACTGTCCACGATCCGGCCACGGACGGTGTCATTGCCAACATCGCCAACATGACGACGGAGGACTTCAAGCGCGCGATTGACCATGCCAATGTCGCATTCAAGGACTACAGAAATACCAAGGAGCACGATCGGTCACGATTGCTTCACAAGTACGCAGCTCTCATTCGCCAACACGCCAAGGATCTGGCCATCATCCTTACATTGGAGAACGGCAAGACCCTCGCCGAAGCACAAGGCGAGGTAGAATATGGCGCCAGTTTCATCACCTGGTTCGCAGAGGAAGCGATCCGGAATTACGGCGACATCATTCCTTCACAGCATGCTGGAAGCACCAACTTTGTCATCCGTCAGCCCATCGGTGTCTGTGCCATCATCGCTCCGTGGAACTTCCCCATCGCTATGATCACAAGAAAGCTCGGCCCGGCGCTCGCAGCTGGCTGCACCTGCGTCATCAAACCGCCTAGCGAGACTCCGCTGTGCGCTCTAGCGTTGGCTCACCTGGCCGTGGAAGCTGGCTTCCCTCCGAATGTCATCCAGGTTGTGCCCACGCGCGACCGTACCGCGGTGACAGAGCTGTACACAAACCCTATCATCAAGAAGGTCAGCTTCACTGGGTCTACAGGTGTCGGAAAGCTCATCACGAAGGAGGCTGCCGGTACGATGAAGAAAGTCTCGATGGAGCTGGGCGGTAACGCTCCTTACATCGTCTTCGACGACGCCGACGTGGCCAAGGCTGTGGACGGTGTGCTGGCGTGCAAGTTCCGCTGCTCCGGTCAGACGTGTGTGTGCGCGAATCGTCTCTACGTACAGAGAGGGATCCACGGCACCTTTGTTGATGCACTTCTTGAGCGAATGAAGACGTTCAAGGTCGGATCAGGCATGGACCCCACAGTCACACATGGACCCCTTATCAACCGCGCCGCTGTTGAAAAGGTCAAGAGCCATATCGATGATGCTGTTTCAAAGGGTGCAAAGCTGGTCTGGGGCGGTCAGACGAGGGAAGACCTCGGCTTGGGAGGCCACTTTATTGAGCCGGCGCTGCTCACAGGTGTCACAGCGCAGATGGCCGTTGCTCGCGACGAAACGTTCGGTCCTCTGGCGCCGATCTTCGTGTTCGATACCTTGGAGGAGGTTATTGAGCTCGCGAATGATACCGAATTCGGCCTGGCTGGCTATTTCTTCTCGAATAACCTGAAGACCATCTGGGCCGCAGCCACTAGGCTGGAGGTTGGTATGGTTGGTGTCAACACTGGAAAGATCAGTGCTGCAGAGGCGCCTTTTGGTGGCATCAAGGAGTCAGGGCTCGGCCGCGAGGGAAGCAAGTATGGTCTGGCGGAGTTCCAAGTGATGAAGAATATCACACTAGGTGACATGAGTTGAGTACTGACAGTACAATAACACGAAGCACGAATGGAAAACGCGCATTCACCATGAATCATTACGAGAGCATTCATTATCTGTACTGTAACAGCCTGTTCGTATAGACACCCACTATGATTGAAGCAGCCCCTCCTTGTGAGGCGGACCCCGATTAGTTCCTCGATGTATAGCACGTATACGTCAAGACGAACTGAACTGAACTGAACTGTATTGTTAGCAAACGGCTTCTGTTCTAATGTTGATCGACTGCTAGCGCTATCCCTTTCCCGTTATATAAGGCGACGAGGCCAAAGAAGTTGTGACCATTAGGTTCGTGGCTGTAAGCTTCGTGGCTATAGGGTTCGTGGCTGCAAGAGTCACAATACAGTTCAGAGATCTCAGTATCTATCTCTAGATAGCTATTGACCCTGATAGACAACGCGTAGGTAGGCGTTCTTGAGGGTTGGGCTTGCAGATGCATTGCTTCACCTCGCACACACTTTGAATGTTTGAAACAGTTGTGACTTTTCAAATTGGTGCTGGCATGGGAGGCTATCCCCCTGACACATGGTTTGCGCCTCGAGGCAAGGCAGCACAGCTCGTACCGTTGAAACGTAGGACTACTTGGGGGAGCATGCAAAAAGGTGAAACACTATCAATCAGAATGAGGCTTCGACAGCTTTAGGACAAAAGAGTTCATAGCACATGAACTTCTCGGTTTGAAGCTCGGAGCCATTTTGCGCCTGAGGTGACGCTGGCGCCAGGTAGGTCAGAATGCCGATGCCGTATCTTAGGCATTGTCTAACTCCGGCGTCGCTATTTCTCCAGAACAAGTCTCCGAAACAAGCATAGCGGCAACGGGAACGGGAAGTCACGTCGTGTTCGGGCTGCGGCAACACGTTCGGGAGATACTTCCGCAGCCCGCTCGGCACAGAAAACGTAGGGTCTGTCCCCGCCTCCCCCATCCCCCGCATGACGGGGTGCATGCTTCCCCGCACTCCTGTAACAGAACAGGGCCTTGAGAACAACAATGTCGATTCTGTAAAATTGTTAACCTTGATGAGCAGCTGGGTGGAAGACATTTCCGCTTGCAAACGTACTGGGGCGAACCAGCATCTTGGACATATTGTACAAAAACACGTGGCGCAGCAATCCGGTACGCCATGTTCCAGGCTCCCTTTTCATCGCTACAGCCCTCGCACCTGACCTATTGAGAGCTTGAGTTAGCTCACATAACAACTCAGCATTCGGAGATCGATTCCTATTTCTGGAAACATGACGAAGATTACGTCCAGCGACAAGGCTGGGGATGGCGAAGATCATGTCGAATTGGAGCTCGCTGATGTTGAGAAAACCACGTTGGATAGAGATGACACCGTGGGTTTTCCAGATCATCGCTACGTTTTTTTGGTTACTGATATTGCCCCTGACCGTGCAGTACGACTCGAAAGAGACAAAGCGACTATTGCGCAAGATAGACCTACGTGTCTTGCCTCCCTTGACGGTTCTCTACATCCTCGCCTTCATCGACCGCTCTAACATCGGAAACGCGAGGATCGCTGGCATGAACGATGAACTCGGTCTTACGGGGCCCCAGTACAACATGGCTTTAACAGTCTTCTTCTTTCCCTACGCCTTCTTCGAAGTTCCAAGCAACATTGTTCTCAAGCTCATGCGGCCATCGCTATGGCTCACGATCCTGGTCATCGCCTGGGGCACGGTACGTCCTCCGAATGGTTACCAAGAACAACGATTCTAAGAGCTGCATAGGTTGTAACGCTTCAAGGCATTGTCCAAAATTACGAACATCTCATTGTCACCAGAGTGCTTCTGGGCGTCACCGAGGCTGGCTTTTTCCCGGCTGCCACGTATCTTCTGACAACGTGGTATTGTCGTTGGGAACTTCAAACAAGAATGGCCATATTCTTCTCGGCCGCCTCGCTTGCCGGCGCCTTCTCGGGTCTTCTTGCCTTTGGTCTCCAGCACCTTGATGGTGTTGGCGGCTTGAGTGGCTGGCGATGGATCTTCATTCTTGAAGGAATACTTACAGTTCTCGTAGGGGTCTCAATCCCTTGGATCCTTCCAGACAGCCCCTCCACGGCATCTTTTTTGACACTCGAGGAGAAGGCATTCCTCTCAGCACGTATGCAGCATGAGATGGGGCAACCGGGTGTCAGCGAAGATGAAAGCAACGAAAAGTTCCAATGGAAATACCTGTGGGCCGCTTTGACCGACTGGAAGATTTACCTCGCAGTGATCATATACTGGGGAAATAGGTATGAAATCTTTTGGGACGTTGAATCATTTTGCAATCCCCCCCATCACTGCTTGATGGAAATCTTTGGCTAACAGACGTCTGCCGCAGTATAAGCGTTTATGGATTCAGCTTCGCAGCGCCAACTATCATCAGAGAGCTTGGATACACTTCCGCCCAGGCCCAGCTACTAACTATCCCAATTTATTTCGTCGGCGCGTGTTCTACGATTTTCTTTGCGCGCTTGGCCGATCGACGAAGGAAGCGATGGGTGTTCATTGTCATTCCTTTCAGCATCGCATTGATCGGCTACATTGGGGTCTTGAGCATCCCGCACCCCGCCCTCCCTGGGCTCACCTATTTCTTCCTATTCTTCATTACTGGAGGTCTTTACCCTTCCATTATTGGATGTATCTCATGGGTGGGCAACAATCTCGCACCCTCTTTCAAGCGTGCAATTGGCATGGCGCTACTGATGACCATCGGCAACCTGGGTGGCGCAGTGGGATCCAACATCTTCTTGCTGGAACAATCCCCACGGTACTGGCTCGGATATGGGTTCTCGGCTGGCATGATTGTTGCCGCTATTACCTCCACTATGTGCCTGCAGCTGGCTTTGAAACGGGTCAATAAGAAGCGTGACGAAATATCGGAGGACGAAGTTCGCAGCCAGTATACAGATGGTAAGCTGAAGCCCACGTCACTGTACCGCGCTATCTGCTAACACGGACTTTTAGAAGCACTCCGCGCCATGGGTGACAAGTCCCCATTATTCCGTTATGCCTACTGAAGTCTTCGAGCCAGTTGTTGGTCGGGGTATGTGTGAGGGCACCGCTGCGGAATTGCGACGCCCCTAGCTATTCTAAGGGTTGAAGAAGTTGCGGAGGCGCGGAAGGCCTCCTACTCTGCAAGGAGGACAGGCGTCAGATGCCGATCATTAATATATCTGCGAGTTGTAAATTTACACCTGTGGGCCGCACAATTTAGAGACCTCTTCCCTCTGCTGAGAGTGACTGGTGACAATATGATTTTGTATTCGTTGAATGTGGGCTAGGAAAGTCTGATTTACAGGCGGAATAAGTCATGTCAGACAAGCGACCAAGTCCAACTCACCTGATCCGCCGTGTTTCTTCCGATTCAATGTCAGATGCACGGCCCATCATGACATTCTGCGAGTGTGCGTCAACAGGCAGTTGGCGGTTTGCATCAATGTCGAATCAAACCACGCCCTCGATCAGGCCGACTCGGAAGGTCAGGATGGCACACGTCAGATGTACACTGGAGCTAGAACCTGCGGATTTCGGCATGATGCGCCACAGAAACCGAAGGTGAAGATAAACAGCACGGATCATCTTGGCTCAGGAGGCCGACTAAAACTTGGGACCTTGGAGTCAGACAAGAAACCAATGCTGAAATGGCGTTCGCCTGTACCGATCCACGTCGTCGTGAAGTCTTGTCATGACCATCCCGCAGCACACGGAGAAACGGACAAATCTGTGCCTGGGTGCATCGCGATTCTCTGTGGCTGTTGATTAGTTCTGGTTCTAGCACACTAAAATGCGTCAAGTTCGTATTCAAGGGGATGACTTCCGACCATGCTCCACTTGGCCACCCCCGCCTTCTCACGGCCTCAATCTCCACCTGTCCTGACTGACTCAGGGCCGCCGCGACAAAGGATGGCTCGGGATTTAATTCCGGGCACAGAGTGAGTGAAGGCGGGGAAGCAATGCCGCCACGCCGGCATTCCCATGCGGGATGCGGGGAGCTGGTCAGTAACGCTTCGGCCCCTGGCACGGTTGAGGAGCCGTTCTCGGTAAAGGTGGTATCCGCGACAGTCTTATTACAGGTCTCGAGAACAACCAAACCACCATTGCACGCCACTATCCTGATTTATGAGTTGAGATTAAGGGGCTCCTGCAGCACAAAGAACCAATCTATTCTGCAACGCACTCGGCCTTGTCGTACTTCTCTTTCCATCACCTACAATAATGGGATCTGCTGGCCAATACAACCTCCGGATCGCATCCGCGTCCGGGTCTGTCACAGACCGGCGTCATGGCTTTGCAGACATCGCCAAAAATGAGGACGTCTCATTCATCGTAGGCGATTGGATGTCGGAGTACAATATGACTACTCGGGCTGGTGGAAAAATTGACAACCTTGGTACTTCAGATGAATTTGAGCCTTCCTTCTTGGAAGCCTTTGTGCCAGCGCTGCCTCATCTTGCGGCTAGGAAGATCAAGGTTGCGGTCAATGCTGGAGCAAGCAGTACGGAGAAGCTCTATCTCAACGTTGTTGAGAAGATCAAAGACCTAGGCCTGAACCTCAGCGTTGCCTGGGTCGCCGGGGATGAGGTCCTTGAAGCATTCCAGAAGTCTTTCAAGGATGGCCAGGAGTTTAGAAGCTTGACACATGGTGAGATTTTCAACCCCGTCTTACTTTTGAAGCGACACTGACAACTTCTGAGGCCGGAGTCTGAAGGACTGGAACTTCGAGCCCATGTACGCCCAGGCCTACCTGGGTGGATGGGGCATCTGCGAGGCTTTCAAGCAAGGTGCTGATATTGTGCTTTGTGGTCGTGTTGCAGACGCGTCGCCGACGATTGGAATTGCTGCATACCATTATGGATGGGACCATGGCTCCTACCAGGAACTCGCAGGCGCTTTTGTTGCTGGCCACTTCATCGAATGCTCGACGTATGTCACCGGAGGAAACTTCTCTGGTTTCAAAAGCATACCGGGCAAGATCACGAACCTCGGCTTCCCCATTATTGAGATGGCAGCCAATGGGCACTTCTGCGTGACCAAGCAAGCAGGACGGGACGGCATGGTTACCGTCGACACTTGCAAGGCTCAACTCTTGTACGAAATCCAAGGACCGCTCTATTACAACTCGGATGTGGTTGCCCGCCTGGATGGTATCGAGATTCAGCAGCTTGAAAAAGATCGAGTGTGGGTTTTAAATTCTCCGATCCCTCATATTCTAGTGTGAGATCTGTAGGCTAACCTGGTCAATTTCTCAGTCTTGTTACCGGCATCAAAGGCCTGAAACCTCCTCCAACAACCAAGGTGGGGATCACAGCCAAAGGTGGATATCAAGCTGAGGGTCACTACTTTCTCGTTGGGCTTGACATTGAGGAAAAGGCGCAGATGGTGGAAACACAGGTCAGAGCTCTACTTGACGAGTCCAAATTCCATTGTCTGAAGTTCCGCACCAATGGTCGTTGCCCCGAGGACCCCAAGAACCAGGACGCTGCAACTGTCGACCTCCGGATCTTCGCCCAGGCACGCAAGGAAGAGGATCTTGCCATGGGCAAATTCTTCCGCCCAGTTTCGGACATTATCATGCAAAGTTACCCGGGTGCAACGTTCGGTGTCGATGCTCGGCAAGCCCTCCCCAAGCCATACTACGAGTACTGGGTCAGCCTATTGCCGCAGGCCAGCATCAACCACGTTGTCCACCTTCCTAGCAAGGGACTCGAGATTTCTATCCCACCCCCGACAGAGACTGAAGATTTCGTGAGGGACCAAGAGACCTATGAGACCTCTAATCCGGTTGACCTGAGCAGCTTTGGGCCCACCACAAGAGCACCTCTAGGATACGTTGTCCATGCTCGGTCGGGAGACAAGGGATCGGATTGCAACGTTGGATTCTTCGTCCGGAACGATGATGAGTGGGATTGGCTCCGCAGCCTGCTTACGGTTGAAAAAGTAAGAGAACTCTTAGGGGAGGATGATAGTGGCAAGCCCATCTTCCGGTTCGAGCTGCCTAACATCTCTGGTGAGTACCCCAGTTGCTCTTGGTGGAGGCCCTGACATTGACCCAACCACAGCTGTTCACTTTCTTCTTAAGGATCACCTGGATCGCGGCGTTTCGTCAA
Source organism: Verticillium albo-atrum (assembly GCA_002851705.1). Taxonomy (NCBI): domain Eukaryota; kingdom Fungi; phylum Ascomycota; class Sordariomycetes; order Glomerellales; family Plectosphaerellaceae; genus Verticillium; species Verticillium albo-atrum. The sequence goes on along the minus strand of NMXJ01000003.1, from coordinate 3,750,001 downwards.
GCTCTACCTACGATGTCTTGGGAAAGAATCTGGCGGAATATTTGAGGGTTAAGAGGGTTGACATTCCCGACCGTTTCCTCCAGCGTGGTAAAATTTGAATGAATCGACAGAGTCATGGCGAGGGGCTAGGTGGTCCCCATTATATGCACCTACATCAGGTCGAAGCTCTGAAATCACTGTCATGCCGATGAATTCGAGGGGCTTTGGCGCTTGTTAGTGCAAGTATCTTTGATCTGCCGTATCTGGAACGATGCTATAGAGGTCATAGTAGATGATTAATACAACAGTTCCTGTTTATTCACAGCATCACGGTCCTTGTTAGTCTGAGCCTACAGGTAAGGTTTTCAAATCGACCATCTTCGATTCGCAGCTGTGCTATCCAGGCAACTTATTTCCAGATTCACAACCTCAAGTTCAAGGGTCGCCGAATGTCATTGCCAAGCTACCATAGCACCGCATCTATATCCCACCTTGAGCGCCATGAAGTACTTGGGCAAGGTCGTTCAGTGTACAAAGCGGAAGTCCAACTTGGAACTACCTTTATCCTTAGTGGTATCAAGATAGTGAATGCGTTCCTAGTGACGGGGAATCAGCTGATGACCTCTAGGCCTCGTGTGTTGAAGTTCGGGAAATGACTTACATCCTCGCTCATTGACTGCCACTTCTTCTCTCTAGACTTGTTCTTGTAGATATAGAAGCCTTTGGCAATGACGTACACGCAGATGTTCATGCAAGCAATGGCTACGAGCACTCGATTGCCACGGCGATCTAGTCATATGTCAGTCATTATATTGGGTTGGACAATCTTGCAAAGCGTCTCGACCACTCACACTCTGGCCGATCATCCTCGCGATAGATGTTGGAATAGATGACTCGAGCTAACTGGACCATCATGCTAAAATTGTGTTAGCACATATCATCCCCGCGTCTGCATGGCGAAGAGGGACCTACTTGTACAGAGCAGCAGACACGGCACGGGTACGAACGGAGTTGGAGTTCCTGCTGCCCCAGGCAACGTGCATTGCGTGAGCTGGTGGGCGTTTAGCAGCCAGTAGCCAAGAGAGAAATAAGAAAATAACTTACGAGAAGGGTATGACAGTAAGACAGTAACGATGGCAAATTGTGCCCATGGACCGGCGGTGTTAGGCAAGACTGCGAGGGCAATCAAATTGGGTAGATACCAGAACTGGGTGAAGACACCAAATAGTGCTCTTTCGTTCCATCGTGTTGACAAGTACGTCATGATACACATCATGACCGCACCGATGAACTGACAGGGGATGCTGAGCAGATTAGCATCGAAAGTGCCAAAGCCGAGGTTTCGCAGAGTGAGGGTGAGGTATTGATCGGGAGGACCAGCCGGGATCTCCCAAAGCAGACCGAAGATGTAAATCGGCCATAACTCATAGTCGCAGAGGGAGTTCCACAACATCTTGAAGTTGATAGCTTGGCGATTGTGCATGTCGCACTTTGAAGGATCGTCGCGAAGGATCCGATTGACCAGAATCTTCTCCTCCCTCTCGTTGAACCACCCTTTAGGTCTCCAGGGGCGCTTGGTTTGCGTGGGTGACGGGGCCATCTTGAAGATAGACCATATGCCGATGGAAAGCATGATGATTCCCTCAATCAAGAATAGCCACCTCCAGCCCTCATATCCAAGGACACCTCGCATGCGGAGGACGCCGAAGGCAATGATAGGGGCGATTATATCTGTGATTCTTCGGACGCACCAAAACATGGCTAGCCTGAACGGCAACTCGTTACCCTTGAAGAAGTACGTGAGGTAAAGGACAATGTCAGGGATGAAACCACCCTGCAGGACGCCTAGAATAGCTCGCGTGATGAGAAAACTAGTTCGACCATTGAGGAAGAATTGGGCTCCAGACACTAGACTCCACGAACACATGATGAATGGAATCCAGCGATCGGGGCCCAGTTTCTTGCTGATCATTTGAGAAGGCAGCTCAGCACAGAGAAAGGAGATTTGGTATACAGTGTTGCCGAGGTTGTAGTCTACGAAAGAGTTAGCTTCAATCGAGAAGAGACAGAAGTCTGACGGAACAAACAGACCATTGGTGTCCATTCCGAGATCGGGCAAGAAATCATCGGTATTAGCCTGTGAGAGATTGCCGCGGCCAAGATCCAGCCCGAAGAACGCAATACAAGCCCAGATGGTAACTGCATTTTGATCAGGACCATTCAGCATGACTATCGTTGGTTTACATACTCTTCAGGTCCATCTTGTTGATGAGAGGGAGTTCTTCCTTCCACGTCCACCGGCAAGACGGGTCGAAACGATGGCGATTCTCGTAGCTTTCGTGAGGCTTGAAGTAAGCCGCAGCAGCCGGGCTATCATAAACTGAAGGTTGCGTGGCAATAGCATCGATATCGAAGTTCTTTTTCTTGCCAAAAAACTGTGTGAGAGGAAGGATGGGAATCTCTTGATGTACCAAGGGCTCTCCACGTTGCTCCAGCCCAGCACGATGCTCGCGGATGATTCTTTCTCTGGTCTCATCGATGTCGTCGTCAGACTCTTGCTTCAGCTTGATCTCGGCTTCTTGAAAGTCTCTCTCGATTCTCCCTGGAGACTCCGAGAGAGGAGGATGCTTCTTCTCGATGTCAACCATAATGCGCGGCAGCAAGAAAGGAAGTAAAGAAGGGAGTGAGAAAGATATTTCTGTCTAAGAAGTAGGCCTAAGTCAAATGGCTGCCGTTATTATACAAAATTTGCCCGCCGTCATCGGCCCTCCGTGATCAAGCTCTCCTTGGCCGCTGCTCAGAATCTGTAGGTTGTTCCTTGAAGCTAATGTAGCATCTACCCACGCCGCCGCGCGTACCAAGATTCTCGGCATGCAAGTAAATGGGCCCGGTCATATTTCAGCGCTGGAGTCGTATGTTGGCCGACGAGGGGCCTTATGATCGCCACAGGCCCCGACGATGAATTTCCTATGATGGACATACATTGTTGCACCCGTTCTCGGCCTAATCATGTCCTTGCCCACGTTCGTGGGTTTCTGGCTTTGATGAAGACGCAGGCCAAGATTTAGGGTACAACACCATTACCTCAATCTGTGAGGTGACCGCAGGGAGAAGACTTGTTCCTAGCTCGTTTCGCCCTGGGGGCTATGTTCTGTGCACGATATGAGAAGCTGGTGCCTCGGTTATTACTCGGTATGCCCCGAGCTCGGGGTTGACGATTCTGGGCTGTGACTTCACGAGGCAAGTAATGGGAAGCTGCAGAAAAGGCGCATGTTCTGAATACAGAACGAACCACAGGCTATCATACCCTTATCAAGGTACCGGAGTCAACTTTCAACGTGCCATCGTGGTGCGGCAAGGATGAAGGTGACTAAAAGCTGCTAGGCGCGGTGAAGCATTATCTGACCGACGACATAAATCAACCATCAACACAATCGAGACCCTTTCATGAAAGGCGAAACCATGATCTCGATCATCAGAGTGGCCAAGACCATGATCGGAGTTGAGAGTCAAATTTACGATTCGTGATTCCGCTTTCGTGGGCACTTCAGGTCAATGTCAAGGCTGTATTATCTGGTCCCTTCGAAGGCTTTTGTGACGGTTCACACGATGATGCGGGGGAGGGAATGAGATCACCATGCAACACAGATATCTCGTCGCGAAAACAACCGACTTGGCGAAAAGACCAGGGAGTGCACACCCTGGAAGCAGACTCCGAAAACTAAACAAAATCTGATGAGACAAAGCGCCAGGACTTTCTCGTGGGATTAAGGGATTGCCATTGGCCGCCTGCGGGTCGTTAGTGAAGGGACGCGCGTAGAGGGCATGACGCGATATCTCATGGGATGCCGTGCTTCGATTACAAGGATGCAATGACTGGAGCACGAACGGTTGACAAGGGTTGTTGGATTGGCAATGACTTGGCGTCCAGGGGGATACTTCAGAAGCACCTCACCAAGCACCCCACGCGAATATCGACAGGTTACCACCGAGCGTTACGGTGCAAAATCGCTGGATACTTGAAATCTCTGTCCTTTCCCATAGCAAAACACTGAATCAGTCTTCCATTGAAATGCTTTTGGGCTGCGCGTAACGATGGCGTGTGCACATGTAGGACGACCCGCTGAAATAACGAGAACGTGTTGAGGTTCTTCTTCGCCATCTTTACCGCCCCTCTCGTGAGTTAACCTTCAAAGTAAGCTTAAATGGACTGCTAGGGTATTCTAGCATTTCCGCTTACCACACAAAAGTCCGCGATAGGAGATGCGGCATCGCGGAGCCCCTCTTACTGGAGCCGCGTTCCAATCCCGGGTATCACGTGTGAGAATGACGTTCTCGACTGCGCCGCCCAACAAAGTGTTGCATGACTTTGCAGAATGTTTAGTCCCACTTCAATGGTGTCATTCCATGGCATTAGTCGTCGACGACGATCGGCGAAATCCACCAGACCAGGTACAAGATCCTGTATCTGCAGCTAAAATGTGAACGGCCGCTGAAAACGCAGGTCGTACCAACGTCACGCTCATGCTGCCAAGGATGCTTCTCAACATAGAAGTGGAAGACCCTGAAGCACAAGTCGGCTCTAGACTTCTCGTTCAGTGGCCGGAAAATCCTGGATAGAAAGAGCCAAGGCCGAAGTCGGTGAGCTGCTAGACGGACCTGCCAGCCCCCTTTGGTCCGATAGGACGGCTCTAGGCCCTGCCCGACACCTGCGATTATTTCCAACGTGGTAAAGTATCGAATTCAGGCAGGGCAGAGAAGTGCGGCTTGGTGATAAGGTGATAAGGTGTGGTTGGTCAGAAGAACAAACATCAGTTGGGCTCGTCATGCGCTCCGTTGGGAGCGCAGACGTCAATCCTACACCATACGTTCTCACACCTATGTTTATCAAGTGGCTGCTTTATTTCCCTGGTCATAAGAGGTCTTTACTGTCCCTACTTAAGTGTTATCGGATGTCAGTCCACTGATAACTCACCCATATACTGACAAACTAGAACGCTTCGGACGACAAGGGCCCACATCGCCGAGCAGTCGTCATGACCAGAAGGCCTTCAATGGTCTAAACTACACAAATATCGACGTCTCACGGCTCTCTTCCCAAGTTTACGCATCCAAAATATTAATACTGCCACGTCACTCCCTTATCCCATATCTCCCTCTAGCCCTTGAGTGTGGTCGGATCCATGCCGTCCTTTCCGCCCAGCGCCTGAGAGGCATCACCCACTACCAGATTTTCGTAACCAACCATGTAGGTCATGGGCAACGCCATGAACCTATTACAGTCGTCGCTCAGGGCGGCAGCATATTCTTTGCTGTTGTAAAATGCCAGCCAGTCATCCCAAGTCTTAACCCAAAGCTGTGCGCACCCATCATATTCTAAAACGTTTTCTCCGAGACTCCTGGCTCTCTCCTTCATCTCTGGCGTTTGGTGATGCTTGAAGGCTTAACCACTATTCTGGCTTGAAAGCTCGAAGGGGCAGTACACGTACCTGGGTATATCGCACGATGTGATTACGGAAGGCATTCGTGGCCACGGCTAAGTCGGCGTGTACTGTGCTCCAATGGCCAAAGAACGTATCGTGGTCAATGGAATCAATCTTCTTGAAATACACGGAGACTTTAATGCATGGCTGGATATTCGGCTCCGAGTCGTAGTCCAGTTGTTTGTGCGTGAAGCTGTGTTCAATCTTCCGCCACGGCATCTTGATCGGTCAGGTCGGGGACTTTGTTGGCACTTGGGAGGGTCTTTGCGAACGATGTTGAGCGGCTGTTTGATGAAAAGCAGTACGGGATTGTCATTGCCGAGCAGCTGCTGAGCTTGAAGAAACGTCTTTTTAAACCTCGAAGGCTTTTTGAGCAATCGTATTCAGTCACGTGGTGCTCAAAATTCCCCAAAGGCAATCCGGAATTAGCATCCGGGGTTTCGTGTTGAATCTGGGGTCGGCAGTCAACTATGGAAGGGTCAAGGCTTCCCCGCACAAGTGGAAAACGAGGGGAAGCTGACTGACATGAGTCAGGGGTGTCTGACATCTCTCATCAGCTAGGCCAACGCTACGCAACAGCCCAAGGCAATGCCTTGGCTTGCTTGTCACGAGGTCGTGGGTTCCACCCGGGACTGTATCTGAGCGTGTCGGCTTTCTTTCCCGTGACACAAGCCCAGGGCAGAAAGGGCCTTTCACCTCCGTCTCATTCTCCAAACGGAATCTCTAGACACGGCCGAGGCCTACACCTGGCTGTAATCAACTACGCGGGCGGGTATCAAGATGATGCCCCTTTAAAAGGCCGGGTTCGGATGGACTAGTATGTGAGAATCAACGTGGTGCGAACAAGACAGCCCCCAATCCTGACCTTGACTTTCCAAACACTCTCAAGCCACATTTCCAACATGGGAAGCAACAAAGTAGCTATCGTGACGGGAGGCGCATCAGGGATGGGTCTGGAGGTCGCCAAGTCTCTATCGTCCGATGCTTGGGTTGTGTATATCCTGGATTTGAACACCGACTCGGGACAGGCAGCTGTCGTCACCACTCCCGACCTTCATTTCATCCAAGTCAATGTTGCTTCGTGGGAGTCGCTTTCGTCAGCATTTGATACAATTTTCAAGACGCACGGTAGGGTGGATTTCGTTTTCGCCAACGCGGGCATTCTTCAATTAGACAATTTCTACAGCAAGGATGCCTCACTACCCCCAGCGGAGCCACGCCAGCACAGCATCGACATCAATCTCAAGGCTGTCATCAATACCTGCCATTTGGCCCGTCACTATTTCCTTGCTTGCGAGCAGTCCAAGGAAGGCCCTGTTCTTGTCGTGACAGCAAGCATCGCTTCATTTGTAAGTAACATAGCATGGATGAACAACAACGACCTAGGTATTAGAATCTGACCATGCGAAGTACGCCCAGGAATTCAATCCGCTGTACACAGCGTCAAAGGCTGGAGTTCTTGGCTTCATGCGCTCTATCGCTGTCCCATTCCACAAAGAGGGTATCCGGACGTACGCCATATGCCCAGGCACAGTTCGGACAAACCTGCTCTCTAAGAGTGTTTGGGACGCCTTCCCTGAAGAATTCTTGACCCCTGTTGAGACCATTGTCTCGACTGTGAGGACTCTGATTGTGGGTGGCAATATGACGGATGCCAAGGGCCAAACTGTTCCTAAGGGTCAAGACTACGGATTAGCAGTCGAAGTTTTCGTGAGAGACTTCTTCTTTAGAGACCAGATGGAGTTCATCAATGATGGGATGAGACAAATCTGTGAGGCTGCAAGCCTCGAGAATCAAAGGTCCAATCTCCAAGGAAGGAATTAGACAGAAACGGCAATCGGTAGTGTGAAAGTGCCGTCAAATCAAATTCCAATGATTCCGAGTGATTGACCTGGCGATTCCGGCCCCAAAACATTAGGCAGTGATGCGAGGTTGCGGTGCGGTAACTCGAGATGATCCTGAGTCAGGCCATCACTAAATCCGCTTTGGTACTTTGCCGAGAACCTCGTCACCGGGAATGGGAGCCTTCTCCACCCAGTTCTCCAATTCCGTGCCCTTTGATATAAGGGTGGGCCTCTGCTTTTCAGTTCGGGCACAGTCTGAATCCACACCTACCTTCACCTTTAGGCTCGTGTCAACTACATCTGAAGAATGGATAGGCTTGACCAACATGCCCCAGCCGATTGTGTCTGGCTTATTACCGGATGCTCATCTGGCTTTGGGCGGGAATTGGTGGCAGCTGCTGCTTCGCGAGGTGACAAAGTCATTGCGACTGCTCGAAAGGGGCCAGACTTGGACTACTGCCAGTCGCTCGACAACGTGAAGGCGCTGGAGCTCGATGTTACCTCCCCCCAAGCCGATCTGGATGCCAAGATCCGCTCAGCTATCAATATCTTTGGCAGAATTGACGTGCTGGTCAACAATGCTGGCTACGTTCTATCAGGAGTCTGGGAGGAGTTGAGGTGAGATACTTCCCCGCAATTCACCTCAAGATTGTCGAGTTTCTGACAGCAAGAAAGCTCAGAACAGATTCAGGCGCAATTCGACACAAATTTGTTCGGCCCTCTTAATCTCACGCGGTCTATCTTGCCTTACATGCGGTCTAAAGGAAGCGGCATGATCTTTTTCATGGGCAGCATATCCGGCTGGCACGGAGTAGGCGGTGGTGGGCCCTATAGTGCAACGAAATTTGCCCTTGAAGGTATGCCCGGTCTTGCGACGCTTTGTGCGTACAGTTGAGATGCAGTCTGCTAACAGAGCCAAGGAGCTGTGGAATGCTTAGCCAAGGAAACTGAATCTTTTGGCGTCAAGGTTCATCTGCTCGTGATCGGGCAATTCCGCACAAGCATTCTTGATGTCACGAAGAAGAAAGCTGATCTCGACCCGGAACGGGGTCACAAATGCTATGCACCCATCAAGGCGGACATGGCGAGAATCCACGCTGCGACAGCTGGCCAACAGCCAGGTAATCCTGCCATTGCGGTAGAGAGGATTGTGGACCTAGCAAGGGGCGAGTACTATTCGCCGGATGGAAAGATGCGCGAGATTCCACTTCGCGTACCCCTTGGATCCGATGCAGTCCAGGTCATGAAAATGAAATGCGAAAGCACCCTCAAAAGCCTGGAGAGTTGGGAGACTTTTGCCCAGTCCACTGACTTCGAGGACAAACCTGTGGTGCCTACCTATCTTAGATGACTGCTTTCAGCCTGAGAATACAACTTGAGGTCCCGAATTAGGATGCATGACGGCAGATGTTGTGTTAGTACGTCTTGATGTGACAATATCCGACGTGAGCCTGCCGTGTTGCTCCTGGCGAATACGCTTAACTTCACGATGGAGCGAGAGGACCAGATGCAATGAGGTCACTTAATGCAACCCTATCTTTCATACATCGCATTAGTGGAATGATTTGTCAAAGTTCCAGCAGCGAATTTCATTCCGGCGCGTTCAGCGTGACATGAGGGGAGGATCATTTTAATTTTTCCATCTGCATCTATATTTCAAGCTGTCGCTCAAATCAGACTCTTGCGGCCACAGTGCCAACCTTTTGACTCAAGAATTCCTCACTGAAGGGGTAGTCGGTGTACCCAATAGTCGACATGGGGGTGTAGAACGTGTCCCGGTTATACTTGTTGAGCTCCAGTCCAGACTGGATCCTGAATGGAAGATCAGGTGTCGAGATGAAATACCTTCCGAACATGACGACGATCTCATGGTCAGGGAAATCCTGGTCAACCAGCTTGAGAGCAGTCTGGGGGGTGTGTCCACCAGCAATAAGAAGGGGTCCCTCCCGTGCCTCAATGGCAAAGGCGAGTGAGTCCGCAGCCTCAACGTCAAGGTTGCCTGCGATTCTGGATTCGACGAGATGAACGTAGGCTAACTTGAGGGGATTCAGTCTTTTGATGATGTCCGTAAATTGGGGGATCGGGTTCTCCATCTTCATAGAGTTGAAGGTACTCCAGGGGCTGAAGCGAATGCCAGTGCGTTCAGGCCCAATCGCATCGCTGACTGCCTGGGCCATCTCAAGAGCAAAACGGGAGCGATTCTCCACACTGCCTCCATAGCTGTCGGTCCGCCTGTTGCAGGTGTCCTGGAGGAATTGGTCGATAAGGTACCCGTTCGCGCCATGGAGCTCGACGCCGTCGAAACCTGCCTCGATGGCGTTCTTGGCAGCTTGAGCATACTGCTGTGCTGTGGTCTTGATCTCCTCGGTGGTAAAAGGGACTGGAGATGGGCGATCGGAGTCCACTGCAACGTTGCTTGAACTTTTGAACGCGATTCCCTCCCGCTCAGCTACATCCGTATTGGCGGTACGACCCAAGGCCCATAACTGGCAAAAGATGAAAGACCCTTGCGCATGTACAGCGTCCGTAACATAACGCCAAGCCTTGATCTGATCCTCGTTGTAGATGCCAGGGACATTCGCGTAACCACCATGCTCCGGAGCGATGAATGTTCCTTCAGAAACCAATAGAGTACCTGGCGTGGATGCTCGCTGGCCGTAATAATCTTGAAAACTAGGCATAGGCACGTGGTCGTCTGTAGCACGGAACCTGGTCAAAGGACACATGCCCATGCGATGGTTGAGCTTGATATTCCCCACCACGACCGGTTGGAAGAGCTTTTGTCCGGCCATGGTTCTGGGAAGATGATGTTGGATTGAGATCGATCTTTTGGTGTGCGTGCAAGAGAGTTGCGATGAAGGGCGTGAGAATAGGTCAACAACGTCGATGTGCTCGGCAAGAAAGGCGTGAAAATGATTGACCAGCCCCGGCGCATTTATGAAATCCCGAAAGAGCACAATTTTTCCACGTCGTCAAGCTACCTCAGTCAAGAATGGTCCTGGCTCTTGGTGATGGACTTCTCTGCTGACCAATCTTGATGCTGCAATAGTCTGGCCAGTTTGATTGCCACAGTCGCCCCTCAACTTCACGTTTCGGCGGTTTGCAATGTCCCCACAGAGCTGCAGAAATGCCATGAGTCAGGACCAGCCATGACATTATTTTCAGGCCTTGCTCCATTGAGTGCTAGTTGCACCTGTGTCATGACACATGTTTTGGCTTCCGGTCCTTTCCCGCTTCGGAATTTAATCCCTTTAACAGCCAAAGACTGAGAGGCCCAGCAGGTAAGGCGCTAGCTAGATTCACGGGTTGTGGCACAGGAGTAATCTCATCTTGGCTAGATTCGGGTGCATCAGAAATCCGGGGGGTAGAGGGTCATCTGGGGGAACGCGGGGATGGACGCCTAGCGAGTATCAGCTTTGCCTTGTCTCCATTTGCTCAACATGATTCCAGGAACAGCTGAACAGCCATAAACAAGTCTGCCTGGTGACACGAGGCAACTGTCAGGATTCTTCGGAACCATAAGATGCCCTGACATTCCTTTCTCACTTTGCATCTCGAGCCGATCATCCAGACTTCCATCCAAGAACTGCGCCTTTCAGCTAGATTGGAGACAGTACCCGACACCACCATTATTCTCAGTCCTGTGGACCATTTGACAACATGCTCGGCCCTCTGCAGAAACATATTAGGGGCAAGGTCATCAAACGAATCCTTTCAACAAGTTGCGCTATTGTAAGTATCAGTTGTGCTACGCAGGCTGTATTTCCTGCCGAACCATCTCTATGCTGGTCTGCCATCTTGCTAACATTCGCGACAGTCATTTTGCCTGTATGGCTACGACGCTGGAGTTCTTGGCGGAGTCCAAGAGACGAAGCCGTTCCTTCATGCCATGGGAGTAAGCCAGAACGGGTCAACAGAAATGAACACAGAACAAATGACTGACGAATGCTTCTTGCAAACGAATATAGAACCCTACGGGCACATACGTTATCCCGATGATAGCCTCGGCATATACTCTTGCGGCGACTGTCTGTTCTCTTGCAGTGACTGTCATTGGTATGCCACTCGGTCGTCGCATGTGCATCCTGCTTGGAAATGGGCTTGTAGTCATTGGCGGCAGCTTGCAGGCATCTGCTTGGTCTGTACCGCATATGATTGTAGGGCGAATCTTCTGCGTAAGTCCTCCACGGATAGACCGAAAGATACCGATATTGACTTCTTTGTGCACAGGGCTTTGGTATTGGTGTAAGTGCGCAGGCTAATGCTTCCCGGATGAATTGCTGACACTCATAGTTCATCTCTTGCTCCATTCCAACCTATCAAGCTGAAATGAGTACCGAAAATACCGAGCGCGGTCCCGACGTTGCTGTTACCTGCGTCTTCCTCGTATCCGGTGCTGCCATTGCCTATTGGGTGGACTTTGGATTTACCAGAATGGACAACCAAATATCTTGGGTAGGTGGCAACTTCAATCCCAGTATATAAGAGTGCACACTGACGAAACAAAAGCGCATTCCCATTGCTCTTCAGGTTCTGTTCGCTTTGGTAGCAGGAAGCCTCGTGCTTTTGCTCCCCGATACGCCGCGATGGTACTACGCAAGAGGTCGCATCGAAGAGGGTGACGATACAGTAGCAAGATTGCTGGATGCACCCCTCGATGACCCCCGTGTTCTGAGCATCAAACACTCTATTCTGGCCAGCATTGCTCTCGAAGAAAGCTCCACCGATCGTGGCTTCCAGCTATCAGACCTCATATGGGATCGCAGCGACCTTCGTGTCGGTCGACGCATCAGAATTTCATTTCTTATCCTTGCTATTCAGCAAATGATGGGTGAGTCAGAAAATCCGGGCAGTTCTTCATATCACACTCTAACTCTACAGATAGGCATCAATCTGTCTGTGTATTACAGCACAGTCATCTTCCGTCAAGTGGGCCTTTCGCCCTTCATGGCCCAGTTGCTTGCTGCTCTCATGAATACGCTTTTCGCAGCCGGAACAGTTCCACTGGTCTACACGATCGAGAAGTTTGGGCGTCGTAACATTATGATGTACTCAGCTGTGGTTTTGACCATCTGCATGGCTGTGTTTGTCGCCATGATCGGACTGCCTAGCCCTACGATCGGGACTCAATGGACGGCTGTTGCTGCTATCTTCGTGTACAACACAGTTTTCGGTTACGGTTGGATTGGTGTCTGTTGGCTTTACGGCCCAGAGGTACGAAAGCACCGCCTACCTGAAAAGCACCGTCAGGAGATATTGACACTTTCTAGATTGCTCCACTCAAGCTACGTCATGCCGGAGCCGCTGCTGGCGCCTTTGGTGAATGGCTTTTCTCATTCATCACTGTTTTCGCCGGCGGTATCGCTCTTCAAAACGTGGGATGGAAAATTTGGATCTGGATGGCACTTTCTTGCTTCGTGGCCATTTTCTTTGTGTACTTCATGTGCCCCGAGGTATGTCAAATGTTCCTGAGAAGCCCTATCTTACCATTTACTGACTTCTCTGCAGACATCTGGAAAGAGCCTGGAAGAGATCGACCTGTTATTCGCAAAGGACGAGGTAAAGCACAGTCTTCTTGCCCGGCAAGTCATTTCGGAAAGTCACCCCGACGAAAAGGGCACCGAGTCCCCGACCTGTGTCGAAGCAGTTTAGGCTATCTTGCCTGTCGTACTCCTTTGATCAAGGTCGTTCCTCATGGGAAAGAGATTTTTAAATAGATTGCTCTAGACAGATCATCGATGCAAGCTACATAAAACATCACACCTCCTCAACGTGCCTCTGACATCAATGTCTGCGTTCAATGTACAAGGTCATACCACTTCATATTTTCTAGATACATCTCGTTTGCCTCTTGAGGCATGTCACCTCAAATCTCACATCCATCACGTATCATAGGGTGCCTTTACCAAGCACCGCGTGAGAAAGTCTGGATGTTGAAAAAGGCTGTCCATGATTAAGACTCTAGTTCACATTAGTCGTACGGAGAAATTACGAGGATTTGGCTAGGTGTGTCTCAACGATGTGGGAGGAGTCCAGCAGATGGGGTTTCTACTTAACCCACAATTCAGTTAGATCTATGCTTGAGAGGAATACAGCGCTCGCGGTGACCCAGCATTGTTTGTTGAAGGGAGATGGGCTTAGAGGTCAACAAAGTGCCTTGTGAAGAGGACGGGCTAAGACTTAATTTCACTCTTATCTAAACATCAGTACTTGAGGTTTATCAGCACAGTCTTGGGCTCGGTGAAGGCCCTAAGTGCGTACTCCCCCATCTCTCTGCCTATGCCGCTCTGCTTGGTTCCACCAAATGGCGTGGAACAATGAATGATACTTATACAGTTGACACCAACAACTCCAGAATCGAACAGAGTAGCTAGACGCAACGCCCGATTGATATCCTGCGTAAAAACACCAGCCATCAATCCATAGATGCTGTCGTTGGATCTATCGACAACTTCCTGTTCCGTTTCAAACTTGTTGATGACAGCAACAGGACCGAAGATTTCATCCTTGTAGATGGAAGCATTCGGAGATGTATTGGCGAAGAGGGTCGGCTGGATGTAATAACCCTGAAAATCACATTAGCAGTCGTTCTCCGAAAACAAACCACAACAGTAAATAAGAAGAATGTAGCAAAGTACCTTGGTTCCGATGCCAGCTCCCCCTACAACCAAAGAGCCTTCTTGCTTTTCCTGGGCTTCGTTGATAAAACCCAAGATCCTGTCATACTGCGCTTTGTCGACAACCGGCCCGATCTGGATACCATCTTGATTAGGGTCTCCCAGGACCTGCAGCTTTGCTTCCAATGCCTTCGAATATGCAGCAATGAACTTATCGTAGATGCCTGACTGCACATATAGCCGAGTAGCAGCGAAGCAGATTTGTCCACTGTTTGTCGTCAATGCATTTACAGTCCTTCGTATCTATCGTCAGTCACGATATTCAAAGTCTTGAGTCGAAGAAAAACATACCATTCAACGGCATTTGCTAGGTTTGCATCGTCAAACACAACCGCCGGGCTCTTTCCTCCCAGTTCTAAGGTCACCCTCTTCAGGTTGCTCTTAGCAGCAAGAACCTGAACAGCCTTGCCAGTTTGAACACTGCCAGTGAAGCTAACCTTGGCAATGCTCATGTGGGACGCCAAAAGAGCACCGGTGCTACCGTCGCCGCCGAGGATCTGAAAAACACCAGGTGGAAACCCTGCTTCAAGAACAAGCTTTCCTAGGGCGGCGGCTGCGAACGGAGTCTTCTCGCTGGGCTTCAATATGAAAACATTGCCAGTCGCCAAAGCCGGGGCTGCCTTCAAACCCATTGAAGCAATGGGACCATTCCAAGGAATGATGCTTGATGGCCGTCTCAGCGCAAGAATCACAAGTCAAGTTTAGGCGGCATTGAACTCACCCTGCGACGACACCCAATGGCTCATTATGAACCACCTTATAGAACCCATCATCGGCCGGGAAATGCTGACCGCTTTGCTTGTCGGTCCAACCTGCAAAATACCGGAAACATGTGATGGCTGTTCCGATTTCACCCTTCCCAAACGGTAGGCGAGGTGCACCAAGAGTGATTCTCGTCAGACTGGCAAGGTACGGCTCGTTTGCCTCCAAAATGTCTGCAAATTTCAGTAAAAGAGCCTGGCGCGCTTGGCCGCTCATGGACCTCCACGGCGAACCAGGTTTGAAGGCTTCCTGCGCAGCCCGGACTGCAGCATCAACGTCATCTTGTCCTGCAACGGGTACCTGGTCACTGACTGGGTCTCCGGTTGCTGGGTTATACACAGATAGCCTAAATGTGAGTTAGCATGGATGTCGTTGCTTTGGCTTTGCGAGTGACCTCGAGATTCCATGCGCAAATTTACCTCGTGGTGTTCTTGGGTTTTGTGTACTAGCCATACTGTTAGAATCTAGTGAATACGCAATTGTATAGAAGTACCTAGACCTACTTCATTGTTGATGAACAGTTCGGTCAGATGTGGCTCCAATGTAAGTGACATGATGATGTGTCGAGATAAAGGGATGGAAGCAGATGCGAAGGAAGTGGGTTTAGCAGCGGCGATTCCAAGAAAACGTGGTGCAGTATGAAATTACTACAAAGAACATAACAGAGTAATTGGACTGCGTCTGATATCAGCCTTCAAGTACATGTTCTTGCATACGGGACCTCATCTTTTGAAGGTCCCATTCGCAGTCAAGGTCCTGAGTCATGGCAGCGGCGAGGTGACTGATCGTCGTCATCTCCGCATTTCACAGACCCTCTTTCTCAATCAGGCATTTCCATCGCAACTGCACTCCCAGGGACCCAAAGAGAAAATCGGCCTAGGTAGCTCTTTGGCTAGAGACCAGGTGGAGGACGCCTGCTTTCGCTCTATGCAGGAACTCTTGCTACAGCACCGGGATCGATTCCCTCCTACATATTCCAATAGTGCCCCGTGTCATGACATTCTTAGGTTGCCACTACCGAAGGTACTTTGTGTAGCCTCAGGCCAACCTTAATGCGGGGTCACCTAGCGGCACACTGGTAAATCTCCCCCTTCTGCGGACGTTTACCTCCATCTTCGCCATCTCGCTCAGCACCATGTTTCTCGGTCATGCCATTTTCTATCCACTTTTTTTCTCGACTTCTCAGGGCATCTCATGCAGACAGCCGTCATGTCCAATGCAGGGGATTCCATCACGGTTGTCACAAGTCCCTCAGCCACGACAGCCAAGCCTCGGCGGAGATCCCGCGCTGTATCCAACTTAACGCGACAGCAGATCCAACATAAGCGAGACCAGGATCGTAGAGCACAACGAGCTCTTCGTGAGAGGAATAAGAGCCGGGTGAAAACGCTTGAAAGCACTATCACGTGCCTGACAACCTCACAATCAGAAGAGGCCGCCATCCGAGAGGCCGAGCTCCGAGGTCTCCAAGAAGAGAACCGCCAGCTGAAGCATCGCCTACAAGGCCTGTCTGCTCCTGGGGTGTTAGGTTCTGGAGAACCGTTACCTTCAACAGCATCCCCGGCTTCATGGACCTCCCAATCCGGAGAACTGTCTGTGATCGAAGAGGAAGAGGCTGGGCAATTACCATGGGCGACCGGCTGGTTTGCCTCTCCCGACACACGGCCTTCCCAGCAATTTCAACGACATGACGATCCCGTTGCGAAGGATCCAGGGAGTATCCACCTGGTCCGAGTTGCTGCCACGGGGACGGCTGCTTCACCAGACATTGCGGCCACTCCGCATAGCCATGACAGCGTGGCTCCAGCAACCGACTTCGTCCTCAGAGATCTTGCGGTGACCACGACAACCCGACCTGCGCCACCAGTCTCAGATGCCGCATGCCAAACTCTCACAACCGCAGCTGTCCATTCAGCCCTTCCACTCCATCTACCACCAACCTGCCCGCTAGATCATATTCTCCTCGGGTTTCTCCGGTTCCACTCCAATTCGCCTGCGACAGACGATACACAACGACAAATCGCTCCGCCACAGTTATCTTTGAAAGCATACCTCCACCCCGAGCTATCGGATAGTATGGATCCAATCAGCCGGGTCATGAATGAGGTTTTGTCTACCTTTACGCACGTCCGCGCGCCGGAAAAGATTTCCTTTATGTATGTCATGCATCGGACAATGCGTGTGAGTCTCACAATCCAAGTCCCTGACGCATGGTCATCTCGCAAAAGTGAGAACTGACATTCGTGTCCAGTGGCAGCTTCATCCTACAGAGTCCGCCTATGCCGACCTGCCACGCTGGCTTCGACCTACCGCAACACAAATCACCGTTCCCCATGCTGCCTGGATAGACAACATACCTTGGTAAGCTCCCAGATGCAATTCCTTGAAGTTGATTAGCTCACAATCAAGGCCTGGCGTCCGTGACACGTTGATCGAGAATCCCGAAAAGTACCCGTTTCAAGTCTTTTCCAGCGTGTATTCCCAATGTGTCACCGTCAGCTGGCCGTATGATGCTGAAGATGCCATATCAGAAATCGGGGAGGATTTCGTCCTCAACAAAATCTTTGAGAAACACATCCAACGCCTTGGCAACTGGACAGTGTCACGACACTTTGAAGAACTCTATCCCGAGATGGTACGCGGCATCTATTCACGCGACTAGGCCGCCTGGCTTTTCCTGATTGCAGTGTGGCAAGTTCGAGAACGACACTCACCAGTTTCGAGCCCTAATACCGTTCCTCCGAAGCGGCGATACCAATGTTCAGTTCTCTGGTTCCTCCTCAAGCCTTAATCTGGGCCATGCAGGCAAGGTTGTAGCGAATCCCGGGGAAGCGGCTCCTCATTGAGCCACTCCTGGGGATGGATCGCTTCTGACAGATGTGTCGGATGGCGGACCCCCAACCAGAGAGCGTGTGAGCCAGAATCATACGGGGCTCGACGACTTCATTGCCATGAGTCAGGTACACAATGAATGTTAGAGGTCGAGACCTGCTAGACATGACTCAGATTATGACTCCTCTTTCTGGAGGCAAGCTGTTACCTGTCATGACCAGTCTTCACCACGAAACGCGGGGTTTTAACGCTAGACACTACCTCCAGATGACCTCGAGCTGTGGGGAATGTCGTTTTGATTCTTTCCCGAACGAGCTGCTGTCTGCTGCAGTGCCAGCAGCCGCACGTGAGCTAATTCGCTGTTGCTCCCAACTCCGACAGTGCGAGGGGTCATATCCGCAAGACATCAATAAAAGAGCCATCCGGCGGGCTGGTTTTCCTCTTCGTCCTGTTCCACACATCAGCATCTGGTAAGAGCATTTATTCTGCGCCAAACCATACTCTACGCCTAGCTCAGGACACCATGGGCTCCCTTTCATCAGAGACGATGCTGGCAGCTCAGTACAATGTGGTATGCTCTTCACAGGCTTCGGCCTATCGGGCTCCAAAGGATCATCTCGCTGACGGTTTTATGCTAGGAAAAAAACAAGGTTGAGATCAACGATGTTGCGATCCCGAAATGCAACGACAATGAGATCTTGATGAGGACGACATGTGCTACGCTGTGTCATTCTGACCTTGTAAGTCGCCACATGCCCCGTTAATTGCTTCTCATTTCATTCATCCTGTGATGTAGTGGTGTCAATGAGTATTAGTAGTGCTGACTCTGAGAACCTCAGATGCTCTTTTGGGGCCACACCGCGGAAAAGCCGCCAACGAACTTGATGACCATAGGCCACGAGAGCACAGGCGTCGTTGTAGCAATGGGCAAGAACGTTCGAGGCTTCGAAGTCGGAGACAAGGTTGGGTGCCTCGGCTGCAGTTCTGCATGCTGTAAGTTGGGAGGTCACTGCGCAGTAATGGTCAGAAGGGCTGACAGTTGTCTGATCCAGATGAATGCGAAGGATGTCAGACACACAACATTTTCTGTGAGAAGGGAACACAGAGACTTCACGGTTTCCAGACGGCTGGCCACTTTGCGCAATACTCCGTGACCGACTATCGAAACGCCATGGTCTTACCCGACGGTATGGACATGGTCACAGCCGCGCCTCTGTTCTGCGCTGGTGTTACTGGTAAGTTATGGCACCACTGTGCTCTTAGGCAACGCGAATGGTCTGGAACGAGAGTACAGAGTGGAAGCTAATTACATCGATGTAGCGTACCATTGCGTCAAGGGTTGTAGTCTTTCTAAGGGGCAATGGATTGCCATCATCGGCTGTGGTGGGCTCGGCCATCTCGGTATGCCCCTCCTACTTCATACATCGCGCTTAAACGAGAACTGACGAAGCATTTTGCGACAGCTGTACAATATGCTAAAGCAATGGGGTTGAGAGTCATTGGACTGGACATTTCGGACGCGCAACTCGAAGACGCAAAAGACCTAGGCGCCGATGCTGTTTTCAACACCAAGTCTGATCCAGACTACGAGATGAAGATTAAAGATCTCACGCAAGGCGGTTGCCATGCAGCAGCGGTGTTCAGCGCCTCGAATATTGCTTACAGTGATGCTCCCAAAACACTTCGGTATGGCTTCCCTCCTGGCCCTCCTGAATTGAAGCCCTCCAATGCCTATTGAGCACGCAACAGCTGACACGAGAATTCACAGTATCAATGGACTCCTCATGGTCGCAGGAATTCCCAAGGGTGAGCTTTCAATCTCTGCCCTTGACATTTTGCTTGGTAAGTATCGCATTGCGGGCAAGAGTAGTGGTATCCCGCAAAACATGCCAGAGGCTATCCAATTCAGTCACAAGCATGGCATTAAGTCTCATGTGGTGGTGAAACGAGACATTCATGACATCAACGCCATGATAGATACCATGGAGGCCGGTCAAACCGCTGGAAGGCTGGGCATCGTATTTGATTAGAGTCACGACAGAAGGGCTCTCAATTACACACCTCAGATAATAAAATGCGAATGCGTTTAGGCTCCTTCCGATCTGATTTCAGGATGCACATGCCTAGACAAAATGCTTCGCCCTCTTGGTATTGGTTCATGCAGTAGATAATGACAAGGGCTACAGGTAAGAGTTTCTGCATTGTTCAACGTTTGACTGCATAATCTGGTCGCCCAAGTCAGTAATAAGGGAGCAGCTGGGCACTTCAAGTTTTATATTTCCCTTATGACGTGCCCATCAACTAGAACCAGCCTGTCGTGATAGATTGCATGTGCGCTACGTGTATATACCGGAATTAAGAGTCCATGGGCCTTACATTGGCCGAGGTTACGACAAGCAACTGAGCTCCCGTATCAGCCAGCACCGGGACTCCCTTCGCAAACACATCCGGCTCGTGGAGGTTGAATTGCGACGGCTGTCGGAATTTCACCCACCCGTTCGCTATGACAACGCAATGTTCGACCGTTCGGGTTGGTCTCGTACGCGACCTTGATGCCTTGCGTGTGTACATGCTCCGGAAACCCTCCGATGATCACGCCGAGATTGAATCTTTTTGCAAATCCTTCCTCTTGTTGGACAAAGCTCAACGGGATCATTGGGTTTCACCCCAGCCCGACATTTTGAACAACGCGGCCTGCCAATATTGCAGCCTTTATCCATAACAGCTCGGGAATAAATTCCGATCTACCATCCAATAGAAAGGTCCTCGATGTGGACTTTGGCCCCGCTTGTTGATACCGGGTCTTGGTATTCCTAGATGTCGCCCCCCCAGGTATCGTTCCCCATACTTTCAGGATCTGGGGAATGGGCCCCACGTTTCCTCCCGCATAAAAGTCCGCAGCATCTCCATGTCAGATGAACAAGTCTTATACCAAGGTCGTCCACATTTATGAATCTTTTCAGTAACCTTTTCTACCACAAGTCCTAGCACGATTCTTTGCAGTGTTCTCGCAAGCCCGCCATGTTTGGTCTTAGCGTCCCGTTGAAGGGCAGATGGTTGCGGGCAGGAATCACTGCCAGTGCAGGCAGTTGTTACCTGCTGTTCGGCTACGATCAGGTATGTGCAGTATCGCTGTGGTGACATCAAACTTGCCGCGATCCTGCAAACATGAGCCATTACTGACAAGGTCTTGTCTGTTAGGGAGTCTTCGGCGGCCTTATCACACATCCTAGTCTCCTGAATGCAATGGGAACCCCAAGTGCCGGCTACCTTGGGACCATTGTCGGTCTATACTATATCGGTTGTCTTTTGGGTTGTATCGTCACAGGATTTGTGGGCAACAAGCTCGGTAGGACGGGCACTATCTTTTGGGGCTCGGTTATCATGGTGGTCGGCGCGGCCATTCAAGCCAGTGCCTTCGGTGCACCTCAGATGATTGTAGGAAGAGTCATATCGGGTATTGGAAACGGTTCGTTGACCGAAAATGGGCTTCACATTCAACATGGTACTAATGACAAGCGTTTCGCAGGCATGAACACCGCAACAGTTCCAGTCTGGGTGTCGGAATGCTCCCGAAGCGGCACTCGGGGCCGAGCTATTGCTATCCAGCTTTCCATTGTCATTGTATGTTCATTTGCATCATGTCTTTCAACCACCTTTGATTAACATCAATGCAGTTCGGGACTGTCGTCGCGTATTGGCTTGACTATGGAGCCATCAAGCACTTGACTGGTGATGTATTCTACCCAACTGCAGGCCGCTTGCCTCTGCAAGTTACTAATCAGCTTTTTCAGGTCGTGTGGAGGTTTCCAGTTGCCTTCCAGATCGTGTTTGCAATTGTCACTATTGTAACCATACCATTTCTTCCGGAAAGTCCAAGGTCAGTCAATGCACATTCCAGATTGACACCAAAACCTTGCCTGTTAACTTGAAGCAGATGGCTCTACTCTAATGGCCGGCGAGAGGAGTCTGTGGATGTTCTCTCACGACTGTTAAATTGCTCGGTAGATGACGAGCAGATCACAACAACAGAGGCCGAGATGTCGGCCGCTCTTCATTTTATGGAGACCAACCCGAAATTCACTTTTAAACAATTGATCAATGACAAGTCGGACGCCAAGAATACTCGTCGGCTGGTGTTATGTTTCATGATCCAATTCTTTCAGCAATTCACGGGCATCAATGTCATTGCATTTTATGGTGTGTGGAGCATTACAAAAGCGGGACATCTGGCGAGACTGACATCTTTTCCCAGTCACCATCGTTCTTGAGCAGAACGTAGGCCTCTCTAAGGAGACTTCTAGTCTTGTTGCTGGCTTCATTCAGATAGCCTTTTGGCTAGGGACATTCCCTCCCATGATCTTGAACGACAGATTCGGTCGCCGCAAGGTTCTAATGATCGGCTCCATGGCACTTCTAACTTTCATGGCCGTCTTCACTGCGGGTATCGCCGTCAACACTTCTGCATCATCCAAAATGGCTCTGGCTATGCTCTTCTTATTTGAAATCTCCTTCGGTTTGTCTTGGAACTCTGTCCCCTGGCTCTACGCCCCAGAAATTACGCCCCTTCACATCAGACACATTGGATCCGCTGTTGGCGTCTTCTCTGAGTGGCTTTGGACATTTGTATGTTATTCCTTTCCTTGGTCAAACCAATGTTCCAATAGCTAACAAAACAATGAAGGTGATCGCTCAGATGACCCCAGCAGCCATTTCCAACACCGGGTGGAGGATCTATCTTCTCTTTTGCATCATGATCTTTCTCAACATTCCATTCACGTACTTCTTCTTACCGGAGGTATGCTTTCCATGGCCCTACAAGCATAAAGAGAAACTAACGCATGCTCATCACTTCAGACAAACGGAAAAACACTCGAGGAGATTGACTTTATCTTTGTTGAAAAGACCAAGCTCGACACCTCAAGCTCCGACCACATATCAAACGTCGGAGCAGTGGACGACATTAGGCCTGCTCCAAGGCCATAGCTGGCTGCATCCTCCCCGACATCAAATACATGTCTTGCATTGTCGAGTCAGATCTTGAACGCCGGCCAATTTCTTTGTTGGGAGTTTTAAGACGCGTACGCCTCTCGAAACAATAGAAATTTCGACTCGAAACTTATTGGTATTAGACAAACATGCCTGATGGACGTATCATAGAATCCTGGATAGACGCTTTCCCCAAGTCCTTCTTCTCTGCAGTCATAATACCATTCGTGCGCTTGCATATACCTCGCTACCTAAGCAAAAGTCCGCTATCTACTTATGCACTCTGGAGGACTATACAGCATTTGATGAATACGTCACGTGGTTCGTGTCTTGGGTCGCATCCTGGCTTGCGTCCTGGCTTGAAATGTCTCCATCGGCGTCTGGTCGAATGTCGATGATGATGAGATATAGTACATCCTGTTAAGTTGATTAGTTCAGGCCTTGTGAAAACGGAAAGGGAAATTTGTTACCTTTTGAAAGAGTGTTCTGAAACCGTTTTTCGAACGTTTGGCATTCTTCTTCCGTTCTTTCTCCTTGGCCTTTTCCTTCTCTTTCTCCTTCTCCTTTTCCTTCTTCTCATCCTTTTTTTTCTGCTTCTCCTCTTTCTTTTCCCTTTTCTCTCTCTCTTTCTCTGTTTCTGCCACTGCCTCCGTTTCCGTTGTGGAAGATAAGGACACTTTGTCTGAATTCCTTGGCTGAAGCTTCTCCTGTTCGTCTTCTGATCCGAGGTCTCCTCTGTGGTCATCGATTCCTGCAGGAGGCACCCTGCCTCTCGTAGACCATCTTCCAGCAGTTGCAAACGCGACTATATCGCCGCTCGAAGCAGGGTGGCTTGGATCTGCATATCGAGACCGGAATTCCGGCTTCGGCAACGTGGTGGCGACGTTGAAATCTGGATTCTTCCGTATCCATTTGGCCTGCGCACGTCTGTCGGAGAAATTGTCCATCCAGACCTCTCCACGATCCAATCCACTCTTTTTCTTGCCATCCGGCTTAGTGCACAGCACTGCTTTCGTTTCATCGGCAGACGGAAATACTAGGGTCGCCGGATCAGGCCAGTCGAATGCTCCGCTGCATGGCTTCATTCTGTCTTGGATCTGCTGCTGAAGCTTCCTCATCACCTCATCTCTCGATGATTTCTGCAGCAAGACCTCTCTCGCATATTTCTCAAACCCTGTTTCTGTCGGTGCCTCGACTTGTTTGCCTTCAAAATCGACGGCCGTCACGAGCTTTTCGTCGTTGTTGTCGTCCGACCTCCAGGTGGCGCAGAAGCACACCAGCCCGCGGGGCATGAAGAATTCCGCATTGACGCGGTCAAGGAACCTAGCGGACCTGTTTCGACTGTCTGCTTCTAGAAGAGCGTACGTGCCAACATCGACAGCAAGCCCAATGAGCATGGTGAAGGGCTCGGGCGCCGCCTCGCCAGCGAAGCCAGCGAGGTTGATGACATTCAAGTACGGATTCGGTTCCAATGATTTATTGAAGGTGTCAACAAAGTCAAGAAATGTTTCTTGGTCGATTCCTGCACTGGCTAAAACTGGTGCATATGCTCTCACAAAGCCGCGGGCTCTGTCTTTTGGGCGTCTCTGTGGCATGACCACCGGGACAGTCATCCGGGCTTGTGTGCTGTCGCTAGGGCTGTATGGATGCCGTTTGAGAAAGGAAGCGGCCAGGTCTTTTGGCTCTTTTGGCTTCTTGGCAACCTCCTGTGTTTCGGGCACCATTCTATCGTGGGTTGCTTCTTCCGCGGGCGTTGATGTTGGCGCCGTGTTGGTGTCCAACGGCCGACTGACTTCAATTTTTTTCTCTTCATCGTCTTGCCTCCAGATGTCCTCATTCATTTCTTCTGCTGCCGATTTGCTGCTGGTACTGGGGAACGTACTCTGGCTCTCGTCCGCATCGTCCGATGTTCGGGCGTAGGTGCTGGTGCCATCCGCTGTTGATTTCTCGTCGGACTTGGTGTCCTGGGCGCTGGGCTCACCAGCCTTCATCTTTTTCTTTTCTTTCCGATACTGGACCGCTTCCGACGTGAATCCAACAACGGCAGCGGCCACCCTGACGAGCCCGTCAACTGGGTCGTCTTTGTCGCCGAGAGGTCCTTGTTTCTTCTTCTTCGAACTACTCCCGGCAACGTCCTTCGCTGCCTTTTTGGCGGCATTCATTGCATATCGTTTGCTTTCCTCTAGGAAGCTGGAACCCATGGTTGCTGATGTGGTGGGGTCGTCGAAAATGCTATTGGTGATGATGATGTCCAATGAGAATGGTCAAGTCAGGTGAATTCGAGGTATTTTGGTTGAATGAAGGCATCGAGGAACAAGACGGGTGAGGTATTTCATTTCTTTTCATGACAACCTCCAACCTGTTCCATGCGATGCTGGCTGCCCGAAAGGGTATCAAAAAACAAGGCATCAGCATTGTGATGATCCTCAGTGCGGCGCGGAGGCCGGCGACCGACCATAGAGCGGGGTCCGCAGTGCGCGAAAACCCGAGATGCGGGCGACTGACATCCCGGGCCTTGGCAGCGTACAGGGCACGTGTTGTCCAATGAACCACAGCCATACAACGGCCTTGCAGGTGGCGGCATTGGCTGGCATACGAAACCTTGAGGAGGAGGAGGCAGTGCAGGGGACGGCGGTGCAGTCCTAGCCACAACCAGTGCCAACAGGAGGAGTAGAGGATCGGGCTGGGGATTGGGCACTCCAAGGCAAGGCCGGTGCCAGAATCGCGGGGCGGGGCCTCTGCCGGTAAACGGGCGGCAGCTTTTACGGCGTCGGGCAAAGAACGGGCCAGGTATATCGCGGGACGCGGGCGCCGATGACTTTTTCGTTCAGGTTCCACCACTTTCCCCGGTCGGCATGTCAGCTCGACCCAACGTGTCATCACCTGCAGGCCGCGGGCCATATTTCGACTTGGGATTTTCTATCGCTCTTCGAATTCCTGTCACAACCTCTCCAGTGGTTCAGGGGCTATTCGCAACATGGCCGCGCGCAACATTGATCAGATACCGGTAGCACCAGCCCCGCTCACGCGATTGATCTCATCTTACGACATCCTGAATACTCTCGCTTCCTGGGTTTCTACACTCGACCTATATCGCCTTGCTCTTACAAGTCGTGCCCACTTCCACTACATCCTTGATTCTCCCAAAATTTTCAATGTCCTCAAGCGCCAAAGCATCTGTGACGGCCGCGGCCTGATTCAACGCCAATCGTACTACGGTTGCCCTGCATCCCGGCAGGGCGACGAAGAGATCGAAGTCCGTCTTTACAACGTCAAATGCGACGAGGCTGGGGCCCTTCCCTGCGTTCGCTGTGGAATCAACATCTGTGAAGAGTGTCGCTACTTACCCCGAGCCGCTCCATCCAAGTACCGTGTTGACCGCCCGCACCTAAGCCCCAGCTACGAACTCGCAAACATCATGTGTTTGTGTCCACCATGCGATGCTTCGATGGAAAACCAAGTCGCCGGGGCTTTCCTCAACGAGCTTTGCGACTGTGATGGCCTCACGCGGTGGATCTGCCTCCCGTGCGATAATGCCCAGGATGCCTTCTCGTGGAAGTACTTCAAAGACCATACGAAGATGGATTGGGATTGGTACTCAGGTGACGGCGATGGCGAGGGCTCCAGTCATGAGAGTGATTATCCACCATCCAAGATTATCCAAGATCACGGGAATGATCGGGCTGTAAGTCCCCCTATCCTCATTCCATTTGTGCAAAGACCACAACATATTAACTCATAATCCCGGTGGTGAAGTTCTGGTGCATGTGCGGTGCAAAGGTTGAGAGCGACGTATGTCCTAGGTGCACATGGTGCAAGAGACGCCACCTACCCGAAATAGATTGGTTTGAAGAGCAACAACTGATGTTTCTTGGATAATATTGATCACCAAGATATTCTGCAACATAGTAGCCACATCCTGGCCTTCGCCTTCTTTAGGTTCCCGATTACTTCTGAGCACACCGGACAGGAGTATTGCTTGGAGTGCCCAACAGGCTTTGATGAGCGTTCTCAAGATGCATCCAAGAATAAGCAGAACATTCTATCATGAACTTAAGCTTTACCAATCATATTGCCAGGCACGCTATATTATTAGACTGGCAAGGTGCGACTGGCGCGTCTAGGAAACGCAACACTGTATCCACATGTACGACGCTGCGTAACATGGAAGCGAGTGGTGTTCGAAAACTCCAGTTATTGGACTTCCATCAATTCTTCGACAGGGGAGGGATAGGATGTCTAGCCGGCCGTGCTTACGGATTATGATTGCAGCCGAGAAATTGATATTTGTCGCTGAGGTCGCACTATACCCGCGGGGAAAATGCTTCAACTTAAAGGACTATGATACCGGACGGTAACGGCAGACTTGACTGGACAAGTTATCGAAGCGGATACAAAGAGAAGGACGATCTCGACCTGTCGGGTGTTTGAGGTAGGAGCATTGATTTATTGGGTTGAGATGGGATGGGGATTACAGAAATAGTCGGCTGTACATCTGGTTTCAACGTAGGCGGGAATGGGGGCAAAGCGCCGGGTCGGGCCGTGAGAGTCCATAGATGATTCACCGGATCTTGCGGTATGCTATGCGTGTTTTCTCGGACAACCCAGATCTTCAACCTCTATTACGTCGGTGAGTCATCTGGATTAAGAGGGCACAGGATGTTCTGGTCAGCATCAAAACCCTCCATGACGCTCTCACACTGCTTCATCGTTCGATCACGCCTATATCTCCTACTGGCCAGTCCCCTTGTGTGCAAATTGGCTGTACTGCTCTATCATAGATGGTGCATTTTGCGCAACCCAACAGCCAGTCATCCTGACCTTGCTTCCCATCTCGAGCTCTCAAGATGTTCAAGGCTCGTCAAAGAGTCTCTCCATCCTTGTGCATCTTTTTTTGTTTGCCATTCAGTCATTGCGATCGCGTCTTCCAAGTTCTTGTCCCCTCTCTGGCACCTGGCAAATTTTCTCATCGCAAGTATCGGCTTGGTATGGATTGTGTTGAAGGACCAAGCTCCAGTCGTACAAGGTCGTTGGGCTTGTTCATTAGTATCTCAGGTTCTTTCGTAACGATTCGGTGATGGTTTGATCGGTGTTCTCGGCTCATAGTCGTTGGTGTGTCATGCTCTGAAGTGTGAAAGGGGTAGTCAGTCGTATTGTCCTGTCTGCCATGCTTCTCAACGGCGAAGGCCCTGGGTGCAACAATACCATAGAAGCATGAGAATTTGATGCGCCATCGACAGGGAGCTACCGAGCAGTAGGTTACGAAAAGAGGAAGAAAGATGAATCACCAATCGAACTGATCCCTCAGAGGACACCGGCTGCCAAGTGAATGGCCTGAAAATCTTGGTCATTAGCGGCGTGGGATTTCACATTGTCCCACGCCTTTTTACACAGGCAGCCTATCGAGAATCTACCGCAGGTCAACTTGTCTCAAGGCACGTGGGTGTCGAGACGGGCTGTCCGAATATCACGTGCCGCCGAGACTTCAACACGGTTTGGATTGGATCATGCTCTGCCACAGTGAATCAAATGAAGACACCTTTTCAGGGTCTCGCTTGCATTTTGCATCGGCGGAGACCGACGGGCAGGCATTGTACATCAAGGAGGCATAGCAAGTGTCTCGCCAAGGTATCGAGACCATCGGGACATACAGCAGGGGCCGCCATCATCCCTGGCACCAAGCCTGGATGGTATGCATGTTCACTGGGCAGGTCGGGCTGGAAGGAAGCCGCTGGTCTTCGAGAAGGCTTTCGTGGCGTCTCATTCGGTAACGAGAGACATGAGATGTGTGGGTGATCGTCCAATGAAGTCAATGGCATGGTCAACTGTCTGTGTGGGAATGAGACAAGACGGGAAGCATAGCCCCTGGAACCCAGCTGCATGACGAGACCTTCCGGCCGCGCTGCTCCGTCTGAATCACACATCAGCCTGGCTCACGGGCAACTCTTCTGAAAGAGGAGCGGCGCCATAGCACAAAAGGTCGCCGGACAAAACGCCTCGCAAGCCACGACACGGGAGCAGCAGAACAGAAGGCGACGAGAACATGGACTCACACGCTCCGAGCAAGGAGGCACGCGAGACGTGCCACAAGTTCGTCGACCTAGTGAATTAACCTTCGCATCCAATAGATTGGGTATGATAAGGTGGCCCGGCTGTGGCCCGCGGATCATGTCATTCGAGTCGTTGGACTTCCCAATCCGCGGGTCTTGGCGGCAATTTGGTTCGCTCTTAACGCCAAGCGCCCCACGATCCATCACGAAGAAGGGGTGGGAGGCAAGCATTGACAAGGATGAGGGTAGCAATAAGCGACGAGGTCAGTGTCGTCGTTGCGATACACAACCCCTTTCGGAAGCACGTGGGGTTTTGCGGCTCGCTGATTCGGCGCGGGGACGTCTCTCGATATTCGCCTTTTGGCGCCTTGGCGCCTTGGCGCGGGAGCGCGACTGTTTTCCTCTGCCGCTCCACACTCACCTGGCCGTTTTCAACCTCACCACCTTGAGCTGATGCCTACCCTCCCTCGGCCCTGCAGTGACGTTTCGAGCTAAGTACCGTCGCATGTGCGCTGACTGCTGGCAATGAGTCGCTGCGAGACGTTCTCTTGGCTCCCCCACCCCGACCCTCGTTCGTTGTAGCCCCTCCCTCCGTCACGGCCCCCCTGACGGCCTGTCGCATCATGTATGCTTACAGGGAGTGCTCACGCATGCTGGACGCCCCCAAATCTTGATCCATGACCCACCTGCCTTGCCGCTCTCTGTGCCCTCCGACCCTCTCGTCGAAGCCCATCGCGGAAGGCCTACACGTGGGAGCTAACTGTTCTTGGCACTCACACGCCTCGTCCCAACACGACCGCAGCGGCGCCTCTTTGGTCCTCGGGCTCACCTGTAGAGACGTACCAGGGTCATACTCTGCATCGAAAACGCCTAGGGGAACACCGAGAAAGACCCAAAAGTCGCAGCTCGCCCGTCCTTGGCAACGCAGCAGGCCGGGATCCAGCCTGTCTCGTTCGAAGTGCCCGGGGGGGGCAAAGTCTGGTTGGCCTAGGGCACACACGCGTGGGATGCTCATCGTGCACATGTTGGACCATCTTGCCTTTTCGTAGTCCCTCTGCCAAGCGTGGCGAGCCCCGAACCATCGCCCCCGGTCGTCTGGGCGCTGTGTGCCCGCGTAGAAACCTGTGTCTCTCTGCATGCCCGCCATGCAACCCAACCTTATATATATGTGCTGTGGCTCGTCTCTTCTCCTCCCAGGCCTACTCCAGTCTCCTCAAGTCAAGTCATCCCACCGACCCTCAGCCTGGCCTCGCTCCTTGCCACTCACAAGGCTTCGAGACTCACTTCGCTCACTTTCTGACTTTGGTCAACAAGTTGCCAATCATGGCTCCCCTTCACCAGTATGACTACCTGCTGGCCGCGGGTTTTATTTTCGCGTTCCTCGACGCCTGGAACATTGGTACGTGTGGTCGTGTGACAACTCTGTGACTCTCTCTGACGTGCTCTCGCCAGGTGCCAACGATGTTGCCAACTCGTGGGCCACGTCG
This sequence comes from Verticillium albo-atrum, assembly GCA_002851705.1. NCBI lineage: Eukaryota > Fungi > Ascomycota > Sordariomycetes > Glomerellales > Plectosphaerellaceae > Verticillium > Verticillium albo-atrum. Next base: position 3,719,898 of record NMXJ01000003.1, on the reverse strand, counting down.
GTCTCCTCGCGTTCCGTGACCTACATCCAGGCCATGGCTCTCGGTTCCGTGCTCGAATTCGCCGGTGCCGTCGGTGTCGGAGCCCGTGTCGCCGACACCATCCGCACCAAGGTCCTCGACCTCGACCTCTTCGCCGACAACCCCGCCATGCTCATGCTCGGCATGGTCTGCGCCATCACCGCCTCGTCTCTCTACCTGACCGTCTGCACCAAGATTGGTCTTCCCGTCTCGACCACGCACACCATCATGGGTGGCATCATCGGCATGGGTGTCGCGACTGTCGGTGTTGACGGTGTCATCTGGTGAGTAGCGAAATCTTTGGGTGCAGTAGCATCTTCTAACAGTCTGCAGGGCCGACTTTGACGCCGGCATCAACGCTGGTGTCATCCAGGTCTTCCTCGCCTGGATCATCGCCCCCGGTCTGTCCGGTGCCTTTGCCGCCATCATCTTCCTCGCCACAAAGTACGCCGTCATGGTCCGCAACAACCCCGTCATCAAGGGTCTCGCCACCGTTCCCTTCTACTTCGGCATGACCTCGTCCCTCGTCACCATGCTTCTCATCTGGAAGGGCGGTTCGATCGAGACGGGCTTCAACGGCGCCGAGGAGGCCGGCCTCATCGTCGGTGTCGGCTCTGGTGTCGCTCTTCTCGTCGGCATATTCTTCGTCCCCTGGCTGTACCGCGTCGTCATCAAGGACGACTGGCAGCTCCGCTTCTGGCACATCCCCATGGGTCCCCTCCTCCTGCGCCGCCCCGAGCCCGCCATCCAGCCCGAGGGCTACCGCGGCGGAATCAAGGACTTCTACGAGGGTCACCTCACCAAGGAGGAGCTCAACGCCCTGCGTGCCGGCGGTGCCCACAGCGCCGACGAGGAGGCCACCCCCTCCGGCGAGAAGAAGGTCCTCGGCAACGACATCTCCGACGTCGACTCCGGCCGTGTCGCCACCACGCCCGCCGACCCCCGCGATTCTCACCTCACCGACGAGAAGAGCCCCACCGCCGGCCTCGTCGGTCCCCGCCCCGAGGGCAAGTGGAGCTCCGGCCCCGTCCTCTTCTGGCGCGTCAAGTGGCTCTTCCTCCGCGGTGTCGACCAGGACGTCCACAAGCAGCAGCGCCGCAAGAACATGCTCTCCGGTGATCTGGATGAGATTCACTCGCACGTCGCTCACTTTGACAACCGCGCCGAGTACCTCTACTCTTTCCTGCAGATCATGACCGCTTCCGTCGCTTCCTTCGCCCACGGTGCCAACGATGTCGCCAACGCTATTGCCCCCTTCGCTACCATTTACGAGATCTGGAGGACCAACGCCATTGCCGGCTCCAAGTCGCCCGTGCCTACCTGGATTCTGTAAGTGCCTTTCAATCTGTTCAAAGGTTGCAACAGCATTCGAAGTGTGTATCACGAGTGGCAGTGCATGGGAGCCCCCCCCCCCCCTCCCACCAACCTCACCAACGCAATCTGAATGCAAACAGATGCTAACAAGCTGCCAGCGTCTATGGAGGTGTCGCTATTTCCATCGGTATCTGGACTTACGGTTACCACATCATGCGCAACCTCGGTAACCGCCTGACGCTGCACTCCCCCTCGCGTGGTTTCGCCATGGAGCTCGGTGCTACTTGCACGATTATTCTTGCCACCCAGCTCAGTGAGTCCTTCCCATCTTGTTCTTGAAGCCCCACACACCTCCAAATGCTGACTAAAGCGCAGAGCTTCCCGTCTCGACCACCCAGTGTCTCACCGGTGGTGTGATCGGTGTTGGCCTCTGTTCCGGAACCTGGCGCTCCATTAACTGGCGAATGGTTGCATGGATCTACGGAGGATGGATTATCACGCAAGTTGCCCTAAAAATCAGCTCAATAGCTCTTAAACTGACCGAGATATCAGCCTTCCCGTCGCCGGCCTTCTGTCCGGCGCTCTCTGCGGCATCATCATCAACGCGCCCCGCTGGGGTTACGTCAGCAACTAAGTTACATCTCTTTGGAATGCTCTTCGGCTGCTTTCCGGCTCCTGGAAGCAAACGAAAGGGCCTTGGTTGGCGTGTTTAGGTTGCAATTTGGTCTGCGAGAGTGCCAACTCCGGAAGGAGGAACTCGTTTCCCTACATTCTTTGACGTCCCATAGACAGCTTCTGGTACACTGAATACTATACCCTCATTTAATTGGAACTCCTGGAAAAGACCCCTTGTTGTCTGGTCGCATTGGCAGCGCATCTGCACGATGTATTCACTCAAGTCGTTTTGCTGAAGAGGATCAGCACGTGATCCACCCCCTTTTATTCTGTCACGTGTCGTTGGCCCGCGGGCTGTGGCGCCCCACGTGTGGTAGCTCCACACGGCCCGAGCACAGCACAGACCTCACGATAAGCTTCATGGGTAAGCTTCATTGTTAAGCTTCATTCAATTGCTTAGCTCATCCACGTCATTTGTGACGCAGGTTTCACGATGATCCAGGATGTCGGTTTCCATTTCCAACACATGCTGTTCTGCCACGAGTGATCGGGCCCATAAGGTAACGGCCCGAACAGGTAAGTGATGGAGCATTGATTCTTTGCTTAGGCGTCGGAGTGGATGGTGTCGGCGAAAGCTTCCTCTGAAGCCTTGGCATATTTGATCCTCTGCTAACACAACTGCCGATTCAAGTCATGTTGCCATGCCTCGCGCTGTCTTGGTGGAGCGAGCCCCAAAGGCCTCGATGCATGGACCAATTCCCTTTCTTCCTGACGCACGAGATCAGGCATACTGCAGTATTCCATTCAACTCATGTTGCCCGTGCCATGCTAACGAGATGAGAAGGAGCCCGTTGCGACCATGTCCATGTCTTCAGGTGCCCGCGACACATGTGCCCTGACACCGGCATCGCGATTGACTTGCCCCGCGACATATACAGACAGTCTGGAGAGCCGTGAAAGGCAGATAGTGCACCGCAACCTTCTTGTGCATCCATAGGGCCCACCTGGAGGCGGAACCGACCAACTTTCGTCGACCCAGTGTCGCCCACAGGACCATCCGTGAAGCTATCACCAACTTGACCGCCACCAAAACAACACGAGAAATCCAGACGTTGTCCACGGGCTTCCCATAGTCCATTCAACTCTCCGCATCTGTTTGACACACAGTAGGCACAAAACCTCTAGTGTGTCGTCCTAGACGGGCGTCAGACGACCCGGTACCGCGGTAGCCGACACCTTCCACTAACTAAATACTCTTCTGTTCCTGCAACACCAACAGATTGCCTTTCTTAGTCTACCACGCTCTTTATGCTTTCAATGAGCCAAGAATCAGGTCTGCACTACGTGTCTCCGTTCCTCGCGGGCCAAACGAAGCCCGACGTGACCACTGTCGCGTCACCTGACTCCTGACCACGTCCACCGTGACGCCAAACTCCTCATCTCGACCGTCAAGATGACCGCGCGCTCGATACGTACAGGTGGAACGAATCCAGCGTGAAACGGCTCTGGTTCACGCGCCCTGCGCACCAAGAAGCATCGGCGCCCGGCGCGTTGGGCGTCGACTGTCCGGCCCGTCACTTCAACATTCCCCAGCTTGAATAAAGCACCTCGAAAGATACACCATCGTCTACGTGCGACCCTTCCGCGCATCCAGTGAGCCAAAACCGAGCACCGTGCAACCTCGCCTCGTCCCTTGCGCGCCAAACGCAGGCCGCCGCGGCCCCTGAGTCGCTACCTCCCGTCCTACCTCGTCCACTAACCTCTATCCCACGGAGTCAATAGAGTCAGCGCCGGGTACTCTGTCTCACGGAGTCAATAGAGTCGGCAGCCCTAACGGATCTCCTCGCACTATTGCTAGCATGAACGGCTTACCTGCGCCCTCAGATCGGATCAGTGGAATAGGCTACGACGCAAAGGCGCCGTAGATACTTAAAAGGAAGTTCTGCATCTAAGTAGAGAGGGGATATAATTGCGGCGGCGAGGGCATCACGAAGTCTCCAAGGGGCCAGGAGCTATAGGAAGGGGGTTCTATAAGGGCATACTATAGACGTCTGGCGCCTCCAGCTACTTTGGGCTTGGCTAGGCTGCGGAGGCGCCGCGAGGGCTATATAAGGAGCCTAGGGGGACCTCGTTTTCTGTAGAGGAGGCAGGTTTTTGATTTTCCTTACGCATATACCTACGAGTTCTCTATCTATCTCTTACGGACCGCACTGTTGAGGGCTCTAGAGAGAAACACCCAGGAGCGCAGTTTGGTTAATCAGGGTGAGTTGGGGTGCCCCTCTGAACGTCAGCTCGATAACTCATAGATGAGTTGCTCGTGGGATGTGGAGGCTTCTCGACATCTGGTTCTTGAGCGAATTTCATAAAGAAATGATGATACTCATCATACGTCAGACATGGAAGGACATGCATAAGAAATAGTGAGTGCATACCCACCTTGCGCCAGGAGGTCGTACAATGCTGGGGCGACGACGGGCAGGTGCGAGTGTAGGAGAGGCAGTGGCGCAGAGTGATGGTGAACATTGTAGCTATAAAATACCGTGAGAATTGATCGTATATCGTCGGCTCCTTGGAGGTTACTGGCATGGTATTGCTTTTGCCGTTGTGTTTGATACTGCTTGAGTGGCGGTGAAAGCGGCTAGCTATTGACGCGAGAGAAGCGGGGGCAAGTGGTGGAAGGAAACGGCTGCCTGATTGCTGGCCTTCGTATGAGTTTTCACATAGATTGGCCTCAAGTGCAGTCTTTAGACTGAAGCTGATCCACGTATCTTGGAGCACCGGCTTGATGGTGCAGGATAACTGTTGATTCAATTCTTTCAGCATCCTAGGACGACACAGTTCGGCAACGGCATATGCAGCCCAGGTACATAGCTTCCCTGGTTGAGTAGACAATTTCGGCGAAAGCTTCACACTGGAGACGGATTCTTGACAAGCTGCTAGAGGTGCATGGGTTAAAGGGATCTTTATACTGAGCTCGCAGCCAGACCTGAGGAGAGAGCTGCAACTGCCAAAGTCAAATCCCACCTCCGTGCCTTCCCGGTACTCAGCGCAAAAGTTTACCATATCTCGCTACCCGCTTTGGCTGTTAGGTAACAAAGTCGGCGTGGTCTAATGGTAAGGCAACTGCGCGGTTACACTAGGTTGATTCTCAGAAGCTGTAGAGGCTTTCTTTGGTGATGCCTAGGTAACCCACCCAAAGACCCGCAGAAGATCCGGGTTCAAATCCTGGTGCTGACATTTGGATTCCTTTTTGGAAGTGGTTCGCATTTTGGGAACCGAAGAAGATCACTCTGCAATTACTCGGTTACCCACTGTTCCAAACAGCCCCTTCGAGTCAAGAACCAGTCTTGCTTGCGTCTTGTTCTGATCATCCTCAAATCGGGAAAACAACTGCGCATCTAAGAGGAGCAACGTCATGAACCCGACCCCAGAAGCTCTAATCGTCCAGCACTTGAGGTTCATGACAGACCAGGGCATTCAAATTTGCTTCCCCCATCGTCGACTAGCCTTGGGCTTGGATCCTCCACAGTCCACCGTCCACAGCGCTTAGCAGGTTCTCCGCCTCAAAGATTGCTAGCTCCGATATTGAGCACGGGACTAGCGCAAACGAGGCAGATCCGTTCTTCCGCCAACACGACTCAACGGTTCCAGAGCGCCCACAAAAAAACAGACGCAGGCACGTCGAGTCCGCAGCGAACGCGGTAGGACGGGAGGTAGCGTATCGGGGGCCATTATAGGCTGCGTTAGACCCGCAATGGATAAAGAGAGGTCGTATAGTTCTAATTCCTAGTTCGTTAGATATGCGCAGACCACGTGCATACGATAGGCTAGGTTTGGTAGCATTCGAAACTGACTGGCTAGTTTTTGGCGCCCGAGACGCTCGGCGTTCATAGTCCCTGTCGGCCTCTTATCGACTTGAATCTACGTTAAGCCTGCCGATTATTCAACAGGCGTTCATTTCGAGAACGTGGGGCTATCGTCATGTTCTGGGTGTGAAGATCAGATCCACTGGACTTGATCAGTCTTGGTGTCCTGCTGCTGAGAATGGAGCAAAGAGAGAGCTGATTATGCGGGATGGTTGTCAGTTGGCACATTGAGGAATCCATGCCCGTCGAGTAGACTCACTACAACAACGTCTCCTCCGCAACCCAAAAGATGTGCGCCGCAGCGACCTCTGGAGCCGGAGGAGCCGCAGCCGACGCATATGGCAAAATGACAGCCGCTGGGGAAGTCGGCCGAGGAGGTAAAAGGAGATAGGCGGATCCGGGTGATGAGCGATAGGCGCGCCGGCGAAGAACAAAAGAGAGTTGACGTGTTAGGCAGATCGGGGACAATGAAGATTGAGGAGAATAACGCGCCGCGGGCGATGATGCTGATAGTTCTATGCCGCAACTGTAAACAGCAGATCCCGGTCCCCTAATGGCGCTCTCTCAGCTTCGTTCGGCGCCTCAGCAATCATGAAGGACGGTGGTTGTCCAAGTCAGAGATGTTGTAGTTGTAGGTCTTCTGAGGTGGTAGATGATGAAAGGGGAGTAGTGATCGTCGGTCGTTGCCTCGAAGCGGCCGTCTTGGGCGAACTGGGGACAGCCACCGCAGTAAGATCTATATAGGTACCGGAGGGGGGGGAGGGTCGCCCGTCGTCAGGAGTTATGGCTCATCGCCGTACGAAGTCGCATTTTAGCGGTGGATTACATGCATTGTAATGCGGGGTAGGTGAAGGCGGGTCTGACGTAGTTTTGGGGATTTGCATCAAGGAACATCCTAGAGAGGTACCAGGTGGACCCGTTTCCATATTTTATAGGCACAGTTCTGTCCAAAAGGGACCTCTATTCAATGCACAACGATGACTTCGGGTGGTGCCTGCTCGATACCCGCCCTGGCGTCGATATTCCGTGTTTTTGTCTCGGCCGGCAGTAGGACTGGGTCTGCAAGAAACAGCACGGTGACAGCAAGTCGTACGGCTGCGAGGGAGTACAGGTCAGAAAGACCTTCAGATTCTCAGGACAATTCATGGCTTTGTTGGTACCCGAGGCGCTGTGCTTCGACGTATTTTGCAGATTCTTCTTCCACTTCCCAAGCTATCGTCAAGCAAGCACAAAACAGAAGGGAGGAGTATCTACTCCTCTTCCTTGTCCTCCTCCTCCTCTTCGACAGCCCAACCACCAAGCTTCTCCCCGGGAGGGAGACCATCCTCGAGCTCGATACCCAAGACCCACCCTGTGCCGGAAGGTCGCACATTGCTGGGGCGACGAACCAGCTCCGGCCAAACCATTGTCTCAACTCTCGCCCAGGAGGCAGGGGGCTTGCCCTTCCAGACAGGCGCAAAGGCGCGGGCGGGGGCCGAAGCCGGGGCGACGGCGGCACGGGCAACACGGTCGGCGGCTCGGCGGCGCCTGCGCTCGTGGTCGATGACCCGAGAATACGCCTTCTTGGGCATTCCAGGCCATCGGAATCCGAGGCGCTGGGGCCGCGGGACCCATCTGGGGGGATATGGCGAGGGCGAGGGCGGCGAGGGCGCGTGCTGCGGCAAGGCGATCATGGTGTTGTCGTCGATGTTGATGCTGTAGTCGCCTGTGGCTGTGGCTGTGGCTGTGGCTGCGCTCTGACGACGGGCAGGTGCGAGTGTGGGAGAGGCGGTGGAGGTCATCATAGCTATGAAATACTGTAAGAAGCAATCATTCATAGTCTACGTCTTGAAACTTACTGGTATAATGTGGCTTTTGCCGTTGTACTTGATCTGGTGCTGCGCGGTTGTAGGGGAAGGAAGGCGGCCGCGTGCGAGAAGATATGGGTCAAGGAAATACCAACGTCGCGGGGAGCTGATCCTGTGATCTTGTCAGCGACGCACTTGGTGCACTTGTTGATCATCAAAATGTGTCGGAAGCAGCATCAGTGGCAGGAGCACTGAGTCCTGTAAATGACTGCCCCTGGGAGGCCAATGTACCCGAAAATTCATACAAGGGCCGCAGTTGTTCCCTTCCACCACTTGCCCCTCGCCCAATGGCTAGCTATCTCCACCACCAATAAGCCGAGCTAGACTGCCCACTCGCATGCTTGATTGATCACCTCACATTTGCATTGGCAGTAGTACTTTCCCTGAAAAATTGACTACCGGCCCAGCATCAATGGCTTGTCCTCCACGACCCATCGTTCTTCACACCTCTCATCCCTTTGCTCCTTCCACTGACCTGCTTCAGAAGGTGTTTCTCGAGCTCAGACGTGTAGACCTCAACGGGGAAGGTACGACAGGAGTGGTGCGTCGCTGGAGTAGTGCTAGATATGTTGGCATCGATGATGGCAGACATGACGATGATCTTGAGATCGAACTGGCGCGAGGCAACGTTCTCGAGCAGTGTACCGAGGATGCTTGCGGGGAGGGTGCGATCGTTCCGTCGAAGATGACACAGCTGTAAAAGGACATCCGGTGGTCGAGCATGGCCACACAGCATCACGCAGAAGGTGTTGGTGGCCTCCCTTGGGCTGCGAGGAACGTACCTGCCACAACTTTCCGCGAATCGCTTCTGCCATGCCGTTGCTCCTTCCTCTGAGAAGGTCGCTGGTCTCCCGACTGATGTGAAAATCGTACCTGCCATAACCGACCGTGACCCGCCTCTGCTCCAGTGGTCAAATACCCCCCTTACGCTGTGAGGAACGCACCTTCCCAGCCCGACGTGCCTCGTTTCTCGTGTTTCAAACGGTTGCTCCTTCCCCAGAACAAGCGACAGGCCCCGCTGGCATGGGGAGCACACACTATGTTCGATTTCTCCCCCCGCCGACTCTGATTTCTGAACTCTTCGTGCTTCTTCTCTCGTTTTGATCTCCTGCTTGAAATTCGATCACTCGATTTCTGCCGACATCTACGTTTGAACCACCTCTCTTCACGAGATTTTCCTGAGCTACAATGGCCTCGAAGAACAACGACGCTTGCGGTCGTGCCCAAGTCTCCGTCCCTGGCGGCCCTCGTCGCTCTTCTCGGAAGACGACGCAGGTGTAGTCATATGAAGACTTCACGACCAGCAATGTGGACGATGACTTCCTGCTCCCTGATGTTACCACAAACTCTGACATGATCTCCCCGCAGCGGGCTTCTGCTGTTGATTTCAGCCCGGCTCTCGAGCCCAGCCCCGTATCTACTCTGGTACTCTGTTCCCTTGCTCCACTGGCGAATCTTCCGGTGAATACGGCGCCGCTGCCACTTCCGAGGCCACCACGCACGCTCTCGTCAATCGTGCCAAGCCATGTGTCTGCCTCCCATCCTCATCCTGTAAATGCCAAGCCATCCAGGGACTTGACTGCGGCCAATAAAACCGTGACCTTTGACCTAGGCGCGGAACCTGAGCATCGCCGCCTCGATGGCGGTGAATATGAGCCAAGAGAAGCGTCATCTGGGAAACGCATCGTGAAATCGCCATACTTCAGCGCGATCGCCAAAGCTGGCCCTCGTCCTGAACCAGCCAATCCCAGGATAACGTCAGCGTATTTTGGCGAGCCAGCAGTACCCAAGCCCGCTCCCATGCTGCCGAAGTCCATCCTCAAACCGCCACGCTTGCCAGTGGCGCAATCTCCGTCCTCCGTCACCACGTGAAAGAAGTGCCTGTAATACGCACGCCTGGTCCGAGCACCGAGCAGAGGTAACCGTCTGGTGTACGATCCTACAAGTAGCTCGATGCATTCGTGGTTTGTTGAGTCTGACCACTTGGTCTCCGCCCCGGATCGGATCCTGTTCTCTCGCAGATTACAATCTCGTCATTCTCAGAGCAACATCTGCACTCGTTCAATATCATCTTCATTCGCCAGGCTGACTAGATGCCCAGTCTCAGCTGTTTCGCACAACACGTACATCATGTAAGTAGGCCACATGACTGGTGTCGAGTAGACACCACCTTAAGTCATCGCTGTGCATTGACCAGAGGTTCCTGTTGGACAGAACTGTGCCCGGATTCTGTGGAAACGGGTCCACCTGGTACCTCTCCAGGATGTTCCCTGATGCAGATCCCCAAAATTAGTGTACGTTGGACCTGCCTTCACCAACGCTAGATAGTTGCAATGTATCCGTCCACCAGCAAACTCCTACTGCGATGAACCACAACGTCTGACGACTGGCACCGAGCACGCCGTAAGTACGTACCTGACCATCTGTCAAGGTACGTACCGGCCTACCTCAATTGGGACGGCTCCACTTCGTGATCTGCCAAGTCTCACCGCCAAGCCCCACTTACTGATCTGCCGTGGCTCACCGCCCCCACTATTTTTACTTAGTCGAAGGGTTCTGACCAACCAAACTCCCCTCCCTCCCACCACACAGCCACAGCAGCAGCAGCAACAACAGCCACAGCAGCAGCAGCAGCATCAACATCAGCACCACCACCACCACCACCACCACCATCACCAGCATCATGGTAAGCACGACATCCCCCTCTCCTCACGCGCCTGGCATTTCACTTCACCTTCATATCATCTCTTGTCAGTACTGACTTGAGCAGAGTGGCAAGAACAACAAGGGACCCTATCAGTTTACGGAGGAACCGCCCATCATCGATGTAAGTACTCCATCAATTTCTTTCTCTTCTCCCATATTTCCTTTGCACGACAACTAACTTGCTAGAAATTTCCTCGTGAGAGCAATGCCGATGCTGCAGAGCGGCATTTCAGACGCGTTGTAAAATCATTGGAGCCGGTATGTACTTCCTTTTTCTTTGTCCTGCATGTCTAACCCTCCCATGTCCATCAGTACCGCCATTTCTACATGAAGGTTGCTCAAGGTCCGGATGCCGACAAGCTGAAGCGGCTGCCACACCCACACGAACAATTCATTTATGAGTTGTCCAGCTGGACGATCAGTGGAGTACCGAGATTCAACGTCGATGGCACCCCGATTAACAATGCCGCCCTCCTGGGAATTGCCCGGACCAACACAGCCAACAATGCTGCGACCAAGAAGACTCAGCAGCGTGCCACTACAGAATGTATGGGGAGCTCGCGTACCGATCTCGCGGCGGACATAGAGGATGGTGGAAGTTCGAGGGATTCTCAACCTGGCGGTGGTGATAATGATGTGGTCAAGGAGGAAGACAAGTAGTACTCCGATGTTGGTCGATGTTGACGTTCAAGATATGTACAGTCAAATCCTCTACTGGGATGCCATAGCATTTTGGTAGTGAATTCTCTCTGGGGTTCATCAACAGCACCGTTTCGATAACGTGACAGCCAAACACACGGACCCAGTCAGTTCCTTTCGACAACACCCCTCACACTCCAAAGATATTTGAGCGAGGTTTCCAACTAGGATGTTTGTTTTCTGACACAACTTGATGCAGACAGCAGGCCTCGCCGATGCGATGAACCCAGAAGATCGACTTCGTACCCTACCGACCATGTCAACAACGGGGAGGACGCTTCGATCACTGAGTCTACCAACACGACCTGAAGCATGCGTTGTTTGAGACCCGTAAAACATCCCGATGGCCCTTGGAAGAGGTAGAAGACCACATACATGCGACAAAAGAAAGCACTACCATCTTCATTCAGAATCTTTTGCACGTTTCAGCAGCATTCATAGTAGGTAGTAAGACGATTAATTGACGTAATCCGAGGCAACTGACGATTTGATAGACCTTTCGGGCTGTTTCCCCGAGAAAACATCTCTCGAGGGCACTTCTCGACACCGCCGACACCGCCTAAGCCTCTATTGCTTCCCTTCAAGTCGTCTGATTTGGAAGCACCAGCAACATCTATACGAGACACCAAGCTGGCGCGCCATACCTTTTCAACACTAGGCGGTCACTTCCACAGACATCCGACTGCCAACTCGACCAGCCTTCCCAAGTCCGTCTTGGGCAGCCATAACTTGTCTTTCCGCATTTCTTTCAACAAGTATGGCCACAAACACGGACCAGTGCGGTTGAGCTGCCGAATTTCAATCCAGTGATCAAGCTGTCCAGTCAGGCTTTGACCGTACTTAGGTCCTGCAACGGTCGGTCCAAAATATCAGCTTCAGGTATCTGAGCCAGTACCCGTGCTTCTTTTCAGGCAATATGCTGACTGGGGTGCGGTGCAGCTTTTCTTATTCCTCAAGAACAGTTGAAGTACTCACCCCAAGATCGCTGTTGATCCCTCGTGTTCGACAATCGACACCACATCATCCACTTAAAGGGACTTGCACTTTACCTTGCCTGTAAATCAATACGGCTTAGGACCGACCGGCGCTTGAAGAAACCCCCGTTCAACTCTTAAATACCCACATCAACCGATCCAGCGTCACCGGTGCTTCCCCTACTGGCTAATCCCTTCGCACCAACAACATGTTCACGGGACCTGAAAGGACCAGGATCACGGAGAAGCCTCAATACAACAAGGCACCAAAGTAAGAGTGCACGCACACCCATACAACAGCTTGCCTTGCCTCATCGAAACAAAATGGACATATTTTCCACGGACAGGCCTTACAACCTCGCCGAGACGACTGACCGCGAGGCACAGCCTCCCACGTACAACAGCTTTGCCGGGTCGATCGTTTGGCTCCTGCAGATCAGATCGCCCCCCAACGAGCCAGCTCTTGTTGAATCGGATCAATTTTCGACCAAGCCCAAGGATTCCTGGCATGCAGCAACCGGCCCAAGCTTTCAATGTTGACACCCAAAGGCTGACGGTCCCTTCATCTACAAAACACACGGTTTCAGGGTGTTGGATCATGTCGACTCTTCCATTGCGCATCGTTTTAAGTGTTTGGATGTGTTCAATCAACGCCCGCCAGCTCCAACTGCTGTTCTGCGACGTCTGGCAAGTCTCGTCTCGAGAAGTAGGCCTCGCCCCGGCCTTTGACTCTCACCCATGGGATCCCGCTGTACCTTGCCAACGTGCCATTCATCTACGCTGACAGACTTAAGACATGCCGAGAGAATGCCCCTCAGCTTAGGGCCATTATTTCAATTACAACATCGCAACGGCGCAAACGTCTTGTTCCACGAGACACCGACAAAGTGAGCATCCGGGTCGCGGGCATTGGCCGCCACACCCATTCGATTTGCTGCATCTACACACCGACACAAAGACATTTCAATAAATGGATACCCCGAGTTGGATAACTGGATCAAGATTCTTCGCGAGACAAAATTGGAAACTGCAACGAGTCGGAGACTATCGAGGGCGGGAAAAGAGTTTGTGTTTAGGGGGCCGAGGTGAGCGCGGTAGGTGATGCCCTGGATGGGCGAGGAGGGAAGGAGGGAGGTAAATCTTGGAGGAATTTGAGAACTGGGAGGAATATCAGCAGCACACTTGCTGTGCCAGTTGTTCACCTTGACGGACTGGTCAAGGGACGTGGGCGCAAGCATCAACGACGGACTTTAACGGACAGTGTGACGTCGACAGCGGCCAGCTCTACAAGTGTACAGCCACCCAGCTGAAGACGACAACCAGGAAGACCAATTGCCCTAGGCGGGCGAAACCCGCCACGTAAAACTCTTGGGGCCTGAGTGCTGACGGTCATCTACAACCGGTATAATCACGAGCCAAGAACACTAGAGCCGCCTTCGGACGAGGAAGAGGCGGATGGCGATGGCGATGTGGAGGTTGTGAATCCCGGCGAGGGTGTATTCCCCTCCCGACCCGGATCCTTTGAAGATTCGTGCTAGCGTGTTGCGTGCAGATCGCGAAAGTTCAACACTCGATCCAGATACTCGAGCAGCGCTCGCTTTTGCTGGCGTGTCTTCGTCCGTCTCGACGACGGATCCTTCGATGCATACCTTGGGAAGCATTATCATCCCATTCAAATCAGCATGGATGGCCAAAGTGCCCTAATACCAACGTCCACCACGTCCACCAAATGAAGATTAGAGGCAAAATAGCGTCAATCGATTTGGGCATCGAGCTCGCGCTGAAACAATGCACAATGTGCCACTGACATGAGTGGCTCTTGGAAGTCCTTTCCAGATGATCAAGTACTTCGGAGAGTTTTATCAACTGCCACTCTCAATATTTGAGGCTTCACAATCCACCCCAAATACGACCCGCGTCCCGGGACAAACATCACAGGAAAGCTTCACGGCTTTGTCTCGAATCGATATACTACAGCTGAGTGTTCGGAAAGTCCTGTCAGCCGCAGTTGGAAACGAGCGCCATCTTCACACCTGTCCCAGTCCGTTTCAAAGTTAGCTACGATTCCACATCATCGTGCATCTTTGTGTCGAGACCCACAACAGTCACCGGGAAAGCTCCAAGAGTCGCCTCAAGTTTCAACCCTGGGGGCGTACTTCGTGTCCACGAAAGCGTACATCAAATCCTCGACCTGTTGTACTGACTTGCCGAACACATCGCTGCGCAACGAGCAGAACATGCAATCCTACGGTCGAACAGTAGATTACCCGAGATACCAACACTGCTCACTCCTCTATGCGGTATGCTTTCATGTTACAGTATCATCGTTACTTGCGTTAGGGGCCATCCAGTGAGACCCGGTGGGCATACTAGAGCAGTCATCATGCACGACAGCCATGGAGTAAGCTCATGTTAGGTGTGGTCTCATCAGTAGCCAGATTGAAAGCTTGTATGTCGCCATAATTCCATGATAACATCTCGATGACCAGGCCAGGCTGAGAAGATAATAAATTTATTCGGAAGCATTGCTGAAGACTTGACATACATCGTTATGGTTTCACGGGACACAGCTGCAAAGACGACGGATCACGAGACACGCCAGGCGCTAACACTGAATTAGGTCAGGCGCGATGAGAGGAGACCGTTCGACTGTGACCGGAGGCTTCTATCTAGGTGAAGGCAGGTCGACATAATTTTGAGGTCTGCATCAAGGTACATCTTGCCAAGGAACTATGGACTTGTTTCCATGAAAACTAGGCACAGAACAATCTGACGGGGACCTCAGGTCACTACGCACCCATGACTGGTTTGGTGAGTGGAATGATTTACAGCTGGGGCCTGGTGTTTTCCCTTCGTCTTGGTAGATGACACAATTTTTTTTCCGGTTGGAACTATCGACAAATTCTGTGCAGAGCGCCACGTGTGACAACATCACTAAAGAGAGACATTGGTAAGCCACATCCGGATGTTGTCATTACTCGGTACCCAAACAGAGTGAGCATATATGGCACATCTATCACAACTCCAGGATAAAGATCATGGGTGTTCAAATAACCCAGATAGGCTGCGTACTCTGGAGTATTTTCGCTTGGAGAGTGTGAGGCGGCGGCAAAGCTTGGGATCCTGGTTGCGGTTGTTGCGGGTACGGCGTAGCGCTGTAGTGGTGGTTGTAAAGGAGTCGTCTCGGTGTTGCCAGAGCTGCCGGAGGACGAGGAGATGCGATGGCTGCTGGCGCATCCGCCGTTGAAATACACGGAGGCGCGCCGGCTGGGGCGAGGCCGACAAGCAGTACCACGTCTGGCGGTTCTGCGAGGTGTGCGGATGCATTGTTGGAAGAAGAGAACCCGACCATGCCATGTTGCAAGCAGCCATAGTATCTTGGATAGATCATGTCGAACGCTTTCCGGCGACATGAAGCCCGGACTTCAACACCCCCGGTCATGAATGATGATTTTAAAGTTAGTGGTGCGCTAGCGCTCACCCTCGTAGACCTGGATGAGCACACCGGGCTGGTCTCTGATAGTTTGTACGACGGAGGGATCACTTACCTCGGCGGTTGACAACCTTGATCACTTCATCGAGGATCACAAAAGCACGAGAATCGGTGTCGGCAGGCTCCTCCTTGAGCCACTTCTTGAGGTAAGCCCGTTTTGTCTGCTCCTCGGTTACGCCTGTGAGAACGCTAAGCTTATGAACGGCATCCTCAAGTAGCAGGTGACAAGGCAGGTCCTCGCACAATCAATTGACAAACAGTCGCGGCCTTCGGACAATTTGAGAGGGAGTTATGTCAAGCGGGCGGGAGTGGACCATACATCCAGTCGTCCCTTTCAATTGGCTTCAATTAAAATCGCCAAGATCTGCGAGAGGACAACTTGCCATACAACCGCGCTATGGTCAAAGAGTCTCTTCGTTTCTGGCCCTCAATGGAACGAGCACGACTAAGCTTGAGGTCTGTCCGCCTTCTGGAGCGCAGTAATGCAATAGGTCTTCGCCCTGGCGGATGGATCGAGCAGCAGGAACCAATTCCGAAGCCCCAAAACTGGAGAAGCCAGGATTTTGGTACGAGTAGGCACGGAAATATATCTGGATTCGACTCCCAGGGCACCCCGGTCGAGGAGTTCCCATCGGCGCGCCAGCTGCACGTGTGCTTCCATAAGGACTGTCGGGGAGCCGACACCCTTAAAACAGATCAGTCGAGCGGACTCGAGCGGACAAGAGCGGGAGTCATTCCCTACCCGAAGTTAGCGAGCAAATCTGATCCAATGTCATCCCCGTGCATAAGAAAGTAATAGTAAGCGAGTACTAGTCTGCAAGCATCATCCTGAGGTGATAAGACGTGAGTAGGTGTCATAGCCTAAATATCTTTACTGAGTATCTCGCCATGACGAAACATACATTACTTCTTATACTAGATGCTCTTATCATCATAGAGTATGCTTCATGACACAGGAATAGCTAGGACAACTAGACATATCTAATGATCTTGATGATATTTTGGGAGACAAAGGCAGAGAGAGCATTGACATTAACATCTCACAGGTGAATGGTTGAGAATGAGGAGAGGCGCTACTCCTTAGGGTACTCAAATAACAAAGATATTTCTATGGATCGAACCATTGAAAACTCTACTCCCACGACACGCCTTGAAATTTGGAATGTTTGATTTGTATGGGTTTTTTGGGTTTTAAGGGGTTGGCCTTAAGTTTTGAGATTCTCCATACATTTTGCTACCTTGATTCTGGCCCGCTTGCTCAGGTAATTTCTTGCTTCTCCGGGAGCGACATTTAAAGTGTGTGCGAGGTGAAGCAATGCATCTGCAAGCCCGGGCACCCTGACCAGACCAACCCATCAAGACACCAAGATCACTACCAAACCATGCCTACCAAATACATCTCCCTGCCACTGGCGATGATGCGGATCTTTTCGCTGGTTCTGACTTCCACGTGAGTGAGAAAATCGTGCGGTGCTCAAGACAATAGATGTAGGTACGTCGAGTGCGTAGGGCTGTCGACTCCATTGACTCCGTGAGACAGCGCACCCAGCGCCGACCGGGTCGGAGACATATAGATAGATATTGTAGGATTCTGGTGGCTTTTCGTACCCCTGCGTAGATAGATTCGAACTGTTTCGTGCGGAGGCGCCGACCGCCCTTGATTCTGCCGATATATAGATATCGTGCTGCTGCGGCAGGAACCCCATTTCAGTTCTTCTACCTGCAACAATACTTCGCTGCACCGGGGTGAGCGTTGCTGGAATCTCGGGTCATCTTCTGTCCGACCGTCTCCTCGCCCAGCTGCTGCGGGCTACCTCCAGGAGATGATCCCATTCAGCCGTAGCTACACGCCTATCATCACTTCGAGAACACGGCAGCCAAACACACGGCGGCACGTGGCTGTCATCAATTGCATTAGTCTTGAGTGCTGAAACTCACGGTTCACCATTTGCTTCCCCGCACGCCACCACCCGAAGCTTGATACCGTCAAATGGGCCGCGGACGAAAATGGGGCGCACTGTGATACGGCAGCCTTGAGAACGGATTGGTGTCCGCCGTCTTCTGGGTGTAGCACAGAATCTGGGTGGTCAAAATGCTCGGTGGCTTGCATATGCTGCCTTCAGGCAGCGGCCCTAAGACCATGTCGCCAACCACCATGGCGGCCTCACGCATGACCGATTGGCTCACCGAAGCATGATGACAGGCAAGCCGCAGCCGTCTGATTAGGTCCATTTGATCATCTCAAGCCTTAAGTACCGATGGCTCCTCAGTGATCGCTCCTGGGGAGAGGCAGCCCATTCTTCCGTCAGTCCTCTTCACAACACCGTCAACGGGCCAACACACCACCAACCATCACTTGTGATCACACCCCATCATGTCGCCCTCGCCGTCCATCAGCGGCGATTCTTCCGGCAGCGAGTCGAGCGATGAGGACTTTTCAGTCATTGAGCGCCTCGCTGACGCCATCCGCATTGAGGAAGACGTAAGGCTCACCCCCGAAGAGAGAGCCTCCCTCGTGAAGGACCTGTACGAGGGCCCGAGGAAATGCCAGTGCTGCATC
Organism: Verticillium albo-atrum; assembly: GCA_002851705.1. Taxonomy (NCBI): domain Eukaryota; kingdom Fungi; phylum Ascomycota; class Sordariomycetes; order Glomerellales; family Plectosphaerellaceae; genus Verticillium; species Verticillium albo-atrum. The sequence continues at coordinate 3,701,806 of NMXJ01000003.1, read as the reverse complement.
AACTGGGTCGACGAGTGCCCAGAGCACGTCGTTGTTCCCATCTTCGATGAGCCCGAGAAGGAAGTCGACGATGGCCCCCCCATCATTGTCCGTCGGCGTGTCAACCCTGGTGAAGCCAACACGCTCGTGTCGATCGATTGCGTTGAGATATGCCACCTACGGACACGCGATGTATTGTTCCGCGTCTTCAACATGTACGACGATCTTGTCTTCGGCATCAAGCACATGGTGTTCCGAGCACCCTTCCACCCGTTCTTCTGGCACTGGGCCCGCTTTGAGGAGGCCGTTGCCGAAGAAGAAGACGCGGAAACCCGCAAGGTGCTCGTCGCGCTGCGGGCCATCGTCAAACGCGAGCTCGCTGAGGCTTTCGCCATCACGAAAGAGCTGACTAGCCACGGAGTCATCTCGAGCCGCTACCTCTGGACTCTCTTCGCCCCCGGCTCCCTCGTCTACGCGCGCGAAGACCACGTAGATCGTCTCTACGTTGTCGAGGCGTTTGATCTCGAGTTCTACCAGTCCGTGCTGCATCTGCGCTACGTGGACTGGAACGGCCGACGGTTCGGTACCGCTTCCAAAGCCGTCATGCTGTACAACTTTTATGGCACCCGCCGGATCACCACCCTGCCGGCTTTCCCTATAGCCCATGTTGACGACCTACCGGCATTGCAGGCTCGTCTTCTTGCACGGGGCCGCAAGTTTGCCAGCCTAGCCGGCATGCACTACAAGTCCTACCGGTCCTTCTCCGGCGCCAAGGCCGGCTCCTCTGAGCAGCTCCAGGAGGAAACCCGCATTGTGGTTGACAGCTCCAACCAGGTCCGGCAGCCGGGATTCCAACTGTTCAGGAAGAAGTCCCGGCACGGTGTCCCCATTCGGACGTACCTCGTGAGCCAGGAGCCCATCGACAAGGTTCCCTCGGGCCGGCACGTGCCCCTGCGGCCCGACGCTGCCGCGCCGCCGCCGCCGCCTCCAGCTGCACCCTACGCGCACAGCGTATGGCCGCATGGGAGAGTGCCCCCTCGCCACCAGCCATACGTCAAGAGACGTCCTGTTTATGAGAGCGATGATGAGGACGATCAAGGTTCGCTCACGGCCGCCCTCCAATGTTCCTCCACCGCTAATGTCGATCTTAGCCGTTGATATGACTGATGAAGGCCTTGCATCCGCTCGCAAGAGGCTGACCGACATGCAGCTACAGCTGTGCGCCTCGAGGGTGTCAGGCTACAGCATGAGGACCAAGGCCTGGCGTATGTATCTCGTAGCCGTACGGTATGACAAAACTGACTAGCCCCAGGTACGTTTGACGTTGACCGCGTGGAGGACATCAAGTGGAACACGGAGCCTTTTGAAAGCCTCGTCCTTCCCGAGGGGTACAAGGACCTCATTCTTTCTTTCGTGGAAAGCCAGGTCAAGGAAGGGGACACCTTCGATGATGTTATCAACGGAAAGGGTGAGCGATCCTGTATCAAAATTCTGTAATTGCTACTGACAAGGTCTAGGTGGCGGGCTTGTGATCCTCCTTGCTGGTGAGCCTGGTGTCGGCAAGACACTGACCGCCGAATCAGGTACGTCACATGATTGATTCTCTCTGTGGCCCATGAATCGAACTACCCCTTTCAGGTGCACGATTAATATGTTGCAGTTGCGGAGAAGATTCACGCCCCGCTTTACAAGCTCGAACTTGGAGAAGGCTCGCGCCCTGGCCGCGTCAGGTCTTCCTCCAGGTCGCGATCGAGGACTCGATCGAGGTCCAGGGATCGAAGCCAGAGCCGCAACAGAAGCCCAGACCGGCTGGTCGACAGCGATTTCACAGCGGCTTTCAAGCTAGCGTCCCGCTGGGGCGCCGTGCTGCTCATCGACGAGTGTGACCTCTACCTGGAGCAGAGGAGCGACACCTCGACGCAGCGGAATAAGCTCGTGTCTCGTGCGTATACTATCACATCCACCAGCTGATCCCCTTACTAACAAGTTTAAGGATTCCTCACGGAGCTCGAGTACTATCCCTCGCTGCTCTTCCTCACTACGAACCGCGAGCGCGTCCTTGACCCGGCCGTTTACTCGCGCATCCACCTGACCATCAACTACCCGGCCCTCGACGCGCCCTCGCGCACTAAGATCTGGACTACGTTCCTCTCGCACGGCACCGAATCGTCCATCTCGGACCGCGAGCTCGAAGTCCTCGCCAGTATCGATGTCAACGGCCGCCGCATCCGCAACATAGTCAAGACGACCAAGATCATGGCCAAGCGGGCCGGGCGGCCCATCTGCTTCGATGACGTGCGAAAGGTGATGCGTATCACCGAGGGCCTTGTCATCGGGGACCCCGAGCCTGAGTACCATGATGCGCGGCCCCTGGTCAACTTCAAGGAGTTCTACTGAGAGCGTGGCTGAGGGTGCTTATGACTAATGACGAATGTTGTGATGCTGGAAAGCCGAATTTGATACTGTCTCGAGGATGTAGTTTCATTCTTATCCTTTTCAGTCTTTGCTAGTTTTCCTCTAGTTTTTTAGGTCTGTTGTAATGCTCGATAATGAGTGAGCAGCAATAAAGCCCGTTTGAGCCCTATCTCCACATGTATTTCCGCGTGCCGTTGATCTCGGAGAGACGATAAAGGCCGAAGCCAATAGCATAACGGTGGCTTGGTTGGGCCTTGCGAACATGCGAGTTACGTCGCATGATGCCCCGTGGCCGGCCTCACGTCCGTTCTGAGCACACGCACTGTCAGCATGGAACAACATCATCTTTGGCCGTGGCTGCTGCAGCACATCTCAGGTCTCGTCATCTCCATACAGCTGCTTGTCATTTCTGAACCCAACGTGCTCATGATCAGTCGTGCTCCAGAATGTCACCAATCTGCCCTGCGGTGCCTCAATCCTACAGAGCTCATATGCTGGACGATAGCAGACACTGCAGTGCCACACGAGATCATGAAGCCCCTCTCCAGGTACATTTCCTTCAAAGCCAGGCACATGAGACACGGAACAAGTATCGTGTCAGGGGAAGCTAGAGCCAATGGTCGAGTTGACCATCGAGAGGCTGCCTTTTGAGGCGATCCAAACGAGGGCTTTTTAAGATCATTTGTCTGCATTCAGTCGTCCTCGTATCCGTTGTACAGGGCATGGCTCGCTGTCTCCGCCTCGTGAAGCCGTCCCCCTTACTGTACCTCGTAAACCTGGATGGAACGAAACTCGTACACAGATGCTAGGTACCCGCTCATCCCAGGCCGTGTAGGCATAGGGGTCGTAGAAATGAGCACCATGAATGCAGGAAGTGAATGGCCTCAGCAGGGTACTGCATAGGAGCAATACCTGGCCGACACTATGTTGCGTCGGGCCCATCATCAGCAGCATGATGCGCTTGATGCCAGCCTCGAGCCCGATGGATGAGCGGGTTGCGAGCTGCTATGCACCCAAAACAACAAATCATGATAAGCATTCTTCCGTATCATGCAGACAACCAAGCTTCCAGTGCAGAGAATGCGCCGCGCGATGAAAGCAGTGCTCATCTCCCCTGCCTCGCGAGCCATTCCTCAAGTCCTCATACGAACGCCACGATGACGGCTATTGCTTCATTTCACCCATCGAGGTAACGCTTCGACTCTGACCCTAGAACAGCAAATACGAGCCACCACGCGCACCAACTGCTCCGTCGACCCTCCTCAGGCCCCCTCCGATCGCAAATCATCGTCAGCCGCCAAGCCATCCCCGAAACGGCCGATCACCACACTGAATACGAGAAAGCACCAAACACCTCATTTCCGCCGAGCGGGGTCCCGCGTCTCCCTGGTGCCAATCCCCTCACACAATAGTCAACAATGGTCACATACATGTGCGATGCGGGACAAATCTTCAATCGAAGTGTTGAAACGTTTATTAGACGATTCTCTTTCTCGCCGGGTATCGCGTAGCGTAGCATAGGCTGAAAAATACAAGAGTCCCCCTTCATCCAGGAAGACCATTAGTCATATTAAATACCACCAGAAAAGGGAAAGGGGCGCCATCATGGTGCGTAAGGTATGTATGTTTATGTACCAAGACCAGCGGGGTATATCACCGTGCACCGTATCACGTAGTAATCGTAGGGGGTGGCATGAGCCAGAAAGTGCCATACAGGGCCACAAAGCCGAACGACGTCTCCATTCATCCCTTAAAGCAGCATCCAGGCGGCGAGGCCCAGCAGGGAGCCAAGCAGGGTGTTGGTCAGCGCGGGCATCGACATGGCGGCGCTATCGTCGTCAACGGCCGAGGGGGTCGCCTCCTCCGAATCGCTGCTGCTCTCAGTAGGCGTCGAGGCGTCGGTGCTGGTGGTGCTAGTGGTGTTGGAGGCGCTGCTCGCGGCAGCTGAGGAAGCGATGGACACGGCCGTCGTGGTGGCAAAGGTGGTGGTCAATGTGACCGTGGTTGAAGCATCCTCTGACACAAAGGTCGATGTCTCGATGAAGGAGCTGGCCTCGATGAAACGAGCGTCGGTAGGCGCCGGCGGGTACTTCTCAGCGGTGGAAGAGCTCTGGACCTCCGACTCAGTCTTGGGGGTCTCCTTAGGCTTCTTGGGCTCGGGGGCCTTGGTAGACGTGGGCGCCTCGGTGGTGCTGGTCGAAGTGCTGGGCTCGGGAGGCTCGACGGAAGTATCGGCAGGGCCAAAGGTCTCAGGGTCGCGGTACCAGTTGCTGGCAGGGTCGCCCAGGCATTCGCCAAGGGTAACAAACTCGAAGCCCTTCTCCTTGCCAACGTCAATCATGAACTGGACGAAACCATTGGCGGTGAAATCCTGGATGTCGTGGGAGAGCGAAATAAACGAGCTGGTCGAGGGGTCGGCGGCCCTGACAGCAGAGCTGTACCTCTCCTTCGCGTTGACGCCGCCATCCTCCCAATCCTTGGTGTCGAGGTCGTAGTCAGTCTGCGGGAGCGGTCAGTATCTGCCGCACGTTCATAGCATCTCATCCTAACATACGACGTGGTAACCCATATCTCCGAGAGCCTGGTAGCACTCCTCGTTGCAGGCGGTGTAAGGGGGGCGGAAGTAGGTGGGGATGAAGCCGAGAATATCGGCAAAAGCCTTCTCGTTCTTCTCGAGCTCGGTGACCTTCTGGTCGTAATCGATCTTGTCAAAGTTGGGGTGGCTGAAAGAGTGGCTGGCGAGGTGGTGGCCGTTGGCGTGCATGCGCTTCAGGAGCGTGTCATAGTTTCCGGTGGTAAGTCCATCGCCGCCATTCTTTCCAACAACAAAGAAGGTACCCTTGACGTTGTTCTCCTCGAGAGTGTCGACAATGCCGGAAGTCAGAGTGCCGGGCCCGTCGTCGAAGGTGAGGGCAATCTTGCCGGGGCTGTTGCAGGAGACGATCTCGGAACCGTAGGGGACGTTGCCCAGGCGCGGCCGGCTGTCCTGGCGAGCCGAAATCCCCCTCTTGAGCACATTGCCAGGTGCGGCGAAAGTCACCTCGCTAAGAGCGGCGAGGGTCGCGATGAGTGAAACTGAAGGAGTGTTGATAAACATTATGAACGAATGAAGCAAAGGAGCGAGTGACTGGAACGATCAGGGCGATGAGAGAACAAGCACACCAAGCACGCGAGCCAAGCGGCAGGAGGAGCAATTCTCTTATATTCGGGCTGTTTGCCAAGTGGTGTCGGTCGAGGACTCGGGTTGGCCGACCCCGTTTTCCGTATTCCTAGTGGGAGATGACCAGCGTATCAAAGCGCTGGCCCTGCGACTGATACAAGCAGGGGTGGGTGAGGTGAATACGCCATCGAACGTCGCCCAGGATGGAGCAGTGAAATGGGCAGGGAACCTGTGAGGCCAATGGTAACCATATCCACCCCGGCCGGGTCCTCGGTGCACGCAGCAGCATTGGCATTCATGTCAGCTCGCCCAAGGGGCAAGGAAGGCAGGCAGCAGAGAGCATGTTGGCCCCCGGAACCGCCCCCGAGTCGTTGGTGCGCAGGAACAGTAAGACAGGACGTGGAGCGCCCCCCTGAGATGCCAAGCACGGCGAGGGGCTACGTGAGCCACAGAGCCCCCACCTTCCTGTTGTGCCAAGTGGGCGGCACAGGAAGACCATCACCAACAATGTGTCAGGAAGGAGAATGGCCAAGATGGGTCGGCCTTCAGTCGGGCTCGTGTTGCCTGACCCGTAACAGTACACATGTGACGACACTTGTGTGTAAGATTGGTGTCGTAAGACGAGAACTTATCTTTCAGAAGACGGAGAATATGTGAGGCGACTGCCAAACCCCAGGAAGTCGGCGATTAGGCACTACTCGAAGCTCATTGCCCTTCTCACGTGGCGCGAACCGGATAAGGTTGGGCTGGTGTTGCTTTACGGTGAAGGCCCGTGACACCGTGGCTTCCCTTGCGAAGACGTGGAAGTCCGCACAGCGCACTGCAGGCAGCTGGTTGGCTGACCTTGCGGCAATGGTGCGTAGCTAGTTTAGCGGGCGCGTTGTTTGTTGTCCAGCTCAGGTCCTGGAAGTGGAGGGGAATGTGTCTCGTCGAGATGCGGGGGCGCTCGATGAAGCTGTCGCCGCGGTTCGTTGGCGACTCGGAGTCACTCTGGCGCATCAGGACTGGAAGTCGCCAGCTTTGTGACCGTCAAAACTGCTGAGGCCATCTTGTTGTCTCCGTCGCCTGCAATCGAGATGCGCCCGTGGTCGCCCAGGAGAGCTCGTATGAGTCGGGTGGTCGCCAAGTCCGGACACGAGGTAGTCTTTTCTAGGGGCTCTCGGCACTGCTAGGTTGGGAAGGGCTAATGCAGGTACGTCCCCAGGCTCAGCCAGTTGCAGCCCTCGTGGACCAAATTGGTCAGGCTGTTGGTTTCCAAGCATCGAATCAGGGAGTGCTCGGGGTGTCGCCCAAGAGCGCGGCATGACGATCAAGCAGCATTGCCCATGCAGAGTGCAGTGTCAAATGGCCCGGGAGGGTTCCATTCGCTCGGCCCCGACGAGCTTTCGCCGGCGGTCAGACCGAAATAGGCTTCCCGGCGCAGACTTTCTCCTCCCTTTGAGCTATTGTGAGATCAGATGCTGGGGTCGAAAATCGACGTCGAGGAACAAGAAGAAACGTGACAAAAAGGAAGGCTTTTGCAGCTGAGCAGGGGTATGGGTGGGGGAGCGATCAACCTGCGACCAGCAAGGGGTGACTGCGCAAGAGCCGGGAAGGGCGCAAGGGCTGGAAAGGGAGGGCATGCATACTTTTGAAACATCCTCGCCCTGCAGCAGTCACTGTGTGGTCCGCCAGTGACTGCTCTACACATGTTTTTCAGAGACGCAGTGCTGTGAAAGGCTCCCAGGACTGCGCAGCGCAGCGCTCGATGCGCAGGGCCTTCGCCACGGTCTGATGTTGAGATGACAGCTTGGTCCTGGCTCCTGGATGGCCAAAGTGTTGCTGACCCGCAGACAGCGACGAATGGCTCTTCTTAAGCAACCAGCAGATGTCGATGCAATTCTGCAATTCTGCTGTAGTCTCTGGGCGAGCCATCGGTCGAACTGGCCGAGGTTGTTGTCTGTCGCGAAGATGTTGGACAGCATACGGCAGACTCGTGCTGCCGACACATGGTCGCGGAGACCACAGAGTCGTCGAAAACTGGAACACTGGACAGCCGGCGATGGCCATGTCGAAGTTTCACTGTGTTCGCTGCACGTCGAGTGACTGGCACTGGAATGGCGGGGTCTCTCGGATTGTCTGATTCACGGCACGGCAGTCGGATCGCTGGGGGTGGAATGCTTCGCTCGCCAATCTCGGTGTTTCTGGGGGAGAAGTCGATGATGGAATGCCATTGCCAGAGATGGGAGGGTGATGGTCGTGGTGGTGTGATGTCGAGAAGATATGGTTTTGGATCGTCTATGCATGGAGTTGAAGAACCATATGTGTGCTGCAGCCTTGACAGCCGCTGCTGGTTTCCAGATGGCAGGAAGACTCCCGGTTTGGTCTTTCCACGTGGTTCCTTGTGAAAGCCACCATTGTGGCCATGCGCCACCATGACGAGCTTTTCCCACCGCATTCCATCGCAGAAACACAAACAAGCACTCTGGCACGACAAACAAAAAGCCACTGGCAACGAGCGACAACCCTTCGAAAAGGTGGATGGCCGTTCATTTTCGGAGCCTCAAACTGGGCTCCCTGGGCTTTTAAGCCATTTCTCAGGGGCTTCGTCGTCGTCACCGTCACCCAGGGGCCCTGAATGGACTGGTCTGGCCAACAGTGGCGTCGTTACGGAGGGGAAAGTTCCGCTGTCAGGAGCACACCAGCACGGTCAGCGATTATGAGCCCCTGGCTCTAGCGACGGGCGATGAAGATCTCGGGTGTCGGAACGGCAGATGGCATTGACAACTGCAAGATCGGGTGCCCCGCCCCTGTCTGCTGGGTGATGCCGCGATGCGATGCAGCTGAGCAGATCTCAACCGACGACGACCAGCGGCCTTCCTCACCACGTACACCCAACCTGTCATCATACTAGCAGGTAGTCCAGGCGACGCTCTCGATCATCCAGAGCACTCCCATCCTACTCAACAATCACGTCCTTCATCTGGGTACTGACAGCTGAAGGCTGACCGCCTTGATCTGTAGGTGTTTTGTTTTTGGTATGGATATTTAGCATTTTCATATTCCTGTCAGAGGACACTAGCAGCAGGCCTCTCTCTTGATTTGTAGATTTGGTGAATGATATTCCAAGGGCAATAGTGTTGGTAAATCTGACTGACCACGACCGCCAGTGCCTGGGCACAGAGGACCATCCCATGGCCCTGGAAGCCAGCTGCCATGCACAGCTCCTCTTCGCCCGGCATCTCACCAACGAACGGGGGGGGACAAGGCTGAACCCCATGATGCCGTTCCACGCTTGGCGGATCCTGCCCTTGGTGGTCAGAGCCCTAGGTCACCGTCGCCCAGCTGATATCTACTTACAGCTGGTACTCTTTCTAGTTCAAGGTAGCGCTAGATGGGAGATAGCAATCTAAGGTAGTCCATGTTCCAGTCTTCTGCATTTCACTGCTGACACGAAATCGATAGCTGGGCTAGGGGGAAGCACACTGCGAACAACATGGAGCAAGATGTTATGTTTCCAAATGATTCTGCTGCCCGAGCCCCAGAACTCTTTACGTGTTTACTGAAACCAATTATCGCCGATATCAATGACGCCTAGAGAACAAGCTGTGGCGAAGATTGGGACTTACCCTCTAATGAGATACCAGCTTAAGACACGTATGCCTTGAATCCTTCGAGACTTGGCGGGAAGTTGACAGAGATCCAGTGGATCAGGCGGTGATTCAAAATATCCGAGATGACAGAAACGGCTTTTTCTTCTAGGGATCAGTGCGCTTTCAAGCTAAGTGCCTAGACAAGAGATGGTCTGGGGAATGATACCGTAGGGTCAGGACTACCACAGCACGAGCGGCCACAGCAGGCTGAGACCGTTGAAAAGGCCTCGCGCGGGGGCGTACGCACGGCATATCGTAGACGAGCATACATTTCAACGTCCTCACTCGTCCAGGAACCTTCAGAACGACGTGTGAGTTCACCGTTGCTCATCCACGTGACGTACAAGGCTTGAATCTTTCCTCAGCACCTAGAGCCAAAGCACAGGGCCATACCGATGACATGGTGATTCACGTTTAGACGCTGCTCGCCGCTTTCTATATGCGATAGTGTCATCACGTCACCGGCGTGCCCAGCTGTGACTCAACATGCAGTTTCTTCCACATCGTCAATTGCTTGCAACGAGGTCTCCGAAACTCCGAGCAACACCATTCTCAGGTTGCAGTCCACTATATTGGCATCGCTGCAGGCATGTCCCTACTGCCAACGCAGCAAGAAAATATCACAAACCCGGCCATTCCACCCATATCATCTCGGTGAAACCCTGCCTGGGCCGACGCCGTCCCGACATCGCAAACCCAAGCCCCAGGAACCTCATCCACCCCAGCCTGAGCCAATCAGCTGCCCCAGGGCTCCGGATGCTCCGGCCCTCCGGGTCTTAGCCCGGCGTACATATCCTCTGGCCGAGAGGCTCGACCACAAATTTATGCCGCGCTTGACCATAACAGCTGTCGACAAAAGCCACGCGCCCTGAAGCGAACGCCTTCCCCGCTGGTTGGGCCAATGTGGGGAGCAATTGAGGGCTGTTGCTCCGCTCCAGAGCCGCAGCATCCGGCGTTCCGGGCACTCTTGCCGAAGACTCCGGGAACTGAGCCGTGGTCTGGCGTGCGCGTATATACCGTCTGCTCCCAAGAATTGATGGTGAGCTGTGGCTGTCTGTGATAAATTACATTGGAATTGCCACATATCAAACCCGAATTTCAAGTAATCTAGCGGTGCGGTGTTCGAAAACACCGGAGCAGCCTACAGCCTGAGCGTTCCCCTGAAGCCTCGAATTTGGGCGTGAGTCACCTAAGAAACCGCGACATCATCGACACATATACGGCAACACATCTACGGCAACACATCTACGGCAACACATCTACGGCTCAGTCTGAAATGGTCACTCCATCCAGCATGGGTCTTCAAAAATCCACACCCAGCACTGAGTGCTCGGCCATGCGCATCTTGGTAACAGCCACGGGCCACGGCCGGTGCCCATAACCTCACCGCAACCCAACATATCAAACATCCTCACATGGATGAAGCCCATCAGTGTGGGAGTCATCCTCAACCAAAGTCTCGACACTCGGCTCCAAATTGGACGACGCCTGGCCTGATGCTACGACCGGCCGGCGGCGGCGGCGAAACACCCACGACGGTGTCCTCGTTCCTGGCCTGCAAACGATGCAGAGGGATAGAGAATCACCAACGCCACACATGACTATTTTCAGCCAACGTTGAACCCGAGGCTTCAATCTACTAACCCATCAATGCAGCCGACTGCCTTGTTCGCAAGACATCATGGTCCAAGACGGAGACCAACGTTTGGATGAACAGCCACGAAATGACCCGCAACACCGAACTATCAAAGACAAGTCAGTACTTTCTTTTCAAGAAATACATCAGTAAACACGCTGAGATAAATGCCTTGCATTTGCAGCATAACACCACCAACAGAGCATTCTTCCCAAGAGGTCTTCGCCTGTACAACACATTACACGTTCAGCGAGGATCAGTTCATTGATTGAAAGCCAAATTGGTATTGGGACTATCACATGTAACACGACAAATTCCTACAAACGCTCTATCTTCCAGCAAGACCAACAGCCACCCCTTAAACGCGGTCAACGTTGTCGTTGACGGTGTTGCTGCGCTCACGGATGAGATCCTCGTCGTTAAGATCCTCAGGGTCGACAACGCCAGTCATCTTCTCGATGATGCCGGCAGCAAAAATATCGCCGGAGACGTTGACCATGGTGCGGAAACGGTCAATGAACCAATCGATGGCAACAACGACGGCGAACATGTCGGTCTGAGGAATGCCGACGGACGAGGTGATCATGAGAGTCAGCACCAGAGAGGACGAGGGGATGGGAGTGGTTCCGATGGCCGAGAGGGTGGAAAGCAGGAGGATCATGATGTACTGGCCAGCGTCGAGCTTCATGCCCTGAGTGGCAGCCATGAACACACACACCACGGGGAAGTAGATGGCGGTACCGTCCATGTTGATCAAGCAACCCAGAGGGACGGCGAACTTGACAATGGTATTGGGGACACCACGCTCGCGCACGACGCGCAGGGTGACGGGCAGTGTGGCAGCAGAAGAAGCGGTACCCCAAGCAGTGAGCCAAGCGGGCGACGACTTGCCCCAGTAGGTATAGGGGTTCTTGCGGGTGAAGCCAAAGAACAACATGGGCAGGATGACCCAGAGATGGACCATCATGGAGCTGACGGAACCGCCAATGAGGACGCCGAGGTTGGTACCGACGCTGGCCATGTCGAGCTTGAAAAGGTTGGGAAGAATCAGGAAGAAGACACCGATGGGAGCCAACTTGATGAGGAAGGTAATGACCGTGGTGATCATGGCCTCAATCTCGACGACGGCACGAAGGAGGGCGGAAGTAGCGGGGTTCTTGATGAGGTATCCAACAACAATGGAGGTGACGAGAACAGCGAGGAGCTCATCGTTGGCGAGAGCACCCACAACGTTCTGCGGGATGAGGGTGTTGAAGAGTGTCTGGACGACTTCGTGGGGCGCCTTCTTGTCAAGATCACTCTCTTCCTCTCCAGTGGCTGCGTTCTCCATCAAAGGCTCCCAGATTTGAGATGTCATGACGATGGAGAAGGAAATGGCGAGAATGGTCGTGAGGACGTAGTAGGAGATGGTCCACTTGGCGAGGAGGGCAGCACCTTGGGCGACCTCACGCAGACGCTGGATGGCCAGAATCATCGCGCAGACAATCAGGGGAAGGACTGTGAAGAGATGGTCAGCATGGCTGTGGTGGAGGATACCAAGAGGAACAACATACCAGTGGCGCGAAGGGCTCGCAGCCAGAGGGTACCGGGGATGCCAAGAATGGCGGGAGCCGCAACCGGGATGTTGTCGACGCCAACAGCGGCGGAAACACCCAGACCGATACCGATGGCGAGAGCGGCGGCGATGACGATCTGGGTGGCAGAGCCGGCCACGAGGACCGAGTTCCACCATGGCTTCTTGACCTGCTCAACCTCGGCGGAGACGGGGCCGGTAGGTTGAGGGGTGGGCTGGTCGTAGGAGGAGCTCTCCTTGACCGTGTGGTCGTTCGACTCCATGACTCTCTTCTCCTCGTCGACACCCATGGTTGGCTTGACTACGGTCGACCTTGGTATAATGTCTTGTGGGTGGAGGTTGACGGACGGAAGACGTGAGGGTTGACCTGAAGGGGAGGGATGCGAGGTCGAGAGAGGAGTGAAGAAGAAGAAGGGAAGCACAAGAGGAACCCGAAGAGATGGTACCAGCCGAGGGGCTATATATCCATCCGACAAGACGGTTCGGTCCTCGAGGGGATGGGAGGGCGCCCCTCTTGCCCACGTCCGGGCATGCTCACACCCACCCACCCACCAAGACCAGGGCAGGGCCAGGGCCGGGCAGGGCCAGGATCAGGAGGAGCTCGACGATGGCGAGTGGTACCAAGAGCCAATGAACCATTTTGATTACCCCAGGCGGCGCGATAGGAGGGCGGACTCCATGTCGTTTCTTGTCTATCAGGTGGCGATCTCGAGGGTTTGGGGGGCAGGACCGGGGTACTAGACAGCTCGTGGCAGCTCGTTGGCAGATTTGGGACGGTAAGCCCGAGGTGCGTATCTCGCCAAGGCGCGGTATCACCACTTGGTGGCATTGGCGTTTTTCACTCTAAAGGAAGGTCAGACACAAATGACACCCACTTGGGAGGTGCGGCGACTCGCCAGACTCGCCAGGCTCGCCATCCCCGCATGCTCCTGATGCTCCCCACCAAACGGTGCCCTGTCGCGCTTGCGTGCGACTGGCATGACCCCCGGTCGGTCACACTGCGGCCTGTCGTGGTCGATCCACGGATGGACGCAAGCCTGCAAGGTATGCGGTCTTGGGGGGTCATCGCTTGGGTGGGACGTGGGTTCGTTCGTCGCGTGAGGTTGACCGTGGTTGGCGCGCGGCCGCCGTTGGGGGACGCGAAGAAGGCTTCCAGAAGATAAGAAGCAGCCGACAAGTGGGACGGCGAGACCCTGGCCTGGGTCCCTCCGGAGCTTCAAGCATGGCACCTGGTCAGCAACGAACAGGCGACGACGGTCGTGCGACAACGAGGCCCGGCTGGACTCGGTGGGTGGGCAGGCAGTGAACAGACCTCCCGCCGCCCGAACACCTGATCCAGGCCGGGGTCGAATGGCATCTCGACTCGGAAGCTGTTCAGCGTGGCCTGGTCCGGGGTCGAATCTTCCCGTCTGGGCCTGGAAGAAAGGGCACGGCGAGGCATTTCAACGGTTTCCATGAGGAAATCATCATGTCATTCGGAGGACGAATCTGCTGGTCAGGACGAGGCCAGGCAGGCCGACCGACTCAGACGCTAGGCTGTCAACCAACTGTCTGCTGCTCCGAACTGTGCGAGGTCGTCATGTCGAGCATGTCGAAAACTAGGGAGACGAAAAAGGCGCGCGCCTTTCGGGTTAGATGCCCCATTTCTGTCTGGGGCGGACGGGCGGGATCCAGTGGTCGCCAGGCAGGGCATCCGATGAGGCTCAAGGCTCCAGGCCAGGAGGAGGACGACAACCGACGAAGGACCGGCAGTCGCAGCGCGAACAGGGTGACGAAAGGTCAAGCCAGTCCGGTCCGTGGCTAACATCGGGCATCGTGACTCGCGGCAGGCTTTGCGGTGTGGTTTTTTCTGGGATTGACGGGCGCGTGCTGAATTTTCTGGTGTCATGAGATCCATCACACGAGCATGGCCAGAGGGATTAAAGACAGATTACGGTCGGAGCCATTTGTCACGACCTAATTCCCCCAGTGCAAGTGCCTCCTGCCCCGGATTTGGGGAGGAGCAGGCAGGAGCAGGGAGGAGGTCATCACGTAAGAGCAGAGGCAAGCGCGATGGGTGACCGGTGTCGAGGAATGGAGAAAGGCGAGGAAGGCAGTCCTGAGCGCAGAGGGTACGGAGGAAGGATCCCTGGTGCCAAGTGGGCCAAGGACCAGTTCTTGCCTCCGTGCCAGTAGCCAAGGACAGCCAAGGAAGCCGGGTGCGGTCAATGGAGGTCCATGGACGGCGATGCCTGTTATAAGCCGGGATGGCGCAGTGCAACAGCCTGTTCAATCTCCGCATCCGGTCGGCTGATTGGCTCCTACCGGTCCACCGCCGGGTAGAGGGTGCCGCCGAGAGGCTCGGCAAAGGCTCGGCGGTCTGGGCGGTCTTTCCTCACGACGGCCGGTCCTCCCCCAACGTCGCTTGACTGCTCCTGCCCGCTCATTCCCCGGTGGCACGGCGCCTTGGGTGGCACCTTCCTGCCCGCCTGCCTGCTTCCTTCCACACACACACGCACACACACGGCCATTGCGACTGCTGGTCACCCCACTCTTTCCTTTCCCCAACATTTACTTGGCAAGCCATGTCCCTCATCTCAGCCAGTCATGCCGTTCACTTCATTCTTGGCTCACCATCTCGTGCTTCTGCCGTGGGAAAGCGCCTGATCATCGCGCTCTTTGCTCTCCGTCTGTCTGTCTCATTCCGTTTGTCACGCGCCGCCTCTGCCAACTTTTGCCTCACATCCCCCCCCCTCCCGTCTGTCTTCCGCCCGCTGGCCTGCGACATCCCTTGCCTCGCCCAGCATTGGTGGCATTCGCCAGTGAGCTTAAGTCCAGAGCCAAGTCCCAGCTGCGATATCCACTGCGACGCAGATGGGCCCCCTGGCCCCTCAATCTCCATCCTCCAACCCTCACCCTTACGCACTCCTCTCGGGTACGAGCATGGTATGGGGACCGAGACAGGGACACGCGCAGGGTACTCCAGAGACAGACCAGACCGGACGAAGACGGCAGCACGACACAACACGAGGATGCTGGCGGATGGCGGCCAAGGAGGCAGATCGGCACGAAGCTCGCCATGTGCAGTTCTGAGCCACGACTCGAGCCTTACTCAACGTCAAACGGCCTTTTCAGATCGCCAAACGACACTGCCAGCCTCCTCCGTCAGTGGCTGTCCGCCCTGCCGTCCCACCCTAGGCTTCTCTGAGCATGGTTCGGAAAACCTTTTCTGGTGGAAGCCCTCTGAATTCTCCTAGCATCGGCACCTCCAACGCCACGCCGCCCCCATCGTCTCGAGTGCATGGCACGAAAAGTAAGGCGGAGAACGAAAAGGCTATTCAGGACTCACGCCCGGTCCCGCGAGTACCCGCAGATAAGCCCGGCCCGGTCTCTTTCCCTCTCATGCTTTTCAGTATCCCCTCGAAATGGGACCCCGACATGATGGACCGCAATCTCGCGACTCCTCCCTCCCCATCTCGTCAGTCAGTGTCACCAACAACAGGCCACCCTTACAGACCACTTCGCTTCGGACTTCGGACACGAGTATCCAGAGATAAGCCGCTCGGTATGACATCTAGGATGGTTTGTCAATCGGATTCGGTCCCATTTCTGTGTCTCCAGCGCGAGCACCTCGCTACCTCTCTCTCTTCCTTTCTTTCAGTTTGTCACCGCTCCGGGCCACATCAGCCTTCCCAATCTAATTTGGCACCCATCCATAGCTCTCTTTAAGTCAGACGTCGATGAGCCCAGCTTGTGCCGTAGCCACGTAACAACGGAAGCTAGGACGCGCGTGAGCACAAGGCCCAGATCCCAGCCCAGCTTCCCCAGCCTGCAGGGCCGATGGCATATTGCGCGGCAAGCATGGGTCAAGATGGCCGGCCTGCCAGGATGGTACTTTGCGCTGGCTGCATCGGGGGCCATCCATGACATACTCCTCCACGCACGACACAAATCGGGTTGTTCAAGGTCACGCACCTGTGAAAGGCCACTCGATGGGCCTTACGGGAAACGCATCCTTCCGTCTCAGTCGAGCCGTACTACATGCCACACTGCGTTCATTCACACTACCCCCAATTTTCCACATCAGTCGACGATCGTCAGTTGAAAGAGACTCTGGTGCATCAGCCATGTTGCGTGCCGTGTGGCATGGTCTCGACACCTCATTATCTCATCATCGTGGCGAGGCGACGCAACCCTTCAAAGTGAGCCGCATTGTGCGTTGCATACCCCAGGCTGCCATCAGCATGGCACTATTGATCCGTCCCCTGGCTTTAGCAATAGTGCCACCAACGTGGGAAGGTCATGTTCTTGGTCAGCTCGCCGTGATCCTTCGGAAAAGGCAGGAGAGAATGCCCCAAGGATCGCAAGTTTGATGAGCCGCCCAATCCGGTCGATACCAAGACTTTCGTATCAATGTGTGCATGCATGTATGGCATTGCAGGAGTCTGGCCTCAAATCAAAAGCATATGCCAGAGGGCTGACAGCCTCCAGCCCTTAAGTCTCTATCAGTCGTTGCATGACTTCCTCCCACCTACAACTACCGCCTTCCCGCCTTTGCGCCCAAAGCCAAGCTTCTCCCGCAGAAAGGCCTCGCAAGCACCTTGCTTAGCCCAGACAATCAAGACTGCCAAGTTTTCTACCATGGGCCGAAGGACGCACGCTGCGGGGAAACGAAGCCACATCTCGCCACCGAGCCTTCACGTGCGAGCAGCAGCCTCTCCACCTCACCGGTTCTAGGTTTTACCACGGGCGGTTGGCTGCTCTAGTCAGGATGAGCGTGCTTGTCGCTCTTGCTCAGGCTCGGCTCAGTCCAAGCTCAGTCACACTTCAGTCAATACTTCCAGTTGGGTTTTGGTGCAGATCGTGCACAACGGCTGCTAGAAACGGGTTCTCTGGAGCGGCATCAGCCGTTTTGAAGTTTGGACAAATACGGTCGCCGTAAACGTCATCACTAGGCTCCATATTGATTGCATTGGCTGTCGACACAAACTCCCTAACCACGCCATGGCGACTTACTTCGTACGCATGAGCGATGTAAAGTTTACTTCAGACACGAGTGTCGCACCCCGGCGCTCTAGCCTATTGTCCCAGCTGTCACGGCTTCCTCGGAGAGGAAGGTCAGGAGGTAGTGGATGCATGGAGTAATGGCCTTGAGTTCGTTGTCCTTGTCCATTGCACCGAAAGCTCCCTACGCTACTGCCTATTCACCTCAACCCGCTTCGCAACTCATCCAAGGTCCTCTACCTAGATCAGCTGGATGCATGCCGCTTGCCATCCATAACACCCAAAGCCCAACGGTTCCCATGTCAGCTTCCCGATTCCGCCCCGATGACTTGTTCGGGCCGAAGGACCATGCCCCAAGTTCCCAACCAAGTCACCGTTGCTTTCCCGCCGCTATCCAGATGTTCTCGAAGCCTCGAAAATTTCCGTTGCAACTGAGTAGGGTCTTCAGATCTTTGGCGAGCGTCTCGAAGCCTCATTGTCGACATCGCATCTATATGTTAGGAGGATAGAAGCTGTCTCGCAGACGCGCCACGGATCATTTGTGCGAGAGAAAAAATGAAAGAGCGGACACAGGAACAGCTGTAGCCCAGTACATCTAGAATATGTCGGAGACGACAAAGTCCCCCCCCCCCTCCCCATCTGTTTCAAAGTGGAAGAATGCCATGCCAAAGATAGACTCTTAAACGTCAGACAAACCAAGGCGATACAGAATCCAGAATCCCTACCGAGATGAAAGTGGCGGGGAGAAAAGCCCCTGCAATGGAGGACAGGTTTCGCATGATCGCAGTCTCTTTGATTACCTTCTCGGGCATGCGTATTTGCGTGTTGCTGTCGTGCTCCGCAGCTGTGTGGAAAGCCTTTGGAGTTGGCACAGATCCGCCAAGTTGCTTCGTCTTTGCTCCACTAGATGAACTCGAGTACTCCTACTCACTGCTGTGATTTCATTTTTTACACGTGCCTTGTTTGCTTCGGAACGCGACCAGAGGTTCTCGGTCACCCGCAGTGCCAGAGTGAGTGCATTTGTTCTCGTACTCAAACGCGCCGCGTCCAGCCTTGACAACACATCGTTGCGGCTAGTATGGAGAGCCTTGAGGGAGCGGATAGACACTTCTACGGTCTCTCTGACGTGGATGGCATGCCGGGATATCTCAGGAAGTAGATCATAGTGTGGCTCCGTATTCCGGGACTGGGTAATCAGTGATGTTCAAACGACTCGCAGCAACAGCAGTTTAGACTTACCGCCTCCCAGGCACAGACGTGGTCCCTGAAAGCCCATACATAGCGGGCGTAGGCCGACAGGAGAGACTGAAGAATGGCCGAGAGGATGGCAAGGGGGTCTTTCCACCAAAGGACGCACGAGTTTGACGAAAGAAACACGAGATTCGACCTCATGGCAACCTGTAGATGCTCTAGCACACAAAACCAAACGATGGTTGTATGGCAATCGGCGGTCTAGTGAACCGTGAAATGCATCTCATACCATTGCCATCCATAGCTCAAGCTGTTCACGCTGTGCATCGTCGCGGTTCCATCGAAGCGAAATCTTGACCACTGAGGCTGGGTACCCATCACCGCATCATGCCGCACAAAACTTGGCTTCGCACGTAGTGAACTCCTAGGCTGCTTGATGACAAAACGAGTCCAAAACGCTGGTGTAAACGTAAGTCTTACCAGACTGAGGAGGTCTCTTGCGATTTTGGGCTGAAGCACGGACCATAGTTCTGGAGACGTCCTTATCATCATTCTCGAGACTCTGTCCGCAGAAACCATTAAGATCTGAGTATGGTCTTTGCAGAGGAAACGAAGGAATCTGCATTTCGGATGCTTCTCTGAAATAAGTCAGATCCGTGAA
The DNA here is from genome assembly GCA_002851705.1 of Verticillium albo-atrum. Classification (NCBI taxonomy): domain Eukaryota; kingdom Fungi; phylum Ascomycota; class Sordariomycetes; order Glomerellales; family Plectosphaerellaceae; genus Verticillium; species Verticillium albo-atrum. Next base: position 3,682,576 of record NMXJ01000003.1, on the reverse strand, counting down.
TCTATAAATTGCACAATATCAGTCCCTCTGGACAAAGAATAGATCGCATTGTTATTGTAACGGGAACACGAACTGATATTTGTCAGAAGCGTCCATGATGTTGTCTCTTCTTGCCAGCGGCCTCCCGCTGAACCATGTGCCTGAGGTTAGTAAAAAGCCTTGAAAGACCGTCATGGATTCCACGGCGCTCCACGATCTGCTTGAAGCCCAGGAAGGAATGGAATTTCACATACCCAAAGTAAGCATGCGACAGGCCATCTATTAAGAGAAACGAGCCGCGGTACGCTCTTTACGACACTTCATGTTATGAATACAGAGCTCGTTGTCCTTGCTAGGTTCAGATAAATTGTATGGCGGCGACAGTTGTGGCTTTTGATGGACGAGGGCCCCGAGCGCCGAAACACTACCTGCTGTGACTGCAATCTCATCTCTCTGAACTCAAAGCCTCACCTAGAAAGTCAGATACAGACACCAGACAGCCTACCGACCCGTGATTGGCGAGGTCGCAAGAAGGAGACCACACAAACAGACAACACAGTTGGCTCGCCCTGGGGCGAAGTCGTTTGGGGGTCATGTAAGGCAGAACAAGCTGGAATGAGCAATCCAAGCCTTGCTGCGCACATTTCTATTTTGGGTCACCAAGTAGGCCGCTGTTCGTAAACTGATGCCTCCTGGCCAATGCCTGCCCTACCAGAGTGACCTCCGCCTCGTCCTGGATGACTCAGGACCCCGCCTTCGCGAGAGATCCAAGCCTACGGTCGCACGCATACATTGCCCGACACTCAGTATCATTGGGTAGCCAAGGCTGGGCCATTCACTGCGGTGCAATGCGATGCGATGTTGGGAGTGTGGTAGAGAATTCGCGCGGCTCGACCGCCTCGCTCAAGCCGAAAGGGAGGGGGAGGGGCGGATCAGGCTGCGCCGTGCAAACATCGCGGCCCATGCTAGCTACTTTACGTTTCCTCGCCGACTCACTTCTTGGGTAGCCCAGTTCTCCATCTCGGTGACTTATCTCCTATTACGTTACATTTCGCACACTGTTTATGGTGAAGTCAGCATCCCAGCAACTGATCTGTAGTGTTTTCAGTCACGGACAAAAAGCATGCCACAGGGATAGCTGTTGTGTAGAGTCAACGAGATACTACGAAGGCGACTAGGGACGATGAAATTAAATCAGGATATTTTCGGTATTGTGAAGCCGTCGCTGCACGCCCCATCACGCATTCGGGCGTGATCCCTCGTGCACGAATAAGCGAAGAGATCCTGTGGCTTCTATCGGGTTCTCTGCACAGCCGCACTGCAGTACCCCTCAACTGTCCGACTTGGTGCTTCAGCCTCAGCGTTGTCCCTCGTTGCTCTGCTATGCGATCAAGCTGGTGCAAATGCGTTGAAGCCAGTTCTCTATAAGAATCCACTGCCACCGCTTTACGACGCATGGATTAGATACGAAGCATGGATATGTGGCCCCCGCCCGTGCCGGCGTCTCTCCCGCTCCCGCTTCCGCTTGCAACCACGCCTATCCCTACAACGGTGCCAACGGCGCTGGTCGACGTTCGGCAAGAACATCTCACGATCGCCAGCGTGCCCGATTATGTCTATCTCGGTTGTTACGAGGACTACCAGTCGCCGGATCGTGTCTTGCAAGGCGCGAGCACCGCATCCGACAACCTCAGCCCGGCCCGGTGCTGCTCGTGGTGCTTGGGCCAGAACTCGGAATACAGCGTGTGTGGCGTCCAAGTTGGCAACCAATGCTACTGCGGCTCGACCTTTCCCAACGACCTCTCGACTACCGATGGCTGTAAATCCGCGTGCAACGGGGACGGAGACTTCCAATGTGGTGGCTACTGGGCCATGGACTTCTATAGTTCAACGGTAGCACCGACTGCGCAGGACGTTCCAGGATACACGAATCTCGGCTGCTTTACTGACTACAGCGATGATCGACGGATCTTGAGAGCCACTCAGTCGAGCTTCGGCGAGCTCAATCCTCAAACCTGCTGCAACTGGTGCACCGAGATCGACTCCAACTACCGATACTGCGGCGTGGAGTTTGGCGGCCAATGCCGCTGCGACAGCACCGTTGGAGTCACCGATTCGGCCTACTCTTCGGAGTGCGACATGCCCTGCTTCGGGCAGCCTAACTACAAGTGCGGTGCGACTTGGCGGATCAATCTTTATGAGGCGGCCGCGGACAGTACGGAAACAGGGGAAGAGGCACGAGCAACGATAACCACCACAGGAGACGACTCTGAGGGCAACGGGGGTAATGGACTGTCGAAAGATGCTATAATCGGGCTTGTATTTGGGCTCGTGACCACGGTGGGTGTGGTCGTGGCCATTTGGCAATGTTGCTGTCGGTGATGAAACGATAGGCACGGGTAAGTCTTCCCAATACAATCCCCAACTACCATTCTACTATAGTAAGTCTAACAGTTTGATCTTCAGCGCAAAGATTCCCTGGGACATGATTCAGAGAAACGATAGCCCTTGGTTCCCACTTGTAATTTAGCGGATTGGGGCTGGGAGGGCCTGGCTTGTTATGTATAAACCCCTTACGTATTTCTATTGCTTAGAACAAGAACCTAAGCACATCTGTTATTGTCTAAACTTAAACTTCCACAACAGACATCTCGCTACTCAGCCAATATATACCATTCAATTATCTCTTAGCCTTAGGTCAAGAACGGTGACTATCTGATGGATGCACCGATACGCCTTGATAGGGAGAGGAAACGAACAGACAACTACGAAATGTAGCCTAGGTCAATAGCGCTCAGCAACATCGATTTCGTAGGCCATAAGACAAGGGATAGATTGGATATTGAGGAGCTGAGGTAGCTGGATGTTGAATGGGTGTAACAACCAAGGAATTAACGGAGACCAGGCAGCCCCGCGCCAGCATTCTACAGACGTGCGACCGATGAGATAAGAACTGGCAAAGGAAAGTCACATGGCTGGATCACCAGGGACAGTGATCCCTAACAGGTGGATCACTGTCATGTTTGAATTACGACCTAGCAGTGAGCCAACCTAACACCCCTCACAAGACCGCCCAACGGGGCAGACATGGATGGATATATAAGGAGGACATTCCTGTACCTGTAGATACACTCTTCTATCACGCCAGTGATCAATCTCTATTTTACCTTCTATCCATTGTTACGAGTGCGTAACGCCTTACGCCACCGACCCTCACAGAGTCACCCCTTTAGCTTCTGTCAGCAAACACCCACCTCGTATTGACAGTTCCCCTCTCGGAGAATTGACAGGTCGTAACAGTTACCTACTTTTAGGACGACTATACCTAGTACCTTTAAGGCTAAGGAGGCTTTAGGATAGTTTCTATACTACCCTTAGGGGAAAGAAGACACTCACTATAGTGAGATAATACACTAAGGAGGATAAGCTAATAGACTCCTCCTTTAATAAGTATTATAATTTGAAAGAGGATATAGTATACACAGAAATAGCCACGCAGCGTTGAAACTACGGTGTCTTGACTAGCTGCCTTGGTTATTCATGCTGATTCTTACCGGAAATTTAACGTGCGATCCCTGCCTTAGGCCTTCTATCAAGCATCCTCCAGCATAGGCACATGCTAGACAGAATATTGAGCATTCCCGCCAGTATTAGGTAGATGCCGGCGGGGGCGTCGAGTCTAAGTCCTCAAGGTCTGCCAGAAGAGCATCAAGAAGAGTGAGATTGCTCGAGGCTTCGCGTCCTATAGCAAACAAATGTCGCTGCTCATCCTGTGTTATCAGCATTGCATGACATCGCCTGAACAGGGGGCCTTGACATCAAGTCACCGGACACAGATGCTTGGTAACAGTACCACCCACAAGATTGACTCAAGTACTGTCCAATGTGATATATTCCGAAGGCTCCTACGAGCCCCTGTATGTATCCATTCACCTCTCGCTGAGCTATGATACAACCCGAACATAATGCCGTACAAAGCCAAGTAACGCCTGAAGTCCCCATCCATGCCATAATCAAACGCCAGGTATGTCCGCACACCTGATGATGAGTCTACAACAATCATTATCCATGCAGCCCACCTAGGGGCCTTCATGCTTCACGCTCCCTACCTCCACTCTCAAACGCGACGTCCACGCTCCAAAGCGGATCCCACACGACACTCTTCTTCGACGCGGTCTCGCTGACGCCGCTCGTCTCACGCTCAAGAGCTGCTGGGGCAGACAGCTGCACCACCCGAGTGATCAGCGATCTAAGGCCCCATAAGGGAATCGATATCATTTCGTACCTCGGTCTCGTGCGCCTGCGGCTCGTGCGCAGGCGGACTCTCCGCCGGCGCGGTCCGCAGCGAGTTCGTTTCACTCGCGATCGCGTTGCCCTTGAGCAGATGCGCCCCTGCGCCCAACGGCAGGGCCTTCTTCGAATTGGTGCTGCTGCGCCGGCTCTCCAGGCTCTTGGACAAGGCCTTGCTCACGCCCTCGATGCTGTGGCCCGCGGCGCGCTGCTTGTCCTTGGTACCGGCCTGCGCGTGCGTGTGCATGTCCGCCCGAGCTTCGACGTGGTTCGTAGCGATCGTTGACTTGCCGAGGCCAGGGGTCGACGGCGCCCCGGCCTTATCCTCGACCGCATCGATCATGTACCACCGCAGCCCGTCCGACAGCTGGAACGGGTTGTCGTCTTCATCGTTGAACGAGTCAGTATCCGGGAGCTGCCTGTGTAGGCTCTTGGAGAGATCAACAACACGCTCTTCGATCCGCGAAATACGTGCAACGAGCCACTCCCGAGATCGCAGGCGGTGTCCATCCTGCTCGCGCAGGAAGTAATGCGGGAAGCCAACGTTGAAAGCAGCCCAGGCCCCGGAGCTTTGGTTCCTCGTTGGAAGGAACAAGGCGAGGTCGCCCTCTTTGAAATGCTTGAACGCAATCTTCTCATGAGCGTCCTTTTGCAAGGCGCGGGCCTTCTCTCGGTAGGCTCGAGAGTCACGTTGAAGCTTCCGTGCCAGATGCTCGACGTCCTTGACCCGACGATAGACCGTCTCCGCGAACTGATCCATGTCGAAGTTACCTAGTTTGTTCATGAAGGCATCGTACTTCTTCTGCTCCAGCCCGATCTCGTTGCTGTTCATCCAGTAGAGGAGCTCCAGGTCGGTGCTGTCGGCCAGAGTACGGCTCTGGAAGGTGGAAGAACGGCGGATCGAGGATTGCCCTGGGTCGGAAGAGTCGTTGGCAACCTGCGTCTGGCTCATGGACCCGCGTTCTGCCCTGGGAACCTTGGTGAAAGTCATGGCAGAGGAGTCATCGCGGGTGATAGCGAAGCCGAGTCGCTCCAAAAGCCTACACATACGATCATTCTGAGCGTAGAGGCGCTGTGTCAGGTCTTTTGTGCGGTCGGTCCGGGCATCGAAGCGGCCTGTGAGCTCTGAGTGGTGGCCCTGCGACGCTTGCAGCTTCTCACGGAACATGTGCAGCTCTTCTTCGAGGCTGCCCACCTGCGACTGTCTGGAGGCCAACTCCTCCGTCATGGATGTGAGGCGCTGCTCCCCCTCGTCGAGCTTCTTCCGCAGGCTCTCAGAGCCGGTCTCGCCTTGAGCAATCTGCGTGCGAAGCTCATCCAACTGGCTGCGGCTGCCCGCGGCGTCCTTCTCCAGAGCACTGACCTTGGCTTTTTGTTCAGCCAAGTTCTCCCGAAGGTGCATTGCTGACTCCTCTTCAGAGGCCACTTGCTTCCGGGACTCGGCAAGATCGGTTTTGAGCGCTCTAACCTCCTCGTGTACCTTGTCGTGGTTGGACTTCAACACGACCATGTCGTTGTCCGAGGTTTGTAATCTAGCGACGACTCCAGCGGCGCGCGACAGGGTGGCGTCGATCAGATCGATGATGTCTTCAGGCAACTTATCGTCAGGAGCCAACTGCTCGTGAAGATTGCGAAGGGCCTTGTGCTGGGACTGGCTCGATTCTCGGGTGCTCTCGAGCTCAGCGGACAGCGTCTTGTTTTCGTCGATCGCGGCCTGGAGCTGCTTCTCAACGCTCTCGTTGTGCTCACGCTGTAATCGTGCCTCGTTGCGGAGGAAGTCAACCTGGCCCTGGGTTTTCAGTGCCTCGTCCTTCTGCTCCTTGCGGAGTCTTTCAACCTCCTGGTCAAGAAGCGATACCCGGTCGTCGTATGTCGCCTTTTCATTCTCCCTGGACTCGCCAAAGTTCTCCATTTCGTCTTCGTTGTCCTCGATGCGAGTCTTGAGTGTTCTGATCTCGTCCTCCAGCGACTTACGCTCCTCGACGAACTCCCGCTTCAAGGCTTCCATGTTGCCAAGCAGGTCCTTCTTCGTGATGTTGACCTCTTCCATTCTACCTTTGGTGTCGTTGTGCTGGGTCGTCTGGCTGAGGAGGTCCTTCTCCAACGCAGAGGAGCGCTCCTTTTCGGCGGCGATATCCGCCTCGAGCTGCTGTATCCTCTGCTGTAGAATGTCCGTGCCAGCAGATGACCGTCGACGTTCTTCGGAAGCAGGCGTCGACTTGATCGAGTGCGTCGAGTCGTTGCGGTCGTGTCCGAACAACGAGCCCAGACCAGGACGAGATGCCTGGCCTCGATGGAGCAGGTCCTCCAGGCGTCTGACCCTGCTCTCGGCCGTCTTGAGCCTGTTCTCCAGCTTCGTCTTGTCTTCCTGCAATGTGCGAAGGAGATCATCGTCGCCACGTATCATGAGACCGCTCCTACCGAGGGCTGCTTCATGGATGCTGCCATTCTTAAAAGCCTTGACGCGTTTCGTTTGTTGCTTTGTCGGCGCATTAAGCTCATTGACGAGCTCCTGTACCTCTCCAAGGAGTTCGGCTTCTGTTGGCTGCTGTTGCAGGTGTCCGAGAAAGTCCTCCAAGTCGGCCTTGGCCATGGCTGGCCACTCCTCTTCCTCGCCTAGCAGATTCACCTCCAGGCCTAATATGGTGTTACTGAAACTGTCAGGCCCGTACGTGCTGCCGATGCTCTTCTGCCACTTCTTCCGGCGTTTCGACTCTTCATCTTGGAAGAGCGCCATCTCGTTGGCCAGCGTTGAAGAGTCGGTCTTGACCTTGTCGGCCCACTCCCGTCGGCGAATAGCCTCGCCGACAAATGAGGAGTACATATACGGCAGTTGGTGTATCAACCGCAGATAGTCGAAGGTCGTCATAACCTCGTCCGACTCACGCAGGCCTTGGCACTGGTTCTTCACGTTGCCGTGTAGGTTTGAAATGTCGTTGATGGTGCGCATGAAGTCGACAGCGTCCGCTGCGATGACGTTCCGCGCGGAAGTCGCATAGATGAGCATATCATCCATCTCTTTCGCCCGTTTCTTCAAACTGGGGATGAGTCGCTCGGTCTGGTTTTGCGCCGTCTTGGATGCCTGTGCGAGGTCGCGATGGTCATATTCCTGGACGATCTGAGCATCCGTGTCGATCTTGCCCACAACAGCCTCAATATCCTGGAGGAGCTGTCCAGCTTCCTCGCTATGCGACAACGCTGAGCGGCTCACAAGGTTCTCGAACTCGCTGATTAGGTGCTCCAACCCCTGGTACATAGTGTCCACAGCCTTGTCCAGGTCGCTCGCCTTTCGAGCAAACTTCTTCTCTGACGTAGAAGCCAGTGATCCGGCCTTCTTGACGATATCCAGCTGCAACAAGTCTTCCAATGTTGCTTGCTTCTTCTTGACATCCTTCGACGTCATGAAGTTGACCATGGCTGCCGAGATGGGCACGTTCCTCGCGAGGTCCAGGTACTGCTCCCAGTTGCTCGCCAACTGGCTATGTTCCTCCAACGCGGGCTTGACGTATTTCTTGAGATCTGCGTACTGGGGTTCGATCTTCTTGATGCTGAGCTCCAGATTGGCCACGGCCGCGTCGAGACACTTGATCATAACATCCATCTCGCTGTAGCGCTCGCGCGTGGCCTCCTCCATTCGTGCAGCGTCGTCCGCGAGGCCGAGCGCCCAAGCCTGCCGCTCGCGGCACAGCGCCTGCCACGCCGCCATGTCGTGGCTGCTGTCGATGTAGTCGGGGGCCTTCGGGACGGTATAGCGCTTCGGGGTGGGGACTTCGGAGACGAGAGACTGCGCGGAGCCTGGGGTCGCGGGGTGCGTGACCCGGAGGTCGTAGATGTAGATTTCGCCCTGGGTCCCCTCGTCAGCATACGCCATACATGCACCACATAAAGCCTTGCGCTTGGGTCTCACCTCCTGGTGCAGCCTCGCCACCTTGACGACCTTGCCCTGCCCTGTCAAAGCGACAAGCTGATGCGCGGGGATGGAGGTCTGGCGGGCAACCCAGCTCTTAAAGTCATCGAGTGACGAGAACTGGGCCGTATCGACGACCTGCAGCCGCTGGCCCGTGTGGGCGATCAACACCTGGGTAGTCATCGCGAGACATCGCCCGACAAAGGTGCTGCGCGAGCGTGTGGTGCCGGTTGAGTCTCCTGCGAGGAAGGGGGGGGGTTCGACGGAGTCACTGTCGAGGCTCTTCTGCTCGCCGAGTCCTCAAAGGATGCTATCTCTGGGATAGGTAGGGATGATTGTTCATGGAACGCCTCCAAATGAGCTGGAGATGATGAGTGACCTGGGCTGCCTGGCCAAAGCTTAGACGGGGAACTGATATCGAGATAACAAACTCCAGGCGCCAGTTGCTTCCAGTCTCTGGTCGTGCGCCGAGCTAGCGTGACGTCTCCTCCCGCCCCTCGTGACTGTACGGGCCGCTGATTGGCGGTCAGGTGGTCCCCTGCAGCACGACGCGGCTTTGTCAGCTGCGAGCCACATGTGGCTGATGATAGCATGAGCCACAGTTTCGACTTTACGCGATGGAGACGCGTTGGACAAGGACGGAGTGAAAGTGATATCGATCTCATGAGCCTCCGGATCTTCGACTTCCTCAGGCAGTAGCTCACTACCGGACGCAGTCGTCAGCCAAAATGGAAATCTCTTCACCGCAGCCAGAAGCTTCGTCTCCGGAATATGTGCCTCTCCGTCTCTCCGCAGGCGAACAACAAGTCCTCGATCTCTACGACCAACTCCGTGACCTAGAGCTCAAGGTCGCCCTCTTCAAAGCCCAGCAGTCCTACGTCCCAGGTACCGCCCCTCCCGCCAACCTCCCCCGCGTTCTCCATCCTAACAGCCCTCGCAGATTCCTCCACAGATACAGAGCACACCCTCCAGGCGGCCCAATCCGCAGCATCAGGCGCCAAAGCAACGCACCTCCTCCGCAACACCATCACGGACGCCGTCCTCACGGCAAACCCCACCCTCCAAGCCGTCCACAGCAGCACGCGCGCGACGCCCATCGAGTCGGACCTCCTAGCGCCGCTCCGCGCGCGCGACGCCGCCTCGGCCACCCTCGCGACCAACGCCTCGGCCCTCCGCGCGACCTACGACGACCTGGCCGCGACGCGCGCCGAGAGCCTGCGCGCCGGGCGGCGCAACGCGGAGCTCGCGCGGGAGGTGCTACGGCTCGCGGAGGAGACGGCGCAGCGGCGCGAGGGGGAAGGGGGCGTTGACGGGGCGGGGGACTCCGAGGCGAGGGCTCAGCTGGAGATGCTGAAGGCTGGGGTCAAGGCGAGCCGGCAGAAGTGGAAGGTCATGAAGGGGACGGCGAGCGCGGTCGTGGTTGGGAGCGGGGCGGACTGGGTCGGCGACGAGGGGCTGCGCAGGATGGTGCTGGACCCCGAGGGGGAGGAGGTGTAAGGTGTAGGGCAAGCTGGTTTATGGCCTATGCCTGAGCCCTCGCCTCGCCTCGCCTCATCTCTGGGGTTGATGATGTTTACGTCTTTATGAGCTACGATGAATGAACTGAAGCAAACTCCATGCTGGCCACGTCTCGATGCGGAACATGTTGATGAGCGAGCCACAGAGATGGGAGGAGATCGCGTGGAACAGGCACGAGAGCCATCGGACCAGTCAGCGCACCAAGGACGAAGAGACCCTGCATGAGAGGGACAATAGCATCCCCTCCCGACATGCGGGTCATCCAGTCCAGTCACAACTGTGGCCTCGTCAAAGGCCGGTTCCCCGGGTTTTCGAAAAGAGTCGGTGGTGGTGTCGAACAGCGATCCTCGGCAGACGCCGGCCTGTTAAGGCTTAGCGCTGCATGACGCTTGGGCCAACCAGGATTGAGTCACGTGATATGCCTTGGCGACCGGGAAAGTCAGGCGATGGAGCGTGTCATTGTTGCTGATGGATGGACATGCACAAAGATGCAAAAGCGTGGGCGGAATCTGGCGATTTGAGGTGATCAGAAGGGAGTGCAGGTGCTGATCATGTGTCACGTGTGTGCGGCGAGAAAAAGAGAGAGGAAATGGGTGCGGCAGCTGGGGGCCCAGCACACAAAGTGGGAGGGGAGCGCAGACTCCCCCAAAATCCAGCCGGTCCATGCTCTGCTCGCATCAGCCAGACAACCGGCGGTCGGGGCGGAGCCAAAAAGGCAGGCATTGGGCAGATGGGCAGGCGGGCAGGCATGGGACAGTTCGGGTCGTGTCGCGCACTGTCTCATTGGCTGCTGCAGGACCTGGAGGGCGGATGGCGGGCGGAGGGAGAAAGGTGGCCGGGTTCATCACAGTGCGGATTGCCCTTGGGTGACTCGACCGCCCACAAGTCGCTGGTACAACCACCTCCAGCTTGCCTGTGGAACAGGGAGTCGGGCCCCGGCGCGCAAAGGAGGGCAAGACGGGCATGGCGGGCAAGGCGGGCAAGGAGGAGAGGGCAAAAATGAAAAAAAGTGGCCAGGCTTGTTGATCGTGCGTGCCTCACTGGGCGCGGGATCAGTCCAGACACCTCCGGCTGTTGAATCTGGCTGTCTGCAGTCGGGGGCGCACGCATCCCTCTGGCTTTCGTCATGTCGCGAGGTACAAGTTGCCCAGCCACCTGTCCGTACATGGCCAAGTACCTACCTCCACACCCGCACCGCAGCACACGCACACACGCACACACATACACGCACCCGCATCCCGCACCAACACCAAGACCAGCACCAGCACCAGCGCCGGCCTGGTCGGAAACATGAAGCCCGTACACTACGCTCACTGCCCGTACCTCCCTCCTGCCTACCCCGTGGATATGCGATTGTTTTGATATCTCGGCTGGCATGACCACTCTTCAACGCGTTTGCGGTTTCTGAAAGCCCTAGAAGAACAAGAACTCCTGCTGCAGGTCATCGTCTACTTGGTCACTTCAGAAACAACCATTGTACTGCAAATGGCCCCCAAAGACCCAGACTCGGCTGCGAAGTGATCATGTCTCGTCCAGGGATGGATGGCTGGGGGGGGGGGGAGCCCGTTGCTTGTGTTCCCACACCTGTTGGACGCTGGCCTCCCTGTTACGCTGGCTGCTGGCTGGCTGTGGTGCACACGCGCGCACGCACTGGCAGGGCGAGGAGGAGGGTGGAAACGGAGAGGGCGAAGCGTGAGCATTGAGCTCGTGGCATCACACGCTGATTGGCTTAGCCTGGAGCTTTCGCGCCTCACTGTGAGTACCGCTTGCAGTGGGCGTCGGCGTCGGCGTCGGATGAGACGTCGAAAAATGCAGGTACTTCCACCCAAGTACCGGTACATGGCAATCTCGTATGACGGTACATGAGGCCTATGCAAGGTTAAAGTACCCAGACACGCTAGGCCATTGCGGTCCACGCCGCGTAGCAGTCATCGTTGTCACGGGAAAAGTCGAACGGGGACATGGCCGGCAGACGTCGGTATCCGTAGGCATCGGCCAAAGAAAAATCGAGCCGTGAGTGGGCCTGTTGTGTGAAGAGTCCTTCTTGATGCTGGTCAAGATGGGGAGAAACAACCTGGGGAGGGTGGTCGCGTTCGGCGCTGATGCTCGAGTGACGCCAGCCGGCCTACCTACTGTGCTGCGCCAGAGTACCTAAAGCAGTGGAGGGTGGATCAGGGACAAGCCAGTCGCTCGAGCGAAGCAGTGGGCTTGGCAGCACGGCGGAGGAGACAGGCCTGACACCCAGCTGTTGCGGTCGCTGATGCTGCTTCCTCCTCAGTCCCACTCTCACTCGCCCTCCTACTTTCCACCTGGTTCCAGGTCTGTCGGCCTTCGATGACCTGCAGGCTCATGTGCCGAGTCGAGACCGCTGATACCAGCCCAGCCACTAGAGACAACCACTCAGCCCAGGCATGCTACCGCGTTGTTATTTCGGGGGCATCCTGTCAAGGTCCGGGGCATTGTACAAGTAGTTCTCGCGGTCAGGGGTTGGGCGGCTTGGTGTATGTGACTCGGGTGTGATAGGACAAGCAGCGAAAAGGGGGAGAGTTTCGCGCAAGTGTGTGTCTAGTCCTGTCGCGGACTGCTCGGTGGCCAGACACTGTGTCGTAGTTCGGACTGAGCTGGTACTCCATTCGCCGCCCACGGAGGTTGGGCGAGGATGGTGCACTGGGCTGGCAGTCTTCGCATGGCAACTCGCCTCTATGATCCTGCAGGCCTGGAGGGTCGAGAAAATCCATGTTTGTCGGATGACGCGCCATATCGATCTGCGTATCTCTTGATATTTTTCTCGAGAGAATCCAGGTCGTTTTGAGGGAAACCGAACGCGCCAAAGTGTCACGAAGAAGGGTGAGCTGGTGCCCAGGGAGAGCCAGGCAAGACCGGATCAGTAGCGGTCGGGGAGACAGGAATGGGCAGTGATCAAAGGGGAGGGGGGGTTACAGTGTGGATACTGTCCTTGTCATGCCAGCCAACCTTGAGGGTGAGCGGGGAGTTTTGGCGCATGTCTCGAAATGCGTACTGTTGAGCTAAACGGAATCACACGGACCTCTCTGCAGACTGATGATGGGCAGGTGCAGAGGGTCGGTTCCCTCCCCTCCCTCACGGTAGACTGATAGAGCTCGAATCAAGATCCAAAACCGAGCAAGAAGCAGAATGCAGCAGTCATCTGGCTAGGCGGTGTGAGATGCAAGCTTCCCGCTGAAAAAAGTAGCTCCTGCAGAAGAAGGAGAAAGGAACACCTGCAGCAGAGCGTGCGTGTTGCAGCAGCAAAGCGAGGCGAGTGTAGTGGGTGACGGAACAGCTCCCTGGCTAGGCGTGGTGAGTGGGAGCGGGCGTCTGGGCTGGGTGTCTGGTTGTCAGGGTGCCTGGGTGTGCAGAGGGATGGAGGGGAGGTGTGGGCATGGTGACAGGCGGATCAGAATGGAAGTGATGAGCCGGGCAAAAAAAGAAGGACAAGGCACCAAAAGCATCAATGTACCTTGAGGAGGTACGGGCGCAGAAAAGGTACACAGTACTCAGTACCTGGAGCGGAGCTCTGTGTCTACAGTACAGTACAGTACAGCACAGTAGCAGTCGCCGTGGTGGCTACCTGCCCGCTGGTGGATGGCTGCTGGCTGGTCACTGACTGGTCGCCCCCGGGCAAAAACAATGGGAGGGGAGGGGAGGGGGAGGGGGAAGGAGAAGGGCAGGCAGGAGGAGCCAGGTGCCAGGAGCCAGGAGGGAAGGGGGCAACGCGTGCCTTCCCCTTCCCAGCGAAACCCGGGTGCGCCTGCCTCGCCTTGGTCGCTCTGGTCAGGTCTGGTGGGAGGTGCCCGCAGGATCACCCCCCAAGTCCCCGCCGAGTAAAAACGCAGGCACCTCGCCTCCCACCCTCTGCCTCCTCTCTCTTCTGCTCTCCTCTCTCCCACCCAAAATCACCATACAAATCCCAACACCACGCCTACGCCTTGTGAGTACCTGCACGCCCACGCCTCCCTCCACCCATTCCCAAGTCACCCACTCTACACTTTATCACCACCTCTGCAACCACCAGCAACGCTTCCGATTGCATTGCACCGCGCAAGACTGTTTCTGCATCACTTTTCCCGTCTCGATCCGATCAATTTCGACCGAGTTGGGCCTTGTGTTGCAGCTTCACGAGCTTCGTCGCATCGCTGCATCGCATCGTCGCTGCATCCCGCGCACCTGGATTGAGCTCTCCCCAGCTAACCAAAGCTTGACGCGTCCAGACTCCAACCTCAACCACACCCTCTACCTTTTCCAAATACCCCCTCAGGTACGTGTTGAGATGCAACATGGTCGATTTCAAGCTTCAAACGCGCTTCGGGACGCGTTGGCGGGCGCAATTGCCCTTGCGACCGAGGACGCCTGCACCCACTGCCCCAGCCCTCTCTTGCACCCAATCACTCCCCCAACCCTCTGCCCTTGCCCTCCATCATCTATCTATCTCCCTTCCTCATTCACCCACCTCTTGACGCATTGTTAAGCCCTTGTCTTCTTCACCTTGGTTACCTTCGTCGACAAAACACCATGTCCTCCAGCAACAACTTGCTAACAAACTGCCTACAGAACAAACAATATGCCTAAGGCCGCAGCTAAGCGTGGTGCCGCTGGCGAGAAGAAGGCCAAGAGGGCCAAGAAGGACCCCAACGCCCCCAAGCGCGGTCTCTCTGCCTACATGTTCTTCGCCAACGAGCAGCGCGAGAACGTCCGTGAGGAGAACCCCGGTATCTCTTTCGGCCAGGTCGGCAAGCTCCTCGGTGAGCGCTGGAAGGCCCTGAACGAGAAGCAGCGTGGCCCCTACGAGGCCAAGGCTGTCGCCGACAAGAAGCGTTACGAGGACGAGAAGGCTGCCTACAACGTAAGCTTACCCTAAACCCTTGCTGACCCGAGTCGTTCATGGAACACGGAAACTAACATGCGTCACCAGGCCGAGGCTGAGGAGGATGAGTCTGCTTAAAGCATTCGCTCTTCTTTCTCTTCACCATTCTCTCTCGTGTACTATTGGACTCCGGCGTGGTTGTATGATGGAAACGGACAAGGGTCGCTGGCAGGGGCGAATTTTCCTTTTGTGTCTTTTGGACCGGCGGCAGGGCAGGATGGATTTGCAGACTGCTTCTGCTGTACCTTCGGTTGCGTGCGTCTGCTAAGCTAGCTCGCGCTCGCAGCGGAGGCATATACTCGCCCACGAGGCGAGGCAGTCCTCTCATAGGCAATGACGTCTTAACTTGATGAACTAAACATGACCGACCAGGACCACATCATGAGTGCCTTCGTGTGAGAGAATGTGAGCGGTACGCGCCGAGTGAGATCAGATCTAGGCCCCACATCAGACACGGTGCTCGGCGCGACCAGGCCTCGCGATCGACAGCGGCCCGTCCACCCATACGGCCCGCGTATCGGCAGTTGCGCCGAGTCAGTCAGGGATGTGGCTCGCCTAGTTTGATCAGTGCCGGCTGGGTCTGGGGATATCTGAGATGAATCGGACGGATGGACTGTAATGTGGTTTGACCCCTGTTCGCAAGTCCAGTCCCGCCAGATCGTGCACATCTCGCGATCTTAAGGTCGATCGGATGAATCCCGGGTCCTGGGACGCCCAAGGATGCCATTCCCAGTTCAGCTGTCCGGGGTGAGTGGCTTCATGTAGGATTGGGACGCGGGCCATGGCCATGGGAATGTAGTTGTTCCCATTTATACACTTGGCCCTCCAGGGGGCGGCCTGCGGTGCTGCGCCAACAAGCAAGAGAGATTTGCGACTCTGGCTTGCAGCTAGGCTGGGCTGTTGCCTGCTGCCTGCTGCCAGCTGCCTGTTGCCCGGATCTGCTTGGGGTTTGCCTTACGGTTGAGTCACACGGGGGGTGGCTTGGTCGTTCCTGCCTCAAGCCTGGTGGTGACCTGCCCTAGACTTAAGGAAGGTCCAGTCCCCCATCTCCACCTCGGTAGGTCCATTCTTCTTGCTGCTGTTCTCTCCGTCTCTGGACCTCTCTTCCCCGTCTTTGATGCTTCCTACGCCATCCAGCCCGAAGCCGTCAACCATCACGTACCGCACAGAAGCCACCCGAACACAGTTTCTCATCATTGCCGATTCGATGACACGGCCACTAGACTACACCCCGCGCCGTATGTGCTACGCATAGCACCGTTTGACCAAAGCCCCTTCGCCAGGGTCGGCACGACCGTCAATTCGGGTGTTCCACACCACGATACGGGGATCGGGATGCCGACAGGAGCATGCCGACACAATCCACCACGCTTCGTATACGTGTTACATGCCTTCGACCCTTTTTCGTCCTACCTGCGCATCGCACCAGTCAATTCATCGAGGACATGGCGTCAAGACACGTACACCGCCGTCCGCCGTCACTTCCATCCACCAGGCAATCTGCGACCCTCCTTAGTGGGAGAGGTCCGAAGGAATACAGGTCATTCGTTGTTTTCGGGTCCCGCCCCTCGCGGCGACCTTCCATCACCCGGCTCCACGCCATCTGCAGCAACATCATGCAAGCGCAACATTGGCCTCCGCAACCTCCGAATCGGCCGTCTCGCTGCTAATGCGCCTCGTGCAGAGCTGTCCAGATGGGGCCAGATACGCTCGCGGCTGCGACATGGAGGGCGGGGTCATACGCTGGCAGTCGTGGCAGTCTCTGGGGCGTCGACCACCACGAGTCGAGCCACGAAGCCCAGCACTTGTCTGGCCCGGAAACGATTTGCCTACTGCTCATGGCTTGACTTTGCTGCCAAGTCATTCTGGCTATCTTTCCGCTCCACGCCAAAGCTTGGTGCGGCCCTGGTTGGCCTTCGTGCTGCATGAACGGAATCGATGGGGGTGGGGATCGATGGCATCGTTGAGGTGCGGGGGACTGATCCCAGGCAATGCCATCACGTTGAGGAGCAGCTCGGCTTCTGGCTGGCAAAAGTTGTCGGACCTTGTGTCTCTCGATATCGGACCAGTCGGGCTCATCTTCCTCATATCCCAAAGTACACAAGCACAGGAGATTTGGGCATCTGCTGGTGAGCCCTTCCAAGTCACGGGACAGCTCATTTGTGTTCGCGGCCACAAAGTTCGACGAGGTGGTGGCGTGGTGGTGGTCGCTGAGCTGGCCACCAAATCGCAGCCTGCAGCTTCGAATCGCAAGTGCAGCTGAGTTCTCCCCTCGGTCACCCGTTTCGAGGACTGCCAGCTAGCTGCCAAATTACTGATGCAGATATTTGCGGAGTCGACGCAAGTCAGGCCGTCTCGTCATTGCAGAAGTTTCTGGATAACCCTTTTCTTCGCGATCCCCTCCCTGAGACGAGCGTTTCGTTCAGGAGACGTCCATCCCGCCATCTCACTCGTTTACTCTTGATTCGTTTCCTACAGAACGTGCAGGCAGCAAGAAGATCGACTCGGCATGAGCCACGACTGGCCACAATCGAGGACAGCGCAGAAATTGCCAACACCGCCAAAACCGTCAAGATAGGGCCGCGATGAGCTACTGAGGCATCCTACCGCTCTCGCCATGCCGTCGCTCGACATAGAACGCGCCGGCCAGATCGATGTGCACCTCCTCGAGGGTTGCTGTCGAGAGGCCGAGCGCGCCGACATTGTTGCCGTTCGCCTTGAAGGGCTCCGACTCGCTTTACCCGAGAGCTTTCATCCCCACATGACGGCCGTCATCGAAGAAACCCACGGTTGCGCACGCATTCTCCGGGATCTCGCCGACCGCGCCCACGTCCATGTCTCGCGCGTGCCCATGACCCTCAATCACCTCAACATCATTTTGCCGTGTCTTTCCCGCACACTAAGAGACATGACCATGTACTATGAGGACAAAACGGTTCACAAGGATATTCGATGGCGCAGAATGTACAACAAGATGAAGGACGAGGTTGACGGCCTGCCTCTGCCGCAGCGCTTCATCGTGTACAACCACTTTCTCACCATGCTGCGGCGGCTACTAACTCGGTGAGTGCGAATGGCTTAGTGCTTGAAAAGGGGCTAATTTGTCAGATCGAAAAAGTTTGACTTCGATGCCCTTGACCTGCTGAAGAACCGCATCTTGCAATTTAGAGAAGCAAGGGGTATCTGTACGTGCCCAAGAAGATAGCCACAGTCATTGATTTTTCGTCATACTTACAATCATAGTGCTGCCTGCGAGTCAAGTTGGCCCTGTCGTCCGTCGCGATACAGTGGCGATGCTTGGGCCGATTGCCCAAGACCCGGTTCGCCGCTCCTCCCCCTACCAAGCCTCACACCACTCCCTAACACTTCCAGTCGAGTCACTGGGCCGAACACATATTCTCTCTTCCGCTGTCTTCCCGTACTGCCCTCAAGCACAGCAAGATATCCGCTTCCTGGGGTCCGCATACGTCTTGGGGTCGTCATCTCGCCATCCCGAGAGACCCCAAGATCCTCTTTCGCCGACCCTTCGACGAGGATCGCCTCGCTGTCATGGTGTACATTAATCCTCTTGACAGATGTGCCTACCTTCTCCTCCGGTCCATTCAGTCTGGCGCACCCTGGTACGCTCTCCGCGGTGCACACGAGCTGTGCATTCATCGGGAGGGTGGCGTGCTGCAGCTGCGCAGATGGAGCGCGTCAGCGAGATGCTCCAAGCCATGGGCCACGCTGGCGTTCAAGACTTGGGAGGGTAAGTGAGCCACTCCCGATGAGGGGACAATGCTGACGGCATAGAAATGATTCTTTTCCACTGTACCTTCCTCTCGCTGAAGGCCCGAAACGCCAAGACCGTCCAGATCAGCCCGCTGGAATATAAGCTTGCCAGCGAGCATCGACTCTTTCAGGCGTGGGTTTTGGCTGCAGATGTCGAAAGTTTAGCGTGATACTGATAGCACAGCAGGCAAATCCGCGACGACGGGTTCCAACACTCCCTCATCGTCTACGAGGATACTGAGACGAAGGGCATCCGTCTCCACGCCGCCGTGTGGGAGGGCGATCTCCTCCGCTGTCCCGTATGGACCGCCTTTGGTACGTTCCGTAACCCCTTTTCCCCACGTCGTCCACTACCGACCTACTTCCTCCCTGGGCTTTCCTCTCTCCCTCTTCCTATCTCTTCCCCCCATGTCTCTTCCACCTTGCTTCATTTGACACCAACTGACGATGGCCAAAAGTGACCCACCAGTCCGCCTCCCCCACCTGGATCCACCGCAAGTCCTCCCACCGCCTCTGGCTCCGCGACATCCACCCCTACGTCTTCTGCTCCCGCTACCGGCCCCAGAACCAACGGCCCGGCCCCGCCGGCGCCTTCGAGCTGAACTTTGTCGAGGCCACCGCCGCTGCGCACTTTCGGGAGCTGTTCATGCCGCGCCGCCCGCCAGCCGTCGGGGCGCCTCCGTCGTCGTACCGCACGACGGTTGAGGATGACGAAGACGGTTGCTAACCGTCGGTTCGCGGGGCAGTGAAATTGCGTGTCTTTGGTTCTTCTTTTTCTTGGCAAGCCTCGGCTGTGACGACCGCGCCGTAGCCAGACTCTTCATTTCTGTGTGAGGGGATGATGACGGAGTGAAAGGTGATGCGTGCATGCCTTGATGGTGATTTTTTGTTGACGACTGATGAGAAATATGTTTACGAGATTGACGAATTTATGAAGAGATACCTCCCTGCTTATTCCGCGTAGCATCGCGAGGCTGTTTTTTATTGTTCCTTTCATTTGTGTTCTCGAGCAAGACGAAGCCAAAGTTTAGCACGGGCACAGATCACCAGATAGTTGAAGTAATTTGATCTCCTACTCACTTACATTATACCCCCCCCCTCCCCAAGCCAAGCATCAAATCACGTCAACACGGCAACATGGGACAGAAGGCCATTGCAAAAAACACGCATGCTCATTTTAAGCCTAGCATTACTTTCGTATACGATTCATCCTCCCCGTCACGCGTCATGCGCTACAACACGTCTCGCGGATGCATGCTTGCCTCGGACTTAGGTCTTGACATCGGGCTCGTCGCGGCCGACATACTCCTTGAACTTGAGGAGCTCGGTGGCGAACTTGATCTCGGGCTTGAGGAAGTCCTGGGCGTCCTGGTCGTAGGTGCTGGGGTCGTTGCTGTACTGCTCGATGTACAGACGGATGGTGGCGCCGGAGGAGCCGGTGCCGGACAGGCGCACGACGATGCGGCTGCCGGAGGAGAACTTGGCGTACAGGCCCTGGCCGGAGGAGACGGAGCCGTCGAGGTCGGTGTAGGAGAAGTTGCCGGCGTCGATGACCTCACGGTCGCCAATCTTGCTGCCGATGAAGTCGGACTTGTCGACGAGCTCCTTCAGGGTGCCGACGACCTTGGAGGCGCCCTCCGAGTCGACATCCTCGTAGTCGTACCGGGTGAAGAAGGTACGACCGTACTCGGTCCAGAAGTCCTTCTGGATCTGCTTGATCGAGGGCGTGACGCCGGGGTTCTGGACGCCGAGGCCGGCAATGACGTTCAGCCAGGCGACGACGGCCCAGAGACCGTCCTTCTCGCGGATGTGGTTGCTGCCGGTGCCGAAGCTCTCTTCGCCGCAGATGGACAGCTTGTCCGAGTCGAAGAGGGCGCAGAAGAACTTCCAGCCGGTGGGCACCTCGTAGCAGTTGAGGCCCTGCTTCTTGGCGACGAGGTCGACGGCACCCGAGGTGGGCATGGAGCGGGCTAGACCGTAGACGCCGTTCTTCTTGAAGTAGGGGATGAGGTTGGCGTGGTGGGCAATGATGGCGAGGGAGTCGCCGGGGGAGACGAAGGCGTTGGCGCCGTAGATCATGTTGCGGTCGCCATCACCGTCGGAGGCGGCGCCGAAGGGGATGCTGTGCTTGTCGACGACCTCGACGAGGGAGTGGGCGTAGGTCAGGTTGGGGTCGGGGTGGCCGCCGTTGAAGTCGGGGGAGGGGATGCAGTTCTGGGTGGCGCCCTCGAGGCCGAGCTCCTTCTGGAAGATGTCGATGCCGTAGGGGCCAGTGACGCCGTGGAGGCCGTCGAAGAGGACCTTGAAGTCGGGGTGGGTGGAGAAGAACTTCTTGATGAGGTCAAAGTCGAAGATGTCCTTGAGCATCTCGGTGTAGTCGGCGGTGCTGTCGATGATCTCGACCTCGAGGTCACCAATCTTCTGGGTGCCAATGGTGGCGAGGTCGACGTCGGGGACGTCGGCGATCTTGTAGGAGGTCAGGGTCTTGGAGGTCTCGTAGATCTTGTTGGTGACGGATTCGGGGGCGGGGCCACCGTTGGCGAGGTTGTACTTGATGCCGAAGTCGTTCTTGGGGCCTGGAAGCGAGACGTTAGTTGGGCGTCTTGGACATGGGAACGGACGGGTCATGACGGGAGCGTACCGCCGGGGTTGTGGCTGGCCGTCAGGAGGATACCACCGGTGGCCTGGCGCTTGCGGATGATGTGGCTGGCGGCGGGGGTGGACAGAATGCCGTTCTGGCCGATGAGGAGCTTCTTGACACCGTAGCCGGCACCGATCTTGGCGATCAGCTGGCAGACCTCGGGGTTCCAGTAGCGGCCATCACCGCCAATGACGAGGAAAGACCCCTCGACGCCCTCGGGGATGGAGAGCAGGATGCTGGCGACGAAGGCCTCGCTGTAGTGTGCCTGCTGGAAGACGGTGACCTTCTTGCGAAGACCCGAGCTGTGGGTTTGTCAGCAGCTGGAGGCAGCGAAGGCATCAGGAAATAGGAGCTGGTTGTTGTGGTGGAGGGAGTAAAAACATCATGAAAGTGTGGTGGAGGAGGGGGGAGCTCAGGAGCTCTTCGGGTTGTGATGCAATGGCGGGGTAAACGGCGGAGGGGGAATTCGAAGAGAGTGGATGGCGGGGTCAATGCCATGGCATGATTCGAGATGCGGGAGGAACGTACGTGCCGGGCTTCTGGTCCTGGAAGGGCTTGAATTCGACTGTCTGGACGCTCATGATGGGTTGCAATTCGATTGAAGAGAGAGGGGATGAGAAAAGGAAGGGAGGGAGGAAAGCAAGAGCAAGGAAACGAGGTTGTTGGGGCGAAAGCGAGAAAGATGGAGGAGGGGGAGATTTTGGATGGGGGTGTGGCAGGAGCATTGGCTCTGGCAGGGGCGCTACACCAGAAGCTGTCGCTGGTGGTGGGGTTCGTTTGCCTCAGCTTGCATCGCAACTGCCAGTTGCTGCGGGGGGGGGGGTTGCCACGGGGAGTTGCCACAGATATCATCATGCCATGCACCATTCACTGACTAGGACCATACCAGGTCTTTCAAGCTCCTACAGTTCACGCTTCATAATGCCAACGACAGAAAACCAGGCTTTGGAGCCAGCTGCTTCGATTGAACGGAGATACAGGCCTGAGTGAAGCTGTCTGAAGCTCTCTCCCATGCCTGACCACGCTAGCCTTACCTGCCTATGGCGCTGGCAAGAATACCACGCATACAGCCTACAGCCACCATCACATCAAATTGTTCGCCCACTGCTCATCGTCGCTTGTCGGCGTCGGCGTCGCCGCCTTCGCCTTCGCCACTGCCGCCATTTCCTCACGCTTGCTCCAAGTTCCCCCGAAAATTACCTCGCGGTAATACCTCGCCTCCGCAATGCTCTCCTCGATGTCCTCCCGCCCACGATGCGTCCCCGTCTTGGCCGGGGCCCCCTCCACCACCTCTCTGGGGCACCACCGCTTCGCTGCCTCCTTCAGGCTGCTGACGTCCACGATCCGATGATGCAGGTGCTCCACGACCCGCGCGTACGGCTGCTTCGCCAGGAACCCCCGGTCTGCATGCACACTGTTGCCCGCCAGCAGACCCGTCTTGGGCTTTGGCACGTACTTCTTGACGTGCGCCAGCAGGCCCTCGGCCGCCTGCTCGGGCGTCGTCGTCGACGCGAGAACCGCCGCCGTGAGGCCCGTTTTGGCGTGCATCTCGGTGCACCACTCGCCCATCTGCTCGAGCCGCGACGCAGGCTGGTGCACCACCACGCCCCAGCCCGGCCCGTCGAGGGGCTCGAGGTTGCCTGTCGTGATGATACAGTGGATCTCGAGGATCTCCTCCGTGTCGGGGTCGAGGCCCGTCATCTGAGAGCGTTAGGCCGTGTTAGGGGAAAAAAGGGGTTCAGGCAAGTGTGAGGATAGGGTGTGGTGTGGACAGACGCACCTCGCAGTCGATCCAGACGAGGGGCTCATCGGTCACGGCCTGCGGCGGTTGGGCCGGCGTGACGCGGTATCGGAGGAAGTCCATGTTTAGATGCTTCTTGTGATTCTTTCTGTTGTCAAGTTGACTCGTCAATGGTGAGAGACCTTAACGAAGATAAGTTCTGCGCCTGAGATGGCTGGAGGTTGTGGAGCTGGACGCCTTACATCATTCCATCCGAAAATCCAGTCTACCCCTCATCACCGAGAGAACTTCACCGAGCCGCCCTCACCGAAGAAGTCTCACCGACAACGACTCGGCCGTTGAGCTCAGTAATGAGGGTGGTCTGATTGGTCCAGCTCACTAATGCCAGCTGTCACCAGCTGGCATTTCCCCGCCAGCTTCGCAGCCAACAGACGAAGCTCCCTGGCGCCTCAACCACTGGACTCTGGTCCCTTGAACAGGCAACCTCCATCTCATTCATCCCGCCAGCCTGACGCCTTTATGCAGTCGTATACGCAGCAGCAGAAGCAACGTTACATCTCCTTTTCAGGTTCCATGTTCCAGACATCATAGGCCAGGCGCGATCCCCTCCTCCATGGATCAAGCTTCCCCGCCGTCAAGTACTTGACATCTCGAATTCCGCCGTCGTACTTAAGACGAGACGCCCAAATCAAGCATCATCTTGCTATACACTTTTATCTGCAACTCTCGGCCTGAGAAACACACATCTCTAGCCCAAAATAACCATGTCTCCACCTCGTTTCCTCGTTGTCGGCGCGGGCTCTCGTGGCTATGCCTACGCCGGCGCCATCCACGAAGACACCAAAGCCGTCATCGCCGCTGTCGCCGAACCTATACCATACAAGCGCACTGAATTTGGTCGCGACTTCATCTGGGGAGCGGACGGCTCACCCGGAGAAGGGCAATCCTTCCCCGACTGGAACGCTTTCCTGGCCTACGAAACCGCCCGCCGAGCCGCTGCCGCCGCTGGCGAGTCCGTACCCCCTGGCGTGGACGGCGTCCTTATCTGCGTCCTGGATGAGATGCATCGCGAGGTCATCATGGCACTCGCGCCCCTCGGCCTTCACACGCTCTGCGAGAAGCCCCTCGTCACGACCCTCGAGCACTGTCTCGACATACACCGCGCCCTAAAACCCTCTACCCTCTTCTCCGTCGGCCACGTCCTCCGTTACAGCCCCCACAACATGCTCCTCCGCCGTCTACTCCTCTCTGAGCGCGCCATCGGCGACATTGTCAGCATCGAGCACACCGAGCCTGTCGGCTGGTGGCACTACGCTCACTCATACGTCCGCGGCAACTGGCGCCGCGAGGCCGCCACCGCGCCATCCCTCCTCACCAAGAGCTGTCACGACATCGACCTCCTGCTCTGGCTGCTTGCCGCCCCTTACAAGGCCGGCAGCGACCACCCCTTCCACATGCCCGTCTCTGTCTCCTCCACCGGCACCCTGACCACCTACCGCAAGGCCCGCAAGCCCCCGGCTGCTGGCACCGCCACCAACTGCCTAAGCTGCCCCCTCGTCGATGAGGGTTGCAAGTACTCGGCCAAGAACGTCTACGTCGGCCCCAACCTCGCCGGTCTGGCCTCCGGCAACCGCGGGTGGCCCGTCAAGATTGTCCTGCCCGAGATCGAAGACATGCCGGACCTGGCCCCTGCCCAGGCCGCCATCCTTGAGAAGCTCGCTGAGGACTACGAGCCTGATACACCGGACGCCGTGGTTGCCGCACGCCCCTGGTTCGGCCGCTGCGTCTACGAGTCGGACAATGACGTCTGCGACGACCAGTTCGTGACGCTCAAATGGGACGACGAGGCCCCCTCCGAAGACGCCACCGCCGCCGACTCGGGGGCGCCGCCGCGCTTCGCCAAGCAGGCCACGCTGCACATGGTGGCGACGACAAAGAAGGTCTGCGAGCGGTACACACACGTGTACGGCACGGATGGGGAGATCTACGCCGACTCGCAGAAGATCACAGTCGAGGACTTCAACACGGGCCAGAAGCGGGAGTACAACCCCAAGGTGGAGAAGAGCGGCCACGGCGGCGGGGACATGGGGCTCGCGCGGCAGTTTGTGCTGGCCGTGGACGGGGTGAAGAACCGGGGCATGGAGGTGCAGACGGCGCAGGATGACTTTATCGGGTGCTCGGTGGGCGAGGCCATCATGAGCCACCTCGTGGTGTTCGCCGCGGAGGAGGCGAGGCGAGAGGGGACAGTCGTGCGGTTGGGAGAGTGGTGGGAGAGGGTCGCCGGAGGGCGACTGCAGTCCAAGGAGCATGAGGACGTCAAGTGGCAGAACGTCACCGGGAGACGGTCGTAGCGATAGACATGCTGGAGCACGGTAGATATACGATGGGACATGTATGATGGGATACACACTATGGTAGATACACGATGGATGTCGGGAGTAACGACAATATGATATATTGAATGCGCAACAAAGTTCTGGCTCGTGGCATTTGTTCCGCTTGCTTCTGATGTCAGGAGATTTACTGCTGAAAGTCAGACTGAGGGACATTGTGCTTGGAGTTCGATTGAGTTTTGACCACTGTATCGAATTGAAGACTACCGACGATGAACCTTCGGCGCACATACCATCGTCTCTCATCGAGCCAATTCAGCCGCCAGTCAGCGGCATGTTACCTTGTGTCGGGTCGGGTCTATCCACCCGATGAAACCTCACCTGCCAGTGAGATCGGCGCTCAACGGTTGTGTCCGCTGTTGGGCCATCTTGCGGGGTACGGCAAGTGCCACGGAAGATGCGGTCTGATATTTGAGTCAGCGTCTGTCTTACCACGCCATCTGACCGTCTCACCACCCTGATGGCGGGCGATAGTATAAGTAGCGGCACAGCGCCATCATAGGATCGCCGTTCCCTTCTTGAGCATCCCCGTTCGGTCTCTCGACTTTCACTGCCGTCCTGTCCTTCCTTCACGTAATCACTGTCGATAACATACATCGCCATGGCCAACCCCGAGAGAGCCACGTCCCTCCCCCCGCCAACCTACCACATCACCTCTCACGACTCCCAGACCGGCAAATCCGTCTTCAAGACCCACGATGCCCACCCTCAGCCGGACAACAACATCCCCAAGATCACCCTCTGGAACCTCCACACCACCAGCACCTTCCCGGCCAACCTAGACGGCGAGGCCGACCTGACGGAGCACTTCTCCAACAACGTCCCGCACATGAAGGAGCTCCACCGCGCCGGCGGCACCGTCTGCCGCATCGTCGACTTTGCCCCGGGCAACATCCCCTTCATGCACCGCACCGCCTCGCTCGACTACGGCGTCGTCCTGCAGGGCCGCGTCGAGTACATCCTCGACGACGGCGCGTCGCGCGTGCTGGGGCCCGGCGAGGTCGTCATCCAGCGCGGCATCATGCACGGCTGGAAGACGGCCGGCGACGAGCCCGTGCGTATGCTGTTCGTGCTGTCGGACGCCAAGCCTGTCGAGGTCGCCGGTGAGACCAAGGACACGTTGCTGCCGCTGAATGAGCTGCCCGAGGCGAGCAGGAAGGCCATGGGCGGTTAATGGAAGGGCGCGGGCGCGGATGCCGGCATGGATTTTGCGTCACGGTTCGGCTGCGGCTCGTGAGTGGGGATGTCCGGGACGTCCGGCATGGAGAGGGGTTCGATGGGAGCAGGGCATGACATGATGAGAGATGGCAATGATTGGATGGGTGTGAGTGTCATTAATTTCAATGAGTCGACGTCTAAGTTTTATTCACAAGCCTGATGAGGTGCTGCTAACCTCCCTCGTAAGCTGTTAGTTGCCTACATCCTCTCCTGAAGAGTCGTTAGGTGCCTACAACCTCCCTCCCGCAAGCTGCTATTTGCGTGTAACCAAGTTGACCCAGGACCAAGCCATGTTCATGCCCGTGGCATATGCATCAGGCCCATCTGTCCAGAAGACATTAGCTGATGATGCTCATTTCACACACGATGACTATCAAAGGAGACTCACCGGTCGACCAGAATGAGCTCTCCCCCTGGTCTCAGGGCCCCTCGCAGCGCTGAAACCCAATTCTCGCGGCCATTCAAGGTCTCGTCATCTTCCAGATTCTCTATCCACCACAGCTTTACGTCTGTAGGTTTCCTGGTGGCACCCCCATCTCGGCCCCCAGAACGTAGTCCCATGATGACGAGACGTTTCAGCTGCAGGTGAGCACTCATCTGCTTTGCGGCTTCGGAGACCATATCCGTAGGGTAAACAACTTGCCAACTGAGGTCCAGCATGAGAGTCTCCAAACGGCGTCCCAAGATAGCCCAGTCGAGTTTCAACAATGCTTGGAGTTCCTCCAATTCTCGTTGACAAGGGTCCAGAAATCCATACCGTGGGTGAAATCGCCGATTCCACGTCGGGTACCAGGGATACGGCTTGGGAAGCTCACACCTCCCCAGAAAAATGTGGCGATACTGACTGTTGATCGCGTCACCCTCGGAACCGTCCATCAGTCGCAGCCGAGCGGTGCGTGCGTGTTCATTGTGCTTGCCGAAGGTTGGTGTCTGGAAGGGGAGGTGTTTTACCGCCGCCTCATCGACGAATAGGGGGGCTTGGTCCTTGTTCTCCGCGATCCTTTCGGTCGTGATTCTGTAGTTGTCAAGGGTTGATGTGAAAATGTGAGTGCTGAGGCGCATAGCCTGTCGCAAAGCATAGAAGAATGCAACGGGGTAAGCGAGGCGCAGCGCGATGACATGATACCGCTCGTTGATATCATGGGGCAGTACTTTGACGAACATGTGCTCGTGGTCCAGAACGACGGTGTTTGTACCGCGCTCACCATTGTCGCCCTTGGTGTAGACTTCGACGCGGGTCATGGCAAAGGTGTTGGCGATCTCGGGGGCGCCGTGACGTTGGGGTTTTCTGTTCTGAGGGCAGAGATGCCATTTGGGCTCAATCAGGCTGTAGAAACAGCGCTCCTCGCAAAGCGTCTCAACTATGATGTGTATTTGAATGTCATGAGGAAGTTTGGCAATGTCCTTGACAAGGGCCTCACTTTCGGTCCTTCGGCGTGACACACGATCTCCTCGTGGTGGAGGGTTAGGAGCGGTGCAGTTCTGCCGCCTGTATGGGGTAATACGATTCATGACTGAGAGCTGCTATGGTTCCCCCAAGCCAGTCATCAGAGAAAGGGAAGAACGTTTCTTATGTAGGATTTGTGTGTGTTCCGGAGCAGCTGGTAGCGCCAGAAACACCACGAGGTACTCCTGGTGAAACCGAACAGTCTCGACAAGAGTCTGTAAATTACCAGCTATCAGTACTGGTGACGATGAATCAGTTTCCTTGTTCGACCCTAGTTTTTCGATTGTAGAAGTTGATAAACCTGTTTCGCTTTACGAATAGTAGTACAACAAGAGAGTGTTCCTGACGTAGGTGGAACTTCTTGCAACCCAAAACCTCCAGGGTTAGGAGGCCAGGGTAGTTGCTCATTGCCATACTTGCGTACTGTCTATGGTGAGTTTCCTTCTGTTTCGGGATAACACATAGGCCATTACGAGGTTGATGTTCTGCATGGAGATTTCAACCGGAATGTTTTGAAACCCCGCCGCACATCTACGTTGTTCAGATGTACCTGGAAACTGTTTTTCTATGTAGAGACTTTGACTTTGGTATGAAACAAGTTCACTGCCAGTTATTGGAACACGTCGTTCAGCAGGTCTGCCGGAGCTACTCTGACCCCTTCGTCAGACATTTCCTGAACCGTCACCCACCAACGAAATCCAAACCAAAAGAGCAAAAACATACAACACCGGGGATTCGCTGGTGGTCACCCACCCAACTACTAGTCCGGCCCTTACTGGTTTATCGATGGGAGAGCGGACGGGATCCCGAGCTTTCCAGTAGGTATGGTCGTATGTGCTTGGTTGAGGTTGTTGGTGGTTTATGTGTGTTACAACGAGACCGACGGCACGTGTAAAGACGTGACTTAATGCAGGAATGTGCCTCGCAAACTTGATTTAAAGGATCGTATCTAACGAAATGACCGACTTTCCAGACTGTTCAGCCGCTTTAACCTATAAGGACAACGCCATTGTGTAGTATTCTCAACCGAACCCCCACGAGCCACCTCGGCAGGCAACACGACACGCACACTTCCGAACCTGCACTCCGAAAAATAGAAACAACTCGCAAGGTCCATCACAGTCTAACACGACCATCTTACTGTTCGCCCTCTATGCGGTTGGGAAGATCAACAGAGCAGCAAGTCTCGATCATATCAAAGCCCTCGATCACGAATCCTCAGCGACTGCAGCAACGAGCACCACCGTGATCCGATAACGTTTTCATGAAGCTGGGCGACCAGCCGCCTCCGTAACGTAGTTTGGAATAGACTCATGATTATCATTTTGAGAAGCTCGCGCTGACCGCTTTTCTATGTATACATGTTCACGCCCTGGAGATGGCCTTGGGAGCCCGCTCCCACGCAATCGGCGCGACGGCACCCACCAGCATGGGCGCCACGCCCGTCTCCCTGGGGTCGTGGCCGATGAAGTCCATGGGGAAGCCGACCTCAAACTTCTTGACGCCCTCGAGCCGGGAGATCTGGTCGTCCGTCAAGCTGATGCTGAGAGCCTTGATGTTGTCCTCCAGGTGCTCCACCTTGCGGCCGCCAATCATGGGGAAGACGTGCCTTGTCTTCTGCAGGACGTACGCCAGGGCGATCTGCTGGACGGACTCTGTGCCGTGCTCCGCGGCCACCTCTGCCAGTGCGGCGCTGATACGCAGCTCCGCGTCCGACTGCTCGCCGCCAAACATGTTTCGCAGGCCCTCGCCGGCCTGGCTGCGCGCCTCCAGCTGCTTCTTAGACTGGAACTTGCCGCCGCCGAGGACGTCCCACGGGCAGATGGCCATGCCGAAGTGGTGGGCCATGGGGATGATGTCGCGCTCGAGATCACGCAGCATGACGTTCCAGCGACCCTGGTAGACGGAGAAGGGCGTCTTGCCGTGGGCGCGGGCGTACGTGTTGGCGGCCGAGACGACCCAGGCCGGCGTGTCGGAGGCGCCGAGGTAAAGGACCTTTCCTTGCTCGACAAGCATGTGCAGGGAGTCCATGAGCTCCTCGATAGACGTGGTCCAGTCCCACCAGTGGACGTAGAGGAGGTCGACGTAGTCGGTCTGCAGCTTCTGGAGGGAGTCGCGCACCGAGAGCTTGAGCGACTTCTTGTGGTTGCCGCTGTAGTTGACCGTCTTGCCCTTGCCGAGCTCCCAGGAGCGGTAGTCAGTCGTGAACTTTGTGGCGATGAACATGAGGTCGCGGTTGTCGCGCTCCTTCATCCACGCGCCGATGAAGCTCTCTGACTCTTCGTTCTGGTAGTTGTTGGCTGTGTCGATGAAGTTGCCGCCGGCGTCGTGGAAGGCGTCGAGCAGCTTGAAGGACTGCTCCTTATCCATGGAGCCCATGAAACCGGACCAAGCCCCTCCGATGGACATGGCGCCCAGGCATAGCGGTGAGACGCGGACGCCGGCTGTGCTGGAGAGGACGCGGTACCGACCGAGCTCGGTCTTGGGTTCCGGGGCGGGTTGGAACATGGAGGCCATTTTTGCGATTGTGAGGGGTGATGTTCAGATGGTGGGGTGTTTGATCTGTGATGGGATCGATGTGGTCAAGTCAAGGTTGTACTGTCGCTCATCATCTACATCAACAGAGGACGGCATCTGTTCTGACTTTATACCCCGCCTTGAGGCGCAACACTATCTCCCGTCCTAAACTCTGATCCGTATGAAGTCGGCCACATGGTGACGTTGTCCAGGGTCTAAAGGCCGATGATGCTAGCCTAAGTCCGGATCTTCGACAGATCGCCTACTAGCACATAACCGTGCTGCAGCGTGTAGTCTGCAGCACGAGTTCGGTCTCGCACTCGTCCCTTGGTTGCTAAGCTCGGGATGCTGGTTGTTCCCGTTCGCGCGACTCATGCATGTTGACAGGCGATGTTGACAGTGGTGTTTAGCTAAGTCCGCGTATCTCCGACCACCTTGGAGCCCCGGTGCAGCTCAATTAACTCCTTGGACCGACCACCAGCATTCAAACAATGTTTCTGTGGATATGAGCCAATCCGAATGGCAGAATGAGATCGAAATGCTTCGAAAGATATCCATCGAAATCAGGCGACATTAAGGAGTCCTAAGAATCATGCACGGATTGAGTCGACTGCCATGCCACTGAAAAATAGTCAAGCTCCCACCCGAATGACTCGATTGCAGGGTGACGTCTCGACGTCCATATGAGTGTCTAGTAGAGGGTGCTGATAATCCTAGGACAACAATTCCAAGGTATGTAGGTTTAAACTCTGGATGCACAGGGCAAAAATGTCAGAGTATACGGTGTCCAGTTTGGATGCATCTGACCTCGGTGTCATAGTGCAGAGGTTCAAAGTTGGATACTGAGGACAACAATAATGCCAATGTATCATAAGCTCAATCTGTATTTCAACTGCTCAACTGGAGCGTGAATAACTACGCATGAAATGGCGGGCTAGGCATCGAACTACCTTCAACGTCCGTCATGCAGTCCTCGCGGCAGGCTCTGCCCCAACCTGAACCACGTCTCCAATGACACTCCTCACTTCCCCTTCTACCCTGACACCCTTCTCCCGAACGGTGCGATTCCACGCCGCCAACTGCATGCAAACTCCTTCCAGGCTGGTACAAGCTCCCTCATAACCTATACCGCCCTCCTCCACCGGTCTCTTCGCCGCCGAATCATCGATGATGCAGTTCACTGCTCCGGCAAAACAGGCAGGCTGCAACCAGTACAGCGGGTCCTTCGGCTCCCTCATCCCCAAACGTGCCAGAAATGGTGCCTTCCACAGCGCCACGCACCACAGCTCGATGAGGCGCGCAACTGCCAGCATCAGCACAGGCGGAGGGTAGTGAATGACTGGCGACGTGGCAGATACGGCTTGCATAGCAGTGTAAAAGTCCTTGAAACGCAGAGGGGCCCCCGAATCCGTGACGAGGAAAGGCCGGCCGGCAATGTGCGCCTTGTCAGCGTGTGGTCCCAGCAAAGCCGCCTCGAGGAGCAGGTGAGCGAGCGAGACATTGCCAGCATGGACCCAGTTCTGGACCCATGGCGCCGTGAAGGTTGGCAAGCTGGGGAGTTGAACAGTCGCACTAATGAGAGGATCACCGGCACCACCGTAGATGCCGTTGCCAGGACGGATAGCGCCAGTACGGAGCCCAGATTCGGGAGAGTCGGCGGCACAGACAAGACGCTCAGCTTCAGCTTTGCTGCGGGCATAGTTGGAGAAGAAGTCCTCTCGGCCTCGCAGCGGGGCGAAGAAGTCATCCTCGGTCATTGTCTGAACGTAGTTGGTTGGCCAGCGTCGCCAAAGAGGGCTGAACCAAGTCACCGGACGGAGGGAGACAGAGCAGGACGAAGTGAAGATGAGCACATCGGCGCCAGCGTGTTTGGCGGCAGATATGACGTTGGCCGTACCGCCGACGTTGACCCGTGCGAGGCGGTCGTACACCAGTGGGTGACGCTCCGAAGGGCGAATGGCGGCAGCCGTGTGAAAGACGGTCAACGGAAGGCCGGCGGAAGAGGACGGCCAGGACTTGGTGAAGGCGGCAAGAGTGGAGGCCTCGGAAGAAATATCTGCTTTGGCATAGTCGACCTGAGAGGCAGATGGAGTCTGTAGTTCATCGCGTGCAGGTGGAGCGAAGTCGATGATGCGAATCGACGACGGGGGCTGACCACGCTGGAGGAGTTGCAACACAATCTGGCCACCGACCAGGCCTGCAGCATGTTAGCTCTGGCTGCAGGAGAACAAGTGGCCTGGATGATATTCACCTGAACCTCCAACGATGACATAACGCCTGTCGAGCTTCGGGGGAAGATGCGATCCCCAGTCGCACGGCTTCTGCTCTATCCTCTTGAAAGTCTCTTTCGCGGCTTCATCGGTCCACGGGCTGTCTGTCGCATGCTTCAGAGCTTCGGGGGGCGTGACGAACATGCCTCGATTGACTTTCCATGCCCATATCAGGAGTGTGGCCAACGTGGCGATGGATGTGGTGAAGATGGGGCATTCTGTCGCCCACGCTAGGATATCTTCGGCCATGTGAGGGATATCGTGCCAAGCAGCACTGTCTTGATGTTCGAGGCAGTTATGAAGAATGTCAACTCCGCGAGCAATGAGCAGGACCAGATGACATTTAAATGCCAACTGCTACGATGTCCATACCGTAAGGGGGATCGCACACAGTTTGACGAAGTGGTGCAGTGAAGATTTTGGTCTCTTATTCGTATCCTGGGGACTCGCCATTGGCCAATAGGAAGGCCAGCGGCATATAGAAAGCTCCGAATTAGGGGATCGCAATATGGAGGTAGACGAGAGGTGCAGATCGGCTTTTGTTAGTCGCAACAGAATCGTGCCTAACGCCCCTGTTTGCCCACACGGCGACGAGGTTAGACGAAAGCTGCATTTTGCGGCAGATGAAGCAAGGCTAACAAAATGCGCCACACCGAGGCACGGTTTGCGAAGCCATTTGTGAGATCAATCGACTTGTGCGAGGCAAGCGGTTGGAGGCAAGTGGTTGGAGGCAAGTGGTTGGAGACAAGTGACGAATTGGTGCTGTTGGGTTGCCTTGACCTGCAGGTGCCTGGATACGAGACAACCAACGCACCATCTCTTCAATGAAAGTCAATGGCGGGTGGTGTGGTGTGGTGACGAAACCTCGGATTGGAGAGCGGGGGATCGCCCTGAAGGTGCCGAGATCTGGTGGGTGGGCGGTGGTGGGTGGGTGTCCCGTTTAGCGGTTTAGCGGATGCACGGCACAGGCAGGATCTTCGCTTTTTCCGGCTGCACAGGGCATTGTACAGAATGCCATGCTGCAGCAACGACTGAGCCCGGTGCAAACGACGAATGATCCCTGCTTTGGTCTCAGTGTCAAGCCGAGGAATTGAGCATGTCCTGAGCGCAGGCAACGGATGTGACCGGGCGACGCAGAATGCTCTGGAATGCGCCTCATTGGATGCGCTGTTTCTCGACATCTCGAGGCGCGGTGGCAAGGCCACAAAGCCAGGCAATGCAGCAGCACGGCCTCGCCAAGGGTGGTCTGTTGTCAAGAATCCAGTTTTGCTAGCAAGCCAGCTATCGCCAGCCTCTGAGAAGCTGGAGGCGAGGAAAAGAGAGGGGTTGGCATGGGGAGGAGCGTCGAGCGCTAGCTCTGCAAGCTCTTCAGCGTGACAGGCTGAAGTGTGAGCCAAGGCACGGCGGCAGGCGACAGACTGGTCCTCCGTCTGCTACAAGAGGGACGGCTTGTGCGCTAGAGGGCCAGCGGCGGACGGGTGGCGGGCGTTGGTGACGACGAGCCGGGAGCTGTTGGAAGCTGTCCATGACTCGAAGGCTATCAGCGCGCGCGAAGGTTCAGCTCTACAGCACGCATTTGCCCACCGGCTGAAGACAAGCAGAGGCGTTCGCTGAGGCTTGGTCGCCGCTGGTCTGGATTGCGGTGGACGCGTGGTCATCGGAAAGGCTGAGAGGGAACGATGATTGGCGGACGGGGGTCCCAAGGCCTAAAGCCTGAAGCCATATCGGCCGACATCGTTGCAACCCCCAAAACCTGGAGGGACTTGCCCAAGAGAGAAAGAAGGGGCCGGGATCCTAAGGCGGTGGGTGGTGGAGCGTGCCCCGATGGAGCGGGTCGCGGCTATGACATGTGCCACGGTGAATGGATAAAGCGGCCAAAGTGGCATTGGTCGTCGAGCGTGGACGGGCGGTATCCGAGTCTGCGAGAACAGCTTCCCAAGTTTTGCATCCGTTGGAAGGACGAGAGCGGACCAATGCTTGGTTGCAGCTGTGAAGGCGATCGACGAGAAAAAGCAGGAAATGCCAAGCTGGAGAGGGAGAAAGAGTCGGACGGAGGCGGACGGTGTTTCAGCAAGAGATGAGACGCGGCGAGATGAAGACGTCGTGGACAATGTGATGGTCTGGTGTGGTTGCGACGGAGAGATGGTGTGGGAGGGGAAGCTCCTCGTCCAGGATCAGGCCGCCAAGATTGACAGGGCCCCTCACCCCCGTCCGCCCTCCCCTCCTCCCTCCCTCCCAGAGCAAGCAAGCACCCCCAAGCCAGGTCGTCCCCGGCAACAGCGACGGGCAGAACAGAGCAGAGCAGGTGCAACGGGCGGGCAAGCAGGGGTGGGGGCGTGGACCGTAGACCGTGGAGCATGCGGCGTGCAGCTCGCAGCTTGCAGCGGCCTGTACATGCACAGTACAGTAAAGCTGTGGCTGGAGCTGTCCGAAAGCGGCATAGCGCTGCGAGGAATGTGAGTCTGTGAGATTTGATGAGGAAAATCTGCTGAGGGGTGCTGAGACGGAAAGGCCGGGGGGATGCAAATGGCAGATGGCACCCGAAATGAGAGCAATCTGTGCCGTTCTATCTGACGCACGATGCAGAAATCACTGCAATCAGTCGTCGAGGGCTTTTTGCTGGAATGAAATGGCGTGGGCTTTGGGGCCATTCTGGGGGGGTCCGCACATTCCATCGTCGCTTGTCTCCCACATGGCCGGGCTTCGGCGGGTGCGTGACGAGACGAGACATTCATGTACATGTACGGACCAAAGCGAAACCAGAAGATGCGCCAGGTGGTGCGACCCGACATCATGCTGGCGCTGGGACGTCATGATGCACAGCGCACAGCGCACAGC
Organism: Verticillium albo-atrum; assembly: GCA_002851705.1. Lineage (NCBI taxonomy): Eukaryota > Fungi > Ascomycota > Sordariomycetes > Glomerellales > Plectosphaerellaceae > Verticillium > Verticillium albo-atrum. The sequence goes on along the minus strand of NMXJ01000003.1, from coordinate 3,647,164 downwards.
GCACAACAAACAGCATGACTTGTACGGGATGCATAGCAGTGGGTGTTCAGTGGAGAGGCAATGGGTGATAGCAATCAGCATCATGATCGTGATCACGATGATAATCACAATGCTCAGGTCGCAGAGGGCAAATGAAGCCAAGCCAATGAGGCCAAGGACGCCGAGCGCCGGGTACGTACTTGAACCCCCCGGTTGGATCTTGGGATCCTCCACCCGTTGCCGCCTTGCCGAGTGCGTCGTAGCGTGGAGCTCGACGGTGGAGCGCCGCCACACCCGGTGTTCCTGTCTTGTCCGGACGCGACTACCTCTCGGTTTTCCTTCGTCCCTCGCTCCTGTCTCCCGTGCTGTTTGCGAGGAGAAAGAGGAAGGACCACCACCCCCAGGCCCGGCGGGTGGACAGGGAAGGAGAAACCGTTGCCCCATCCTGCCATCCTGCCAAGGTTTCCAAGCACCGAGCTCAGGTTCTGAACCCAACCGCCTAGAGACTAGCGCCCACTGGGCTACGGAAGCAGGTGCGCGCCAGCTGCAGCAGTGCAAGGAAGCCATCGCCCACCTGCCTGCCGTTGCTTCATAAACATCGTGACCCCCGTCCCTCTGGCCTCACACCTTTCTCTTCTCCCCCCCACAGTCACAGCAAAACACAGCGTCAGCTTTCTTCTCCTCCACAGTATCACCAATCCAGCCATACCATACCATACCGCTTAGCTTCCTCAAGTAGCTTACGACTTCATCGTCTACCTCTCCCAACACACCCCAACAAAACACCACCCACACAAACCCAACCGCCATCATGCGTGTCGCTACCACCTTCGCCCTGGCCCTCTCGGCCGCCGCCACCCTCGTCTCTGCCCAGCGCAAGGTCTACAACAACACCGACCTCACCGACATCAACAACATCTCTGACAACGAACGTGGTACGTGTTTTTTTTTCTCTGCCCACTGGCTCCCTTCCAACCCCGCCTTGTACTAACAGCGTTCCCCAGCTGAGTGGTGCCGTGGCCAGCGCAACGTTTGCGACGAGCTTTGCGACCCTGCCGCCACCACCAACGACTGCGACTACGTGAGTTTACAATCCCATGCCCATCTCATGCCTGTCTCTTGTCCTCTAACATGGCCCAGCAAACTCTCGATTACGACTGCACCTGCAGCAACGGCACTGCCCCCGGCCTCCAGTACTACAGCGACACTCTGCCTACCTTCATCTGCAACCGCGTCTTCTCCGAGTGCAACGCTGCCGCCGTCGGCGATGCCACCGCGCAACGTGCCTGCCTCGAGGAGCGTGACTCTGTCTGTGGCGAGGATGTCCTTCAGAACGCCTTCGCCAACTCCGGCAGCGACTCGTCCTCCACCGCCACCGACGAGACTGCTACCACCACCACTGCCTCTGAGACCGGCTCTGCGACCGCCGCCGAAACCACTGCTGACTCCACCGAGAGCTCCGGCGGCGCCTCTGAGACCACCACGACGGGCGACAGCTTTGCCGCTCCCACAGCTGCACCTGTTGTCGGCGCTGCCGCGGTTGCTGTCGCGGCTCTCGCCTACCTGGTCTAAGCCGGGCCTCTTTACATAGACGCGCGCTTTTCGCTTCTCTGTATTGAGCATTCCGACTTACGCACCTTTGATGGCTGCGCCGGCCTTCTGCGACAACACAATGTCGCCTTAATGAACAACGACTTTTGAGGATGGTGGATGGTACGAAGGATGGATATTCCCCATACGGGTATGGAAGGACGCTTTGCTGCCACGCTCTGGTTGCGTTTCCATGCATTGTGAGCGATGCAGGCAAAGGTCTTTCCCAATCGCGTATTGAATTAATGAATGAATTGTTTTCACCCCACCCCAACCACGCCTTTGTGAATTCTAGCCAGTGTAAACGGGCCGGGCCGCCGCAACGTCTGTTCTCAGCGCTAATGTCGAACAGAAAAACCATGGCATTGTTCCCCGACTGTTCAACGGACTATCCTTGGTTGTTGTTCGACAGAGGTGGTGACCGCTCACAGAGCCTAGTCGCCTTTATGAGACTTGCGGCTTGTGCAAAAACTGATGACTCTGTACTGCGGGTTGAAGACGACAGAAAAGGATGGCATTTGACAGCCACCACTGCACGGTCTGATTCGAACTCGACAGATTGACGAGATATCACAACATTTTGTCACACTTGGAACGCCACTTATCTCAAAGACGATGGGGTCCTCGCTCGACCCAACTGTCGACAGGTTGCAGGCCAGCGATCAGCAACCGTCGACGACCTCTTCACGGATCTCCTTCGGGGTGGAGTTGGAGTTTGTCGTTGCATGGGTGTACGAAGATGAGGCAGATCCTGATGAAGGTATCGCCAGCGAGCTCGCTCCCCTCCTGCGCATCCCAAAAGAATCATACGACACAAGGGGGTTTGTGAAGAAAAAGGTTTCGGAAACGTTGGCCAAAGCAGGCCTCCCCTGCCGGCCTTCGGCAACGGACGTATATCACCCTGACTCGATCCAGAAACGCCAGGCATTATGCGACGAATTCGACTACACCGCGTTCCAGCTCAAGACAGACGCGTCAATCAAGGAATTTAGAGGTATGGATGGCTATCACGTAGAAGGCCTCGAACTTGTGAGTCCAGCCATGTTCAACCGCGCCAACAGTTTTGATCTAATCCGCCTCGCAGTTTGTACTCTCACCTCCCAGTTTCGATGCCGTGTGAACCAGTCGTGCGGCTTCCACGTCCACGTCGGCGTCGGAAGACGTAAACGCATCGATCCTAGGACGCTTCGGCACTTCGGCGCTCTCGTCTGGGCGGCCAGTCCGATCCTCAGCCAGCTCCACGCCCCGGATCGGGCTGTTCAGGGATGGTCTGAGAGCATCAGAGAGTGCTTGCGCAGCCACATTAGCTCTGCCGATGCAACTGTGGCCTCTTTGTGGCGCAATGCATGGCTTTACAACGATCTCCAAAGGGAAGGGTTCAAAGGATTCGCTCGAGCTGGCGGCCGAGATCGCTGGCTCGGTGAGACGTACGAGCCTGAAGATGAGGAAGAGGCCAGAGACCACACAGCGGTCGCGGACATGCTCAGCATGGGTGAACCAGGACGACACTGGCAGGACGGAATATACATGGCCCCAGAAGCCACTGATGCTGGACCCATCTCACGGCACGATGCTCCCAACATCGAGCAAAACCCTTCCAACATCGAGCACAACCCTCCTAACATCAACTACGACACTCTAACTGCCAGTTTGCCAGCTACCTCTCCCGAAACGCCAAACGACAAAACTGCGCCCCCTAGACCTCGCCACCCTCCGTTCAAACGCTCTATCCCGCACATCGCCCTGCGCCCCCCGCCGCAACGCAACCCCGACATCATTGCCCGCGCCCAGCCCTGGACAGACGAATTCCACCTCCAATCGCCACAACAGGTCGAGCGTGCCACGCGCCGCGATGTCTTCTCGGGCGTGCGCGAGGTCCTCGCTGCCGACTTTGCAGGGGGGCTGGTCGGCCAAATCTTCAGCGGGACGACAAAGCATACGGCGTACAACTTCGACAACTACTCGCTCGACAGGTACGAGGAGTTGGAGATCGACGGGCCGACGACGATCGAGCTGCGGGAGGCCGGGCCCAGCCTGGACGTGGACTGGATCTGCACGTGGGCTAAGATCGCCTGCCGGCTGCTGGAGTGGAGCCGGGACGCGTGCGATGCGGATTTCTTCCGTGTCGTGAGACTGCTGGCTTGGGCGCAGGAAGAGGGGGGCCAGTATGATGTGATTGACTTTTTGGTTGATCTGAACTTGTTGACCGAGGCGCGGTTCTGCGAGGATAGGGTTAAGAGGGGGGCTGAGGCGTGGTTTGAGTGTCTGCTCTTCGCACCGACGACGAGTCGGGGAAGGGAGCAAGAAGAGGAGGCAAGAAGGAGGGAATGGGAAGGGGAGGAGATGGCGTTGGGTTGAGGCTTACCAGCAACGGATAACCCAGGGAGCAGCTACTACATGGACCCCTCTGAGTGGATTGCAGCTCGGGACGGGCCCTGCCTTCAAAGGAAAGCTAGGGAGTATGTGGCATGTGATGATGATCGGTATTCTGCATCTGCCACATTGGCGGACGCTGAGAAAGGAGGCGCGAACCCCACTCTCGACGGCAAGGACTCTCTTTCCATCTATCAGGAGGACAAACTCAGGCTGGAGAAGGAGTCCGCCGCTGGCACAAGTCGACGTGTTCTCGTGTTGAAAGGTCCACCATGACGATATGCAGATACATCAGCTCTTCTTCGTTTCCCATGAGCGGCATGGCGTTGAGGCAGAACCTAGACGATGAGGCTTCCGTTCGACGGGAATGGCGGGAATGGTATGGAACACCATTCCATGATGGGATCCGCTGAATTGAACATGCCGAATGCCGGAAACGGTGAGAATAAAGTATTTCAATAAACATTGCAGAGAGATCGATTTGAGTTTGTTGAGGCACAGGAGTCATGTGTCACCATCGTGATGGCTTGAATTTAGAATTTACAGGGCAATCGATAATTATTCCATATGGCTCAGGTGCAACGAAGAAAACCGCACAATCATGAAATCTACTTCAACCGGCGCTGCTGTGTTGCTTGTACTATTAACGTAATTATTCGGCTCTTCAACATGGTGCACTCAAGCGTCAACAACGATACGGACTGGGCGCGCAAGATTATCACCAGGTGTCATATCGGGCGCACCTGTGGCCAACATATTTCATAATACGAGACGTTTGAAATAAGACTTCCAAAGCAAGCCCTCCAGCAGCTCGAAGCATGAACAAAGAAGGACTTCGAATCCTTTCGAACTGGCTTCGTGACGTGATGAGAGAGAAAAGTCGAGGTCAACAGGCGATAAGATAAGCCATCTACGCCACCCCCGGACTGTGGCGGTGCGAGACTCAACCCCTTAGCAAATAAACCCCGCCTACACCCCTCCATCCTTCACGATCGCACAGAATCAGCAAAGAACACGACATTCGACATCCCGCGACCACCTTCGACTCTCGCAACCAGCCGCTCCAACTTTCGGTACAGTCCCAACACCACTCGAGACACATCAATCGTCGCCCACCAAAAACTTCCCCGACCGACCGCCGTGCCCTCGCGCCACGCACCCCCCCAACCACCTCTAATGACGACCATCGAGAACCTCAAGTCCATCGACCCCTTCGCGGACGCGGACGAGGGCGACAACAACGACTCGGCCGCCACCAAGCAGAGCCAGAGCTACATCCACATTCGTATCCAGCAGCGCAATGGCCGCAAGACCCTCACCACCATCCAGGGCCTGCCCCGCCGCTTCGACCAGAAGAAGATCCTCAAGGTGATCAAGAAGAAGTTTGCGTGCAACGGTACCATCGTCGAGGACTCGGAGATGGGTGATGTCATCCAGCTGCAGGGTACGTGCCACCCGGGAGGCTCGCACGAAGCGTAGTGCGACGGACGGAAGTGCTGACGATTTTTCCAGGCGATCAGCGCAAGGCTATTCACGAGTTCCTCATCGACAAGAAGGAGGGTCTCGAGATGGACGCCAAGGTATGTACAGCTCGCGGTCTTTTTTCTACTTCAGCCGGCTGATCCGTCGCCAGATCATCAAGGTCCACGGTTTCTGAGCGCCTCGCGCCTCGGAATCCATCCACTACTCGCTCCGCCCAGGCGCCAGCCCCCCGACCGATCCTCGAGAGACCTGGCACCAGCGTGATGCCATCGAACCCAAGGGGCTGCAGGCCGGGAACGGAGCTGGAGATACCCATGTTTGTCGGCTTTCGGTGTCGTATGTACGGCAGTACCGCCGCGGCATTCTCAGAATGATAGTCTGGGCCCTGTCCGCCTGTCAGTAGATTTAGCTTGCAGATGCCGAAAAGTCATTCAACGAAAAATTGCCTCTTCTCACGTGTCCCGGGTATGCGGGCTTTTACGTGCCGTGTGAACTGCGTCGTATGGCCTCTGCCCGACGGGGTATATTCTATGTAGACAACCACTATCTATCCCTCCAGACCCATTCAAAGGTCCTCTCGTGGCAGATTCTTCATCTGCGCCTTGTGGAGCGTCTCCAGCTGCTTCAGCACAGCCGCGCTCCAGTGGCCCTTGTTCCCCGAGTGTCTCTCCTTGACCACCTTGACGGCCTCGAGCCAGGCTTCGTCCGCCGCCCGCGCCGCCCGCCTCTTCACCGCGTCCGTCTCGCCCGCCCGGAAAACGGGCCAGATGCCCCGCGTCGCGCCAAACTCCTCCTCCAGGAACGTGTCGAGCAGCAGGTGCCCGACCTTGCGCTGGGCGCCATCCCACTCGTTCCCAGCCGCCCATTTCTCACCGCCCGGCTGGAGCACCTCGAGGAGGCGGTCCATGCCGCCGCTCGCGAGAAAATCGTCCCGCACCACGGGACTCCGTAGGAGGCTGTGAAGGGCGTTGACGCGCGCCTTGGCCCTTGCCGCGGCGAGGGGCAGCTCGTTGACCATCAGGGGTTCGCGCGGGATAAAGGGCGCATATAGCTTCTCGCGGAGGGTGGCTTTCGGGCTACCGCTCTCGGCCTCGCCCTCGGCGACGCACGGCGCGTCGAGGAAGCTGAGCCAGGCGCTCCCGACGAGCTCGACGGCGTCGGGGTTGTTCTGCAGCGCGGCAGCGATGATGGTGGCGGCGCGCTGGTCGCGCGGCGCGGTGTCCTCGGTGGTCGACGGCGAGGGGCTGACCATGAGGCAGAGGAGGGCCTTGACGGTCTCGGGGTTCTCGGCGATCTTGTCGCCGTAGTACATGTCGTGGGAGATCTCTTCGAGGAACTCGAGGGCCTCGTCGAAAGGGAGGTCGGCGCCACCGGGGCCCTTTTTGATAAAGTCGAGGTGAGAGTAGAACTGAGGTGACTCCTCCTGGGGCGGTTTGACTTTGCCAAAGGCGTGGTAGAGGGGGGCGTTGAATGGGAGGGCCGGCTCCTCCTCCTCTTGGGGCTCGACGACCACCATGCTCGAATCGACAGGGAGGCCTTCAAGGGCCGGGTTCTCTTCATCGGGAACGTTGATCTTGGCCTCTTTGCGGCCGGTCGTCATGTCCATCCGAATGTGCAAGCCACTCGGAATATCCTGGTCATCGTGGATGATTTGGAACTCATCGGTTGCCTGGAAGACCTTGGGGTAACATTCCGCGGGATCGTCGGTGTGACATATCAACTCGCCTTCCACCGGCGGTGATGGTTGAGCGTCGGCTGAGCGGGCGGATGTGAGTGGAACGAGGAAGACGAGGCCAACGACGAGGAAGAGGAGGAAGGGGAGTATTGCGCCCCGCGGTCGACTCGATCGCGTCATGATGGTGTGTGTGTGTAAGTGATAGGTCTCAGAAGGGGTGAGTTGATGAGATGGAGTGACAGGTTGGTGTGAGTGGAGGAAGAAGCCCTGTGGCGGCCGTCGTTGAGGTCCAGGTGTAATGAACCAGTCGAAGGTACGAAATAAAATGAAAAATGAGATCCTTCGCGATGAAGTTCGATCCAGGCTGCTCGTTGATTTAAAAGATTTGAAAAATGAGTCAAGTGTAAAGGACAGCTCACCGTCGCCCCAATCGAAGTCCCTAGAAGGCCATGTCCATCCATCTGGACAACTTGTCTCCATCGTAGCGGCGAGCCCCAGCATTATAATTCGGCACCACGTGATTGGCCCCAACAACCGCGCGCACCCGCGGCTAGCGCCTAAAGTCAATCGCGCAGAACCCGAACCCGCAAACCACACCTCCAGCTCCAAACCCGGTCGTCCACGACTTCCACCCCCGACGACATCACCATCACCGCGCGCGCGAGCCAATTGACCCTCCCACCTCCATCGCTCTCATCGCACGCTCGCCCACGATGCAGGCCCTCCGCACCCGAACCGCCTGCATCGCCCGCCAGACGAAAACCCCGACGGCCCTCCGCCAGCCCCGCCGCTTCGCCTCCGACCACCACCACCATGCTGAGCCCGTGAACGAGTCCATTGGCAAGGGCTTTTGGGGCTCCCTCGCCGTCATCCCCGCCGCCTACCTCGTCTACACCATCTCCCAGCCCGGCAAGGACGGCCAGGAGCCGTGGCTCACCCAGAAGATCCACTCCTACTGGTCCTGGCAGAGCGCCTGGGAGGAGCGCAACCACCTGCACACCAAGGCCGTTGAGCAGGCTGGCTTCGACCGCGCCCTCTTCTTCTACGCCGAGCCCAACAGGGACGTCGACGTCCGCTTCCCGGAGTGCGTATCATCCCCCTTCGCTGCGACGCATGAACATGCCCCTAGAGGACCACCAGCTGACTTGACCCTCCCTTCCCTAGGGCCCTCCAAAACTCGGCCGCGCGCAACATCGTCGCCGGCTCGCAGACCAACCTCGACCACGTCGTTGCCCACTACAAGAAGAAGCACCTGGATGACGAGGAGCGCAAGGCGAGGAAGCTGGCGGCGGAGCAGCAGTGAGGGAGAGGCAGCGTTTGCGGGTGTATGATACCGGTACATACTTTTAGCAGAGAAACGGGAATCTGCAACCTTTCCATTTGTCCGCATGGATGTCCTCCGATTGATGTGTGTGAAGGCCACGTTCGCCGTCAATTGATTGCGAGGGTTCCGTGATGCATGAATCACGATCTAGATCTCTTGACCTCTCTCTCGACCTTCAGAGAGAGGTACATGCGTGCAACTTGACGTCCTTGGTGTGTTTTGGTCTACCTCATCCGGCGAGACAAGTCAACCAACGTCCTCGGAATGGGGCTGGTTGATAAGAAGACCACCAGCGTGCTAGGGTGCTCCACTGGCTGTCCAGTCGGGAGACTCCTACTGGATTGCTCATGCGGACAAGGTGTTCGGATGGCTTAATATAAAGTGGTGATATCAGATGAGGTAGTGGGTGTATGGACGGAGCGAGAAGGTGCGCAAAATCCCTTGTGCTCAGTAGCCTTACATTGATCATGGCCTGTCCCAGACTTCTAGGCCCCAACGCAGACGAGTAGTGCCCCTGGAAGGATGACTCTTCGGTCTGCCTCCGTCCTGGTCTCCACCAGCTTCCTCGGATCAATAGCCTTACGGTTTTACTTGGGCGAAAATGTAGAAGAACAGTGGCTTCTGACACATCAACGTAGCACTGCCATGAAGTTTCTGCCATCCAAACCTATCTGTCGTCACGGGATAACTGCCCTGCCAACCACTCATGTAACAATCAGCATGAACAGGCCCAAGGTTATGCAGCCACCTCGCTCCCGCACGTCTCTCAATCGATGAGGGAGGCAGCCTTCTGTGTTAGAGAATGCTGGTGGAGCGTTGGTAGAAGGGTATCACGTACTGCTCGCCACTCGCAACCGCTGGCATGGCACTGTAAAGAATAACGATGGCGAGAACAAGAACTGGAAGCAGACGCTCGACATTCGTTGATACTGAAATGACTACTATTCGCTATGTTCGCACTGCCTCTATGCGAACGCCTCTGGCGTGTGATCGCGCCAAAATAAATCCCCTTTCACTCGCTGCAAACATTGTAAACCACAACTAAATGCATCGTCAAGCGTCCAGATCCCGGTTAGCTGCCGAGGCCCACCTGCCGAAACGCTGCAGGGTGGTGTAAGACACATGCCCGGCCGATTTCAGACCCATCTTGGCCTTCGCGCTGCAATTCTTGACCTTCGCTGACATCTTGTAAAGCCATGTCCTTGAACGACGCTCCCGGCACACGTTGCAGAGACATTTGAACCCCAGAGATGGCTTTTGGTAGTCGATGAAGATCTCCTGGTTCGCCGCAATATCTCGCGTAGCCGTGAATCTGGCAACAATCCCGGTTCCAGTAGGTGAGGCGTGAGGGGTCATCGTAGCATTGATCTGGCTTTCGACGTGGCTGTCGGGCCCGCTGGGGCACGCATGATTGGCTTTGCTGCCGTACTTGAAAACGATGCTGTCGCCTTGATACTCAAAGCCGTGGGTGGTGAGAACCCGACGAACAGCCTGGTTGTGGCTCCAGGCCCCTGAAGAGAACGATCTGGGGAGATTCCTGAGGCCCGGGAAGTTGCGTTTCAGGCTTCCTTGATCGTGAATTGGGGTTTTTATCCAGGCATCGGCCATGCCGATGTTGGACCTACCGTTGCCACGCAGGGTTTGCTGATCTTGGAAGATGATTTCGCCCGCCAGGACTGGATATCTGGTATGAAGACCTCCGCCCATCGGGCGTTCGGTATATCGACGATAGACGAGGTTCTCAGGATCAGCCGACCTAGCGTCAGGGCGGACAGAAGGTGTTGGCGTTGGCCCCTCATCGTCGCTTTGGGCCGTAACGGGTTCGTGAGCCAGATATTCCACGACCTCAAGCGGTACGATGTCGGATGATGTAGTGGAAGCAGCGGTCTTGCGGTTGTTGTTGGAGTCGGGGAGGTTGTGGAAACCTTGGAAACCCTGGAATCCCCGATAGCCCTGGGACTGGGAGTCTTGGGGAGCCTGACGATAAAGTGAAGGTGGAATGTTTTGATTCGACATGTTGTCTGCTGGATAGAGAAGATGTTTGGAAGTCGATGTTCTGGACAATGATGGATGTGGTGAATGTGTTTCGAGCGAGCGGATGTTGATGGATGCAATGCGGTGGTGAAGAGGAAGAAGAAGAGGGAGGGGGAGACGCAGTACCTGAGTGAGGCCATACTCGAGGAAAGTGCTACGCGGGAGCGGCTCCTACCCTTGGTGGCATCGCGCTGCAGGGAGCTGCTGACTCTTTGGAGGACGCTTTCGTATCGTGGTTTCCCGGACAAGACGGCCAAACGAGCTGATCTGTGTATTCACCTCTTAAAAAATAGGTAGCCGAGGCATCAGCAGAAGTTCATGTTGCTGCTCTCGTCGTTGCTTCCTCTCCGACTCCGAGGATCAGCCTCATATCGCTATAGAGTCCTGCCAGGGGGCTTCGCTGGCGGCCCTTAGATTGGGCAATTCTGCGGCCTTGAAAGGGCCTCAACAGTAGCACTGCAGATCACCCAGCATTACCGTCTGTAGTTATCGATACCAGCCAGACGACGGCATGGACTACAAGACCTTCTGGAGGATAGGAATCGGGTGTAGAGGCCGAGCACGGGGACTGGACGGCGGGCACTGGACGACGAGGACGGTGAGCAGGCTGGCAATACCCTACGACTGATAGATCGTTTAGATCCCCCTTGACACCATTGGAACCACCCCACTCCCACAGGACTTTGGCAAGTACCGGCGAGGATTTGATCACCAAGCTTTGATAGCTTTCGCCGCGTCAACATAGGGTACGACACCTGCTTCCCAAGTTCAGGCAAGTTGCAGAGTCACCGAGATGTAGTGGAGTCGATTGTGCGTGATGGAGTCGATGAGGTCCATCAAGCCTCGGGGGTGAAGATGGCGATGCAGCCAAGATATCCGGCGGGAGAACGAGTGACTGAGAGATGTGTTGCCGACGAGGAAGTGGGCCGTCATCCAGCTGTAGGCTTGGGTAGCTTTCGTCGACGAAGAGGCTCCACTGACCATGCTCCGAACAACTGAAGGCAACGATCTTGACCCGGCAGCGTCTTCCCTCCCTCAATAGCTAGAATGATGCAGAGCTGGTTCCGTGCCTGTCGTGGTGTCGGCGGCCAGCGACATCCATGCTTTCTGACCTTGATAGCGGGGTAGTCGAGGGGTTGATGACCTTAGAAATGATAATCTGGTGGGGGCCAGCCATGATGTCAAGAATCATCAGATGCCTGCAACGGAATACATTCACGCAAGAACCCCCCTTCTTCACCTGAAGTCGCAAACGAGACGAAAACCACCAGCACAGCGCGCATGAGAGCCAAGGGAATCGTAAAGCATGTCTTTTTGGGGGGCAAGGCGTTTATTCACTACCATTGCCGAATCAAGGTGGTAGCGGCTGCACTGCCATGCTACCGAGTCCATTCCCGTTCGCCTTGTTTGATGACCGTGAATGCAAGTACCTCCTTCCCTCATACGACCAACGTTGACCCCAACACCCATCCACACCTTACTTCAGAGGAATGAAACGAGACGAGTGCGTGGCACCAATACCGGGTCGGCCGTGCTTGACGGGCTTGCTGGGGGGTTGTTAGCAATCGGTAGGCCAAAGAGAGCGCCCGTCGGCGGACGGGGGGACGCACTAAGAGATGGAGAACTCAGCAAGGTAGTGTCCAACCATCTCGGGCTTGATCTCGACCTGGTTGAACTCCTTGCCGGAGTAGATGCCGATGACGCTGCCAATCATCTCGGGGACGACGATCATGTCGCGGAGGTGCGTCTTGACGAGGTCGGGCTTCTCGTTGGGCTTGGCCTCCTGCTTGGCCTTGCGGAGCTTCTTGATGAGGCCCATGGGGCGGCGCTTCAGGCCACGGTTGATGCGTCTGCGGGCACGGGCGTGGACGACATCGCGGAGCTGCTCGGAGTCGAGGTCAAGGAGGCTGTCGGGCGTGTTAGCACTTCATTCGTTTTCGGGGTCTGGCTGGTTGTCCGTTTCGTCGCGATCATCGGGTTGTCGATGTCGGTGCCGTCGCAGGCAGGGCTTCGGTGATGCAGAGAGGGAGGGGAAGAGGGGGAGGACAAGGGCAGGGCAACGTACGCCTCAAGGTCGATTCCACGGTAGGAGAACTTGCGGAACGCTCTCTTCTTCTTGAGCTCGGCGGCCTCCTCAGCGTTCTGCATAGACACCCCATGTTAGCCATCGGTCCCTCTTCTCGTGTGTTGTGTCACTGCGGTCCCCCATGTGAGGGCCTGGTCTGCGTCGCGACTTTTTTTTCAGCCGTCCACCACCACCACCACAACCGCCAATCGATGTATCCTGGTCGTAGTCGTGGTGGTAGGGCAGTCGCATCCGCTTCGCTCGCAGGAGAGAGAGAAAGCACGTACGTATTCGTCGTCAGCCATGGTTGCGGTCGGTGAGGTTCAGGGAATTCGCTTCTCGATGTGGACGTCGAAGAGCGAATTGCTGGATTGGCGTGGCGTGGGATGGAGTTGACCTGGTCGGGTTGCGGGAGGGTCTCGCTTGACGAGGTCACGAAAATGGGGCAGGCTCAAATTTCTGAGAGGGCTAACCTGCCCTACGGGCAGTATTGGTAGGGGCGGTCATGTGACTGCGAAAACTGGAGGGCCGCTTTTGGTTCACCGAGTTCACCACGTTTATGGTCCGTGCATATTTCGGTGAGCATGCTGCATGTATTTTACCGAGACGGTACCAGGCCTGAAGCCAAGCTGCTTTTAGGCGCTTCGACTGAGCCATGACTGAGCAACCGCTGAGTCGTATCACCTACCGTACTAAACTTACAATGCTCGAACTGCCGACTGATTCTGTTCTAAACGTCTCTTCACTTTCTGACGGTCCGTCTGATGTTTTTTTAGATCATTCATGGATCGTTGAAGACGGACGTGTGTACACGCATCACTTCTTGTACTCATTTGCGGACTTGAAGGCATTCCCTTCCAAGGACAAGCCACTTTAGGGAAGGGAAAGTGAAGCAATATCCGCTTGCTATCGTCAACACTACACTATATGAATACACGTGTCATCTGTCAGAGCCCCATGAGGCCGAGTTGCAGCCTCGCAAAGAGCAAACCAGTGCTATGAGAGCATCCAGACAATGGTCTTACTCATCCCAAGCCATAACCGCAGCTTCGATGATGGGCCGGGTAACCTTTCTCCCAGCATCGCCGTTGTAATGGGTCCAGACCATCTGGCGTCTACCCAGCTCCTTGGCCCGGTGCCACGGCTCGACGTTCAGAGTCTTGTCTGCCTCGATCGCCCGCGACACCGTCTGGAAAAGACTGTCCGCCTGCGTGTCGTTGATGCGCACATCGGTGCGCACGATCAGGACAATCTCGCGAACCTTCTGTTTCTTGCCGTGGGCGTCCCGGGTCTTGTACTTGTTGAGCGCAACGCTGATGTCGGCTCCCACCAAGGCCGTCCAGGCAGCTTCGACGGCGAACCAGTCAAACAGCTCGCCGAACTCGGTCTTCTCGATCTGCTCCTCGAGCGAGTACGGGATCGAGGAGAAGCCGAGGCTGACGGTAGGCGTGCGCGGCGAGGGCGTGTCGACGAGGTCGCCCTTCCAGTCCCGCCTCAGCAGGTCCCGAACGCCGAGATGATCAAGGTCCTTCTTCGCAGCACTCAGTTCGTCATCCAGCTCCTCCATCTTGTCCTCGAGATCCGTGCCACGCCAGTCGCTGCGCTCCAGGACCCTCTGGGCCGTCTTGCGGTCCTCCTCCGTCGCGTCTTTCAGGCCGCCGGCATCGATCGCAATGGCCGACAAGATGAGCTCGAGAAGCTCATGAGGCATGTGGTACTCTTCCGGCAGGTCCTCGAGCTCATTGAGCATTTGGCGGGCGACAATGGTCGTGCAGCTCGCCACCGTTTCGAAGATGCGGGGCTCCGCATCCGGTCCTGCGCCGCTGTCCTTGTGGTGGTCAAAGATGCTGATGAGCTCAGCGTCTTTCCACTTCCTCAGCGGGACAGGATGGTCCACAATGACGATGCCGCGGATGTGGTTTGACAGCGTCTCAGGGTCCTCGGGCAGCTCTTCAATGGTGAGCAGGTCCGAGTGGCCTGAGCTCATCTGAGAATTCGCGAGGGCAATCTTGTTCTCAGGGCGCAGGTCCAGGGCATCGGTGGGTGTCTGCAGCAGAGCAATTGCCTTGATGGGGTTCGACGTGTTGAACGTGGAGTGCTGGAGATGGTACGCCCACGTGAGAGCAGCAGTCATGGAGTCAAGGTCGCCGCCTTCGTTGCCCTGAACAATGATCCATTCCGAGGATCGCCCTGCCTGCCAGTCGATGAGGAACCGTCGCTTCGTTTCGCGCGACCACTCGCTGAAGTGCCCGACTCCAGGCTCTCGAGGCGGTTGGGCGGTCTGCGCCAAGTCGGACTCGGCCATGACGCGCTGTTGGGCGCCGTCCTCGATGGGGTTCGCCTCAGCGAAGAGGGAGGCTCCTAACGAGGCGCCAAGGAGACATAGCTGTGAGAAATGCATAACGCAGGACTGAGATGACGGTCGATGATGAGTGGCAAGGCGAAGTCCAAAGCGTAAGCCAGCCGTCAGAGTCTGGATGGGGTGCGAAGGGGGTATATAATGAACGAGATTGACGAGCTTCCGGTTACGTGAGAGCTTTACGGTTAAAAAGTGGAGATCCTATGTCGTGTCGGGCTGTGTCAGGGTCGTGCATGGAGCTGAGCTTTCCCCCTTTTACAGGTTTCCAGTTCCTATGGAAACGGCTCCACTCAGCCCCTCGACAGGATGTACCCTGGTACAAACCATGGAAGCTGCGTCAGACCCGCCTTCCCCAGATGGCTACGATGATGCAATCCATCACCAACAATCAAACCCCCTACTGCGATGAGCGACAACGTCTGATACGTTGTAGTTATACCTGCGTTCAGGACGACAAGTCACAGCATGGGCTCGATTTCTCAAATTATGTTGCAATTGTGCAAGTATCAGATCAGGCATTTATGTGACGCCTCCCATTTTCTTGAGCTTCCTAGGGGGTTCTTGGGGACCCACGCTTGGTGATCTTTCTTTTTTGAACATGCCGCTGAACATGCCCCTCGGGCGCGTGGATGCTTCGTTAGGCTGCAACGGTTGGACCGGTGCCGGTCGTGACGAGGAAGGGTAGCTGTGCTCAGAAGGCTCGTGTGTTTCGTGAATCTGGTTCAGCGGGGGCTGCGCTCCTTCCGGGTGGTGGAAGCGCTGATATTCTGTTTCGTAGCGGCCGCGCTCCAGAACGCTCTCGTTCTTCTGGATTGCTGGGCTTTCCGGCTCATGGAAACGTTTGTCGATCGAGGCGTTGAATGTTCCGCGAAGCAGATCGCCGGCACCCTATTACCATCATGTTATCACTCGTGCTCTGGTCGGTTACGGGGGAAAGTCTGCGTCGACTTACATGTACTCCTGCTGCAGCGCGCTTTAGGTTGTCAAGAGTTCTTGCTGACCCCAAACCGTTTGGTGCACTATGGTCGCCGGGCGGCATGCCGGCACCAGGCGGGTCACGTAGTGTAGGGTTTCGTGAGGGAGACGAGTAGTCTTGCTGTCCGACCTGTGATGGACTGTAAGGCTCATGAGGCTGCACGGCGGTGGAAAGCGGCCTTGGCTGGCCGGAAAGGCCCTCGAGAGAACGCCTGGCATTTCGTTCTGGTATTATAGGGGGCGGCTGTCCTGGCTCCACCGGGGTGATGGGCGATATCAGTTCGCCCGATGGAGGAGGTCGCTTTTCGGGAGGCTCTAATAGCTGTTCGTCTTGCTCTACCTGTGTAGCAGGCTCGGCGCCCGTGGGCATTTCGGCGGCATCATTTCGGGGTCGTTCGATCGTGGTTTGCTGATCATGTTAGCGACGAGTCCCTGGCGAGAGGGGAGAAACAGGTGCGAAGGGCATCGCAGGGCACGCACAGCGCCGTTAGGACCGGTTATGGTCGTAGTGGTTGTGGTCGTCGTCGTAGTCGTCGTGATAGTCTGTCCCGTGGCAGGATTACTATGGGTTTCCCTCGCAATGGTAGGCGATGTGTACGATGTCGGCCCCCTCAGCGCTTCCTCGGTCGGGTTCGTCATGGATGTTGGGTTCGTAGAGTATCCGCCATTCGACAGGCCGTTGGTGCTTCTCGAGGCGTTTGAGGGCGTCTCTGGAGCAAGAGATGTAGTTGGTTCGCTGCTATGCCCTGAAGCAGATCCACCGACATGTGTGTCGTGATCTAGCTGAGTGATGGGTTGGTCTGTAGGTTTGGCTGAGCTCCTCCCGCCCAGGATGTCTTTCAGCCTTCGCTTTCCGGTCGACATTGTAATACGTGAGCAAGTAGTCGTGATGCTGCAGGTGTGTTCGTCTGTTCAGTGAACGGTGATTGTGTCTCCGAACCACGCAATGGCACCTCAATAGTAGATGGAACAGCTTGACTGGGCACGATGATGCTCGATGAGGTCACTTTAATATCCTGAGGCACAGTGGCTTGGTAGTGTGGGAAACGACGCTCAATGACGTCGGGTCGGGAGTTTGCCAATTAGTGTCGTGATGAGGGGTTCGCTCGCTCAATCAGCATGCAGTGTACGCGTCTTCCGGCAGATGCCATCCGCTCAGGAACTTAATCCCAGTTTGCCAGCTGGTGCCAATAAGCAATGTTCATCTTTAGGAATAATCGTGCTATTTGGTACACTTGTTGCACAATGGGAGACGCAATGTTGTTTCACATCATTGCTGCGAGCCAAGCAGATGAAAAGCGGTCGATGACGCCAGGCCACCAGCGAGTGCTACACGTGTGCTGTAACTCCAGGAGTCAGAGGGTGCTGTAGTGCTATGAGCTCCCTAAGCACGAGTGCCAAGGCACTTACCCGGTTAGTCCGGCCCCAGCGCCTTTCGAACTAGACTCGCACTGGAGCCTTGGTGCTTTTAACCTGACCCAAGATGAGCATCGAGACAGCTCTACTGTTCTGCTTCTATATCATAACATCACAGATGCACAATATCTCACCATAATAGTCCGAGCATACCGTCAAGAGCCAGAGTAAATTTCATAGCAGAGGTGATGCGAGGCAAATATGAGCCTCCGCAGTGAGTGACTGGGCATGGCGAGTGTTGGAGGGAAACGAGAGCTCACATTTACTGCCAGCAGCCGGTTTGTCTCCAGTAGTTAGATAACAGCAGCTCTCATCTGATAATGAACCATCAGTTCGTGACTATTTAGGGGCCCGGAACGCGCTGGCCACGATCGATGAGCCACTGAATATGCACGGATTGTGGAGGCAGAGTTGCAGAAGAACATCATATAGCGAAAGACATTTGCCCCATCCACGCAATGATTCTGGGCCTGTTTCAGATCGTATGGGTTTGGAGGAAGATTTCGTTTGTAGACAAGAGTCTTGATATGGCTGTCGCCGCCTTTATTGTTTTGGGCAGAGCGCTCGTCATTACGAAGCCAGCGGGCAAGACAACTGTCGATACGATGGAGAAATGCATACTGAGAGAGGTAATTCCCGAAGCGATAAAAAGACACGAGGAGAGAATATACGAAAGCAGATAGGGGTGTTCTTTCTTCTGCGATTATACACATTGTGATTTGGCCTTTAGCCTAGCTACTTTCACGCCTGCCTACCTGTTTCACTGTTGTGAAGCATTGCTGAGTGTATCCATGTAGCCCTGCGACGTAATACTATCTAAGGAGGTCTAGAATGCATGGCGGCTGTGAGCTTGTATTAGTCTGTGCTATAGAGATGAAGCTGGAAGAAGCCAAACCTTGCTACTTTAGCTTACAAATGGCATGCTCAATGGCTTTAGGGTGTGATACCGTATTAACTGCATGCCCTATGAGTGTACGTACTTGAGGGGCTTCTCTTTAAACTCATTAATACTCTGTCAGTTCATTTCATCCCACGCCAAACACAGACGCGGGATCAGCAGGTGGTCTTGTCTTGGCAATGTAGACTGAGAATACATATCCCACAGTCATCATCAATCCCGCAGGGTCGCAACGTCCACCTTCACACAAACAAGCGCGTGAGCTTCTTAGACATCACACAACTCAGTTCTACACAGAGAAAGGCCACGGTGTGAAAGATGTTTATGCCGGTACCTTCGTACCTTCATTAAAATGTATCCTCACACACAGTATATCTAGGCCACATGGCGGTATTCATCGAGTCAAATATCCACCACGCCCAGGAGGCCCGGCATAACTGAACAACCCTTCTCTAGCAGTGTTCCGTCACTCTCATATCAAGTGCTTGAACAGTGAAGATATCCCCGTCTGGGTGCGCAGCAGCTTCAACGGGACTGTCTACGGTGAGGGCGATGACTCTTCGGGCTTGGACGCACATGGTGTCCGCATGCTTGACATGTCGCCATTCAGGGACAATGGTTGGACACGAGATGTTTGGGAAACGGTGATAAAAAGTTGGACATGTATCAGAGTATTCCCTTAACTTGTGAAAATGGCCATCATCAGTCGGCCTTGGATCAACTCGTGGAAGCTTCCTGCTCTTGATATACCTGTAGCTTTACGGCAGCAGATCAAGGTTGAGCCGAGTGGGAGCAAGAGCGGCGAAACCACTAACCAGATTCGTTCAGCGGCGTGGGTAGTGAAACTGAGAACCTTGACGGCACTCGACCCCACGTCTTGAACCTTGAATCTTGGCAGTGAGGGGCAGGCAACATCACGCAATCCACTGCTCAACAGGGTCATCGTGCCGAGCCCCAGCGGCATGCCAGCCATCCGATACCCATCAGCAACGAGCATGCCTCTCAAGACAGGGGCATCTTCATCATCAAGCACTACAGGTCGTTCACATGCCCACTAACGGTGCGTTAGGGTCTCACCAGATGGATACGACATGATACTTTAGGCATCTGATGTTCGTTGTCTACCTCCCGGTATCATGCGACATAGCGCCTTGATGAAGGCAACGCCACCATGGCAAACCCATCCATCATGCCTCATACCTCATGCCTCATGACCGCCCATGCTAATGCGCCCGCCGACGCCGTCACTTTTTGTCCTCGCCCTCGCGCCCCATCATGACCCGAACCGCCTCCCAGACGGCCTCGCCCGCCTCGCACCCGACCTGCGCCCGGAACGCGCTCCGGATCGTCATGTTCAGCCCCGGCAGCGTCTCCTCGTCGCCCGCCTCCCACGAGTGCATCTCCCGCACGACGTCGCACACCGCCGCGGCCGCGAACGCCTCCATCCTACCACTTCCCCTACCACCTGCCGCTGCGGCGCCCGCCCTCCCCCGTCTCGCCTGGCCTCGCAGGAAGAAGACGCCGTGCCGAAACACGTTCTCCGCGACGGCAACGCTCCACTCGGCCACCACGGGCCGCGGGTACTCCGCCATGCGCCTCTTGCCGAGCAGGTCCTCGAACCCCCGCGTCGCGAGGTCGCCCAGCACGATCAGCGACGCCAGGTCCCGCGCCGGCAGCGCCTGCACCGCCGCCAGCTGCGCCCTGCGCACCGCCGCCAGCCCCGTCGTCGCGGCCCGCTGCGCTTCGAACGCCTCGAGGAACGCCGCCTGCTCCTCCGCCGCCCGCGGCCGCATCGCCTGGCGCGCGTGGCGCCGGAAGGCAGGCACCGCAGCCTCCTCCTCGTCCCCCCACGCCGCGGCCTCGAGGTCCCCGAGCCCCGTGCAGATCCAGAGCGCCCTCTTCAGCGCGTCGCGCACGTGGCGCCTCTCGTCGGCGCTGCTGGGCTTGAGCCCCGTGCGCTCGAAGGCGGAGCGCAGGTACGGCGACGCATCGACGAGGAAGGTGATCTCGCGCTCGCGGTCCTCGAGCTCCTGCAACGCGGCGTACGAGGGCGCCGCGGCGACGTAGCGCTCAGGCGTGTTGGAGGTGAGCAGGTGGTGCTGTTTCGGGGCGGGGCCGGAGAGCGGGGTCCTGCGGATGCTGGCGCGGGCGGCGGAGCGCTCGTACGTGTCGAGGGTTCTTCGCGATGTCTGGGCCGTCAGCTTGGTCTGCAATTGAAGACAGGTGAAGGAGGGGCGGACGAGGAGAGGAGGCGGGGGAGGGTCTTACGGTGCAAGTGCAGCGGAGAGCCTGAATGTCCTTGTAGGCGAGGAACGGAGCGACGGCGAGGACGAGGAAGCCCTCGAGCGGGTGAGCCTTCCGTTGCCTGCAGCTAACGCCTCTCGGCGCTGTTGCTGAATGCATAATTGTTATGGTATGTCGTAGAGCTATGTTGGCCTTGGAGGGCGGGCAGACGTGAAGCCGCCAAGGGTAGGGTCGGCGAGATGCTTTAGGGAAGTGCACTCAGGAGCCCAGCATCCAGGGTCCGGTCTGGGGATGTGCAATGTGCAGTGCTCGTGCTCGACGTCAGAGGATGCAAGGCGAGACGACGGTTTCCGTTGCTGGTTAGGTCCTGTGACGCAACTTCTCTCGTGTGATGCCGTGATCTCGGTGTAAGTCGACGGGGACGGTCAAGTGCGCAGCAGCCACAGCGGAAGTCCAATTGCGTCTGTTTGCGGGCACAACTTGCTTGTCAAGAAAAGTAGAAGAGAGAGAGAACTGGGAGGCAGAACACAAGGCAAGAAGAGAAACATCACCGTGGTCTTAATATGCCCATCGTCCCTCCTTTGACCGTGAATCGCATGCGCATGCGCATCTGCTGGGCCCCGGCCATCAGGGTCCCCACCGAGTATTGCAGACGACCGACGACCGACGCAAAAACCCGCGCCCGGCCACTCTTCCACCGCGTACCTGGCCATCAAGGCCTGCCGCTAGTGACGCAGACTCCATTGTTTTCTGACCAGAACTCGAGGGGTTTGCGCGGTTGTCGCATCTGAATCGGGGAGGAGGGAGTGGGAGGGGCGATTCAGTGACGTTCGGCATCGGGGACAAGGATGACCCCCCACCTCTGGCCAACTTCTCAGTGTCGCGAGCTTCCCGTGACTGAATGGTAGCACGAGATCCATAAGCGTGTTGAGGTATAAGTCAAAGGTATTGATCGATACGGCACCTAGCACCTAGCACCTAGCAACCGGCAGCCTGCCTATCAATCCTGTACACGCGCCGATCTGTGTGCCGTCACCAGGCCGCGCCGTCATGCCTCTCGCCCTCGATCTCGGTACCTCCGTCGCCCAACGCCGTAAGATGCAACATTCATTCCCGCGAGCCAGACAAGTTCAGTCGTCGTCACCTGGTCGCCTCATTCATTAGGGTGGTATCGCAACAAGGGGGCGGGGCGAGGCCTAGGACGACGCGGGCGCCGCCTCTGGTCGCTTGACCATGGTGACCTTCTTCTGGCCGAGGTCGATAATCTTGTCGACGAGCTTCTTGTGGCCGTCGAGGTCGTGCACGTCGTCGTAGCCGCCAATGCTGACGCTGTTGATGAGGATGTTGGGCACCGTCATGCGGCCCGTCTTGTCGCCGATGAAAGCCTGCAGCGCGGAGCCGATGGGGTGTGTGTCGAGCTCGACGACGTAGGGGGCGGGCTCGATGGCGTACTTTTCGAGAAGGATGGCCTTCGCCTTTTTCGAGTAGGGGCAGTAGGATTTGGAGAAGATGATGACTGGGCGGGCGGTTAGTACGGACGGAAGGGACTTTGTCGAACGGCGTCGAGGGGAAGCATACCTGGAGACTTCTTGAGGATGGAGTTGAGCTCCACCTCGACCGCATGCTGCTCGTCCGTCTCCTCGGGCGCGGCCTTGGGCTCGATGTCCCCGGCAGCGGCGGCGTCGGCTGCCGCCTTGTCCTTCTTGTGCTGGCCGGCGGCCGAGTTGCCAATGCCGACAATGTCGCTCGGGTCGTCGGGCCTCAAGGGGGCCTTCTTGTTGGCGGCCTCCTTGGCCTTGACGGCAGCCTCCTTCAGGCGGTCGGCCATGTCCTTGGCCAGCTTCTCGTCATCGGCGTCAATGTCGCCGTCGGCATCTATATCTTTTATCGCGGCTTGCCCCACCGGCTTCTTGTCGAGCCCTTGCACCGTCTTGTGGTAGAAGTCCTGGATTGTGCGCCCGTCGCGCACCTCGCTCTGGCGCAGGTGGGAGGTGTAGAAGAGGACGAAGACGACACCGATCACGACGCCGATGACGAGCGTGCGCAGTTGCCTTTGGGACGGCATACTGATGTTGGGGTTGCAATCGTACGAATGCGTGTGTCAGACGTGACAGGCGGGTTGCTCGGATGGGGGGCCCGGCGGGAGGGATTCGACCCTGGCTGCTGCCGCTGCTGCTGTCGGCCTGGTTCGCGAGGCGCTCGAAGTATGACGCTGATCGCGGGGACGTCCGTCGTAGATCGCTTGTGCAGGTGTTTCGTTTCGCAGTCGTCCTGGTGGTGGTGGATGGACCCGAGCGTCGCGCAGCTCTTCTGGTATGGACCCTGCCGCTGATCAATTGATGTCGCGTGTCGGATGGCCGAGGGAGCGGCGCAGTAACGGTCGTCTGGGGAAGTGAGCTCGGAAAGTTGCTTCGGAGGGATGCTGGTTGATAGCTTCTGCAAAGGTAGAGCTCAATCTGTCGTCGGAGTGCTGGGAGCTGTGAGCTGGGAGCTGAGGTGATGGATTGCCCAAATAGACTAAGGCACAGCAGAGCAGACCAGAGGTACAGACACTTTGACCCCGTGACGCTCGAAGCACGGCTGACCTGACCGTTGGAAAGGGGAAGTCGCGACCCGATCGACCTTGGCGCCTTGGCATGCTGCTGCTTGTTGCTGCCGGCCAATCAGGAGGGGTTTAAACGTACTGTGCGAGGTCTGCTGTAGCACCACTCTAAGAGCTCGCTTAATGCCTGAAGTACCGTGCGAGTGTACTTATCCGACTGTTCCCGGTCTGTTCAGGCCATTTACATGATGTGCGGATTGTCAACGATGATAGATGGATCTGTGTATTTACAATATCTCATATGTTGAAGCTAGAAAATATGTATGCTTCTTTATTTCATCCGATTTGATACACAAGTCAAGCCTGGACACTCAATGCACACCCCAACCAACAACCGGCCATCCCATGAGAAGCGAAATTTCATCGAACCAGATGATCATATCCAAGTATTCAAACTACCAAGGAAACTATCGCAACGCTAAAGAAGGTCGTCCAGGGGTCAACCCCATCTGTCTCATCATCTCAAAAGCAAGCGCCGCCAACGCCTTGGCCCGCCCCTGTGTGGGAACCGCCCAGAACCAGCCGAGGAAATGCAGAATCCCAAAAATCATACGCCGTGCGTCGGTATCGTGTCGCTCCGGAGCAATCAGTAAAAGAGCAAGGTGAGAGACCGGCTCTCATCCCGCCTGATGCGAGGACCAGCCTCGCTTAGAAATGAATGCCGGCTGCGCTGTCGCGCCGCAAGTCCAGCTTGCGGGAATCGAGTGGGGGCTTCTCAGACCATGGCATGGCGGCTGCGGCTTCGCCTCTTGTGCTTTGCGAGTTGTGCCCTCGCGCTGCCTGGTGCCTTGATGTGTTTCTGGGTTGACTTTGGGGCCGGCTTGGTCACCCTTCGGCTGCGAATCTCGTACACCGTTGTGCGAGCTTCAGGTGCGGCGCGGGTTTCGGTCGTCATGAGAGCCTCGTCAACATGGGGATGGCTGGGATGAGTCGCGTCTGCGTGGGATGAGGCGTAAACGTGGGCGGCATGGCCATGACTGTGGTGGTGGCCGTGGTGATGGCCGTGGTGACGGCCATGATGATGGTGGTGCTGGGAGTGAGGATGGTGAGAGTGATGGTGCGAATGTGAGGAAGGGGCGGCCACGATTTGAAGAGAGAAGAAAAAGACAGAAATGAGTGTTGAGGAGAGCATATTGGCTGCCTGTGGTGCGGGGGAAGGTATAGTACGTTGTGTAGAGAGCTCGAATCAATGAAAAGAGAATGTCGCTGGTGATTGAAGATGTTGGGTAAGGTCTGGAGAAAACCAATCTGCAATCGGAGAACAATATGGTTTTATGTATCCATCACGGTAAGCAATAGGATAGCAATGACGAGATGGCGAGATGACGATGATCCTCAGCCATCCGCTTCGCTCAGCTGACGACATGAGCATCGTCAAGCTGCTGAAGAAGAGCAACATGCGAGATCGGACGACAGCCGGTCAAGCAGGTCTGAAACAAATGATCAAGTGGTCAACAGTCGAGGTCACGACCCCAAGCCCAACCTCATTCAAGATCGCAATCGGACGTGGCCGTTGCGAGGTGGGAGGGCATCGGCAAGATGTTGGCGCAAGGCTGGGGAAGTGCATACCACGCGAAGGCTGGACCCAGCAGCAGCGAGCAACAAGCGGTAGAAGACCAGCGATTAGAGGGGGCCAGCAGCAGGAAACGGGCCACAGGAGATATGCCCACAATGACAGTTCATTAGGTATCCAGCAGAAGGATGCAATTCAATCGCGATGCAATAAAATAGCGAGTCGAAGCAATTTGTGCGATGACTTACACACAGCGTTTTGCTAACGGCGACATCCCCTTCCCTATTGGGACGTGTCGTCGCCCATGATAGGCCAGCCCAAAATCACGCGCGCCTTCCTTTCGTCCCCCTCGCTCTCGCCTGCCTTCTCCTGTTGTTCCTTCCCTCTGGTCTGTTGTTCCTTCCTTCTGGGTTTTCTGTTCCTGCCCTGATTGTGCCCTCTGCCTGTCTCTGCCATCTTCTGCCCTTTTCCCACTCTCTCGTCTTCTTCATCTCCTCTTCCCCTCTTTTCAGAACACCAGAACGCCAGAACGCCAGAACACCACATCACGGCACGCAATGTCTCACTACGCCGACACACCCAACCTCTTCCCCCTCCACGGCGGCTGCGCCTGCGCACACATCCGCTACACCCTCACCACCGCCCCCCTCGCCGTCCACGCCTGCCACTGCCCCCTCTGCCAGCGCGAGTCCGGCTCCGCCTTTACCCTCAACGCCGTCATCGAGACGAAGCACATTGTCCTCCAGCCGTCCGCCACCCCGACCCTCCCAGGCACCGACAGCCCCTTGGGGCCCGTCCCCGCCGCCTCCCCGTTCGCCACGGCCGCCGCAGCCCCTGAAGGTTCCGCCCTCGATGCAGCGG
The DNA here is from genome assembly GCA_002851705.1 of Verticillium albo-atrum. Lineage (NCBI taxonomy): Eukaryota > Fungi > Ascomycota > Sordariomycetes > Glomerellales > Plectosphaerellaceae > Verticillium > Verticillium albo-atrum. The sequence continues at coordinate 3,621,774 of NMXJ01000003.1, read as the reverse complement.
CGGCGGCGGCAACGGTCCCCTGCCCGACGCCCACCGCCTCCCACGCCCCGCAGACCATCCACCGCTGCCCCCTATGTGCTGTCGCCGTCTGGTCCTTCTACGGCGCCTCCACGGGGCCCGTCGCCTACCTGCGCACCGCGACCCTCGACCGCCCCGCCGCCCTCGACCCCGACGCCCACATCTTCGTCCGTGCCAAGAGAGACTTTGTTGTGCTCGCGCCTGAGGTGAAGCAGTTCCCCGCGCACTATCCGCCGGGGGACGTGTATCGGCCGGAAGCGATGGCGAGGCTGCGGGCTGTGAGGGGAGGTGAGTGACGGGGGCAACTGAGGGGTTTCACTGCCGAGAAGAACATGTGGCTTGGGGTTGCGTTGGTACGTTGAACATGTCGGTGAGGGGATACAATGTTATGGATGTTGTTCTACATGATCTGCTGAGGGTATGATCCAGTGGGGAAGGACCTTGTGGGTTATATATCCTGCTGGATACTAGGTACATCATTCAGAGTACACGATATATTGAACGACATTTGCAGTGCTGTTTACAACTGAAGGCATCGTTCATCTTGGTTCAACTAGTCACGATGTCAACTTGCAATGGCATCAAACTTTCCTACCTCCAGCACCAGGAATCTCCTGCAGCTTGATGACCCCCATCTGCTGGACGACTCTCCTCACCAAACACGACAAGACAAAACAGCATTGTCAACATCACATCGCGCCATAAACGTGCATCATGCGAGTCTTACATTGATGGTACACCTAGACTACATCTCATGCACAGCGTGCCCGACTCTGCCCACCCAAACCAAGCCCCGGCGGCCCAAAGGGCCCGCCTGTCATGTTGCCCCCAGTCCATGGATGATGGACGGATGAATGAAGAAGAGCAGACAGACTATAAGGTAAAAAAGAGAAAAACGCCGACCATCGTGCCTTCGCAGCACGACCTATGAATCAATCATGATAAGGTATAATACTCGCCTCCCCAGGGCATTCCCAGACCAAAACAACAACAAAAAGAGACGGGAAAGGAAACAATGAACAAGAAACCCGGACACGAGGGTCCATGCAGCCGCAATATGCAGACCAACACAAAAATGCTTCCTCCACCTCCCACACCTACTATCCGATCCTCCTGAATCCCTCCACGCCCAGCGTCGGCACCTCCACCTCGCTGAGGCCCAGCACGCCCTCATCGCGCCGCCGGTCGATGAACCCGTTGCACTCGGCCACGATGACGCTCCACTCCGCTAGCGACCGCCCCGTGTAGATGGCGCTCGACGCGTAGAACCCGACCGGCTTGGCCGGCTGCGTCAGCGAGTCCGCCAGCGGCGCGTCGTCCCCGCCGTTGTCGTTCTCGCTGCCGCCTCCCACGGAGAACCTCTCCGACCCCGACCCCGCGGCCGTCGCCGCCTCGACCTCCGACCGATCGAGCGGTTCGCTCAGCGACTGCGTGAAGCTGGCAGAGAACGACAGCTGCGGCGCAGACTCGTCGCTGACGCATCGCGGTGAGGCCGTCGGCCGCAACGGCGAGGAGAGGGGGCTCGCGTTCCGCGCGCCGCTGACGAGGCCGCCCTCTTTCAGACCCGACACCTTGCGTGTGGGCGCCGGCATCCTGGCGGCCGGCAACCGGGGCGAGCTTCCGCTGCGGGACCTCGTCGTAACCCAGGCCTGTGCCGGCGCGGGGAGCCGTGGACGGACGAGAATGCGCTCGCGCGGCTGGTTGGGCTGGTAGATGTGCAGCCCTAGAATAAACTTGAAGACGTACTGCTGCTCCTGGTAAAGCGGGGAAGAGCCGGTTGACGAGCCGTCAGACGACGTCGAGGGCGAAGATCCGTTCGCTGTGGGTTTCGGTGGCGGAGGAGGCCCGGCGGGGGAGGTCGTTGGCCGAGTTGTCGTGCGCGCCGCGGCGATGTCCTTGCGCGCCTGCTCGAAATTATCCTCCCAGCTGTTGTTGCGCTTCGGGGAGACACCCGCAGGCACAGGATTGCCGGCCGAGCTGGCCGTCATGGAGAGGACCTTGCCGAGCAGGGACCAGCGCTTCTTGTCGGACTTCCCGGGGCCACCGCCGTTGCCGTCGATGAGGCCAGAGCTTGCCTGGTCCGAGCCGTTGAGGTTGAGCTTGGCGAACGAGTCGAAACCAAGGCCGAGGCCTGGTTGCGGGACATTGGCCTCCGTGCGGATAATCATGAACTTCTTGCCGGGGGTGGGTAGGCACGGAGCCGTTGAGGGCGGGAACTTGCCCGACTGTTCAGCCGCTTGCTTGAGGAATATGTAGTGAGACCACGTCGTCTTGAGCCGGGCGGCGACCGTCATGAAGATCTTGCTGTTCACGTGTTAGCCAGAGCACCAATACATAGAAAAGACCAGGGGTGACGTACGCATCGATCTCGTTCGCGCTGCCGGCATCCCGGCATATACGCCAGCAAAGCAGCCGCATGAAGTACGCCCTCACCATCGGACACCAGTGGTTGAACAGGTCGCTGAACGTCTTCTCCGTGAGCAGCCAGCCCAAGCAAATCGCCTCCTTGCGTCGGGGGTCCGCCGTGACGGCATCCCACGTGGCGAAAATGAAAGACAGCAACCGAATCTCCGTCATGGCGTTATGCGAACCCAGCATCTTCTTGCATACATCGAGCCAGAACGGCCAGTCGACGTACTTCAAATTCGGGTTGTCGACATCTTCGAAATGGTCGTAGGCAAGGAGCGCCTCTTCGAGAAAGTCGCATAGCGTGAAACAGGCGTTGTGGTCGTAAAGAGACGTCTTCTTAGTTGCGGCGCGCAGGACGGCCATGGAGGCCTCGGCAAAGGTGTGGCGTGATGGCGCAAAGTCGAACGAGTCCTCTGACAGGAAATCACGGAGCAGGACAATGAAGCGGTTCTCCGACATGCCCTTCAACAGGTTTCCGTTTGGCGGCGCTCCCAGGGCCATGGCGTTGGCATCCACGCCATAAGACGCATCATACAGCGGCGGAACGGCCATGGCGTCGACGGCGGCTTGGCGGTGGATCGTCGAGTCAATGTTGGCGAGCATCTGGGCTTGCACCATGACGAAAGCAGGGGATCGGGCCTTTTCCAACAGTGGCAGGTTCTGCGGCATAAACTCCTCGCTTAGGATGTGGAAGTACTTGCAGAAGATGAAAAAGAGGTCCGTATCGCGACCCCGCCATCTCGACATCCAAGGGCTGAACCACGGGATGCGCGCCGCAGCCAACGACAGCTTGGGGGCGCCTTTGAGACGCTTGGTAATCGTCTTCACGTCGGTCCACCCAAGGTAGCCCAAGCTCGGCGGGAAGAGCGCCGCAATGTCGTCGCTCTCTCCGTTGTTTATCCTCGGGAGGCCAAACTCTTCGGCGGTGCGTCGGATGAGGTCCGGCGTCAGGCCCCAGAGGCGGATCATCATGTCTGCGGCGCCGGGCGCAAAGAAGAAGGCGTAAGCGCAAGCCTTGCCGCAGAAGTTGACGAGGCTGAGTGGTGCATGGCGAACGGACATCTTGTCGACGACAATGCCCATCTGCGTCAACAGGTTGGTGACAAACATGGTTCGCACATTGTGCTCGGCAGACTCGGCCAGAAACTCAGCCTGGCTGGATGCGAGAGACGAACCGGTGGACTGGGTCCAGGAGCGGGAGCGCACGCGTTCAGCTGGTGATCGGTCTGCCAGGGGCATCAGGTACGTCGTCGCCAGCCTCCACTCGGGTCGCATCATGATCATGAGGATGGCGTCGAGCAGAATGGGCCGGTCGACACCAGGCAGCGGTTGCTGCTCCCGCGCGTCCAGCATGTCGAGCAGGCCTTTCCACCACTTGTCCAGGATATTCGCACGGTATTCGATATCTTCGGGATGCAGGCTTTTGTTCGAGGTGTGGCTGTTGTACGTTCGCAAGAAAACGAGTACAGTCGTCCTGACCAGTGGCATACGCTGGGCGGCGGTCCGTGTATAGAACTTGTCAAACTCCAGTTCCAGGTTCTTGAAGGCATTCCAGAGGGGATCCCGATGAGGCGGCATTTCGTTGGAAGATTCCTCATCTGTAGACGTCACGCTGCCTTCGGCAAATGAAGCTGTTTTGAAGGTGCCCTGATGTTCGATGGTGAAGGTGGTCGTCGGCGGCGCAAGACTGGTGGCCGAAGAAGCGCAGCTGGTGGAATCAGAATCGTTGTTGTTGCCGAGTTGAAACAGCATGCTCGAGGGACGAGCCTTCATTTTCGATGTGAGGTAGCTGCCTGCACGAGTGAAGGCGCGGGATGTGCCTTTCGCCGAAGGATCCGCAGCGCGGGGTGTCTCCAGCTCGGTGCCCGGAACTAGAGGCTTCTTTGGGGAGGCCCTTGTGGTCGTCGTCGTGGGTATTGATGGCGTGCTCTTTGACGCCTTGTCACGGCTCAAACCGCTGAGTGCAGCAGGTGCCTTTTCCTGGCTCCGCTGTGGTGAAGGGGGGCGGGAGGACGAGATCCAAGACTTTCGAGCGAAGCTGGCAAAGCTGTCGGTGCGTTTCCTTGCTGGCTTCTCCGTTTCCACCGTCCGCAGGTCCGGAGTGCTGCTGGCCGGCGAGGCGAGACCAGAACCCGATACATCCTCGCCGACGGATGTAGTCGGACGCTCCGAGAGGTAGTCTCTGATGTTGGTTGTTGACTTGGAGCCGGGGAGCCACGACTTGGGCCTCTCCACCAAGGAGTATCTCCTAAACAGCTTGGGCTTCTCTTCGCCGGGGGTCGGGATGGGCTCAGCGTTCACCAAAGCGCTCTTCTTCTCCTCCAGGGTCGGCGTGACGCTTCTCTCGTCCAGGTAGAGTCTCGAGTCGAAATCAGGCGAGGCGTCGAATGATGGGATTTCGAAGGAAGGGAAGCTAGGTAAGTTCTTGGCACCCAGGCCTCGCTGGTGCTGGTTGGGCTTGGTGCTCGAACTCATCATGTCGGGTGAGGAGTGTGATCGCCCAAAGGATGGAGTGTCGAAACCGAGGGCCGGAGCCATCGTCAGCGTCGGACCATTCATTTCATGGCAAACAAAGCTGGTGGCAGGTCGAATCGGGCGCGAGGGGAACAAAGCCGTGGTTGGGACAGCTCTGTAGGGCGGTTTCGAGGTCGGCGGTGGTGCTGCTCGGTGTGACAGGCCGATGCTAGTACACGCGCAGAGTGGTTGTTCAAGAGCTCCTCGGGGTCGTCGGCGTCATGACAGAGAATTGTATCTCTGGCCGGCAGAGGGGAGAAGAGGAGAAAGAAGAACGAAGAGACGGCTCTTTTCGTCTGGCCCGGTCGTCGTGCTCCGTACTATCGGCACGAGTCAAGTCCCGCAGATTGCTGTGCGGGTTTGGGTTGAGAGAGGAGCAGGAGAGTCGACAGGAAAGAGGCAAAGAGAGGGTTTCCCTGCCTGAGAATTTTGGGGGGGTACGTTTCAGAGATCGGGAAGGGAATAGGATGGTAATGGATGAGAATGGATGGCTAAGGCGGTGGCTAAGACGGATCCCCCCTGTAGGCTGTGCCTTTCCTGGTTCGGTCTGCCTAGTCCTGGACTCTTGGGGAACCTAGTCGGGGGAGTGATGCTGAACTAGCAGCTAACAGCGGAGCTCAATGAGGAACGCCTGTCGTAATAGTGAGGAGTCGCAATGTAAAAAGGTCTTGTTGCTACTGTCGGTACTGTTGCAGATTAATAACCGCCTGCCACTAATGCTTCCGAGACACCGCCCGATCTGCGATCTGGGGGGGGACGGGTCAAGGGGGACGGGGGGGAGGAGCGATGATGAGATAGAGATGCCGGAAGACGTCGTGCTGTCTGTCTTGTCTGTCCGCGGGCGCTCTGGCGGTTCGGTCGAAGGCCTTGTTCTTGTAAGGAGGCACGAGGTGGGGGGTGTGGAATGCCCTCGAGGCACCGATAGACGAAGTATGATCTCTGTTCGGAGTGCTGGAACAACAAAGGCCACCACCCACCGGACCACCAGACCAGACACAGACAGGGGGCGCGTGTTCGTTCGGGATCGACGGAAAGCAGGGGCGGCTGTCGTATTGTCCAGGAAAAAGGGCCCACGCACGCCCTCGCTCGCCTCGAGCGTCTCGCTGATCAGATACAGTTGCAGCGGTCGTCCCGCAGGGCTGACATGGACTCACGGCAGGGCCCAACCCAGCAAGTCGAGACAGACACGGACGGGACATTGCAAATAGAAGTCCCATGACGCAGCAGGCTTTGCTTTCCTCCGCTCTATCGTATTTTGTCGCTCATTCTTTTCCTCCTCGCTGATTGCCCTCGCCGTGGCCACGCCTTCGCCCTCGCCGATGACCGCCAGAGAAATGATGCGCAGGCGGGCGTCGGCACGGACAGCCCCAAAGAGGCCATTCGCGGCGCAAGCTGAAGCTCATTCCTTCATGCCGACCCCTGAAGCAGCCAGGCGAAGCCAGGGTCACTTGGCGAGAGGTTTAGGGGACCCGAGCCCCGGGATGGTGCATGCGCCCGCCTACGCCCAAGGCCAAAGCCCTTGTCCAAGCCTCTTCGTCGCGTCGTCTCTGGCCCTCGTTGACTTGTTTGCTTTCTGGATGACGGCACTGGGCCCTTTCATGCACCACTAGCCATCATGTCTCGCTTGTCGTCTGAGGATTCGCCCACAGCCTTCGCTAGTGCTGGGAGGCGCTGAAGGCGCCTGGGGCCGCCTACCCTGGCTGGGTTTAGATCGCCTGGCGAGTCGCGTTGGGTTCAGACGACGTGCGCGATCTTGGGAGGGTCCAGTGCGGATTGGGGGTTCCTCGCAGTGGCCGGATAGCCTCGATGGCCTGAGAGGGCTTTGAGGGTGTGCCATGCAGAGCCATGCTCAATCTCCGCCCAGACGCAGCGCGAAATGTTAATAACCACTTGTCAACCTGCCAAAATGGCTGGCTCTCGCCGGCGCAACATGACGCCAGAGGGTCGCGACCCCATTCAGACCTGACCAGGCCAGGTGGTGGGCGTGACTCGGCCGAGGTCATCGGGTGGTGCTCGTGGTCTGGCGCCGGAACCACCATCCAACGCATCCATACATCATATGTTCCCTGGTTGTCCCCGTCCACGCGCGGGCGGGAAGCCATCTGCTGTGTCACCACCGAAAGCGGATGTCCGAAAGTCAATATGAACACCACCCTTCGAAGTGTGCATGATACCACATTGAAAGCCTCTGTTGCTGCCCGTGCGTGTCCCAGGAGATCGGACAAGCCCCATCATCGCCTCGAACTCGGTGACGCTCCCGCTGGCCTTGGATGCTTGCAATCCCACTCCATGCGTCGCCACGTCGTGATGGGCATGGGCGATGGAAGATACCGCAGGGCAAAGCAAGGCATCGGCAAGACGCCGCATGCTGAGGGAGGGGCACGTTGCGCACACCGGCCTCCTCTGAAATTGCAGTCCCATGGCCGTGCAGCTTCGCCATGATGAGCGACTTGTCCTCCAGGGGCTTCTCAGCTGAGCAAGGATTTAGGCTCCGCAACAAGACCCTGAAATTGGACCCCCAGTTCTTGGTGTCGTCCCTTGCCTGCCTTGGCCTGCCTGCGCTGCCTGCTGGCCCAATTCATTTTTGTCAGTTGGCCAAGAGGGGGGGGCCAGGAAGAGGTCCTCGGCTGTGCCTCACCAGTTCAGAATTGGGATGAAGTGTCATGCTCACGGTTGGTGCATGCGTTAGCCTGTCAATGTGGCCATCAGCTTGTCCCCCAAAGCGGCAGTGCCATCGTCTGATGGCTGTTTGGGCTGTGTCGCTGGCAGCACCCATCATCCATCCATTCTTTTGCCCACCCACCCATCCCATCAATCCCTGGCCCCCCCGCAGCCGAGCGTACCGGGACCCCTCAGTGCGGGAGACAGGGGGGGCAGGCAGCCTGCCTCACTCACCGCCCAGAGGAATTCGGATTGAGTTTGCGAGGTCCGGATGGGATTGAAGCCATCGACTAGCGATGAACTGGTCGTTATTTGGCCGACCAGGGGGCCGACAAGATCGAGACCGGACTACAGGCCAAAGTGGAAGGACAAAAGAAAGGGCAGGCAGGGAGGATCGACGGTGCTTTTGTCGCGAATGCCACGGTGGGAACGTGTCCGATGATCGAGCTTGTTGCTGACCAGATGCATTCGATGTTTTGCCGTGGTCTGATGAGCGCGTGGAGCAGTTGGGCGGTAAGCGAAGTCTCCTGTCGATCTCCACGCATTTCGAAAGAAGAGGCGTCAGGTCCAGGTCAAGGTCAGGGGCAGGCAGGCAGACAGGCGGGCAGGCAGGTTTCGTAAGCGGATGGAGAGCGATTCCGAGGTCGATCAACCGAGAAAGCCGAGTGAAATATTGGGGATGATTTCGCTTGCGAGGTCGACAACCGTGAACACAATTTGGAATCGGATTCCTGACTTCTCGATCCTTCTCCAGCGCTGAGAAAGAGACATCGAATTCCGGCCGTGTCGCAAGCCAAGTCCAGTCAAGCTTAGACTGGGGTTTTAAAACAAAGACAAACACATCGCGAGGGAGAAGGCATGCATGTATGTTGCCCCATCTTCATGCACCAGAGCCTTGGGAATGATAGCGGCGTAGGTGTTTGGTAATGGTAGGGCAGAGGTTTTCATCTTGGCACGATGGATATTCCTTCAGCAAGGGGAGCACTGGGAGCTCATTTGCTGTACACACTAATGCCGTGTTTGTTTGAGTTGGGAAGGGAGGGGGAGGGAAGGGAAGGGAGGTCACAACTAGTCGTCGCCCTCGGGTCGTCGCCAGAGGTGTGTCGCCGTTGCCGCCCTGCCGCGAGGGGCGCCGGCACTTGCGCAACGCGGTCGGCATTTCAAGCAGCCTGTGGATGAGTAAACGCCATCCATCATGTCTGACCTGGCGGCACTTCCACCGCTGTTTCCCTGGCGGCCACAGGATCGATCAGACCGATCATGATCCTCTCGTTCCAAATGGGGAAACGTGCGCGGTGTCGTGCAATGTGGGTAGCTCGCCAGGAGGACTCAGAGGAATGTTGAATGACGCGATGCTGAGCGGCAGAGCAGAAGGCGTCGTGGGGTATGACGATCGACGAAGACTGACGACACAATGTTTGAGACCTGGTTCTCGTTCTTGTTCTGAATCTGGAGGTGGAAGCGGGAGATGGAAATTTTTGCGACTCTTCGCGTCGAGTTTTGGGTCAAGCAAACAAGTGGGGCTGCAAAACAGCCCCATTGCACCGGCGCGGTTACGGCCCGACGGTCTGATAAGCGATAAGGAGTCCGTGGCCCTCTGGACGAGTTGGCTCTCGTTCGAGATGGTTGAAGGAGGCCANGCGTCGAGTTTTGGGTCAAGCAAACAAGTGGGGCTGCAAAACAGCCCCATTGCACCGGCGCGGTTACGGCCCGACGGTCTGATAAGCGATAAGGAGTCCGTGGCCCTCTGGACGAGTTGGCTCTCGTTCGAGATGGTTGAAGGAGGCCACCCCCCCCCCCCGCCCTGTAGGATTGCTGTCTGATGTTGGAACGACAATATTCTTTACTCGATCAGGCCCTTGGAAATCCTGATATGTAGACTAAAGCAGTCGAATAGTTTGTGGTTCGGTATCCTCGTGCGCTCATGTAGAGACCCGATGTCACTGACAGGCGCTCATTGGATAGTGGGTCATCTTGGGAAAAACGAAAACTGCATGTCACTGGCGAGTGGTGATTGGCCAGCAGCTTAATTCACCACTCGCCATCTTTGTCCCGTCCTCTTCCGTCTCTCCATCTGCACCATGTATCTGCAGTCCAAACGAGAGGTTTCCTCATCTGTTTCCAATTGAAATTATTGATTCCTTTTTTTTTAACAACGAAAATCACGTTGCCATGGACGCAAAGACGTCCTCGGGGCCCTCGCCTGCGGAGCCAGATGTTGACTCTCATCCATCTCAGATCAAGCTTGAACGAAAGACCGAACAAGATGGCACCGACATTGAACAGCAACCTCAGCAAATAGAACCGCCAAAGTCGACTTTCAAGTCACTCGGCCTGCTGGACAGATATCTAGCAGTCTGGATCTTCCTGGCCATGCTCATCGGTATCCTGCTCGGCAACTTCGTACCCAGCGTCGGGCCGGCGCTGCAAAAGGGAAAATTCGTCGGCGTGTCGGTACCCATTGGTAAGATATCCATCCTTGAAGCATGGAGCTCTGGACTGACCTCGGAAGCCGTTGGTCTGCTGGTCATGATGTACCCTATCCTGTGCAAGGTCCAGTATGAGAAACTGCATATCATCTTCCGCACCCGCGAGATTTGGATCCAGTTGGGCTTCAGCATCGTGGTCAACTGGATTGTAGCACCCTTCTTCATGGCAAGTCAACCAGATCGCCGTTTCTCGGGATAGTTTATTGACATTGTGCCAGCTTGCACTTGGCTGGGCGTTCCTCCCGGACGAAGAAGGGCTTCGGAATGGCCTCGTCCTGGTCGGCATTGCGCGGTGTATTGCCATGGTCTTGATCTGGACCAACCTGGTGAGTTGAATTTCCCACGGTTACAAGCAAGACAACTGACAGCAGCAGGCCGGCGGTGACAATGACTACTGTGCCATCCTTGTCGCCGTCAACTCGTTCCTCCAAATCGTCCTCTTTGCCCCCGTGGCTCTACTCTTCCTTCGGGTCATCGGCGGAAACGACAACCTCAGCGTCTCGTACTCGACGGTTGCTTCAGCCGTGGGCGTCTTTCTCGGCGTCCCTCTTGGCGCCGCCATCATTACGCGCCTCGGATTCCTCTGGACCGTCGGCCCAGCTGTCTACAGCAACAAGATCATCCCATTCCTGGCACCGTGGTCGCTCATCGGACTGCTGTACACCATCATCGTGCTCTTCGGGTCGCAGGGTGCCCAGGTCGTGCATCAGATCGTGTCGGTCGTCCGGGTGGGTGCCCCGCTGCTTGTCTACTTCATTGTGATATTCTTCGCAACGCTACTCGTCACGAAGAAGCTGGGGTTCCGGTATGGGCTGGCGAGCACCCAGGCTTTTACGGCGGCAAGCAACAACTTTGAGCTCGCCATTGCCATTGCAGTGGCATCGTTTGGGCCTGACTCGGACGAGGCGCTCGCTACGACTGTTGGCCCGCTGATCGAGGTGCCGGTTTTGATTGCATTGGTATACCTGGTCAAGTGGTACGCAAGGAGAACGGGCTGGAAGGATTGAGACGGTGATGGTAAAGTGAAGGTGTAAACGGACCCGGATCGTGGTGAAAGTCAGGGGTATCACAAGGGGGCCCGTGCTATCGGCAGATGCTTGATAAGAGCTGTTCAGCTCTCCACCAAACTACCTAGACCAGACCCTCCTTAACCTCCCCTCATCAATGTAATGTCATCTCGTCAAGCTCGACCATCTCTCCATCTCAGAAAACGTGCAATGCATCAAAGCAGAGGCCGAACTTTCTGATTTATATAAAGAGAAGCCATCATATTGCTCCCATCGCGGAAGTCCAACGCTACTGCGACCCGAAGTAGGCCGCCATGGACCGCCTCCCCCGAGAGCTTATTGATGTCATCCTCCAACTATGTGCCCACCAGGGCCCCCGGAACAGCGTACTCCAGATGCGCCTGGTCTGCCGCGCCTTCGACCGGTACTTCAAGCCATTCGCCTGTCAGACGATTGCCCTGGAGTTCAGTCGCCTGAGTGCAGCAAGCGGCCGCCCTCGACCCGACATTGATGCACTACAGACCATCGGCAAGTACGCCAAGTCCATGTACATCGACATGATGGTCCTCCGTGACGAGTGTAAGTGTTTTATCCCATCGTTACTACCTATCATTCTGACCTGAATCCATAGTCGAAGTCGAGTTCCTCTCGACTCTCTTCGAACCATTACCCAGCATGAAGGAGTTTATCCACTCGCTACAGCACCGGTACTGTATGAGCGACACATCATTCACGGAGATCGACTATCGCAGAACGCTCCTCGACATCTGCTTCAACTGCGACCAAATTGACCAGCTCCGCATCAACCTCCCCTTCCAGCTCGTCGGCCAACGCTGCAACACAGCCACCATGATCCTGGCGAACACATTCTCCGCCTTCTCTGAGCGCTTCAGGGACATGGACGTCACAGGCCCTGAACCGGTGAGGCTGCGCACCCTCGTCGTGGAGAATGTCACCGACCAGACCATCTACAACCTGTGGAAGAACCCGAGCGATGTCTTGAGCATGATGCGCATCTTCACTCAGCTCAAGCACCTTGTCTTCTCGATCCGCCGTGTCGAGCTCGCCGACCCGCGGATCCTCAGCGCGTGGGGACGCTACCTCTGGGAGACATTCCGCATCGCCTCAACGCTCGACAGCCTCTGCCTCGTGGGCAACGACGATGATCGCCCTCCTCGTAGCCTCAAGCAGACGAAATCCTGGTTCACCTCGGCAGACGAGTGGCGCGCCCGTTCTCTGCCTGCAACCCCCAACTTCCACGTCCTCCCCGCGCTCACGAGCCTCGAGCTTAAGCACCTCGACGTCAGCCCAGTCGCCCTTCACCGGGCCGCCTGGAACTTTGGCCCTACACTTCGCACCCTCATCCTCAACGAGGTCTACCTCAAGGTCGAGCAGGGCGCCGTCCACAACCCTAACACGAGGCAGCACCTCTGGATCGGCGTGCCCAACCAGCGACCTGACGACGACGACTTTTGGATGGCCATGCAATTCCGCGTCCTCTGCCCTCACCTCCAGACCGTCCGAGCCTCCCTCCTCGGTTACGACCACCTTCTCCAGGACGACCTCGCAATTGGCGCCCTCCCTCCCCACGCCGCCGACCCAGACTTTGACTTCCTCGACCCCAGCGGTCTCGGCCGCAGCCTCGCCCAGCGCTTTGTCGAGGTCACACTGGGCCTCGCACAGCCTACCGCTCCGCCCCCGGATATCCGCCCCGTCGTCTACCTCCCCGAGGACCCCCAGCACGACCACCTCGTTGCGGCCCTCCGGCCCCGTCCCACCGGCGGGCTCCGCATCGCCGACTACGACGCCAACGCCTACCTGACGGCCGTCGACAACCCCACCAGCCGCTGGCAGCGCAGCATCGACGGCCTCTATCCCAACACCAACGCCGGCACCCTCGAGGAGCTGCACGCCATCGCCGAGACAGCTTGCCGCGGCATGAACGAGATCCAGCGCCACCGCAACGAGTCGGCCGCGCGCGACGGCGTCGAGGTCGAGCCCGCGCAGGAGGGCGGCTGGCTGGCGGAGAACCTCCTCAACTTGAATTTTGGAGAGGACCCCTAGCCGTGACGCCGCCGTTGTTCATATTTATTCATCATCATCATCATTAGTAGTAGATTCTCCGTCACAATGAGCACGTTTGAGGAGCTGTGTGGCAAAGCAGCACTGAGAACCCCGCAGGATATCGCATTGATAGCCGCCCCAGCAGCAAAATACCAAAGATACCCCTCGTCTACATTTCAACAACCATGACCCCACTGCTTGTTTTCCAAGAAAATATGCCTTTTTGCCCCATTCTTCTGAAATCTCAAGATTTGAATCTTTTTTTTCATCGTCTATGTCCCCCGAAGAGAGAGAGAGGGGGGGGGGAGCCTTTTTCTGTCACCCCTCATAAAAACATGGGAAAGTAAGCGTCATGCAGCCCTGTGGTCCATCCCATCATGCAATCCCCCCTCTGCATTACGTGCTCTTTCCAACGTCGTCCCATCTTCCGTCTCCCGTCTGCCTCGGCCTCTGCCTCTGCCTCTGGTATATCCTTAGCCCAAGTAAACAAATGAAAAAACATGTTAGCCCCGCGATGCCGCTTCCTTGATTTTGTTTCCGCCCAAAAGACTTGAATGCTCCTCCCCCGCGTCAATCATGCCCAATCCGAAGATAGGGCCGGCTCAGTGGCCGTTGGCACCGTTGCCGTTGCCGTTGGCGCCGTTGAGCTTCTGCTCGGCGACGGCGCGGTCGAGGGCGCTGAGGACGTCGCGCGTCAGGTCGGCGGCGTCCTCGACGCCGCAGCTGATGCGGACGAGGTCGTCAAAGACGCCGACGGCCTCGCGCTGGTCGCGGGGGATGCCGGCGTGGGTCATGCTGGAGGGGACCTCGACGAGGGACTCGACGCCACCGAGGGACTCGGCGAGGGTGAAGATCTGGGTGAGCTGGCAGAAGCGCTCGGCGGCGGGGTGGCCGCCGCGGATGCGGAAGGAGAGCATGCCGCCGCCCATGCCGTCGCGGTGCTGCTTGCGGGCGATGTGGCGGTGGGGGTGGGACTCGAGGCCGGGGTAGTTGACGGCGATGACGTTGGGCGAGGCCTCGAGGGCGGTGGCGACGGCGGTAGCGTTGGCGGTGGCCTCGCGGGCGCGCAGGTGGAGGGTCTTGAGACCGCGGTGGGCGAGCCAGGAGTCAAAGGCGGAAGGGACGGCGCCGATGGCGTTCTGGAGGAAAGAGAGGCGCTGGTGGAGATCGTCCGAGTTGAAGGCGGCGACGCCCATGACGACGTCAGAGTGGCCGTTGATGTACTTGGTCACCGAGTGGACGACAATGTCGGCGCCGAGGTCGAGGGGGTTCTGGACGTAGGGCGAGAGGAAGGTGTTGTCAACGACGACCTGGATGCCGTGCTGGTGGGCCTGGGTGGCGACGGCGCGGACGTCGACGAGGCGGAGGGTCGGGTTGGAGGGGGTCTCGATCCAGATGAGCTTGGTCTGCGGGGTGATGTGGGCGGAGATGTCGACCTCGATCTCGGGGGTGAAGGTGACCTTGACGCCGTGGGCCTTGGCGACCTGGGTGAAGTAGCGGTGGGTGCCGCCGTAGACATCCGAGACGGAGATGACGTGGGAGCCGGCGGCGAGGGACTGGAGGACGACGGCGGTGGTGGCGCTGCCGGAGGAGAAGGCGAGGGCGTACTTGGCCTTCTCGAGGGCGGCGACGGCGGTCTCAAAGTTGTGACGGTTGGGGTTGGACGAGCGCGAGTACTCGTACTCGCCGACGGGCTTGCCGACGGCGGTCTGGGCAAAGGTCGTGGAGAGGGAGATGGACTCGATGACGGCGCCCGTGGCGGGGTCGTGGGGGCTGCCGGCGTGGACGGCGAGGGTGCCGAAGTTGTGGACGGGCGAGGGCGCGCGAGGGGGCGTCTCGATGGGGCGATCGGCGAGGGGGACGGTCATGGTAGCGGTGGTGGTGGTGGTAGTGGTGTTGGTGAGGGTGATGAATGCGGCGATGGTGTTGTGGTGGTGAGAGGTGATCAGAGGAGGGGTCTTGCTGTGGAAGGGATGAAGGGCAAGAGGAGTAGCGAGGCGAGGTGAGGCGAGGGCACAATGGGAATCGGAGAGAGGATAAAGCAGGCAGACAAGAACAGGAGGAGGAGGGAAGAGGGCAGGCGTTGTCGTAATTATAAGGTAAAAGGTAAAGGGTAGCTGGCGCCCGCGCCCAAGCCCAAACCCATGCCCGCGCCCGGTGAAGCGTCGAAGTCGATGGATGGAGGGGCACCGGTCGGGGGCAGGCATTCGGGTGAGCTAAGCAGCGCTCAAGTAAGCCGGGTACGTACCGAGTACCTACCTCCCTTGCGCCTGCCCAGCACCATCCCTAGCACCTTCCAAGCACCCGCCCAGCGCCGTCGTGCGTCGTGCGTCGTGCCCACGGCTGATGGGTACGGCGATACCTGTCGCGGCGCATTTTTAGCACCTTAGCGGCCCATCAGGCGAGTCCAGTGACGGCTGCCCCGCACCAACCACCTGCAGCTACAGCATGCAAGGCCCTGTAAGAGGCCGGTTACAGGGCACGCGGCCGGGTCCCTCCAGCGGACCCCTCTACCTAGGATGCCTACCCACTGTACCTTGTCGATTGCGGGCAAGTGCGTAGATCGCCCAGGTACCTCCCGAGGATCCCCTCCCCTACGGTGGTACTTGTACGAGGGTCACTCTGGGCCCCGCCGCCTCGGGAATGGAACGTTTTTTTTTCTTCGCTTTTTTTACTCCATTTTCTTCTTTCGGCCGCGGCTCTGGGAACAAGCTCGAGCACGCAATCCCGTCTGTGACCCGATGATGACTCAACGAGACACCAGCCCACCATCTCGCCCCCCCTCGCTGGAGTTTACGTTGTCTTTGATCCGGCCATGTCGTGCTTGCCAGCTTCACAATAGCGGTCAAACAACGTGTGGTCCGTCCCTTGGATTGAGTTTCTGTCTTGTCTCGTTGCTCCGAGGGCCCAGCTGTTGGGTGCGTTTGCGTCGGTATGAGGTGATCGAGGTGTTCTGTCGCCATCCACCATGCGCCAATGCGACTGTGACCGTCTTCATCTGCCTATCTCTCTCTTGTCTCCCTCTAATCTATCTACTGGCGGGCCGGCCTGCAGCACCAACAGGGAAGGAGGCAATGGCGAAAGCGTCGGCTTTGAGCACACCGCTAGAAGCCGTTCCGCTTTCCAGAAGGTCACGACTGGGTCCCGACTGGGGGCATCCAAGCCCGCGATCGAGAACCCGGAAGGTGCTCGTCCTCGACCTGGTTCATGGGCGCTTCCGTCATTTCGCGGCGGCATGATCAATCCGGCCATGGTGGCCAGACGCGGCCGCCTGGAGACGTACATTCCGGAGGGTTGTGGTTTGTGCTGCTGCGGGTGCTGCTGATGATGATGCTGACATATCAGGGCTGTTGCCTGTCTCTCGCCTCGGTTGAGAACCTGTTTGTTATCATCCATCCTGTACGAGCGTCGAAACAGCTGGGCAGTGACCGAGTGTTCAGTTAGTCAGTCAAGTGCATTTCAAAGCCGAATCCCGATGGCGCGGCTCAAGGACGGCCAGTCTCGGACATTACTAATGACAAGGCGTGCGTTCCAGGATCATGGATGCGTCGGCCCCAGGCGATTCTCCATCGTGTCGTGGAACTTGCCCACCAAGCAACGACTTCGTCCACTTCCTGGCTGATGCTGCATGTCGTTGTGTTCTGATCTGTTTTTTTCTTGCTCTTTTCACATGGAAATTCACTCAACCCCGCATCTCAGAGGGATGAATGCGGCAGAAGCGCGTATCACGACATGACCACCAAGGCGTTGGGGTTGGGGTCGGGGTCAGGGTCACTCGATACGGGCCTTCAAACCCCGAGACATGACAGAGCTGACACCGATTCTTAAGGCTGAGCTGGGCTGAGGGAGATGGTGTGGCCTGTGGCACCCAATTCCTCCGTCGAGAGAGGTCCAGCTGATGAGCCCAGCTTACGCCTCTCTCCATCTATCTTTCCCCCCCAACAAAACCAAAATCCAAATCACATCACCGGATGGCTTGGTGTCCGACCCAATAAAGGCCGTTTCGTGCCTGACACAGGGCTGCGTACCGTTGGTGTACCTGTCAGCGCGACCTCTCACCCCTCAACCCCCTCACCCCCAGATCTGCTGCGCCTGAGATCTCGCAAATCAACCCCGCCACAGCACAGATGATGGGTGGCCCAAGACAGTTGCCAGTGCAGCAGCGCCCATCACGCAATCCAACCCTCGCTCCTCGCTCCTCGCTCCTCGCTCCTCGCTCCTCACTCCACGTTCCACGTTCCACTACCCCGATCGGATCACAGTAGCCCCGCCCCCCGGCGCCGTCTCACGGCCGGCTCGGCTCCGGGCGTGGAGTCTGGCCGAACACACTGTGGCGCTGCATGCCCGAGCCACACAGTGCTTCAACCCCCATCACTGTGCCCGCACCTCCCCACCTCGTCTCGTCTCCAGGCACCGACGCCAATCGGAATCCCCTGAATGACCGCTGAACAAAGGCCCTGAAGCGAGCAAGATCTGTACCATCGTGGCTGAGCACCGCCTGGCCTCGGGGCGTGCCCATGTCCTATGTCCCTATGCCCCATGTCAATGCCTACGCCTACGCCTACGCCTACGCCCATCCCTGCCCGTGTGTCTTTCGCCCCGCTGCCCACGACACGACGACTTCACCGATCAGCTGCCAATTCCAACCATCAACGACCTGTCACTCCTATCACTGCCTCAACGCGACCGTATTGACCTCAACGACAACCACGCCATACATCTACAACTACAGAGTCTCTCCACCTTTCATCGAGCGACTGACGAGCCCCTCCGACTGCTCTACACGTGGGGGCCCCTTTTCCATAGCGACTACTCGATCCTTCGTCCACCTGCGCGATGCGCCTGAATACCTAGTTCAACCCTAGGCTTCGAACAACTACTCCTTGCGAGACACATTCTCTCTCTCTCACACACACAATGCCTCCTCGGCGATCACACAAGAAGTCCAGGGCAGGATGTCGCCGGTGCAAGTCGCGCAAGATCAAGGTAGGTCCCCACATCCACCGCCGCAACTGTACCATTGGAAGCCTTCACACCCATCACATGCCGGAACCTCGGAACTGACGAGACGCGATGCCAGTGCGATGAAGTCCACCCAAGGTGCGGCAACTGCCTCAAGCACGGCGTGGCATGCGACTTTCAGAACCCCGACATCGTGGAGGATCTTGTCGTCGCCCCGTCGCCCGCTCCCCCCGCCCCGTCGCCCTCCCCCCCCGCCCCCGCCTCGACGGCATCCGCCGACGCCTCGACCCCCTCGTCCTCTCCCACCATACCACCGCTCGGCGATCTGAGGACNCCCCCCCCCCCCCCGCCTCGACGGCATCCGCCGACGCCTCGACCCCCTCGTCCTCTCCCACCATACCACCGCTCGGCGATCTGAGGACGCCATCCCAGGGCTTCACCTCGCCGGCCCTGTCCTTCGCCACGCCACTCTACACCATGCCCTCGACACCCACCATCAGCACCAAGTCGCCCACGAACCGCCTCCTCGAGCTGCGCCTGATGCACCAGTACACCTCCATGACCTCGCGAACCCTCGTCGTCAACTCGCCCATCACCGACGACATCTGGCAGAACACGGTGCCTCGTCTGGCCTTTAGCGGCGCCAACTACCTCGCCGACGCCATGCTCGCTGTCGCCGCCCTCCACCTCCGCTCCTTCAACCCCGACGACAAGGACCTTGCCCGCGCCTCCCACTCGTACATGGCCTCGTCCCTCTCCGAGTACTGCGCCTCCCTCAACGAGGGCATCAACGAGACCAACGCCGAGGCCCTCTTCCTCACGGCCACCCTCATCGCCTTCCAGTCCTCGGCATCGCGCATCTTCATCCGCGACGATGCCAACCCGGCCGACCCCTCGAGCGTCTACTCCCTGCCCCTCTCCTGGTTCCACGCCTTTCAGGGCGTCAAGACGGTCGTCGCCTCCTCCTGGCCCTGGCTCCGCAGCTCCGGCATCGTCATCCCCATCATCGACTCCCAGCCCGTCCTCCAGCTCGACCTCGACGGCTGCGCCCCGACCTCCTTCTTCGGCCACCTCCTCGAGGACCTCGACGCCGAGCTCGCCGCCGAGGACTCCCCCGCCAACGCCATGGCCACCAAGCAGACGTACCTCCACGCCGTCGCCGTCCTCAACTGGGCCCACAAGATCCCCCACCGCGGCGCCGCCCTCGCCTTCCCCGCCACCGTCTCCAAGCGCTTCCTCGACCTGCTGGAGGCCCGCCGCCCCCGCGCCCTCACCGTCCTCGCCTGCTTCTTCGCCTGCCTCAAGAGCATCGAGAACGTCTGGTGGCTGCACGGCGCCGCCCGCCGCGAGGTCATGGGCATCGTCTCCCAGTTCGAAGCCGCGAGCCCCTGGTGGTCTCACCTCGAGTGGCCCGTCCGCATCGCCCTCTACGACGGCGCCGTCATCCCCCCGGACGTCTGGGGCGCCGACTGGGTCCTCGAGGAGGGCAAGACCGACAAGGGCTCCACCATGCTCAACGAGACCTTTGTCAACCACATTGAGATCCTCGCCGGCATGATGGCCAAGGCCCAGTCGCTGCCGCCGATACCCATCCCCGCCGATGCTGTCCTCGGCTAGGGCCACATGGTGTCAGATTGGGTTGGAGGCTGATGAAGGATGGAAGTCACATGGGCTGTCAGATTTGGCGTATTTGGCTGCGTCGGCGGCTCGGTCATGATTGGCTTGTTAGGCGGTTGGGGGATGCGGTGCGTTGGAGCATCCCATAGGGCGTAACTCACAAGGGCGCCTCTGGAGGCATGCTCACGGTCATTTGAGAATGGGGTTTTATTTGGATTTTCTTGGGGAATTTACTAGGCATATGTAGCGCGTTTTGGGGGCATCTTTTTTTTTTATGTTTCACGGTTGGGATCGGGCTGGGACATGGTCAGGCTTGAAATATAGTCAACATAGACTTTTATCAACAAAAAGGCGCAAAAATCATGAGAGGAAGCAACAGCTTCAAAACGACATCACACAACCTTCACACGATGACACGGGAAAGGCACTGCGGTGGGGCGAACGTAACACAGCATGATGAGAACCGTAATCCTGTCTAGAGCACGTCCGAAGGACAGAAACAGCCACGACGCCGCTTTCGCAAGCCAGATAGATGCCCCCGAACGCCAGCCCAACGAAGAGACAACACACCAAACCCTTGCCAAGGAGACCTTTTTCTTCCACTCCGTCAGGCCCCCCCCTTAGTTCTTCTTCCTCTTGTCCGTCTTGATCTCGTCCTCGCTCGCCGCGTCGTCGTCCGCCACGTCCCGGCTGCGCTTGAGACCCTTCATCCTGCGCGTCTGCAGCTGGCTCAGGTCCTGGCGGCCCGTGTGCACGCGGCCGACCTTGTCGCCGACCTCGTCCGTCTTGATGTTCTTCTTGGTGCGCTCCTCGGTGGTCTTGGCCTTGCGCATGGCCTCCTTGAGCAGGGCCTCCTCGGGCTGCTGCATGCGGCCGACGCGGAAGTCCATGCGCGGGCCGATCTCGTCGACCTCGACGCGCGGCAGGCGCTGGCCCGACCGCTTCGTGCGGATGGTGTACACGCGCAGCCGCATCGGGGGCTTGGCGCCGACGGCGCTGCCCTCGGGGCCCTCCTCCTCGACCGTCAGGCTGACGAGGTACCGCAGGCCCTCGACGTCGACCTGGTCGGCCGGCTCGCCCTTGAAGAAGTCCGTCCACAGGCTCTTGGCCATGGTGTACTCGTTGGCCACCGGCGAGTCCCACGCCGTGCCGGTGAAGACGACCATGGGCCGCTGCCCGACCGCGAACTTGGCGCCCTTGAACTGCTCCAGCTGGCGGAACGTGTCGACGTCCAGGTGCAGCTCGAGCATGTCGAGGAGCTTGTGCGCGAAGAGCCGCGCGAACGTGATCGTGTGCGGGCGCTTCTTCGAGTGGAACCCGAACATGATGAGGGAGGACTGGTTCTTCTCGCCGAGGAACTCGAGGGAGTCGGCCTTTTCGAAGGGGTGGATCTCGTTCTTCTTCGTGAGCCTGCCGCACTCGTCAGTAAGGGTGCTTCACGACGGGAGAGATTTCCCGGATAGAGGGCGTAAGGGGGCCGCACTTCTTGACGAGCGGCTCGCGCATGATGCAGAGGTTGCTCAGGGCGTCCTGGACGGCCTGGCTGCAGCTCGAGCCCTTGAGGGCCATGAGGCGCTTGGGGTTCTCGACGACCTTGGGCTCGCGGTCGGCGAGGGCGCGCTTGCTGCGCGCATTGCGCGGCTTGCTGTTCTGGTCAGTCTTTGCGGTCGGTGTGTGGTCAGTCTGCGTCTCGAGACTCACACTTGACGAAGCATCGTCGGTCTGTGTCTGGCTCGGGGCGGGTCTGGTTTCGTGTTCAGATTCGAGCTGTCGAGGACTGCGTCGCTGGAGTATGTTCGCTCGGCGTATCGTCGTTCGGGGGGTATCGATACAATTGACTGTGGCGACAGGGCGGCGGTCGAGTGTCGAGAGAAAGCTCAATGGTGAAGTCGGACGCAAAGGCTGGGAACAGTTTTTTTGGTGGAGCCGCTTATCGATAAGCCTGCACCCCGCGGTCTGCATTCCATCGTGACCCCTGCGCGTCTCCCGCTGCTCCCCTTACACAGCCCGTGGTGATGGTTACTGACCAATTCAATTGGGCAAATAAGTTCACGCTGGTCAATTCACGGCCTTTCACATTGATGATGATGACTGACTCCATTCAGCTATATACCGGGACTGCTGCCGAGAACACCGGGGTTCGGGGATCCCACCGCCGTCCAGTATCCCGTATCCTGTACATTTCTCATTACACAAAGCAACGCAAAGTCCCTCCTCCCAGCACGCCAAAAAGAAAAAAAGACATGGAGCCTGACCCCCAAACCATCTGAGGAGCGGTCTGCGTAGCTCCATTGGCATCAAGTCTAATGCTCAGATCGTGCGCCGAGTATAGACAGCCGAAAACAGGGCCATGCATCATGCCTGACCTGGGTATCATCGCACATGTGAGAGCTCTCCGAAAATGAAACGCCAAAGTTGCCGCCCGGTAGTGCCTCCTAGGTTGCCACAGCCAAGGGCATGTCCTGTTTCGGCGCCGACTCCTGTGCTTGCGCTGCCTTGGGTCCACGGCTCACGCTGCCCATGCCTACGGAGTGCTTCATGTGGACGCCCTGGCTGAGGACGCTCGCTGTTCGTAGGGTCTCGGGGGACACAGCTTGTAATGTCGGTGACTGATGAGTGGCTGTCTGGCCGTTCGGCTGGTGGTGGTGGTGATGCTGGTGTGTGTGGGAGGGGCCTGCTTGCGGCTGTGCCGGGGGCATCGCGGCGCTGGGGCCGGCTTCGGAATGCAGAGGTACGTGCTGGATCTTGTGGGAGATGTGGTTCGGGTTCGCCCACGGTGTGTTTTTGATGAACTGTTCGCCGGCCGGACCGAGAGTGCCTCCAAACGCGACAGCCTGGTAATCTTCGAGCGGCTGCATGATTGACCGTTGTCGAGAGCGTGAAGCTCGCTGGATGATGTCAGTTTCCTTGCGTTTTCTCGGCCAAATCATAACGCCTCCACGTACCTTAATGGCCTCGAGGTCGTCGTCAATCTCTGAGCTACTCGCGCCTCGCATGGCAGGAACCGCGGGGAAACCTTCGTGCTTAGCAAGGCCAGCCAGGTATGACACCTCCGTGTTGTAGGCGACGGCGTTCCTGGTGCGCTGTGCCGGGTTCGTGGGAAACTGGATGCTGTAGTCGGGCACGCTGTGGGCACTGCGCCGGGCATTCTGCGTCTCGTACCACTCTTGATTGAGGGACTCCAGATATTGCTCGCGCTTCTCCCGCACGCCCTGGTAGAATTGACCCCACACCTGGGCTCTGCGCGCAACGGAGAGACGATCCAGGGCTTCAACTGTAAGCTCGTGTTCCCGATTGACTTCGCGCGTTCTGTTCTCGAGTCGATCGTCGAGGCACTGCTTCATGAGCAGGTATTCAGGGTGAGTGGGGTTGTCGGACTGGAGAGACAGCTCCTCGGCTTCCAGACGTTCTAAGCGCTCTTTGTAGAGCCTGGGATGGTCAGTTCATGTACCAAGACAAATGGCGGATTGTCGACTGACCTCTCTCGGAACAGCACGAATTTGGCCTCGAGCTGGCCCCATTCATCTAGGGCTGCTTGCTTTCTCTCGACTACAATCGCCGTCAGCTGTTGTGAAATTCCGTCGAGACATGGTGCCGGCTTACGTTCTTCCTCGTCTCTCGCCGCTGCTTCGGCATCGTCCTCCACCTCCGCCTCAGCGGTATCGTCATCAGCGGGGGGGTCAATCCCCTCGTCGGCAGTGATGTCTTCGTGGGCATCGACGCCATTGTTCATGTTATCGTCGCCGTCATCGCTCTTGTGCTTGCTGCCATTGCGAGTAAGTTTCCTCGTGACGTGAGGTCCCTTGACTGGGCTGGCGCTCTCGCGCGAGGGCTCCAGCTTGGCCTCGGTAGTCAAGACGGGGATATCCTCATCGGCGGATTGATTGCCGCTGTTGGGGTGGGTGGACAGAGGATCGTCGTCGTCGTCGTCGCGGTGCGTGGCATCGTCGAGATCGCGGTTCAGATCGGGTGCCGCGACAGAGCCCGTGCGCTTTCTCAAGGGTTGGTCAGAGTCGGACTGGTCGACGGGGAGTGACCTCTTTCGCTTCTTGGTCTCGGACGACTCCCGGGTGTTGCTCGCCAAGGGCGTCTCTGTGGATTTGACGGGTTTGGTGGGAGAGGGTGATCCCGCGCCCGGGCTCGACGCCAGCGAAACGTCGTCATTGTCGGAGAGCGACTCGTTATCGCTGTTGTCCGCCTCATCGTCGATTGAGAAGGTTTTTTGAAGCTTGCTTGGGGTGTGCTCGAAGATCTGACCTTCGTTGTATTCATTGACGACAACGTCTCGTTGTCGCTGAGCTTGCGGTGTGTCGAAGAGACGCTCCGTCTCGGCCTCCGTGTCGTTGGCGTCGGAGAGGTTGCTGTCCGAGTCGGACACTTCGCCCTCCTCTTCGTCATCTTCCTCGTGAGGGGTGTCACGGTGCATGTTCATGACGTCGAGGGAGCCCTCGTCGCCGTCTCCGTCCTCGACGTCGCTCAGAGGGCTGGAGATGTTGCTGTCGTCATGGTCAAGCGCCGGCTGCTCTGGCGAGAGCGCGGAGGGTATAGGCCCAGCGGCCGCCATCGCTCGTGTGTCAGGGAATCGTAGTCGCGGTTGCGTGCGTGACGGCTTCGCGTTGTGGGAAGCTTGGTTGGGCCTTGGGGTGGGAGAGGTTTTCGCACGAGGAGGTCGGGTCAGGAAGAGGGTGGAGGGGCCGAGCTGCAGTGGCCGCGAAGGGTGCCGGTAGGGAGGGTTGGCAGGAAATATTGCTAAGGTTGAAGGTAATGGGTTATCGAGCAGGTATTGTACTTGCTGTTGGTACGAAAATGGGAGCTTGTTGGGTGGGAGGCGTGGTGTTGTAGTGGGAGACCGGAAGAAGCGTTAGTGAACCTGCCACTCCATCAGATGCGCTCATCTACCTCGTGCCTCTGCTCCTCTCTTCTCGCTCCTCTTGCGCACCAGCACCGGGCAGGGCAGCATCGCATCGGATGGCAGAACAAAACCCGGCCATTGGCTGTGAGCCGAGGCGGTGAGGGGGACCGAGAAATGGGTCCCTCGGTGGGTTCGGGTCGGCAAAACTCAGCCAATCGATTAGCACTGCCAGATTGGGGATGTGCCCCGCTGTAAAGTTGGACGGTCAGTCAGTGTCTGCGCAGAGAGCCTAGAGCTCGACATTTTCTTCGAGTGCGGCTTGTCGGAACGGTCAAGATTCAACTGCCCGTCGCAAACCACCAACGTACGGTTCGCACATACCAAACACCATGGCGAAGAAGTAAGGATATCTCTCAATTTCTTATTTTGGAAATATCGTACTCATTTCCCCACCAGATCCTCCAAGTTGACGGCTTCGTCCAAGGCCGTGGACCCCACCCTCGATGCCCTCTTCTCCGCCAGTGTAAGTCGACAATTGATGTACTCGACCCATTGATGGACAGCACAGCTGACAAGCAATGTAGGCCGGACCTGCGAAGCCCCATCCTAGGGCTAAGTACTCCGAGGCACCGCCCCCTCGCCCCAAGCAGCCCAGTGACGAGTCCGACAAGGAGGGCGCTGCTGGCGACGACGACGAGGACGATGAGGACATGGTAGATGCCGATGCGGACCTCTCCGAGCTTTCTGAGGACGCTGAGGGCGAATCTTCCGAGGAGGAGGACGTGGAGGACGCAGTCGAGCGCCTGCTGGAGCCTCCCCGAAAGCCCAAAGAGCGCAAGCGCAAGCGGGACGAAGACGACCTCGAGGGCAAATACCTGAACAAACTTGCGCTGGAGGAGGAGAAGGAAGAGGCACAGTCCAAGCGTCAGAGGAGCAAGAAGGAAGAAGCCCCCAAGGCCGACGACAAAGACGACACATCCTCAGATGCCTCTGGCGAGGACGCAAGCAACGACAAGGAAGTCCTCCCCGTCCACGAGTCCCTCGCTCCCAAGGAGAAGGACGCCACCAAGGATACCGATGTCGATAAGGCCAACCGCACAGTCTTCCTTGCCAACGTTGCCGCTGAAGCGAGCACCTCCAAGACGGCGAAGAAGACCCTCATGAGCCACCTGTCGACTGTCCTGGAGAAGGGCGAAAAGATCGAGTCCATCCGCTTCCGCTCTCTCGCCTTCTCTACCGGTTCCATGCCCAAGCGCGCCGCCTACATCACCCACTCGCTCATGGACGCCACCACCAAGTCCGCAAACGCCTACGTCGTCTTCTCCACCCCCGCCGCCGCTCGCAAGGCCTGCACGACTCTTAACGGCACAGTCGTGCTCGACCGCCACCTGCGTGTCGACAGCGTTGCCCATCCTTCGCCCGTCGATCACCGCCGTTGCGTCTTCGTCGGTAACCTCGGCTTCGTCGATGACGAGACGGTCCTCAACACGGACGCCAGCGGTGAGACCAAGGAGCGCAAGCGCAACAAGGTCCCCTCCGACATCGAAGAGGGTCTCTGGCGCGTCTTCGGCAAGGACGCCGGCAAGGTCGAGAATGTGCGTGTCATCCGCGACCCCAAGACCCGTGTCGGCAAGGGCTTCGCCTATGTCCAGTTCTACGTAAGTTCTCCTCGATCTAAGTATCCCAAGGTGTCATGTCCCCCGGTCACTAACCCCAATCCCAGGACGGAAACCATGTCGAGTCCGCCCTCCTCCTCAACGAGAAGAAGTTCCCCCCCATGCTCCCCCGCGCCCTCCGCGTCACCCGTGCCAAGGCCCCCCACAAGACGGCCCTCGCCCAGGAGCGCACCAAGGCCAAGACGGCCGGCGACAAGGCCGACAAGAAGTCGACAAAGTACAAGCAAAAGGCCACCCCTGAGCAGCTCTCCATGGCCGGCCGCGCCTCCAAGCTCCTCGGCCGCTCCGGCGCGCTGTACGACCACAAGAAGAAGGGACCCCGCGGCGGCGAGAAGAAGGAGCAGGCCAGCGGCTCCGGGCTGGTGCTCAAGACGCCCGAGGAGATCATCTTCGAGGGTAAGCGTGCAAGCGCCAACGACGGGCGGCCGAGCGACGTGCGCATCGGCAAGAAGAAGGGCAGGGTGAATAAGGGGCGTGTGGAGAAGAAGGGACGCGGCGCCGTGAGGGCCGCGGCGTGGAGGAAGGACGGAAGCAAGAAGGGAGGGGATTAGGTTTGCTGTCGTGATACCACTTGTGTTGCGTTACATGGACTGGTCGGCGTACGAAAATAGATATTATGGCTATATAGCTTGGCTTGTTATGGATGTATTGAACAAGGAGGTTCTCGCGTGATTTGTGGCTTAATTTACCCGCGAAGTGGTTTTCTTGAAGCTTCAACTTCCCTCTCCATTCATATGTATATATTCATCAAGATTCAAGAAGGTAGTTCAACTACCCCTCTGACTACCCCACTAGTTCACCACATTGCCCCCTGACGACGTACATTCTAGCAAGGGACTTCATTTTCATGATCTACCAAATCAGCATTTCAATCGCTATGCAAGCTTGACTGTGAGTACGCGGGACGGCTGTTCAAAGACTGCACAACGCTTGCCTTGCCCTCATCCATCAAATCACAGACTCCATAAAAAACAGATCCATATGTTGGGTAATGGATTGGGAAAGGGGGTAATCAATCCTAGGCCTAGCGTCGTGTCGTTCGACGGGGAACGAGGAGAACAAAGAAATCTACCAGACCACACCTCGACAGGCTACCAGAAAGTAGGAGAAGGCAGCAATCCAGGCTTTTCCACAAGAGTCGTTCACCCACGGCCGTGATCTGATCCCCCACCACATGTACAGCAACAACGCGAGGAAGTCAACTCTCCGGGGTCGTCTTTCACCTCTTAGTACTCAGCGTCACCCTCATCAGGATCAAACGAGTCGGCGGCGACCTCCTCGTAATCCTTCTCAAGAGCAGCAAGATCCTCGCGGGCCTCGCTGAACTCACCCTCCTCCATACCCTCACCAACGTACCAGTGCACAAAGGCGCGCTTGCTGTACATGAGGTCGAACTTGTGGTCAAGCCTCGACCAAGCCTCAGCAATGGCGGTGGTGTTGGAAAGCATAGAGACGGAGCGGTCGACGGAGGCGAGACCGCCATCGCCGGGGGCGGCAGGGACGGCCACAGGCTTCTGGTAGTTGATGCCGAGCTTGAAGCCAGTGGGGCACCATTCGACCAGGTTGAAGGAGGACTTGGCCTTGAGAGCGGCAATGGCAGCGTTGCAGTCGCGGGGGACGGCATCGCCACGGTACAGAAGAGCAACAGCCATGTACTTGCCGTTGCGGGGGTCGCAGACGACCATCTGGTTGTTGGGCTCGAAGCCTGCGGCGTGTTAGCATTGCTACGGTGCCCGCCATCAAGGTTTCCCAAATTGACTTACACTGGAAGGTCAGCTCCTGAACCTTGAAGCTCTCGTGCTGGCTCTTGGAGGCAGAAACCACGGGGGCGTAGCTGATCAGGGGGTAGTGGATACGAGGGTAGGGCACCAGGTTGGTCTGGAACTCGTTCAGGTCGACGTTCAGGGCACCATCGAATCGGAGAGACGAGGTGATAGAAGAAACGACCTGGGCGATCAGGCGGTTGAGGTGCTCGTACGAGGGGCGGGGAATGTCCAGGTTGCGGCGGCAGATGTCGTAGACAGCCTCGTTGTCGACGAGGAAGGTACAGTCGGAGTTCTCGATGGTGCTGTGGGTAGACAGGACAGCGTTGTAGGGCTCGACGACGGCAGTCGAGACGCGAGGAGCCGGGTAGACGGCGAACTCGAGCTTAGACTTCTTGCCGTACTCGGTGGACAGACGCTCGAGGAGGAGAGCACCGAAACCAGAACCGGTACCGCCACCGAAGGAGTGGAAGATCAGAAAACCCTGGAGGGAGTGGCAGTTGTCTGGGTAGCATCGTTAGTAGCTGGACAGGCAGAGCATACGGGTCGCTGAGGGCAGCTCCTTACCAGCAACGCGGCGGATGCGGTCAATGACATTGTCGACCATCTCCTTGCCAATGGTGTAGTGTCCACGGGCGTAGTTGTTGGCGGCATCCTCCTTGCCGCTGATCAACAGCTCGGGGTGGAACAGCTGACGGTAGGCGCCGGTGCGGATCTCGTCGATGGGCGAAGGGTCCAGGTCGACGAAGATGGAGCGCGGGACGTGCTTGCCACCGCTGGTCTCGGAGAAGAAAGTCTCGAAGGAGCCGGGGTCGCCAATATCGGGGCCATTGGGGTCGGGACGGCCATCAGAGCCGAGGCCGTGCTCGAGCAGGTAGCTAGCTAGCGGTCAGCTTTGTTTGGTGGATGGTGACGACGAGTTTGAGGTTGAGGTCGAAGTTGAGAGGGAGAAGAAGGAGGAGAGGGGGGGGGCATACAGCTCCCAGGCGGAGTTACCCAGCTGGACACCAGCCTGGCCGAGGTGGAGGTGAAGAATCTAAGAGACATGCGTCGTCAATACATGCCAATCAAGCAAAGTAAGATATAGGTAGAAGAAGGTGGATGGGCGAGTTCAGCCAGCCGGATTCCAGAGTCCAGATTCCAGATTTCAGATTCCAGATCCCAGATTCCAGTCGGGTTCAGGGGTCCAGCCCCAAGGAATGGCCCGCGATAGCTTCATCTGACCCAACAGCTTCAGAGACACGGAAAGCTTAACGTACCTCGCCCTTCATGATGAATGATGTTGTAGGTGGGAAGCTAACACGGGAGACTGCAACAGGGAAGAGGGCAGCTTTCACGCGCGCAGCGCTGGTGTGGTCCAAGGTCCAAGGAAGGCAAGGAGGAGAAGGAGGTGGTTTTCCCAAGTGTGGTGAGGTATGGCGGGTTTGCTACGAGGAGTAATGGGGACCGGGTGTTCAGTTGTGGGCTCCAAGGCGGGGCACGTCAACAATCGGGTGGCGCGATAGGGGGAAGGCGCTGGGAGATGCACATCGCGGGTTAGCGCCAGGCCGCTGAGGTGCTGGACCCTGGCGCTTTTCTGGGCCTTGCCGTCCCGTCGGCCAATGGGTGATCTGCTGCTCCTCACCGCCAGATGGTCCGTGCTAGCTACAAGGCAAGTGGGGTATCGAATTGGAAGACCAGCGGCGCATCGTGCGGCTTGATTGGACCTGGTCAACGACAGAGGTTGGTGATGGACGCCCGGGATGCTCCTCATCCAGTCTTCACCAAGGCTGTCGGAGAATCTGCACCTATCTGTCTGACAGCTGCGGCGTCGGAACACAATTTCAGTGTCGCAGATGTGTTCAGGATGCATGTGTAGTGTGCTTGCACTGCTGGGTGGGTGCTTCCAGCTAGCTACCGTCCTCGATTGGGGATGACCCCTCTTTCCCCTTTATGCGCTATGCCTCTAGGCCCCTCGGCTACCCGGTACAGCGAACTGATCAGCGAATGTCTATTTCCAAGCCAATGCCTTGATATTGATTTGATGGTCAAGCATGGAGGACTTCCCCCCATCCAATTCAAATTTTCATGGATGACTGAGACACACATGATAGTATTGCTGTCAAAGCGATGACTCCTTGCTGCATAAGCCTCTTCAGGTATGGCGCAACAAGGTTGGGACTGAGGGCCGAAGCCCAAGCCATACGCGCGGGAAGCTAAGACATACCGTGTGAGAAGACACTTGTGATGAGGGACCTCGTAAAGATTTATACTTCGAAACATGTAATAAGCCATCGTGTCTATACACTTAACACGTAATGGCATGAAATCGCCTACCTTGTCCATATGACATCCCGGCAGAATCTGGCATACTTCAAAAGGCCATGCATATCTTTGAAACAATGTTACAAGCACGGTGGATGATGCCACAATATCGGCCAGAGAGCAGAATTGTCCATGTCCTTATTCGTGGGGGATATCTCAAAGCCATTCTCAGGCCTTTAACCACCAGACGTAGTGAGCTTGTGCGCGGCTATGATGTTACAGAGGATACTGAGCATTCAATCTTACAGAGCAGCCATGCTCAAACACCGATGGCTTTTTGGTCGCCTGACTGACCTCCTGGCCTATTGGCCATCCTTCCCCTCGCAAGTTACTAGTACATCTTGAGGCCGTGTCCGTTGGCAACCTATTTCGTCTCCTGAGGTTGCCTCGGTGCGTCGGGCACCTTGACGTCCTCGAAGTCATCCTGGCCGACAGCCTTCAATGTGTACCAGTCTGTTTCCAAGGGTCAGTACGCCTCTTGATGCAGGGAAACTTGGATGGGGTGTCTCACAGACGCCTCCAACAATCGTCCACAGGCCCAAGCCGAGAATGGCATTCTTGACAATGTATGGCTTCCGCGCCCTGATCAAGGCCGGTCCTTGCCTCAGGTTGCGGTCGTAGTAGGATGATCTCTGGGTGCTGTTCTTTGTCAGACCACACTCCAAGTCGTCGCCACCTCCTCTGCCGGGCTGAAAACATACACGGCCATTGTGAGTCGTTCGGTGCCCCTCTCGAGGGCTCGTTTTATAACTTCGGAAAGATCGGTGGCCGTAGGTTCGCGCGTTCGGGGCAGATTCGATGCTCAAGGTTCGTTCGTTGTCTTCGGAACCTCCGCGTCGCAAAAGTTGTTGGATCGAAGTCGAATGATGCTAGCGATAAGCCTTCGGAAAAAGCACGGCAGAACCGATAGCGCGAGATCTGGGCAAGGAGGAGCTCCTGCGTGTGGCGCTTGGACCACCTACGCAATTCAAGCTTCGCGCGTCTGTACGTGGACCATCAATCTTTAACCAAACATTACCTGCCAACCCAGTCCCTCAGCAAAGATCCCGTCACGCAGCCTGATCACCCAACCCACGACATTACCCCTCCCGCATTTCCCGCAAAACCGATACTCTGAGCGACTGCGAATATTGGGTGGTAGAAGGATGCGGCTCGGACAGAGCTTGGGGATTTCGACAGGTCGCGACAGCTCATAGCCCACGAACCCTTTACCAAGTCGCCCGTTCGCCAGCAGGAGACGCCGGTCTCGTGCAGCCTCACCCACATCGCAAACGAACGCCCCTACGAGGCATCGTAGTCTGCCGCCGCCATGGACACCCCTGAGCTACCCATCAGCGAACAGATTCGTCAACTGAACGATGCGCGGAAGCTCGTTCTCGGCGATGTCAAATACTATTCGAATGTCGTGAAGAGTATTCTGCAGATTGTCGGACCGTCCGCCCACCTGGAGCTACGAAGATGGGGCGCAGAGTTCCTGGCTGAAGCATTTGCGACACCGGCGCTGCCCCTGAGCGAGAAGGAGACGATGCAGCTCTTTGTCCTGGAGACGTTGAAAGACCTACTGGAGGATCCGAACGAAGACCTACAAGTGTTGCGCAGTGCCATTCAGGCGTCTGCAAGCATCTACCCGATTGCCTTGCGATGGATGTGAGTGCGCTCGGTTGGGGCCCATGTGCCTGGTGGACAGAAACTAATCGCCGAACAGTATCAACAATTCCTACGATAACATGACATGGGAGCGTATGGTCAAAATCAAGACTCGCATACTACGTATCTGGGAGAATGCCGAGCCATCATTGAGGGTGTGCTGTATGAAGTTTGCGCAGCGTGTGGTGCTGGCGCAATCCGTGGGAAACCCTCAAGAACCTCGAGTATGACCTCCTTTTCGTTCTGCCATATAGCTATGATATTGACCAAACGTACAGCGTGGCGACTCGCTCGATGTTTCTCTGGATAAGGTGCCGCGGAACCATCAGACCCTCGAGCACCAGACGTTGGAGGCGGAGGCGGCAGGCTTGCTTGACAGGATACTTGGCGGACTCCAAGATCACGCGAGGTAAGGAACCCCACGTCCGCATACCGACTGGGCAACCGCTGACATGACCTTCTGATATACAGCGATGCTCTGCTTGTTGATGCTACCATGAACTGTTTGTCAATCCTTGTGCGCACGCGCCCCAGCACGGCAAACAGAATCCTGGCCGCTGTGCTCCAATTCAACCCTCTGAAGCTTGCCAACTCGCCCATGACACCCCGGATCCGCGTGCTAGTGAAGTCCATGGAGAAGACAACCAGGATGCTTTTGATGCACATTGCGAAACGGTACTGTTGCTGTTATCTGGTGAATTGGGATGACTTACTAACAAACGCCATCCAGCGACCCTCACAACCCTATCGTCCCGCGAATTCAGCAGCACGTAGAGGGCATGATGCGCATGCGCAGCGAAATACTGGACGAAGCAAGTCGGAAGCGCGCGCCAGACGGGCTACCAGATGGCACAGATCCCAAGCGTCAACGAGTGCTTGCACCAGCGCCGCAGCAGCTCGAGGTTACTCCGTTGCCTCCCGGCCAGTACACGCTTACCGATGTCTTCACCCTCACAGGAAACGAAGGTGTGAAAGCTTTCGATATTTCCACAGTACCAGCAGACCTAGTCGCAAGGATCAACGTGTCGACGTTGTCAAGGCTTGACCCTCAGCTTCTCTTTACGGCCGTCGAGGGCATCAAGGGACGTCTCATCGCCCTATCAGAGATGCCTATACCCGAAGTGAACCCCGACACAGCGCCACTAGGCGTTGACGACGACGATGACGATTACGATCCGGACGACTTTGCAGCAGAAGACACGGAGCAGATCCTCAACAAGCTGGACAGCGACTCGTTGACAAAGGTTGACGACACAAATCTCGCTCTCAAGGCCTTCAAGCTCCCGCCGCCACCGCAACTCACATCCGAATTGGCGTTGAGTGGCGGACAAGGCTCTGTTCTGTCGATACTCGAGTTCGTCAAGACGCTGGAGGAAGCTAATAAACGAGCCCGTTCCGGTGTCAACCGGCTGGCAGCCAGCAGCAACGACAGAGAATCATGGATCGCCATCATTACCCGGCTGGCGAGCAGGTCAGCAGAAGAGATCGACGATGCGGTCAAGGAGGAGATCAAGACGGCGCCTACACTCAACAATAGTATTCGAGAGTCTCTGTACGCCTACGTGCTCGAAGACTTCCGACGACGCATCGACGTGGCTATCACGTGGCTCACGGAGGAGTGGTACAACGACCGACTGCGCCAGAAGACGGAGGGAGAGGGCGCGCCCCGCCACTACGAGACGTGGGCCATCAAGCTGATCGACGGCTTCTCGCAATACCTGCACGCCCAGGACAAGGTGCTGACGCGGTTCTTGGGCGAAGTGCCGGACCTGTCGCCCGCAATACTGTCGCGCATCAAGCTCATCTGCCGGGATCCGTCGGTTGTGCCGCTGGTGTTGACGAGTCTGCTCTACGTGGTCATGATGCGGCCGCCTGCCAAGGAGATGGCGCTGGACACAGTGCAGGATATCTGGGTCGAGTGTAAGTCGGCCATGCGCGGCGTGTTATTGTTGTTGATGATCACGATGCTGACTTTGTTGTTTAGATGAGGAGGCCCGCCCACTGGCGACCAAGTACCTGAACAAGTACCGACCGGCCTTTGTCGAGTCGGCCACCCGCGATGCGGAGGAAGCCAGTGCTCCTGTCGCGGCTCCTGTCGCGGCTACGGCAACGGCACCGGCAACGGCCGTCGCCACTTAGAGTGATTGGCAGTCGACGAGGAGATATGATTGGACTTGTGTCACGATATACAAAGCAAGGACTGTAGGCATAGTTGGAGAAAATGCATCACAAGGTGCGGGTGGGTGGATGTGGATTGAGAGTCCTCAAATACCCCGAGGAGGAAAAGCAGAGAGAGAGAGAGAGAGGACTGGACTGGCGAGCACGCACACAAAGGGCTCTGGCGTTTGGGTTTCGGTTGCCCGTTATGAGGGGTGGTTCGGACGACGGCTCGCCCCCTCCCAGGCGCGGGAACGGGTTGCGAACGAAACGGGGGGAAGGGTTTCTACGGCTGTACCATGTATCATGTATATGTACCACCAAGTGTCCAGACTCTCTTCCGCCAAACTGTTTCGGCAGAGGCAACGTGCGAAATGCGAAATAAAATAAAAAGTGAAAGCCGTAGTGCCATTCGAGTCCCAAGTCTAGGAATGGATGGATTGGTTCCTGAATCGCTAGCGATGCTCACAAGCGTCTCGCGACGCGCCGCATACTGTGTAGTAGATGCGGCCGTTCCTGGCCTAAGGGATTCTCGACCGGGCTGGCGCCAGGGGCGGAATGGTTAACGAACTCACAGATGGGGGATTTACAAGATGCTGATGATGGTGGGATGCTCTCCCGCGGGCTGATTTCCCCGACACCCGTGTGTCGATCGGGACATGGAGGGGGGAGGAGGGACAAGGGGCGATTCATGCGGCAGATTTTTTCCCTCAGCCCCCGTCTTCCCTTTCTCACGAGGCTCTCAGTACCTACACTAGTGTACTGCTACTACTACGACTACTGTACGAGAAACGTGCGTGGAGGGGGCATGCGATGAACAGGTTCGCACGCGAGGCGCAACCCCTATCTTCCCGTGGCGGAGGGCGCATCGCAGGGCATGTCTCTCCTGGAAACCTGGGTAATTTAGAAAGGAGGGCCAGTGGGAGTCGATGGCTGCCTCTGCGGCGGGTTGGGTGGTGACGATGGCTCGAGGATGTTCCTGGTCTCGGGGGGAGGCGTGGACGGGCTGAGTGGGTGGTCTTCAAACGGATGGTGCTGTGGGTGTTCATGCATGCTTTTTCTTCGGCTGTCGGTGGCGGAATGACTCGGCCGGGGGGGATGCTGGGATGCTGGTGGGTTCTGTTGAGTGAGCAAGGCATGTTGGCAGTCGACGATGGGGCGAGACTGCACTAGGGCCTGGGATATCTGGGGAAAGAGGTCGATCGTGGCATGTCTGGCAGTTTGGCGTCACGGGCTGACAGCGAAAGGGGTTGGCTTGGAAGGATGGTGATGATCTAGCGCAGTCTGGTGTGTGTTTTGTGGTCATGATACACTACGCCTACGTGTGCTGCCCTGCTGGTTTTGGTGATGGGGGGTGATCAGATGCCGGGACCGTGCATCAGAGTTCGATCGGCAGGTTCCCTGGTTGTTGGTGCTGGGAGTTTGCAGATGGGGGCTGGTTGGGGGCAGGCAGACAGGCTGGCAGGCTGGCAGACAGCGCCGAGAGTTCTGGGCACAGGTGTGTAGGCGGCAGCGGCAGGGGGCCCGGCGGTGACGCAGCGATCTCCGTTGCTGGGGAACGCCCTGGCACTGTGCCTAGTGCCCTTCCAGCGGTGATAAGTGGAGGGCCTAGTGGTTTTAGTGGAGGGGTTGCCCTGGAGGGGACAGCGGGAAGAGGCAGCGATCCAATGATCGGGAGCCTGTCCCTGGATGCTGGTCCGGGCCTGCTTGGTCTGCTTGGTCTGCTTGGGACAGGAACTGGAAGAAAGAGCAAGTCCCCGTCAGCCCCATCACCCTTGGCTTGCTGGATGCGTCCATCTCAATGCAATACAACCACACCAACTGCACGACCGAAAGAGAAGCAAAAATATCCCCTTGTACAGACACGCACGGGTTGCGCATGTACACAGCAGGTAAATACTCCTTCGCTCCCCTTCCCCCCCTTCCCCTGGTCCACGATCTCTCCGTCTGTTCTCTTCGACTTTTCGACTCCCATCATCTTCCCACTTCGTTGCTAATCCGTCATCCACCCTCAGCCCAGGCTTCCGTCAATTGCTTCCACCATTCGATACCCCTAGTCCAGCCTTTGACCGACATTCTCGTCTCGCATCCGCATCGTATCGCGTTTGTTGATCCGCGCTCGCCTCCATTTCCGACGACCGTCCCTAGAACAGGCCTCACCAGATACCCCTGGATCAGACGATGAGCGATAGACATGCCTAGTCTTTTGCAAAAATACCAGAAACCTCGATGTCCCGCCAAGTCTCCCGACCCTTCCGACCTCGCCTCTAAGCACAAAGACTGTAAGCACGCCTGGCGCCAGCCTTCCCTCAGCCCTCAGCCCTCTGCCCTCGACGCCTCGAGCCGCCTCTTCGCTCTTCTGAAAGCCCCTGTGCCCGTCTTTCTTCCCCTTGTTCTCGAGTCCTGCTCTGCATGACAAAGTCCGCTAACGCCCAAACCCTCAGATTCCCGACTATCTTCACAATCAGACGGGTCGGCACCCTCCTCCCCCGGTGCCCTGGCCCACGCTATCCCGACACCCATCTCCAACAGCATGATCAGTCGCCGCAGCCCTTTGCCATCAAAATACACATCACCCTCGCCTGACGACATCCATAGGATGCCCCAGACCATCCGCACGGTACCCAGTTTCGAAGCCCCCAGCGATTCCAGTTCCACCTCCAGCTCTCGCAATTCCGCCTTCTCCAGCTCCGTCAACAGCAACACCAGCGCCATCAGCATGTCCTCCAACCAAGACCGCGTCCCCAGCGTCAAGCTAAAACAAGGCAACGGTGGCTGGTCCAACGGCAACACCATGCACGACACCCCGCCACGCGCCTCCCCGAGACGAGACGACCCCTCTCCCGACGACGAGAATGCCGTCAACGGTATGGAGAGCCCCGGACCGCCGGGCCAGGCCGGCTGGGACTCCACCATCGGCAAAGCCGGCCTCGGCAAGACCGGCCGCGTCATTAACAAGCTTGTCAGTGACAACGACTCACTCAAGCGCGACATCAAGATCGAGCAGCTTCGGGCCGAGGAGGCCAAGCAGGCCGCCAAGCTCGTGGAGGATAAGATGGAGCGCCTCATCAGCGATTACGAAAGCCGCCTGCTCGAAGCCAACGTCAACAAGACTCTGCTTGCCCGCAAAGAACGTCAAGTCGAGACCCTGAGCGCCACTGTCGACCAGGAGAAGCGACGTGCCGTGGATGCCTTGGATAG
The DNA here is from genome assembly GCA_002851705.1 of Verticillium albo-atrum. Taxonomy (NCBI): domain Eukaryota; kingdom Fungi; phylum Ascomycota; class Sordariomycetes; order Glomerellales; family Plectosphaerellaceae; genus Verticillium; species Verticillium albo-atrum. Next base: position 3,584,433 of record NMXJ01000003.1, on the reverse strand, counting down.
AGAGCGAGGCTGGCGGGAGGAGATGGAGAAGATGCGATTGACGAGCACGCGCCAAGTCGATGAGGCCGGCGCGCACGCCGCATTGATGGAGGGCCGATACAACGCCATCGCATCACACTGGAACAACCAGGGCGACGAGGTCAAGAAGGCCCATCTGAAGTTGAGGAGTGAGATTGCCGGTCTCGTAGAGGAGAGGCGGCGAGACGACGAGAAGATCACCACGTTGCGAGACCTCTGCGATCAGCAAGACGGTAACATCCGCGAACTAAAGAAGCAGAGGGATGAGATCGAGGCCACGTTCCTGGCATATAAGGAGGAGCAAGAGGAGGCGCTTGGCAGCATCAAGAGCAACGCGGCGGCGCGGGAAGCGGAGCAGGAGGCCATGCTGACGGAGACGAGAGAAGTCCTCGCCAAGCTGAAGTGGGCGTTGAATGTCAAGGAGAACGTAGCGGGGGCGGGCTGAAGAGGCCCTCCCTCGTCGACCTCCGACTGGGACGACGACCTGCGCCGTACTGAGCGGCGACACACAACGCACCTGTACCATCTCAACCTACGAAACACCACCACCATCACCAACAACACTACTACTACTACAATATCACCCTATGAGCTCTCTGCTTCGAGACCTCCTGGGTCTTGCCCCTTTCTTCTCAACGCCTATCTGAAGGCCAGGCCACGTGCGACGGCGGACGCGCATTGACGACGCTGGCGGGATTGCAGCTTTGTCCTGCTGAACGGGATACACATAGACGGCTCTGGATAGGGGGTTCTGTGGGATCTGTACATTTCTGGCACCCCCTTTTTTTCCTGTGGGTGGAGTTGGAGGCGTTTTGGGCCGCGTGGGGACACGCTTTAGGCTACGATGATATCAAGAATGAGAATGATTTGCTTGTCCACTACGATATTTCTTGCATGATGTCGTCGAGGCAGTCTGTGGTTATGTTAGGCCGAGTGAGCTGGATGGGAGCAAAAGCATGCAGAGTTGAGGAAGGCTTTGCCCCTCTGTAACTCCAGTGGTAATGCCAGCGTGCTCAGTCTTAGGGTTTTTACAAAGCGGCCAAACCATACCGTACCCTTGAGTGACTTCGTGGTCGTTACATTAGGCTTCAGATTCAACGTTATGAAGATCGCAGCCGTAAGGATAGCATTGTGACTGTAAAGGGGCTCGTAATCCCGGATCATGAAGGTATTGAAGTACCGCCCCAGGAGTGCACCTCATTGCAGGACAAGAATAGGTATTGGAAGCTTTGTACGAAATTGAACGTTATATACACTGCAGATGCTCGAGCGACACATATCAACACAGACCGTCAGTCCCTCGACATCGTCTCCGCAGGACCCCCACGCAGTAGGTGTTCAACGATACTCCTGAATGTTCGACTCGGTCACGTTGAACTTGGCCTGCGCCATCATCAACCTCCTGTTCTCCATGTCGAACACGACGTACGCCGACTGCAGCATCGGCAGTCCCATGACGGCGGTGTCCTCGCCGGGGAAGATGGGCAGCACGCACTGCCCCGGGGCCGCGTCCCTGACGAGCTCCTGCGGGACGATGAGCGTGTCCATGGGCGCGCGGATGGCGATGGCGTCGTTGTTGAAGCGGAACACCATGGCCGTGTCGCGGTTCAGCTTCTGGCAGTCGATGAGGCCGAGGCCGTCCTGCTGCGTGAAGGTCGTGCCCAGCGCCGTCGCGAGCAGCTGCATCGACGCCGCCGGGAGCAGAATGGTCGGGGCGCCCGTGTCCATGAGGCTGACGGGGAGGCCCTCTTGCGGGGTGAGGTTCGTCGTCGTGGCGGCGCCCGGCGCGCCGTTGGCGGGCGACGACGAGTTGGACGGGTTGGCGCCGCCCGTCTCCATGGAGAGCGAACTGAACTGGATCACGAACGAAGGGAATGTGCCGTCGTTTGTCGCCTCGATGGGCACCTCCTGGAGTTGGCCCTCGAACTTGGCCGTGTCGATGCCGCCGTAGATGATGGACCCCGTCTTGGCTCCTGCGTTGCACTGTCAGATCTCCTTGCATTTGATGATGGTTGCTCTCAGGGTAGACTCACTGGCGTCGTTGGTCCAGACACTAAAGGCGTTGGTGTTGATCATGCCAATGTCCTTCATGTGAGCGGGCAGGTTCTGGTACAGATTCGCCTGGTTGCCCGCCTGGCGCCTCAGTTTCCTGCCCTGCTGAGGCCGCGTCGGCCCGACGCCTTCGCCCTGGATAGGCCCAACGCCAAAGATGGGGAAAAGGGGCGCCTCAGGGGGCAGCGACCCGTTGGTGAAGATGCCGACGGTCGAGCCCGTCACCGTCTGGCCGCCGATCCCCATGTCCAGGGCCGCGAAATCGCCGTTGAACTCGGCGCCGTTCACAAAGGTGGCTTGCAGGGCGAGCCCGTTGACGCGGGCGAGGCCCGAGGGGGCGTCGAAGGCGCCGGTCACGAAGCCCGAGGCCGAGGCGTTGTCGCATTGCTGGGCGGGGTTCTGGCAGATGGGGCTGCCCTTCTGCGGGACGATGACATCGCTGCTGCCGGTGTCGAAGAGGCCGGTGATGGTCTGGTTGTCGAGGGTGAACTTGACGAGGGGGATGAAGGGGCCCGAGGATGCAGAACTGAGGTGGATGAGATCGGTCTGGATGACCTTGAGGTTTTGCTGCGCATTCGCGAGGGCGAGCAGCAGGCTGAGGGAGGCGATGGAATGCATCATTGGATGTTTGTAAAAAAGTGCTACTATGCTTCGATGGATGCTGATATTCTGTGTTTCTATCAATGTGTCTCTAGAACAGCACGCATCCAGGTTCATATATACTCGTTCCCGCCAGTGAGGCCTTCAATGTTTCTGGATAGCATAGGCGTTCCTCTGCTGTCAGAGCTCGAGTTTACCTAGGAACACGAGTTGAGCGCAACGTCAAACAACGTTTCGCGCTTGGTGCATCGTGAACGATGAAGCCGCCGGAAAGGAGGTGTCCGGACTGCGTTCCTCGACGGCGGTGGCTGGCGCAAGAGTCAGTTCTGGCGCAGAAGCGAAAGGCCCTACCCTGTCGTCAACTCGGCAGACCCGAATTGTCCGTCCACAAGGCACCGGGCACTCGGACGCGGGAAGGGCGGAGCGCTTGAATGGTCGCTCAATTGCGCTGCCCGGATCATGGCGACCCTGGCCTTGGACGTGGCTGCTGTCATCGGATTCTCGTCAAGGTTTTCGGAGCCGCGGTCGTCCGTCCTTTGGGCAATGTACCTGCCTCGTTCGAGGTTTGACTACTACGTGAGCGACGACTCGTGTTCTAGAAGAGCAGCTGACGTGGCAGTCGTGCTGGTGCCGTCCGAACACTGAAACTCCTCGACGGTGGCCTGACGAGATGATGTCTGCGGGGATTTGGGCATCGAGAAGCTGGTCGGAAAACACCATTTCGCTTATCACGGGCGTAGGCAGTGTCGATCCGGGGAAATACCACACCGATGGGTCTGAAACGTCACTAGAGCCGTTGCGGATGCTTGTCAACAGGGACCCGTCTGTTCAAGACCCGGCCAAACGTACTCGTAGGGCTAGGCAGCACAACTGGGACCTCCGATTACTCCGAGAAGCATCTCAGAAGCATTTCAGAAGCATCTCGAGGGTCCAATTCGCTTCTTGTGGTTCATGTACCAAGCCAAAACGAGGCCTCCGTGGTGACTGTCCATGTTGACTCGCGCCGTCTGTGTGGTCAGGAACCTGCGCTCGTACCGTGGAATGTGTCATAGCGGGCTTGCTTCCATCTTTCTATTCTGTTGTTCTAGAAGACGAAATGACCAGGGCGTCTGTTTCAGTACTTCTCCTCTCTTCGAGCAAAGATACTCTTTCTAGAGCAGCCCAGTTGGCTTGCCAAGGAACGCCACTGAAGCCGAGTCCCGTTATAAAGACCGTGTATGTGAAAGGGCGCGAGATAAATCGAGTGGCTGCACGTGCTTTCTCACCAGTATAAGGTCCTGGTTTCAGGTCGAGAATTAAACTTTTGAATTAGGAGCTTTTATGGATTAAACCCACTTGCCCGCCAGCCATATCCATGGTAAAGCAATCAGGGGTTGTATCTGGGCCGTTTACCAAAGTTAAGGTATCAAGGAGGTCTCACGGCCATCAACGTTTTCACATCGCCTGCCTCATGTCTATTCTATGTTCTCCAGATACGCATAATCGGATTGTTGATACGGCGGACTTTGCAAAATTCGACATCTTGACAGCGATCAACATCGATACACCAAACCAGCACGCAGGAAACACCAGCCTATACTTGAATCTCTCCGACGACTCTCAGCCCTGAGAACAGGTCTCCGGGACGGGAGCATCCTGTAGCGCCTTGGCATCTTTGGACTGCCGAGCCGGAAACGTTTGCTCCCCAAGACGCTCGAGCAACATGTGCCCAAGGCGCCTCCGTGGGCGAACGTCTTGACTGCCGCTGACTGAACAACATCCACCATGGCTTGTGACATGAAATAACCCCAGGAAGTATAAACTCTTCAGAGTGAAACGTCAGGCCCCTTGCGGAGGTAGCCGGTGGAAACCCCTGTAAACTGACTGCGGCTTCAGACTCGGCTTCAAGGAACGTGCATTATTCTTTTGCCTTGCTGCCTGTTCACGCACCGACTGGACCCGAGTGGCAGATATCCATCTTGCTCTTTCTTGATGCCTTTTTATCACCTATGTCTGGCTATTGCCAAGCTACTTTCATTCGCAAGAACTCATACCACGCCATCTTGCTAGTACCCGTTTCTGAGCGCGTCGGGGCAAACACCGATCAAAATAAGCCTGACCAGCATATGTATGTGCTATCTGAGGATGAAGTTCTTTGCATCATCTCTTTTCTACACTTAGATCACAGTCCCAATGATCTGGTCATCTTCGCCTTCACAGCCAACTTCCGTATCAAAGTGCTCACAGGTTCCGAGAGAAGGGCAACATGTAGTCTCTTGGAAGGTGATTGATCTATTTGTACTATCACCATCCCCCCCTTTCCCACTCTCATTTAGGGAGCCCCTCTACTCTTCTGCCCCTCACACACTTTTGAGCAGCTGTAGGTCGACCGTCGGCTCATGTTTCATAATTCCCTGCTTCCGTCTTCTCTATAGTACCCTGACGGCCTGGCACTCCTGCAGCCCATCAAAACGAGTAGTCCGAAAGGCACCATTCATCCATTGCTTATCAAGAGCACCCATCAGGTAGGAAGCGTCTCATTCGTAATAGCACTTATGAAGGGGGGAAAGGCACCGAGATGTCTCATCGCACTTTCCACCTTGTTCCCCCGGCTGCCTGCTGTCGCTTGTTTGGCAGGCACGATCTCCGCTTCACCTGCCGCGCAACCCGCGACTACAGTCCCAGTCGCAATCATCACCCAGACGCCGACGGTCAAAACAATTTTTCACTTAACCCCGCACCAAGCAACACGACAAGGTCTCGTGGATTTCAGGGAGCCCTTCAAACCATCTCCATTGTCTTCCCCTTCATCTTTGTGGTTCTGTTAGAACCCTCACATCGAAAGACGACATTAAGCCACGACAACCTATTCCCCTGGTCTTATTACGACTGTATGCGAGCAAGCTTGCACTCTGTGTGCCGTGGTTGTGCATCACTCCATCCTCCAGTTGAAAGATACACATGAACGCCCAGTCTTGTCTATCGCAGACGACAGGAAAGTTCTCATTACGAGGTGCGCTATCACCTAGCCCTTCCGCCATGTTGTTTTATCTCTAACTAATATAGATCCCCAAATTACTGTGTATCCAGGCCCATCGTGCCACTAGTCATCTGTCGGTCATTCTGAGCGCGTCATACCAGCGTCGCCGTCTCCGAGGAGGCAGCAATACCGCCGTGATCTTACCTATTCGTTGCTGTCGGACCTTTTCGAACCGGGTAGATCGCGAAGAACCGGTATTATTGTTGGTTCTTTCGACCCCAGACTCACCCCTTCTCTGCCGTGTTTATCCTGGCAGCCCACCAACCCCCAGCCTTCTGAACCACCAATGCCAGTGATTCTGAAGCTCCAGCAAAATGAGTTTGAACGCGATGGCAGCTTTCTCCGAGGGCTTCGTCATGGCCGACCCTACACCTCTGCCCGAGACTGCGACCCGCATCATCAGTGATACCAGGAAGCACGCACCCGGTGTAAGTCTGTTTCAATCAAGTTCTCTACCTACACTCAAAGCATGCACGCGCCTGCAACACGCTGCATACCTATTTCCTCCTACGTTGCCAGATGGCATGGTTTTCATTGCTCGCTATCTTTCGAGAGGACCAACAGCATGGCACCTCCCACCACAGGAAGTAATTTACTGACAGCAACACTATTCAGTTTGCAGAGATACTCTTTGAACCCGAGACCAGCTGCTTCAAGATCATAACATACAAGAAAAACATGGACACGGTCATGTCCATGGTTCTCAAGTTCATCAAGGACAACAAGCGTGACCCCGAGGCCTTCGTCAAGGAAAACGTAGAGATCAACATCGTCGAGTATGATCACCTGCGGTACCCGGCTTCATTCGCTGCCATGCCCTTCCGCGCCATCAACCGTGACCTGGCTGAGATGGACCACCAGATCAACCTGGCCAAGATTATGATAAATCGTGGCTGGAGCCTGGACGAGGGTTCGGACCAGTTTCGTTTCCAGACCGGCTGTACTATATCCTCCAACCTTGAAGGCACCACCATCTACCTCGGCGCTGAGAAAGATGAGGACCTGAAGTTCGCTACGGAGATGCTGCAGATCATCATCAAGGATACCGTACGTAAAGCCGCAACAAGTCGGGGCGAACGAGATGCATGCTGACAGCGAAGCAGGTTAAGGAGGAGCGCGAGAAGCGTGAGGCTGAGGCCGGCTTCCCCAGGCCCAGAGTTGACACGGCCAAGAGCGTGCCCATCAAGGCCGCCGCCGGCTTCTACCCTGCACCTGAAAAGGGATCGCTCATTGACATTAGTTATGACGAGGCCCAGAGCACCCCCGCGAATGACTGGGTCGAGCCTGTCCAGCCTGACGTGACGAAGCCCGCTACGCCAGTCCAGGACAAGTCTGCGGGCAGCTCGGCGTCGGAAGACCTCGACACGATTAGCCAGCTCGCTGACAAGGCTGACAATCTTTCCTTGAACCGGGAAAAGAAGAAGCAGAAGAAGAAGAAAAAAACTGAACCCAGAAAGTCTCACGAGGAGCAGTTCAAGGGAGCACTCAACAACCTCCTGAGCGGTAACGATGTTCCTCGCGTGCACTGGTCGTCGGTGGGTGTGTCGTACAACCACGTCAAGCAAGTCGTCGAAGGAAATAGGGGTGCTGCGGTAGCAGCTGACCAAGGACTCCAGCTCATGGACATCTGCACCGAAAATCAAAAGGCTTTCAACTGCAACTACGACGGCCTCGAGAAGTTGGGCCAGGAGAACAAGCGCGTCGCCAAGAATTCCACTACTGTGGTCGCCCCTGGCATGCTGATCGACCTTGGCGACGGCAACATCGATTTCGAGCTCCGTGGTCATGCCATCACTACCGCTGGCCCTGCGCCGGACAACCTTCTGGACTAAGGGGCCGAAGGGCACGATCTGGTCGTCGTACGAGGGCCATTCGTGTAGTCGGGGTTGTACGGATGTGGAGAGCTGTTTGCGTGGCCATGAGATTCTTCCTGTGTTGTGAGTTAGACAAGGAAATACAATGTTTGCGATCAGGATGTGTGCGTTTTGCTTGTGATGCGCCAAGGACTGTCGTGGTGATAAGTGGTAGTTGAACTTGAAGATCGACATTAGGCGGGTACCGTAGACGACGCTACGGTAGGTCACAGTTCCTTGAAACTGACATCTGCTTGCCTTGGGTTGAAAACCACAACTCCATCGAACATCTCACCAGCAAGTCCAAGGCCGCACTCAAGGACGAGATAAATTGCACCGACCAGTCAGATTATGAAAGAGAATATTTAGCATACTTTTCAATCCTTCAGCAGCACCCGCATCAGGCCATCCGCCCACCCTCGAGCTTCCCCCAAACCCCAGCATCGCCATCACCACCTCAACTTCACCTGCAACATCCAACCATGGAGCCCGCCTACCAAGTCCGCTCTTCCCCCTCCAAAGGCCGCGCCCTCCATGCCGCCCACGCCCTTACTCCCGGCTCCCTCATCGCCGCCTTCCCGTCTCCGGCAGTCGCTCCCACCCCCGCCTCCGCCACTCTCGCCCTCCCACCGATGGCGGCCCGCACCACAACCTGCAGCCACTGCCTCGCGCACCCGCCCACGCCACGCCGCTGCGCCGCCTGCAAATCCGTCGCCTACTGCGCCGCCGCCTGCCAGAAAGCCCACTGGTCCGCCGTCCACGCGCGCGAGTGCGCCGCGCTGCGCGCCGCGGGCGGCGACGGCGCCGTGCCGGCGTACGTGCGCATGGCGCTGCAGGTGCTGCTCTGGCCGGAGCGGTTCGCGGCCGTGGAGGCAGCGCTCGACGGGAACGTGGCGCGGTTCGAGGGGCGGGCGGACGCGTGGGCTGGGATGGAGGTGCCGGCGAGGGTTATGGGCGCTTGGGTGGCTGCTGGGGCCAAGGGGAAGGAGAAGGGGAAGGGGGTGGAAGTGACAGAGCGGAGGATCGTGGAGCTTCTTTGCAAGGTTTGATTCTCACCTCTCTCTCTCTCTCTATGCATGTTATGAGAGACACGACTGACAGGATGTAGATCAAGACGAATGCGTTCACGAGGAGCGAGGCCGGCGAGGGGCTTTTCCTGGACACGACGCTGGCCATGGTGAACCACTCGTGCGTGCCGAATGCCGTCGTCGCGTTCAGCGGGCGACGGGCGTTCTTACGCGCGTTGAGGGAGATTGAGGAGGGGGAGGAGATTGAGATCTCGTACATTGGTATGTTCCTACGGGACTTGTGATTGACGGGGTTGTTTTCACTGCTAACAAGGGAACAGATTACACGCAGTCGCTTGAGCACAGGAGAAAGGCTTTGGAGCTGTATTTCTTCGAGTGTGTCTGCCCACGGTGCAAAGAGGATCTCGACAACTACCAGGTCGCCACGCGAACGCCCCGTTCGATCATCAAGTTGAACAGCTTCAGCGTCGTGCCACAGGCGAACAAGTACCGCGAGTTGCGAGGCTCAACCTCGGGCACCGCCCAGGCTGCTGGCCGGGAAAGAAGGGTGTACGAAGCTCTCCCCTCGTCCAGAGACTTCCCCCTCCCTGAGAGGCGTCGCCAGCTCATCCGCGCGTACGCATCTGCCACCAACAACGACTCGGACAGATGGGCAATCGAGCCCGCGAGCTACTTCCTCCAGGAGGCCCTCACCTACTACCAGTCCGTCGATAAGCCCGAGGCTACACTGGCCATCGCCTCTCTGATCGCCGTCGAGAGTGACCCCTACAAATACGTCGAGCCGTTCCACCTCCAGAGGGTCCAGGGGCTCATGGGTGTCGCCAATGTTCTGCTGGGTATCCCACCCGGCGGCGACGCGCTGCCCTCGTTCGCCCGACGGGTGGGCCAGTTCGCCGACTTCCCGGCTTCAAAGTCCAACGCCTTATCCAACGTGGACTTTATGTCGCTGTGCCAGGTAATTCTGGTGCTGGTCGTGCGGTGGGCGCCCTTGGGTCACTCGCCCGAGTGGGAGTTGTTCCTCTTGTACCGGGAACAGCTGCAGGAGATTGAGGGGCTCGAAGGTCGGGATCGGGAGAACGGATTGATCAAGGCGTGGGCATCGAATCCGGCTCAGATGGAGCAGTTCTTTGACTTTGCCGTTGTCAAGCCCATGGCATTGCTATCGGAGCTAGGCAAGGCGGTGCTGGCCGTTGACTTTGCGAAGGACAAAAACGTGTGTACTTTTTGATACCCCATAGAACTCAGTCATCAGGAGGATTATATATGGCGTTGAGATCCTCGTTCATCTTCATCGCCGATCTCCTTGCTGCCCTCCTTCCAGCGGCATTCGACTTTGTGACTCGGGCCACCGGCGTGGAGACGGACACGGCGCTGGCGGGCTTCCTGGCTGGCTGCTTGCGGGACGAGGTTGTGCTCTTCGGGGCAGGGCCAACTGAGTCTGAAGAGAAAGCAACGCGTTTCGGTGGCGTCGTTAGCACTGGGGGAGAACCCCGAGCATTGTCTTCCGCCGCTCTCCTCTTTCGAGCGCCACTCTCCGGCTCGGTAGAGTGTGGCCCCTGACTGTGTGATATTGATTGGTCGTTCACGGAGCTCACGGTGTGCGGCTCTGCCTCCCAGGTGTCCAGGCGTGCCTCGAGCCTCTCCATCCGGGGCTTGAAAAGGTCGACTTCCATCCTCAGCGAGCCCACCTGGCCAGCCTGGCCGCTGATAGTGGCAATATTGGTCGTGATAATTTCCAGTTCTCTGGTGGGATATATCGCGTTGGCTGGCTTCATCTCGGATCGCCTAGCACGGTCTTGAACCATGGCGTCCCCCATGCTGAGAACCTCAGCCCTCAGCGCAGCAAAGTCCTTTGCGTATGCCTCGGTTGCGGCGACGGCGTCTTTGGCTGCCTTTTTCGCGACGCCCATGTCCTTTCGCAAATCGGACGCCTCGCTCTGGACCTTGCGAAGATCTCTCTTCGTCGACTGAAGCTCGCTTTGCAGTTCGTCGTGTCCCGTCTTCGCGTCAGACGCCAGCCTGCGCACGATAGCCACGGCGGCGTTCGTCGTCTCGAGTTGCTCCTCCAGCCCTCTGAGTGCACTCTTGTCTTCGACCATGGCGCGTACCTCGGCCAGGCCTGACTTCAGGCGGGGGACCTCGTCATGGCTGCTTTCGATATCTCGACGCAGGTCTCGCATCGTGTTGTTGAGTTTCTGCATCTCCTTGTCCAGCCTGGCGACCGAGGACTCGAAGGAGGAGACGACCGTCCACGCAGCCGTGTCGAGGCGCTCAATCTCCTCGCGGGCCGTGTCGAGGTCAAGCTGCATGCGCTCGAGGGTGCCAGCCGGGGCCGAGCCGGAGGGAGCCCGAGATTCGCTGAAGCGGTGGCCGTTGGGCGTCGCATCAGACGAGGGGCCTGGATCAGCCGCGTGCCTGGAGGAGTCCTTGAGCTTGAGCGTGCGGTGAATCTGGAGCTCGACATCTTCCGAGCCTTCGCCATTGAGCATACGGACGTCCGATAGGCGGAGGAGCAGTTGGTTGCTTCTCGAGTCAGCGGGATGAGGATGGTTGATGGTCCGACAGTTTGGCTTACTCGTGCAGAGCATGGTTGACGGGGGCAGTGAGGCACTTGTGGCCGACATTGGCGCCGCAGTGAAGACAGCATAGGTCTTGGAGGACGCTGTCGTCGGTCAGTCTGATGCGCTCGCATGTGAAGGCCGGCAAGGGACAGACTTACCAGGCAGCAACGAGCGTCCCCGGCTCACCATCTCGTTTGGAGCCCTGGACGGTGAGATTATCGCCATACTCGGCGTCCACGACGGGGCTGCAGTAGCCCTTTCCGATCTGGGTCCAGACGTTGACGAAAATGGCGAGGAGAGTATCGCAGGATACGCATTGACAATGTATCTGCTCCATGGTGGTGAATGGTAGGATGTATGAGGTGAGGAGGACAGGGGAGCTTGGGGTCACATAGCAGGGGTCTAGAGGTCTGAGATGGAGTCGGAGAAAAGCCAAAAGCTGTTGAATGGATATCCGGAAGCTGACAGATGAGACAAGAGCCTGAAGGAGCGGAATAAGGGGAGGCGCAAGCGAACGACGATGGAGGGGTTGCTGTAGAAGTCGCGACAAGTTGATAATCTTGAAGCTGCATGCTGTGATGATTATCGAGGTTGCAGGACGCAGGTTGCTGGGAGGACCAATGCAGTTCACTGATTGGTCAATCACCCATCCATGGCTGGAGCTATGGGACCCACACCCCGCAACGGCGTCAAGGGCCAAGGGCCCTGAAAGGCTGCACCTTGAGCCCTGGAACGCCATCCCATTAGTGGACTCTTCCAGCGGCTGAAGGCGCTAGAACACTGGAACAGCACCACTACCCCTGCCACCTGCCCCCAACTGCGTCAGCATCTGCAATCCACATCCACATCCACATCCGCATCTGCATCTGCATCATCCATCATAGAGTCCTCACCTGCTGCCTTAGTCGCAGAAAAAAATCCCCATCCTACAAAATCGCAACTGTCTGTCTGCTGCGCCAAACCTCCCGCACAACAACACCCATGAGGTAGCCACACACTCACCGACTTTCCCACCCTTTCCTACCCATCCATCTCAGTATGGGCAAAAACAGAAAGCAAAAGACCGAGCGTCTCCAGCTCGAGGCACAGGCCGCTGCCCAAGCCGCAACCGCAGCTCTCAGCCCTGGCGGTATCGCAGACAGCATCGCCCAGCTCCAAGCTGCCGCCGTCGCCGCCGAGGCCGAGGCCAGCGCCCACCCCGCGAAGAACAACGGCACCCCCCTGGCTCGCGAGAGCTCCGACCAGAGCATGAGCAGTGGTGCCAGCCTCAAGCGCGCCGCGCCCCACGACGACAACAAAGAAGACGGCGGTGGATGGCAGAAGGTCGAGCGGGCGAACAAGAAACTCAAGAAGGTCCCCAAGGAGGGCTCGTCTTCCTATCCCTCGATCGCTTTCGCCTCCTCCGCCAAGCTCTACTCCAAGATCAACGTCTCCCAACTGCGCGACCTCTGCCTCTACATCTTCGCCGACGGCCCTGCCCCGACATGGGTCGCCGTCCAGCACCGACCCCAGTTCAGGAAGGTGGTCGTGCTGATGGTTCCCGGTCTCGAGGAGGCCATGTTCACCGGCAAGGTCGACTTCAAGACGTACAACTCGGCGTCCACCAAGGAGGAGGAGAGAACAATCACAACTCCGGACGACTTTTACCCCCGGTTACTCAAGTCCGACTACCTGCCCCAGGTCCTGCAACCCTGGCTCAACATGTTCCCCCATCTGTGGCCCGTGAGGGCCCCTGGCGACGACAAGCATATGAAGCTGCACTCCCCCATGGGCACCTTCTTGACAGCACCCCTAGCCAAGACTAAGGACAAGGGTGTCAAGCCGGCGAAGGAGCCCAACGGCTGGAAGAACGAGCGAACGCGGATCACCGAGTTTCTGGCTTCCGTCGACGAGCTCGAGGCCAACGGCCACCTCATCCACCCTGCGTTGATCGACGACGAGGAGAAGCGCGCCGCGTTCAAGGCACCAGACGGATGGGTCGTCACAAAGGTGGACAAGCTCGAGGACGCCGACGTGCCCGAGACCGAGGTCGAACAGGGAAGCGTGACGGCCGGCCGCGAGTGTCTGGCGCTCGACTGCGAGATGTGCATGACGGGTGAGACCGAGTACTCCTTGACGCGCATCAGCGTCATCTCCTGGTCTGGTGAGGTCGTCATGGACGAGCTCGTCAAGCCTGACAAGCCCATCACCAACTACGTCACCCAGTTCTCCGGCATCACCGAAGCCATGCTGGCGCCCGTCACGACGACGCTGCGCGACATCCAGAACAAACTCCTCGATCTCATCACGCCGCGCACCATCCTCATCGGCCACTCCCTCGAGTCCGACCTCAAGGCCCTCCACCTCGCACACCCCTTCATCGTCGACACGTCCCTCATCTTCCCGCACCCCCGCGGCCCTCCCCTCAAGTCCTCCCTCAAGTGGCTCACGCAGAAGTACCTCAACCGCGAGATCCAGCGCGGCGGCGCCAACGGCCACAACCCGGTCGAGGACGCCCGCGCGTGCCTCGACCTGACGCGGCAAAAGTGCGAGAAGGGCAAGCTCTGGGGCAGCTCGGACGCGCAGGGCGAGAACCTCTTCCGGCGTCTCGCGCGCGCGGGCACCGCCTACAAGGCGCAGGGCGGCGACGCGGCGCAGGGCGGCGTGACCAGCGGCAAGACGAGCGCGGCGGTGGACTGGGGCGACCCGTCCAAGGGCCCCGGCGCGGGGGCCACGCACCAGATCGGCTGCCGGTCGGACGAGGAGGTCACGCAGGGCGTGATCCGCGCGGTGCAGGGCGACGCGGACGGGGCGGAGATCCGCGGCGGCGGCGTGGACTTTGTGTGGGCGCGCATGCGCGAGCTCGAGGCGCACCAGGGCTGGTGGAACCGCAACCGCGGCGAGACGGGCGGCGCGGCGCCGCCGGAGACCGAGTCGGCGCCCGGCGACGCGCGGCCGCCGCTCGAGCAGTGCCTCGCGCGCCTGACGGAGCGGCTCGAGCGCATCCACGCCGCGCTGCCCAAGTGCACGGCGTTCATGATCTACTCGGGCTCCGGCGACCCGCGCGAGATGGCGCGCATGCAGGCCGTGCACGCGCAGTGGCGAAAGGAGTACAACACGCCCGGCAAGAAGTGGGATCAGCTCAGCGTCAAGTGGACGGACGCCGAGGACCAGGCGCTCAAGAAGGCGGTGCGGCGGGCGAGGGAGGGGCTGGGCTTCATGTCGGTCAAATAGGCGGCCTCGGCGAGACTGGAGGACGGCATCTGTAATGATACCCCTGGGTTACACTCGGCACGGGCTGGCTGGCTTTGTATGTTCTTTCTTGCTGCGGGATATATGGGAGGCCGAGGGAGGTGTGCAGCATCTCGTTCCCCGGTAGGGCCGAGTAGAACGAAGGCAATGATACCTCATGATCAAGTACAGTCTGTTCCGGGTGAAGCACGTTAGCATGGTGGCCTACTTGACATGAGATCTGCAGATGCCCTTTCATGTACGACATCTCACTCACTCACAACCACCTTGGACGCCTATGCAACATCGTACTGGCTGCAAGGATTAAATCCTTCTCGGAACGAGTTCGAGGGCATCGAGATGTACGAGCACACCCGTAGCTAGCTTTTCCCGCCAGACGATTCCAGAAGGCTCGCCTCGAGGATGAAACCTGCATCATCACCACCCCCCCTGGCCCCCAAGCCGCTTGTTCCTTCATGCGATGCGTATCATCCCACGTCCCGCCGCCAAACATGTCAACCAACACCCCTAACAAACCAACCACGTCCCCTGCCTAGACCACCGTTGTCGAAAGATGAGAGACTGAGGGCCAAAGTGCCAAAGTGCGAGGAGGACGGCAACGTTTTCCCGCGTCCGGGATCGGCACCTTCAACAAGGGTCTCCGAAAACGGCTTCCTGAGACGTACGGTACCATACTTTCCTATTCACGCCCTACCAGGTTCAATTCACAACCAAGGAAGTCCATGTCTAACTGCCTGCCTGCCTGACTGACTGACTGACTGTCTGCCTGCCGGCATCCGCCCAACGTCTAGCGGTGAAGGCGCCCTCTCCACACTGCGTGTCTCTCACCCACGTAATTCAATGGCAAACCCAAAACCCCATCCCACGCCTGAGCCTCACCCAGCAGACGCAAAACACGACGTATTCACTCGCGAATCTCTTCGTCATCTGATCCATGTGCCGGGGCAAGCGAAGATGTGCTCCCCGAGCCGTCTCGCGTTCTCCCCGGCTTCAGAGACAGGCCCCAGGGGCGGCACAGCACACACGAATGTCTCGAAGCCCAAGAGTCAGCAAGGACCGACGCACAATTCACGAGTAGGGGAAGCAATGTGAAAACAAAGTGAGGTCAGGCATCAATCATCACGCATGCTACATTGAAACCACCCCCTCCCGAATGAAGCAACCCACCGACGCCCGCTGCCCAGAAAGTCAATATTCTACCCATCCATCCATCCACCCCTTCACCCGCTTAGAGGGTTTGAACACACCGGCGTGTTAAGAGTGCCTCCCCCGCTAACCCACTGCTCCATCTCATCGACACCCATAAACCTACACCCTTTGAGTCAGTAACCAGACGCCCACACAGATGTTCGAGGAGAAGAGGTTGAAGCTCACGCAGTCAATATCATTTGCGTCATCTTGTCCATGTCCTCCGCCTTCATGGTCCGTGGCAGCTCCTGTACGAAGAAGTTCTGCACGAGGTGCTGTCGCTTCTCCCGCCACGCCGCCATGAATGTCACGGGTGACTCGGCCTCCCAGAGATACTTGGACGCCGTCCACCGGTGCACCGCGGCGAACCGGCCCGGATCGGGCGTCGTCGACATCCCGGACGACTTGAGCAGTTCCACCATGGCGATGAAGGCGTAACCGAGCATGATCGTCCGGCGGACGCACTCGGCGAAGATCCAGCGCTGCAGACACGGTTAGTCGGGTGTGCTTGTCAGAGTGAGCAAGGTCCAAAAGAGTCATACCTCCCACGACCGTGGCGGCCGCTCTCGCTGTGTGCTCTCCTCCAGAAGCCACAGCTCGGCCAGGTTGTCCCGGTATCCCTCCAGCTCGGAGATCCACGACTCGAGCGTGCTCATATCCCTCTCTGCCTGCGCCCGCAACCCAATGTCCCCATCGAACACCCGGATTTGCTGGTAGATGAGTAGCGCCTGGGTCCTCGCCAGCTTCTCATAGGGCGTGTATGCCCCGGCCGCGGACCCCATCTCCATCCCCATCACCTGCGCCAGCGCCTGTCCCGTACTCCGCCCGGGCATGCCGAGCAGGTCGTCCGCAGCCTCGCATAGCACGCGGAAGGCCCAGGCGCGGTTGGCATCGGTACGGTTGGCGTAGGCCGTGGCGGCTGAGTAGGCGGCGAGCATGGCGCGCGGGGTGTTAGTGCGGTACAAGTGACGATGGAGGAAGGGAGTCTCGCGCTCGCGGGCCAGGAGAATGGGAAACTCTTTGAAGCTGTTCACGACGAAGCCGATGCGAGAGCCAGGCTCGTGGATATTCCAGGGACTAAAGTTTTCCTTTGGAGAGGGCATGTGAGTACAAGGTCCTTTGCTTGATGGAGAAACGACGTTGGGACAGCAGGGAATTAGATCAGGGACAACAAATACAAGGGAAGACAAGGCCAGGCAAGGCGAGGCGAGGCGAGGCGAAGCGAGGCAAGGCAAGGCAAGGCAAGGCAAGGCAAGGCAAGGCAAGGCAAGGCAAGGCAAGGCAAGGCAAGGCAAGGCAAGGCAAGGCAAGGCAAGGCAAGGCAAGGCAAGGCAAGGCAAGGAATTAGATGAGAAGAGAAAAACATACGCAGCTTTCACTCATAGATCGATGCTCCTCAATGGAGAAGTGAGGTTCTCGGTCCAGAGGTGGAGGTGTCCCGAGACGCGGTGTCGTCGTCTTAGGGGGCTCCTGGGTGTGCCACAGTTGCATTCTGCCGCCCTGCTGATCGACAGTCATGTAGTTCATGAGGTTGTTGAAGTCAAAGGTCGGCAGGTCAAACCCCAGGTCAGCATGGCTTAACATGATCGTATCGTCAAGCAGGGTATCGGTGCCTGTTTGCGGAGCAGAAGTGCACTCGGGCACCGCATCGAGTTCGAAATCAGGGTCGGGCAGCAGCCCCAAGGCCTCGAGGTCCATCTCCGTCGGCGAACCGCCCAGCCCAGGCGACAGGGCCACGGCGGACTGCTGCCCCGCCATGCGTTGACGAGAGCCCCCCGCAGGTGGGAGCTTGACGTACAGGCAGGAGAAACCTTTCTCGGCGCAGCGCGTGCAGCGCGGAGTTCGCTTGTCACAGCGGCGTTTGCTTCGGACGCAGGCGTGGCAGCTCTTCTGGCGGGACTTGTCCGTCGGGTCGTCCATGACTGGCTTCCTCGGCGGCTGCGGAGGGGTCGACATTGCTTCCTCCATCTTGTTATTTTGATGATCGTCAATCAGTGAGACGATGATGATGACTGCGTGTCGGATGAGACGGAGAGATTCGATCGACTGCGAAGTGGTGAGATGAGATGCGGGTGAGACGCCGGAATTAGCGGATCCAAACCCCGCAGCCAAGTCCGCAGAATAGTCTCCTTCGGTCCAAACTCCGCAGACAGTATCCCGGAAAGTCCGCCGGCCTTGCCCCGATGATGCCGGGCATCTGGCACCCGGAGACTTTCTTTCATCGGTCGGGACAACTCTTCGCGGTGGAGAGCAACTGCTCCACGGACTCCGCGGTTCCAACGACAATGAATGCGTTAACTCCGGCCTGTATGGGGCCAGCCGCTAATCGCCATCAGTAAGATGATTTCTCCCTCTCGCTATCACCAGAAGACTTGTCCTTCTCGCCATTCTCCGAGACACCGTAACCTCACGCTTCGCGTTTCTCGCCCTCCAAGCTGGTCACCTTCCACCCAACACCGGAGCTCGTGCACCCTCACGCCGCGCAACACACGAACAGCAACCTCGCTAAAATTGCCTGCCTGTTGTGTCGCTGAAAACCTCGCTCGCTGGGGCCCTCGCCCTGCGGCTTTGAGGAGACCCTGAGACAATCTCGGGAGCGGCTGTCCACAGCAGCTTGTCCAGATGCTACCCGTAACAACAACCACACGAAAATAAACCAGCTGCCTTCCCGATCTGTGTATCGTGGGCTTTACGCCAGGCCCAGGTGTACATCGAGCCGGACCTAGCAATCGCCTTGCCGTCTGTAGGGAGCAGCCACAAACATCGACGATAATATCGGTTCATCAGGGCTGGACCACCGATGCGAAAATAAAACCACGGACTACCAACTGTGCAACAAGTCCAGACCCAGCCTGGACGGCGGCTTGGCGTCCAAACAACACCACTCGTAGCCATGGTACTGAACACACATCAGACGCCGCCTCGAAACACGGCGCCGTTCCGACCACTTGGAGGCGACCTGTTGTGCCACCCTCGAGGTAACCTTGCGTGCTGCATGGCCCCGACATGTGTCTCCCTGTCGAGCAGCGGAACGTGCAGACGGAAAAGTGTGCACCGTGGCCGGGCGTCACGGTACGTTTGTGCAACATGTTCCCCGTCCAACTTGCACCTCAGGACGACGTGGAGTGTTTGTTGGTCGCAAACAAGCAATATGAGTCCCAAGCCCCAGGCCGCTGGGCTATGCCCCTGTTCCTGCTTGCCGCACCGGTGCCCAGAATATCAGCAAATTCGCTCCGCTCAGACCCAGGGGTCAATCGCCTGTCAGCCCACGACCTAGGACGTCCTAACCCTGCATCAGCGTGGGCATCTATTCGGGACGATGCGCTGCCGGGTCCAACGTGGTCAAGCTCCAGGGCGTAGGAAGCAAACATGGAGTGCACACGCGAGGGCAGCGGGGAGAAGAAACGGAGGGCGGAATTTGGTCGTCTTCGTGACTCCTCCGACCCCGAGTCGTGACGTCGACGAACGCCCATGCCCCTTGGTGGATGGGAGTTGCTTTTCCTCAGCTCCTGCAACTGCGATGGGTCGGAGGAACTCGTCGTCTCGAGACAAGAAAGCCTCTCAACTGCACAATCCCCCACAACGGTGCCTCATGCATGACGCTATCAGCGGCTTATCCTTGGCGCGTGTGTTCCCACGTCGCAGCCCTCGCTGCCAGTCGCTGAGTGCCATGGTTGGAGGATGATGTGATGGTGTCGATTGCCATTAATGCGCCTCTGAGGCGCCCCCGTCTCAGGCAGTCGCCGATCAACGACCAACCACGGGGACCTGGGGGTTCGGACTGGAGGCCGGCGAGACGACTCGGCGGTGACACAACGCACCGTACCGCGTCGCCGGCGGCAGCACCGACAGCACTGATACGGGCTTGAACACCAGTGTCGACCACGTTTGGCACTAATTGAGCCCAGTGGTAATTGTGATCGCTCACTTTTGACCAAATGCAAGGGAGTGATGGGCTCTCCGCCCCTCTGATAACAGAACTATTGTCGCCCATTTGATGCACGGGAACACCATGTCGGTGTTCGCGTCGAAAACGCCCTTGTCACAGCTAACTACGTAGGTCGGGGGTCAGCCTGGGCTCCCAACATGCCATCACGTACAGGCAGGTCATCTTGCCGTGCTGCATCTCCACTGTCTGCCCACGGTGTGCGGCTTCGGTCGTTCATCCGGCTGGCTGGACGGCCTTGAGACAATACTGTCACCGTATGTCCCGCCAGTTCGGCCACTGAATGACATCGCAGACCCAGAACTCGCGTTGTGGTAGGTCCAAGGCCTCCAACGGCTTCTTCCGCGCTTTTGACTGTCTCTCTCGTGTGGCGAGCCTGGTTGGCGGTACCTCCATGGAGCGCTGGTTGCGTGTCAGTGAGTAATAGAAACCACATCATCAAAAGACTATGCCTCGTTCCGGGACCCCCAGGGGCTGATCGGCGGGCAAACCCCAAGTCTGCCAGGTACGTGTACTAGTGTAGGTGCGTGGAGCGCAGGTAGCCCGGCTGTTTTCTTTTTTGCCCGCAGCCTCTTGTTTCCTTATTTGCACCAAGGAGAGAAGGAGAAACACTAACCATGCTGGAGGCACATGGGGCATATCCTGGAGACTGCGTCTCTAGACGGCAATCTCGACGATAACGTGATCAGAAGCGCGAAACTCAGCTCCCGTGCCTTGCTAGATTCCTGGCCTAGTCATGTCAAGATTAAAACTGGCGTGATTCTGACAGTTAGTCGGCGACGATCGGCGGCGAATGACACAGGCAGCTAGGCTGGGCCCCCATTGCCATGGCACTGGCTCGAGTGATAGTCACAGTCTGATGGGCACACAGGCCGGGTCGGGAGAATGGGTGACGCCCGATCGGGGCAGCTGGAATGTTATCTGGGGGTCAGACGGCAGGGTGCCGACCCAGGTGCCGGCGAACCCATCCGAGGAATGTGCAGTAGTGGTGGAGTGGTTCACCCAGCCTCGTGTGATCGCTCAACACCCCTGGGGGGACGCAGTGCTTTTTGGTAGAGGCGTCGTTACGAGCCAAGGTGAGGATGTCCACGAAACCCACAGTGCGGCATGGTAATATGGTCTTGGTAGCGCCTACCGCGCAATATATTGAGCCCTAGAGCCCTTGCCAAATCCATCACGAGAGGAGAGTGCAGTCTGATCAGCGTGGACCCAACGATACACCACCACGGTAGTGGAGTTTTGAGTTGAGTAATCGCACTACAGGGATCTTGGGAACGTCGAAGCCATGCCGGGTATCTTGGCGGCAAGTGCTGGACCGCGGAGGCACCAGTCCCCCCCCCCTCACGACCGCTCTTGGGCACAGAGGGCATAGACGGCACGTCGACTGTTGGGGGCCGTTTTCGGTCGAGGAATGCGTGCCGCATCTTGTTATCGGATGAGGGTTGCTTGTCTGTCTCGGACGGAGGGAGAGGAAGTCGTCATGATTTCGATCTTGCAGAAGACAAGTGTCAAAATGTCTTGGGCCGATCAGTTTCTATGGGTCGAAACAACCACGCGTGTCGTGGAGAGGTAGGATTCGTCCACAGGAAGGTCAGACAGCTGCTCCGAGCATATCTTGGGTTTGATGACGGCGGCTCTGTGTCGGCGAAATATCGACCCCGTGACGACAGTTTTCAGCAGCACAGGACCTCGGCGCAACTCGATCACCTCGTTCAACAATTGTCGAACCTGGCCTGGCCGCCTCATTGACGGTGCCCTCGGGCCTCTCTGCGTTACTCTGCCAGTACGAATCATTAGCCCCAGCAACTCGATCGCAACGTGCACGAGTTAGCTCGCCCAGGCCATTATTGCTGCCCGCTTTCTTTCCGCGATCAATAGCGCGGGAGTGCGTGTGGATGCGGGGCGGAGCCGCGGGTTGGCTTGGGGGTGACAGATGACGGCGCAAGCTGAGGTGCGCACACGCTCGGATCGAAAAGTGATAATCGACATGCACTAACAAAGCGCGTGGTGAGGATGCCGCCGTCGCGGCAGTAGATGACGATCCGCAGGCAGTTCAGCTTGACCCCCAATCGCGCCATACGATGGGCGGGGCGCTTCGGATTGGTTTCCGCGTCCCCTGCGAAACAATCCGGGGGGAGGGGGGGGGCGGCTGGCGGTGATGCGTGATGTTAGTACACGTACATGATGTGATGGTGGTTCAAAGCACTGGTTGGGGTTCCGATCTCGTGCGCCGTCGGCAGCTATTTTGTACAAGATCGGCATTTTGATTAGTCGAGATCTGAACATGAACAGACGGCTGGCGGTGACGGTGAGCGGGTTGCATTGCCACGGCGGCCGGCAGACATGTCCGGATGAACTCTGAATGACCGAAAATTTGCGGTCAACGGCCATGCGATGCTTCATCGGGGCGCCGAGTCGACATGGTCCCCCTTCGAGACATTGCCTCCAAGTGTGCTGGTGTGCAGCGGTTTCCATGCCGCGGTGACGATCATGTCCCCATGCGATGCTGGTGCGTGGGCGGAGCGGGGAGTAGGTCGCAAGATTTGGAAGTCCACGTACCCATACTTGTGCGCTTGTACACGTAGTGGACGGCGGCGGGTGACGGGCGACGAGTGACGAGGCGTGCAGAAGGGTGGTGTGGCCGTCCGCATCCAGAAGCAGCTAGGCGCAGGTTTCGTCAACGGGATGCCAGTTGGTCTGGAGGGTCTGGAGGATCTGGGGGGCGTGGGAGCATGGCAACTGGACAGCTGAGGAGCACTGGTTGGTGACCAGTTTGCTTGTCTGCTTGCCTGGTCGCCTGCCACGTGGACGCGAGCCATCCACACGCCTCCTTATTACTGACGATGCGATATGCCTGTGAATGTTGGCTCTGCCTGCCTGTTCGCGTATGTTTGAATGCTTGTTGATGGTGTTGCTCGATTGCTATTGTGAAGAGTCGCGTCTGCCAGGTCCCAGCCCTGGGGGGTTCGGGCCATGTGTTCTCCTGGTTCTCCTGGTTCTCCTGCATGGCATTGCAAGGGGAACGGACACGGACTCGATATTGTGCCGTTGGCAGTGCGCTGGAGATGGATCTGTCGAGCCAGCATGCCATGTCTCTGGGACCAAGCCTGGTGCACGGGTTTGCCTGTCTTGCTCGCATTTCCGTTTGGCTAGCTGGCGGGGCGTGCCTGAGGAGGCCCAGCAGCTGACAGCGGACAGCAGACAGCGGCAAACAGAGCACAGGTGGTCGGGAAACGCAGGCGGCCTGTGCTGGGCCTGGAGAGCCTGTGCTGAGCCCTGGCGGCGAGCATGTGGGTGCTGCTGATCCAGTCCAGCAGTCGGGTTCAGGCTCGGGGGTGTCGGAGTGTCCAAGAGCCAGAGCTTGAGCATGAGCATGAGCAGCCGGAGCCTGTGCCCCAGGAACTGGTGTGGTGCTCAGTGCTCATGCTTGTGCTCGTGGCGTTAGGGGGCCCGGGAGGCGATCCGTTCACATGTCTCACTGACTGCCGTGTGCACTGTTTGTTCGCGTCGGTACTAGTTCCGCTGTGTTCTCCATCGGCGCTGCCTCGGTGCTGAGGCCAGGAGTGACATTCGAGGGACGAGTCAGGCCAGACGTGGCGATTCCCGTGAGTGTTGTTTGTAGCGTAGCCCACGGTAAAGCAATGCAGGGTACGTTTATGTAATGTAGCGGGACAGTTTTGGACGGGCAATCCGAGATTTATCGGAGAGACGGTGGGTTCCCGACCCCCTCTTGATTCTCTTGGAACGGATTCTTTTGCGTCGTCTTGGAAGATGTCGATTCGATAGTCGAATGACTGTCGATTCCGTTTGGAGCAGAGATTGACTTCCGAGCGGAGCCCTTTGACGCCCATCCTGCCGCTGACCTCGAACATCGACACCCTGGAGGCCGATCAAACAAACAATCCGGATCCGTAAACGGGAAGCCCCCCCCTGGATGCTGATCATGGGAGGCAGGAAGGCGAAAAGGCCCGTCGTACCTATACCGTACCAGCAGGAGAGGAGGATGGAGGGTGGAGGGCGAAGGAAGGGTTGAGCTTGTGTGTGCTTGAACTGACTCCCAGCCTGCCAGCCTGCCTGCGTGTGTGTGCACATCACACATCGCTCATCACACGCCTTGCACTGGATGGATCTGAGGACGGGAGGACGGGACTGGGTCGAGGAACGTGGTTGTGGAAGGCATCTGGGCAACCTGGCAAGATCTGCAAGGCACCAAAAGGGCGGGAGAAAACCCAGACCACAGACGCACCACACACAACTCACACACGCCCCCCCCCCTTCCCCTCCGCCCTCTCTTCCCTCAATCTGAACGGAGAGTGCCGGGCCGGTTGGCGAGATAGTCCGGGACACGTACTGGATTGCTGCATGGACCATGCCTGATACCGGGAGTACCAGACGTGTACAACGATGGTCCCTCGTGCAGGGGGGAGCCTGTGCCACGGTACGTATTTCTTCCGGCGAGTGCGCTGTGCCCCGTGTCAGGTACGTACCCAAGGAAGGTACGTACCTTCTCGCTGCTTGTCTGGTCCATCCAATCGTTGGGACTCTCACGTGGCCTCGGGAGATCGCGCATTGCAGCAGGAACTGGATCGCACGTCGTTTCCTTTCACCCCCCCTCGCGCCCACATGGCAGATGGCAGTGGCCGTCTCCAGTGAGGAGGGCGAAGAAAATAAAGGGGGGCCTAAACACATACCTTATTTTCCGCGCCCATCGAGTAGGGTACTCGATGCACGATAGTGCCCCCCTCCCCCCGAGTCCTGCGCCAGCACACGACAGAGTTTAGGCAACGGATCGCACCATTATCATCGCTTTTCCTCCCTGCCATCCTGCCCAGCTCTGGCGGCTGGCAATCGGGGGAAAAGCTACTCTCAAGCAGCCGAAGAACGGCACTCGACTGGGGAAGACTGGGAAGCGAAGCCCGGCAGGTAGCCCTCGGGGACACAGACCCCTTCGCTCTCGCGCAGCGCACACAGGCTCTGAACAGGGCACCCAGTCATGTACCTAACAGATACCACAGCCGCAAATGCGACCTTCCTAACAAGCGCAAGTACCTGGCCCAATTGTCCCGATGCCCGGCAGCGGTCCCCATGTCAGTGGCCTGCCAGACAGGCAAATAGACGGACGGACAGTCAGACAGGCAGACGACGCGACCACGGCTGGAACTGCCATCGTGCGACCTGCTCGATCTGTGGCACCCCCGATTGCCAGACCAAGACAATCGAGGAGGACGGGCCTTGAGGCGGCGGACCTGACAAGGACAAGAGAAGAGATCCCTCCTCGCCTCCAGCCCATCGCCCATCGCCAACCGCCCACCGCCCACCGGAGGCTGGACCCGATGCTGAATGCATTGAAGGCTGGACTTGCACATCGGGTACCCTCTACCCGGACGCCCATGAAGAAGAAAAGCGCTGGCCTGGCATCCTAACCAGCTTGTCTCAGCGCCTCCACGCACCCCCCATCTCCCCCCCGAACTCCCCCATCCAACCGCCCTGCCGCCCTTCCAAGCGCCTCGTTCCTCCACGAGCGTCGGCCGCGACATACTTGGACGGGGTACTTGGCCCAAGTATACCTACGAAAAGAGAAGGGGTGGGCCTGCTAGCAATCCTAGGCTATGCTGAAATGAGGCCGAGTCTAGGGTACGCCTCACTCTTGTACCGTGCTGTGGTCACGTCGAGTCGAGTTGAGTCGAGTCGGGTCGAGTCTTGGCCCCCCCCCTTCCTGACCTCCCCTTTCGATGTCCTCGATGGGGCCCTCTCCTCCATCGATGGCCCGTCCCCTTCGATGGCTGTCCGTGTTTAGCATCCCGCGCAATCAGCCTGGCGCATCGTGGGAAACAGGCTCGACTTGGAAAAGCCCCGACCGGCGCGCGTTTGGCCCGAGCCACAAGCCTCAAGCCTTCAAGCCTCCTTTGCCCGCTAAAAAGTCTCGACTGGAGGATGACTGGCTTTCTTGCGCACTTTGCAGGAAGAGGGGGCCCTAGGGAACATGTGGCCGTGAGCCTTAGGGGGTGGGATTGAGAAGCGAACTAACAGTGTAATGGGGGGGGGAGGGGGACGGGGGGTTCTGTGGTCGACGGCCGGGGTGTGGGTTGAAGGAGGGATGCGACTTGCAGGGCACCCGGCACACGGTATCAAGCGGCGGCCAAGGTTATCTTTTGCTCACCTCACTTCTGGCTGTCTCTTCTGTCAAGCGTCTGACCAAAATGTTGTTGTCCTCTGGCCAAGGTGTGCTGGAGCGGGAGCGGGAATCTGATCAGCATAGGGGATTAGGGGAAAACTGGGTAGGGGACTGGCAGGGGTGTGTTGAGCTTGAAGCTGGGATGATTCGAGGCGAGGCTTGAAAGCTACCAAACTACACTACCAAGCACAGTGGGCAAGCGCACCTCCCATCACAGGCAAGTACAGAGTAGAGACGCAGACAGACCCAAGGTCGTTGCTTCTTGCCCACGACTCGATGCTTGACGGGGGTGAGAGAGAGAGAGGAAGGATGAATGAGGAAAGCGTGTCCCACACGACTGCACGGCTCAAGAACGCTAGCACAAGGGACCGGCGCCGGCTGGGCATGGG
Organism: Verticillium albo-atrum; assembly: GCA_002851705.1. Classification (NCBI taxonomy): domain Eukaryota; kingdom Fungi; phylum Ascomycota; class Sordariomycetes; order Glomerellales; family Plectosphaerellaceae; genus Verticillium; species Verticillium albo-atrum. The sequence goes on along the minus strand of NMXJ01000003.1, from coordinate 3,558,373 downwards.
CATGGGCATGGGGCAGGGACATGGGGCAGGGACATGGGCAGGGACATGGATGGTCCATGGGTGGGCGGGCACGCAGCTGCAGCTCCCACGCACGTTCTCTCCCACACTTTCATTCCCGTTTCCTGTACGGCCCTTGCCTCTGCCTCCGCCTCTGCCTCTGCCTCTGCTTCTTTCTTGCCTTTCCCTGGCCTGGTCTCTCCTGCCTCTGTTTTGGCTCGCGCCGTCCGCACCCTGTACCTTGTGCCATGTACCGCGCTACGTACCTGTACCCGTCTTTGTACTTGTACTGCCACATGTACCCTTCCTGTCCTTTTCCTCGCCTTGCCTTACCTGGACTCTTCTGCCACTGAACGTGCTATCCCATCTTAATCCCCCCTCTTACTCCTCCTCCTCCCCAGCTTCTCCCAACGCAACGCTTGAAACCGACCTGTGTGTGCACCCATACTACAGTACCTAAGTACGTCGAGGTAGCCTTCGAGTCGACGCCTGCATCCACTCCTTCTGCCTCTCGCCCTCTCCTCCCTCCTCCCTCTCCTTTCCCACCAACGCCTACATCAACACTGCCAGCACCACCTCACCACCACCTCGCCGGCCAAGGTAGCTGCTTGTTCCTGCTCCAACTCTCCTTACGCACCACGCCCGCGACAGCGACAAGTTACCAGACTTCTTCCACCCATTGAATTGGTTTCCCATTGGAATCTCTAGTACCTGCGAGCCCTGCACCGCACTCACAGACATCGCCCAATCTCTGTCGAACCGTAGACCATCTACCCAGAAACTGGCACGCATCCCGCCTTGGCACACCACGACACACACATACAAGCCAGTATCGAATCCTTCCCAGACAGCCGGACGCCTACACACGGTGTTTCTTTCTTTCTTCGTTCCTTTCTTCTCAACCTACGCCCATCTGCCGTCAGCTCAGCTGCTCGACAAGATCCTGTTGAATCGCCAGCTCCTCGACACCTTTCGACTTCTTCCCTTGGAACACACGACCGACAACCGCCGCCATGGAATCCAGGCCGGCATCCCAAAAGGCTTCCCTTGCGGGAGTCCTTAACCCAGACGAAAACCGCGACTCAGCTTACTTCTCCAGCACCGATGCGTCTAGCAAACGTAGGCCTTGAGAACCTTCAACAAGCACGGCGCTTGGGCAGACCGCTGACAATACATCACAGACAACTCGGCAGCCTCTGGCATGACTATTTCCGTCCTCAGCCCGACCAGCTCCGGCTACCACTCGTCCTCTGCCGACAAGACGCCCTCTCCTGTCGCCACGGGATCCGTCCCCCAGACCTTGGTTTCGCCTACCCAGAGCAACATGAGCGTCGCGTCCATGGTGTCCCCGACCACGCCCGGCAGCGCAGACCCCCGTCGCATCGAGCGCCCTACCTCGCTCGAGAACCCCCATGCCAACGGCATGCTCGACCCCATCATGCAGGCCGGAGGCCGTCGCGAGAGCGTCGACAGCAGGATGAACCAGGGTTTCAGTGACATGAGGCTGGGTGCTTCTTCTCCGTACGCGACTCACAACCAATCCACTTCGTCGATCCAAAATACCCTCAACCAGCAGCGAAACCCGCGACCCGGTCTGGAGAACGTCGCCATCCACCGCATCTCCAACGGATACCAGCCAAGCGCAGAGCGGGAGCCTCTTTCCAAGATGGTTAGGACAGCTCCCGCCATTACGGGGCCTGCCACCAGTCACATTGCCCGAGCCGCCGAGCCCACCAAGGGTCAGGCGTGGGCCTTCCCCGATGGTGACGAGAGGGAGGAAGCTGCGCGCTACGGCCCCAACACATCTTTCCTGGACTCGAGGCGTAGCAGTGTCACCGAGTCTATTGCGAGCAGCCAGTTCACTACGGAATCCAGATTGCCCGCCGGGCAGCGAAGACTAGACGAGAACGCCGACTACAACCCCATGTCCAACGCTTCCTCGGATTTCCCTCCTGTGCACCATCACTCTTTGCAACATAAGCAGCTCGGGGATCTTCAAGACGAGGACGCCGAATCTCGCGCGGGAGCCCAGCCGTACAGCCGCACGCCCGAACTCCGCAAAAGCCATAAACTGGCCGAGCGGAAGCGAAGGACGGAGATGAAGGAGCTGTTCGATCAACTACGAGACCTGATGCCCCAGGAACGAGGCTCCAAGGCCTCGAAGTGGGAGATTCTGACCAAAGGTACGCGCATGTCGTGTGGTGTGAAGACATGAGAATGCCGATAAACTGACATTATATAGCTATCACTGAGCACCAGCGAATGGCAGATGCCGTCCGCGTGATGCAGAACCAGAACGCGTCAATTGCGTCCGAGAATGACCAGCTGCGCCGAGAGAACCATGCTCTCATGCTTCAGCTCCGCGGCCAGCCCCCGCAACAGGCACCGCCTCCCCCACCCGCCGCAGGCTACTCTTCAGATCCCTACGCCCACCGACCGGAGCTCCCTCCCCTACGTGCCCTCAACGGCGGGCCCCCCGGCGGACCCGAATCCATGACCGGTGTGCAATACGAAGCCCCGCGAACCAACGGATACCGACCCGCCGAACGTTACTGAGCGTGCACACTTAAGTCTGCCAGCTGAGCCGTCAGTGTCCCACGCACGGCCAGCCAGGTCAGCAAACCCCTTCTGTCGTCGACGACGACGACGAAACGCGCGACCACACGAAGGCCGTCGCATGACATCGATCTTTCAATCGCAATTTACCCTAATTCTCTCCGGCAAGATGATAAAGGGGCATTGGACCCGACATAACTCACTTGCTTCGACGTCGCAGCTTATGCTCGCGTGTTCAATTATGTTTGCTGTTTTTATTCACCGGCTTCCTGGCAAGTAGGGCTCGCCAACGGTGAAGCCCACTTGAACAATGCCCTGTCGATTCGGAGCATCGGATTCGCTTTTTTTTCTTTTGTCTGTGTCAATAGGGGCTTAATGCAACGGGGGAACTTGGTCGAGCTGCGGGGTTCAAGGCGGCGTGGCGGACGCGATCCATGACCCTTCCAGCCGTTGCAAGGCCAAAAGTTGGGTGGTTGATTTTTATTCCTGCTTTGCTTTTCACTTCGCGAATCATTGGGTAGAAGGGGTCGAACGTAGGTGCTAGGCTCTCTGTACGTTTGGCAAGGGAATTGGTTGGGGGCAAGGAAGACGACGGCATATACCCATGTGGTGGTCTCTCGGAGGCACCTTGATAGCTGAAGCGCACTCGCCCCCTGCGGTGCGGTGCCCCATTCCAGGGCTGCGTTGATGCCTCAAGGGCCACGTATGAGAAGAAGAGGCTACTGCCACAAACAGGATCACGGGGAAAGGGGCGGGCTGGTGCGCTGGGATAGGGAGCACTGGTGGTGCAAGTATTCGTTCTACCTTCGCTACGACAATCGTACAGCGTCATCTTGCCACAATTTGGGACCCGTGTGACTTTGTGACTTTTTGACCTTGTCCCATGCATCTGCAAAGTGCCGACATGAAATACGATGTCTGGAAAACTAAACATGCTGATGAGATTCTCTCGACGTTGGCCAGGGTCTCCGAGGTAGTATGCATATATCGCGAATAGTGGTTCAAAGCATATATGCGTTTGACCGCAATGCGCTCTTATCGATAACGTGGCCGGCAGTCGCAGCTCCATCTAAAATTTCGTTGCTCCTATCTGACGGAGCATTGGGACATGATCAGTTCGATCTCAACACCTTCCCGAAATCCTCGTACCATTCTTTTCCGTCACATCCCATCCATCAAAATGTAAGATTAAGCAGCTTGCATCTATCAATGTGAGCCTTGCTGACACAGGTGCTACCCATAGGCATTCCCTCCGCCACGCTGCTTTCCGCGCCGCCACGACGGTGGCTCGCGCCCCCCGTGCCCAAACCGCGCCCCTCGCGTCTCGTCTCGCTGCCATCCGCGCCTTCTCGGTCGCGGCCCCCCGCTCCCTCTTCCAGACCTCTATGCTCCGCGAGGAGGAGTCCACACCCGTGAATGCCGCGGCGCCCGCTGCCGCCGAGACGCCCAGGAAGTACGGCCCCGACGTCAAGCTCGGCGAGGATGGACGCCCCACGCAGGAGCAGAGGGACATCTGGGACAACGAGAAGCGCCGCACGCTGTTTGTACAGAACTTTGTCGGCGAGGTGACGGACGAGGACCTGAAGGAGGCCTTCTCCAAGTACGGCGAGGTGACCAAGGTCGCGAGGACGAAGCCCGGCGTCAAGTAAGATTTATCCCCCTTGCCCCCCTCGGCCCCTGGTTTTGGGGCCGCTGAAATAGCACGGGAGCTAACAGAGCCGTCAACCTAGCTTTGCCTTTATCGAGTACAAGGACATCGAGGCGGTCCAGATCGCGGCGGACAACGTCAACGGCACCTTCTGGCACGGTCGCCGCATGGTGGCGGAGCCGCGCAAGGTGCCGGTGCTGACCAACACGAAGCCGCGCTACGAGGGCCCCCCGACGACGACGGTGTTCGTGGGCAACATCTCGTACGAGGCGACGGACAAGGACCTGAACGCGGCGTTCGGAGCGCTCGAGGACGTCAAGTCGATCCGCATCGCCACGGACCGCAACACGGGGTGGCCCATTGGCTACGCGCACGCCGACTTCCACACGACGGAGGCGGCGGCCAAGGCGATCGAGGTGCTGAAGGACCAGCGCATCGCCGACAGGCCGCTGCGCGTCAGCTTTGCGTCGCAGACGCAGAACAACTACGGCGGCGGCGGCAACAGGCGCAGGGAGGGTGGTGGTGACAGGGGCGGCCAGAGGCGGTCGCGCGAGTTCAGGGAGCCGCGCCAGCCCCGCGAGGAGAGGGACTAAGCGGGTTCTTCTTCACTTCATGAGGCGAGGGCGTGTCTGACGAGACTGGATGGCAGCGGAGGTGTTGGGTTTGCTCGCTGGCAGGGGCGTAGACGTGTACTAGATCCTGCCGTCTGTCTGATGGCTGTACGATAGTGTGAGTGCGGATGACCATGGTGGGTGCATCTGCGTGTACATGTATACCACTCCTCATTGCCACTGTTGCCATGATGACTTGTCGTTTGTTCATCTTTATGAGGTGTAGATCATCCTCCTGAGATTAATTTCATGCTCATGAGATACTGAGAAACTCCCGCCGTAGTGAGCATGTGACACAGAGCCTGATCCCTGGGTGCGCGTGCCCAGGCTGTGGTGGCCATCCGCGAAGTGGAGACGGCGGTGCGGAGAAAAGAATTTACCGGTGGGCAGGCAGCATGCACCGTACAATGCACCCCAGGCCTAGACGGAACCGGCCCGGCGTGCCTCGGTACGGCCGTCGGTGACTTCAGGCGCTGTGACTTACAAACCAAACCATCGAGGCCACTCCCACCTCCCACCTCGCCCGACATCACAGGAGAAACATATCCATACTCCTTGCATCACGAAACTCTTCCAACACGACACTTTCCACACCAACACGACCGACCCTCGAACGTCAATCGTCCGCCCACCACTCACTACTTCACCCCGCCTCGCCATCTCCCCTCCCACCCGCCGCCACCATGTCCTTCCTCGGCGGGGCAGAGTGCTCGACCGCGGGCAACCCCCTCAGCCAGTTTCAGAAGCACGTCCAGGACGACAAGCAATTACAGCGAGATCGTCTCTCGCAGCGAGGCCCCAATGGTCTCGCCGGCGGCTTCCGCAGTGGCGGTGGAAGCGCTCAGCAAGATGAGGTATGTCGCCTCCCGCCTGTGCCGCCCTAACGTCAAAACGTCCTGGCCCAATAGTTCGCTGACCATCCGACCCTCCAGATGATGAATGGCTTCCTCAACAACAACCCCAACCTCCAACAAGAAATCCCCATGCCCAACGGCGCCGTCCACATCGACCCCGCCCACGCCGTCCACCTCCGCGCCGCCTCGACCTCCCCGACATGGACCAACGAGTTCCAGGCCCAGTCCTCCATGGAGGCTGCCTTTAACGTGCCGCAGGGCACCCACTTCAGCCCCGAGGACTTTGCCCGCTTCCGCCAGATGAACCACCAGCCCGCCTCGGCGCGGTCGAGCCCCATGCCCGCCCAGCAGAACATGAACCACGCCCAGTCGTCCATGAACTACCCCTACTCCGGCGGCATGATGATGGGCGGGTCCATGTACCAGCAGCCCATGTACCAACAGCCCATGCAGCAGTACAACCAACCGCAGCAGCAGCAACAGGATGCGAAGGGCAAGGGCAAGCTGGTCGAGCTCGACGACACCAAGTGGGAGGAGCAGTTTGCGCAGATGGAGCTGCAGCACAAGGAGGAGCAGGAGGCCAAGGCGGCGGAGCCCGAGCTCGAGGAGATGGACAAGGCGATGCAGTCCGAGACGAACGAGTTTGGCGACTTTGAGTCGATATGGAAGGGCATCCAGGCCGAGACGGCCGCCGCGCGCTCCATGGTCGACGGCGACACGACCTTTGACAAGTTTGACAGCGAGGACTGGGTGCCGCCCGACTTCCAGGGCCTCAGCGGCGACTACTGGGGCGGCCGGCTGGGCGACCCCGTGGTCGAGCCCTACCTGTTCGAGGAGGACAACATCTTCATCGACGAGAAGAACGCCTTTGACGAGGGTCTCCGAATCATGCGCGAGGGCGGCAACCTGTCTCTCGCGGCCCTCGCCTTCGAGGCCGCCACGCAGCAGGACCCGAGCCACGTCCAGGCCTGGGTCTACCTCGGCCAGGCGCAGGCCCAGAACGAGAAGGAGACGGCCGCCCTCCGCGCCCTCGAGCAGGCCATCAAGCTCGACCCCGCCAACCCCTCGGCCCTCATGGCCCTCGCCGTCTCCTACACGAACGAGGGCTACGACTCGACGGCCTACCGCACCCTCGAGCGCTGGCTCTCGGTCCGCTACCCGCAGATCATCGACCCGGCGGCCCTCCACCCGCCCTCGGAGCTCGGCTTCACCGACCGCCAGGTCCTGCGCGAGAAGGTGACGGACCTCTTCATCAAGGCGGCCCAGCTGTCGCCGGACGGCGAGCACATGGACCCGGACGTGCAGGTCGGCCTCGGCGTCCTCTTCTACGGCGCGGAGGACTACGACAAGGCGGTCGACTGCTTCACGTCGGCGCTCAACTCGTCGGCGCAGGGCGACTCGACGCAGCAGGAGAAGCTGCACCTCCTCTGGAACCGGCTCGGCGCGACGCTCGCCAACTCGGGCCAGTCCGAGGAGGCCATCGCCGCGTACGAGAAGGCCCTGAGCATCCACCCCAACTTTGTGCGCGCGCGCTACAACCTCGGCGTCAGCTGCATCAACATTGGCTGCCACGACGAGGCCGCCGCCCACTTCCTCGCCGCGCTGAGCATGCACAAGGCCATCGAGCGCGAGGGCCGGAGCAAGGCCTACGAGATCCTCGGCGGCGGCGGCGCCGGCGGCGGCACCAACACGACTGAGCTCGACGAGAGGCTCGACCGCATGACGGCGCAGAACAGGAGCTCCACGCTGTACGACACGTTGCGGCGCGTCTTCACGCAGATGGGCCGCCGCGACCTCGCGGATAAGGTCGTCGCCGGCGTCGATCCGGACGTGTTCAAGGGGGAGTTTGACTTTTAGGGGCGCTGTAATGAGACGAGCATTCTCGGGGACCTTTTCTTTCTTTCAAAGCGTGGTCTTTTTTGTCCCAAATGTGGTATCGTCGCATGTAGGATGTCGTGGCGGCAAGCAGCCGGTTTCCCCCAGCATGTCGGCCGGTGAGCTGTTTGTGATATGTGGCGACGGGGTAAATATAAGCAATGTGCTTCCAGCACGAATTGGTACTGCCTCGCGCTATTCAGGGGACTTCACAGCATCATCCGCTTTGATAAAATTGTCTTGCTTTCCAGTATCGTGGTGAGGGGGCGGACGTCTATGATGCTTAGCTTCATGTAAGCTGCCTTGTATCGTGTCGTCAGTCCAATCTCTGTAGGTCGGTGTAGGGCATGGATCGAAGGTAAGGCTGTTCCGGCGGTGCAGAGGGGCTGGGCCAAGTCGAAGGAGGAGGGCAGGTCGTTTGGTGCGAGAGACTCATCATAGAGAGGGCCTGGCATGGCTGGCTATAAGTCACGGAAAGGGGGGAAGACCTTGCTGGGCTAGGATGAATGCAGGGACACCTTCGCGGGACGTATCCAATAAAGACTTGGCTCTTCTGCAAGCTGTGTATATGACTAGATGAGTACCACCTACATGCAGCCTCCGCGTTTGCCCTTTAGCGTGATATTTCTACCGAGGCTGCCTGCAGACGGGAGGTTTGTGAAGAGCTATTCAGTCCTGCAGCTAATGAGGACATGTGATATGCTCTGCGGCAGACAGAACGATCAATCACTAAGAGGAAAACGCCCGCTGTATCAGGGGTAGAATTCGCAAGATGGGCAGATTCTCAAAGACGAGTCGCATACATGAAGCCCTCTAGAGCAAGTAGCGTACAGGATATTTATCGAACATATGCACATCTGGTCTATCAACCGGTGTATCCAAACCGCCAACCCGTCTCTGTATGTACAAATGCATGCACGCACACCCCAACGCCAACGCCCAGAAACACGACCATGCCCCCCCCCCCCTGACGGAGCCTACACGTTATGCCAGGCAAAGTTCCGCAACGAATCCCAGTCGTCGCTCTGCTTGTAAATGTACGTCATGCTGCTGCGCAGGCTGGACTGCAGGTCCTCGGGGTGCCAGCGGAAGAGGTACATGACCATGGCCCAGCTGCCGCTGGCGAAGACGGGCCAGGCGTAGTGGCTGATCTTGGCGCTGTTGGCGGCCTCGCTGACGCGCGGCAGGCCGACGCCGGGCTTGACGGCGAGGCGCGCGAGGGCCAGGACGACGCGCGCGAAGACGTAGACGACGATCTGCTGGTTGACGCTGGGGATGCGGCCGGAGCGGCCGCGGCCGCCGAAGACGAAGTAGCCGCCCACGGCGCCGGCGACGAGGGCGTCGTGCGGGCCCTCCTTGCCCGGCGTCGGGCCGTAGTGCTTCAGGAGGAGCATCGAGAGCTTGTAGATGGTCGCGAACTTGGCGAGGTTGCGCGCGTGGGTGCGGGTCGCGCGGAAGACGAGCAGGGCCTTTTCGCGGATGGTGCCCGATCGGAAGAGGAAGATCATGCTGGGACTGGCGTTAGCGGCTGTAGGAAGGAAAGGATGTCGATGGGACAGCGGGAGACGGGACGTACACAAGGGCGTGGGGGAAGCGGACTTTGGTCCCGTAGACGGCGCCATTGCGGGCGCCTTTGAGGATGGCGAGGATGTCGTGGTAGCGGGGGTCGAGGACGATGCGCTCGAGAGCCGTCTGTGGTGGTGGGTGTCAGCCTGGTGTCATCGCATCGCCGCGGCATCATTGCCCTGGAAATTGGCTAACCTTGAGACCGTTGACGGCGTCCATGATGGCAAGCCTCGGCAGTCTGTCGCAAGTGGGAGGAGGGAGGGGCCGGCACGTAGTCGCTGGGGGAGGGGCGTTTGTAGAGCTGGTGGCAATCACTGCATTGATCGCGTCGAAGGGGAAAAGGTGCGATTGCAAGTGATGCTCTATGTGGATGGCAGAGGAAGGAATCTGGAGCCGGCCATGAGCGGAGAGGTGGGAGAGCACGTCGCGCAGGGCAAGTCGGGGGGAGAGGTGGTCGCGGGTAGATCGATCGTGCCTCGGATGTGGTTTGGCTTCGGCTTCGGCGAGTGGCAGATGCGGGCGACCTGGGCGGGTTTAGGTACCCCGGCCTCCCCCACACCACATGGGAGCGGATGACGCAGGGCGGCGCGTGCGCTTGTGCTGGCGCTGGCGCTGGGGGCCAAGAAGGCAGGAGGAAGAGGGGACCTGACATGTGACGGGCCCCTAAGACTTTAAGCCCGTAAGCCCCTAAAGACCCCTAAGCCGGCCCCTACGCTGAGCCTTGGGCTGGCCTCGAACCCTGGCCTCTGCGCTATGCTGACCACTGCTGACCCTATGCTGGACGCCCCTAACCCTGGGCCCCATGGAGGCCAGTTGCTGGCCCCTATGTTGAAGCTCAGTTGCTGACCCCTTACATTGAACACCCTATGCACGCCGTCAAGGGATCGGTACTTCACATGGGTATTGCCAAGGCACTCTGCTAGCTATCTACAACCTCTTGCCCGGCCAACAAGTGATCTACTCTCCTTCACTCACAACCCCAGCCAAGAATCTCAATCGCTTCATTGCAGAGAACTCAAATCCTTCTGGCCTTTTTCCGTGCCTTTCGACATGAGCGTTTCCTTGATTTTTCGAGCCCGCCAAACTCCAAACGCCACAAATGCCTTCTTAGTCTTCGCCAACCCTGCCTGATGCCATGCCTCCTCTGCCCTTACGTCAGGAGGACAGCATTCACGCAACCGTCATTCTCGGGTGTGTTCATCACTTGAGCGTAGCTACACGATACGGATTAGTTGACGTCGCCATCGAGGACACAGGGAGTCACGAACCGGCCCCAGACGACCTTGCCACCGGCAGTCGTCATACCGAGCTCGCTCACGTTGATCTCGATGATGGTACCCTTGGTCAGGACACCCAGGTTGGTGTACATGGGGCTGTTGGGGTTTTTCTAAACACGTTCTGTGAGTACATGGTTCACAAGTGCAGGATCATCCCGCATGGGAGGGAACGGGAACCCTCATGGGCACGACATACCTTGACCGAGATGATGGGCAGGAGTGCGGTGACGCCAAGCTCGCGGTGGGTGACGTGAGCCTTCTTGTAACGGAGACCCATCGGGCGGATGAACCTCTCGTGCTTGGGGTCGCGACGGGTGAAGTTCTCGCCGACGAACGTGGGCTTGGTGATCATACGCTTCCACGACTTCTGGTGCGTCTTCTTGCCGGTGGAGACAACCTTGAACATCTCCTCCTCTGTAAACATTGTTAGACATGCTGCAAACGACGGCAAAAAAAAAAACGGGGTTGAGCTTACCAGCAATACCGCGGACCTTGGGCAACGGCACGGCAAACTAGTCCATCATGTTAGTTCCCTATCCGAATCGTCCTGGACAAACCCTCCGAGATGCAAGTGAGACGTACCCTCGCGCTCTTCTCAGCACGCTTGTTCTTGATCTGCGAAGAGATCGCCTTGGCCATGTTGGGGCTACGTTCGTCTCGTCAGCATAACGACCCTCTCCGAACTCGTCCTCCATCCAGGCAGAACCTACTTCTTTCGGTCGAGCAGGTACGCGGGCATGGGCTCGCTGGGCTCCTCGTCGTTCGTCGTCTTGACATCGCGCTCTTCGTGGGCCTTGATCTTCTTGCGCATCTGGATCTTCTCCTTGCGCCTGTCCTCGGCCCTCAGCTTGGCCTTGAGGCCGCGCAGGTTCTGGGCATCCTTGCTCTGCTTGTGACCCTCACGCGCGAGCTTCTTGCGAGCCCTCTCCTCGTGATCGAGCCTGCGTCCATGCAGCTTCCTCCACCGCTGTGTGTCGAACAAAAGTCAGCCGTCGGGTTCGGTCGGTCGGTCTCGTCGATCTGGTTGATCGTGTAGGTGAAGAAACTTGCCTCCATATCTACAGGGGTGTCAGCAGATGTCTGGGGCAATTTGGCGGCACAAAGTTGGGTTCAGGGTACTCACACTCGTTCTGAGGCATGTTGACGGATTGGCGCTTGCTAGCGACTTCAAATGCTTCGAGTTGGTCGGTTTCCCTTGGGTTGGGATAAAGATGCGATGCTTGAGAAAGTGGCGGGTCGCGATACCGACTGATAGAGGGGCCCACCTCAAAAATTCACCGCCAAGATTTCGCGGGCGGGCCGTCGTATTTTCCGAGAAACCACAGGAGCTGGACCCACCCAGGCACATCCCCATGCCAGTGGAGCTCCCCTGTTCGAACCTCCAACGTCGAAAGTTTTCTGGAACCTCACGACCCCATCAGTCGCGTGAACCTCCGAATCCACGAAGCAATTGGACTCGCCCCCGTCCAGTTCGCCCGGCCACACCACCTACAATCATGAGCAGAGCCCTCTTGCGCTCCGTCCTGGAGCTCCGGACGCCCGTCACCCGCCTCCCGCCCGCCTTCCTCCTCCCCATCCGCTCCCATAGCCGCGCCTTCAACACCACAACGCCCATCATCGAGCCGACACAAGATGCCCCCTCCTCCCAGGCCGCCACCACAATAGCCCAGCAGGCCATCAAGGCCGATCCCCTCGCCCTCTACCCGAAGCAGGCCCCCGAGACCCCGGCCGCCCCCATCTCCGACTCGGTCCGCCAGCTCCTCCCCCTCCTCGCCGCCCAGCCCTCCCACTACATCACCTTCCACATCCACGGCCGGCCCTACCTCGTCCAGCCCGGCGACTCCATCCGTCTGCCCTTCCGCATGCCCGGCGTCGTCCCCGGCGACGTCCTCCGCCTCGACTGCGCCTCCGTCATCGGCAGCCGCGACTTCACCCTCAAGGGCGCCCCTTACATCGACGACCGCCTGTTCGAGTGCCGCGCCGTCGTCACCGGCTCCGAGCTCGAGCCCGTCCGCATCAAGATCAAGAAGAAGCAGCGCACGCGACGCGCCCAGCGCGTGCGCAGCCAGCACCGCTTCACGACCCTCGCCGTCAGCGAGCTGAAGATCAAGGGGCTCGAGGAGATCGAGGGCTGAGGCCTTGCCTTGGGAAAGGGAAAGGGGAAATGACGAACGACCGAGGAATCTCTGCCGGAGGTCGGGACGCTGTGGATTCAGGACCATGATCTGGATCGTGTAACTTGGAGCGGACGTGTGTAAGATAAACTCATCGAGAGTGAGAGGAGTTTTCGTTGTACTACTCCCCCAGCTTGAACTGGATGTACCATAGCAACCAATTGAAGAACATTCAAATATGGAACTGATTGTTTTTACCAATGAAAATCATGGATGCATCGCTGAAAAGATGTTGGTATTGAAGCCAAAGCGAGGCGGTACCGAGATACTTTGTGTCTCCCTGCGCCAGCTCTAGGAAAAACATGATCTGGAAGAACACGAGGCCTTGGCCTCTGGGAATTTGGCTGTTGAAAAAGAAGAACTCCAAGCTTTTACCCAAGCCCGACGGAACCAGTCGGGGGGATCCAAAGCCTCCAAAAGAAAAACACCAATAGCTATGAATGTCCGCCCGCTGCTTGCGGAAAGCAAATGGATGCAACGCCAAACTCTGCCAAACCGTCCTGATAATCTCTGACACGTATCCAACATTAACCAATCCTCTCCTCCGTTCCGTGTCATGACTTGCTGTTGTTGTCTGTCGCCTTCCTGACACTCTGCCAGTAGGCTCCTGGCCAGACAGACCTGGCCTCTGCCTCAGTGGGCATCCGCTCACGGCACCTCGTGACGACGCTCTGGATGATTCTACCAAGCAGCTCCTCGTCGATCGGAAGTGCCTTGTCGTGCAGTTCAACCGGGTACAGGAAAGCATCCGTCTCGTGAAGAAGCTCTTCGCAGGTTGGGCGCAGATGGACCTCTCGGTTGAGGCATCGCTTCATCGTACGCAGCAGTGAAGGGGGGACGAGTACACCACCCACAGCGCGGTTGGGGAACTCGATGGCGTGGTCCCAGTTGATGATAGCCTGGCAGCGCGCCATCTGGTTCGCAATGTGCCCAAATGGAGGGATGCCGTAGACGAGCTGGTACAAAATGCACCCCAAAGACCACACGTCGCTGGGCTTGCCGAGCTTCATGAGCTTGGGCCTGCCGGGAGCACGTCCGCCGCGAGGGGCATTATAGTCCATGAGGGACTCGGGTGACATGTAGTTCGGGGTACCAATCTGAGTCTCACGGTGGACATTGACCGTCTCGTCGGTCTGGATAGCGTTGGCGATGCCGAAGTCAATGAGCTTGAGGCACCCTTTGACGAGGACAAAGTTGGCTGGTTTGAGATCCGAGTGCACGATATCGTACTGGTGAACTGATTGGAGACATTCCAGCATCTCTTTCCAGTAGTATCGAACAAAGACCGGATCGAACCTGGCGGTCTCGGGTGTCTGTCTGGTTCTCAAAAGCGAGTTTAGATCCAGCTCGCCATACTCCATCAGCTGCAGATAGTTAGTGGAGGTTCAGATGGCACGGATGGAAACTTGCTTACCAGAGTCAACATTCTCTTCTCGTCGTTCATCTCATAGTCGAAGAGGCTGATGACCCGTTCCACCGGCTTGAGCTTCTCGAGGAGATCGATTTCACCCTTGTAGCCTCGGATGGTCATCTCATCCGCCTGCTCAAGGGCAACACGCTTCAAAGCAAAGATGTTGCCGTTCTCGGCAGTGACGCGGTACACCTTTGCACTGCCTCCTCGTCCAACGCAGTCGAGCCGCGTGTATGACTTGCCATTGACGCGAAGGATGTTACGCCTTTGCTTGCCTTGAGATGCGGTTGCTGCGCCAGCCGAGGTAGTCGCAGCCTGGAGGACGGTCATCTTGGGTGGCGGAGGGGGAGGTGCCGGACGGTGAGGTGTGTTTCCGCCCAGAGCAGCCAGCGGTTTCCTCTCCGGAGAGGCGGCGGGACGAGCACCTCCCACGTCGGCGCTAGCAGGCCGCTTAGGAATGTCGAGTCCCTTTTCGAGGGCGACATTAATGGCTGGTTTGGACCTCTTGAAGGTGGATGGCGCTTCGTTCTCCTGGTCGTGGCCTGAAGGAATCTGGGGGCGGGGCGCTGATAGCTTCAAAGGGAGCACCTCAGGCTCGTGGCTGTTTCTCTCACGGGGCGTTGGCCTAGCAGCAGATTCCAAGAGGTCTGCGTGGGAGGCTTGCCTGCGATGCGCGGCTCGTGCCGAGTTGCTGAGAGGCGCAGGGCTACCAGATTCACGACCATTGTCGTAGAAAGAAGCTGCCGGTTCCTGCTCCATCTCGGGTGCCTCCCTGTCTGCATCCTGGCTGGACATGAGGCCTTCTCCATCCCCGTGCGCCTCGGCCTCCTCCTCACTCTGCCTCCTCCTTCCCCGTCGGGCGGGACCGCTGAGGAAGCTGCCGGGAACCTTGCCCACACGCTTGACACGCATGGAGCTCTGGAGTGCAAGATTGTCTTCGGGCTTGGGAGCTCTGGAGCCATTCGAGGCCTGCCGGGATTCGCTCCCTTGATTTGAGGAAGAACCGTTTCGACCAACAGTTGCCGGCTCTTCAAAGTAGTCTGCCTCCATGTGGGAGCCTGATCGTCGAGAGTGAGCTGAAGAGCTATTTACTCTGCTCCTGTTGCCGGAAGATCCGGCTGCGATCCGAACAACACGAATGCTCTGAGCAGGGGTGTTAATATCCTGCTGCTGCGGTTCTGGCTGCTTTTCGTCGGATGACTGGTCGCGACTCTCAGGTCGGCTGGTGGTTCGGCTGCGCTGAGTGGAGCGGGATAGAGAGGTCGACCTTCGCTTTGTTTGGGGCAGTTGACCGAGGCTCTTGGGCGTGTTGCTAAGTCTCACAACACGCTTACGGACCGGACTGTTCTCTTTGCTTTCCCTGCTCCTGTGCGGCGATGCGGGCTGCGAGGATTTCGGCTCGTATGCTTGGGCGCTGCCCGATCGTAGGTGTCGGCGTTCTTCGGAGGCAGAAGAGAGAGACGCAGCAAGATTACTAACGCGGCGTCTTGTTCGCGGGGGAGAAGCGGCTTGCTTCTGTTGTTGTTCGGGAGGACCGCTGAGTAGTGCTTTGGTGAGAGCACTCAGTTTCATGGGTACTGGGATTTCGTCGTCGGAGCTGTCGTTGAGCGTGTAGTTTTGGGGGTCGGCCTTCTTTGACGCGGTTGTTCCGGCCGAAGATACTGGATTGGACTCGGTGCGGCCGAGTGTAGGTCGAGAAGGAGGGCGTCGAAGAGCCTGGCGTTGTGATGTCCTTCGAACGAGGCCAGAGCCCTGGGACATGCCCATCGGAGTCGGAGAAGCGGTCGCCATGTCGGGTTTTGTTGTCGTGAGTTTCGATAGTGTTGAATTGGGCTCAACGCGTTCCTCCTCTTGACCAAAACTTCCCAATTCCAAAAGAATAGGAGATTGAATTGACCAACTGAACTATCGTTCACGCGTTATTCGTACCCATGGTTCTGGAGGTGAGAATGGGGGAGAAATTAGTTCATGCGGCGCGTCATTGCATCTTGTATCGCGGGTGGGCATGCCTGCTTGTTCCCTGTCCATGTCGGGTATTTGGGCGGAAGTGTACAGGCCAATCATGATGGTTTGTCGTTGCTGCGACAACGACTGGCGTGTGGGGTTCTCCAGGATCTGCAGACATCCCATTGGTTGAAAAGTAACTGGCGTCCCGTTACATAATCGGGCAGGATCCAAGAGGGACGTACCTTCCCATCCCTCACTTGCCGTGAGGGATGGCCTGAGGCACAGCGCGCCTGTGGTACGCGAGTACTGTAAGACCGACCAAGCCTTGGGGCATGGGGCTTGGCAATTGAGCAGAAACATCGGTTCCAGACGCAGGCATTCTCGTAGAATTCAATTCGATATCGTGGGAGCCTACACCTTCACATTCATCACCACAGGCAGTCACATCACGGTAGCTCAAGGACAGGCCGCAGCCAATGCTCAGAGAAGTCGTCGGGTTTTTGATTGTCCATAACTAGACCAGTGTCCTACGTGCCGCGAGACACGTCGAAACAAAGTCGAGACCAGATTCCCCCATGCCGAAGACGTGCAAGCATCTGATCCATCCCATACGTAGCTTTCGTGAGAAAATTCGGAGACCCGCCCAGTCGTGGAAGTCGTAGGAAGGGTATTTAGTCGAAGAGACCGAAGCCCATGTCGTCGTCGGACTCCTCCTTCTCTGTTTTGGAGTTAGCGATTGTTCATGGAAATTAAAGAGCGGCAAGTGTGTGAACGTACCCTCCTCCTTGGCCTCCTCAGCAGGGGCGTCACCGCCAGCAGCGGCAGCGCCGCCGGCAGCGGGGGCAGCACCGCCAGCACCGCCCGAGGGGACGGAGGCGAGCTTGCCGGAGCCCTCAGCGATGAGCTAGATTGCGTGTCAGTACATTTGTTCCAAGTGGCCGGTCTGCGACGTGGGAAAACGAACCTCGTTGATGTCCTTGCCCTTAAGCTCGGAGATGAGCTTGTCCAGACGCTCCTGGTCAGCCTCGACACCGACAGACTCAAGGACGGCCTTGACGTCGGCGGCGGAGGGAGAGGTGTTGCCACCGAGTCCGAGGAGGAGGTAAGCTGCGAGGTGCTTCATCTTGAATGTGTGTCTGCGCGACGAGAAGATGGATTAGTGGTGTGTTTGCGAAAGATGTCGAGGTCTGCGACAGAGCTGTTCCAGTGGCAGAGCAGGCAGGTACTTACTGGGCGTGGTAAAGAACACGAGAGGTCAATCAATTTAACCGCAAGTTGGGCGGAGACTGAATCTTCGAGTCCGAGGGGTTTGGTGGTGGTTTTTTTTCGGTATGACCAGGCAAGAAGTTGCGGCGAAAAGTTACAGGCCAACCGAGTTTTGACGCCGAGTGACTCTGTGGGCACGCCAAAATAGCCGACCCTAGGGCGAAAGGGTGCGCCATTGAGCGGGGTCCGACCCAAGCAGCATGTGGCTGGAGCCCTGGTCACACCAGCCACGCGGTTTGTCATTCCTGGCTGGTGTCGACCCCACTCCTGGCCTCGGAAGACCCGTCTTTTCCGTATCTCTGATAACAGTTAGGTAATCGGAGGCGCCCCGTTTGTCGGCCTAGACTCCCTAGACTTGCGCCTAAACCCGACGGAGGCAGAAGAGACGTCCATGGGGTCGGCCAGATGAGCCGCCCCAAGGTGGTCTGTGCATATTCCGCTGATTTCATCCTCTGCACTACTGGGCACATATAAACTTGCCCTCCTCGCCGCCCGCTTTGTTCCTTGACTTCAACCAACGTCCCCCCCCCGTCTGTTGAGCGACTCTCACGACTCCGAAAAGCGTATACCCCGAAGCGAGCGATTCTCTGGACCGATTTTGACCGGATTTCCCGCGAAAATCGGCAAACTTTCACCACCATTCGAGACACCAAAGTCGCGAAGAAGTGCAGTCTTCTACTTCCGCGTCCCCTGCCCGATGACTCAAAGGAGGACATCATAGCTGCTGGCTCCGACTGCGCGCAACCCATCACAGTTGCTTGACGGCATTTCGTCACACAGTCAGCCGCCATGCCGGTGAGTGAAGAGACAGCGAGAGAGTTCGCTGGGGGTGGCGTTGTTCGCGTGACTAACGGACGTGGCCAGATCGGAGATTTACTCGCCTCCATCAGTGGCGACTCATCACGCCCATCTTCGACACCACCCTTGCCGCGAGCAAACAGCAACCTCAAACGCAAAGCCGACGAAGATTTGCGCCCGGCGGCCTCCAAGACACCGCGGACCACACCGGTAGCATCCGGCGGCCCAGCCTCGTCTTCCAGGCCCGCCGACAAGGCTCCCCCAACACCATACAAGGGCACTGCTGGATCTCGACCTGCGCCGGCGCCAAGACCGACGTACAGCTCAGCCGTCAAATCCAGTGCAGCCCCTACGAGGCCATCCAATGGAGCAGCCGGGGCGAAACCTGTCAGTCGGCCAGCACCTGCCCCAGCGGTAAACGCAGCCCCGCCAAAGAAGGGTTCTTATGCGGAGATCATGGCCCGGGCCCAAAAAGCCCAGTCAACAATGGGCCAGGTTGGAAAGATCCAGCACAAGGTCACGGAACGGGGCGCCGGCAAGAAGGACAGGGAGGAGCTGAGGAAGGACGCCAAGCAGCCTGCGGGCAAATATGCGTCGTCCAAGTTTCAAGGTTCTGGTAGGCCAGCGAATGGCTCTTCTCGGCCATTAAACGGCTCATCCCGGCCGGGCAATGGCATGTCCAGGCCAGGCAGTAGCCAGCCGTCACAGCGAAATACTCCCGGCAAGGATCCCCGCAACGGAGCATCTGACCGAGCAAAGGACAAGCGAGCTCCTCCTGTCGAGGAGAAGAAGATCAAGAAGGCCGCTGTTGCCACAACCGGTTACACTGGCACGGCACGTCCACGGCCCGGTGCTACCTCCAAGGCAAAACCCGCTGCCCCTGGCGGCGCCCTCCTCAACCCCCGTTCAGTCTCACGTTACGGCGGCTCCTCCAAGCGCTCCCGCTACGACGAGGAAGAAGACGAGGAGATGGACGACTTTATCGACTACGACGACGAAGAGGAGGAGGACGTCGGCGGCCCCCGCTACCGTTACGATTCGGGCTCAGAGTCTGACATGGAGGCTGGCATGGACGACATCTACGACGAGGAGGCCCAGGCCGAGCGCGCCGCACGGCGGGAGGACATCGAGCAGGAACGCCTCGAGAAGCGCCTGAAGGCCGAGAAGGAGGAGCGGAAGCGCAAGTTCCTCGAGCAGCAACGCCGCTAGTTCCCATCAGTTCGGACGCCAGCATTGCGCCGTCATTATCATCATACCATCCATCCATCAGCGACGGCGTTGTCCTTGCTTTCGTTTTCCCTCGAATTTCTTTTTCTTTTTGTTTCATAGTTGCTTTGCGTCACCACACGCATCCCCGAGATGGGAATAGGGGGCGATAAGGGGGGGCCGGTTTCAATGGAGGGGAGGCACTGTGGTCGGGGCGTTGATCGAATCGGTAGATACATATTGTAGCTTTACTTGGGGCAATGGGTTGCATTGAATAGATCGCGCCATGTCGATACGCACACATGTCAAGTTCCTACCTGATGACCACTGTTCTCGTCGATTTGCATGTTGCTCGTCCACCCACTAATCTTGCCCTGCACGTAAGGTTCAGGGAGGGGGTTCTGCAGACCAACCAGCTACCAGACGTTACTGGCATGCAGTAATCTTCCGCATGCATCCGTTGGGCTCACCTTGCGTCAAACCTTCAAACCAGTCATTACGACGGTGTGATTTCCTAAGTACGCCTGAAATCCCACCATGAGGACTGGTCCCGAGCCCCAGCGTCGCCTGAAATTGTTAAGAGCAGCACCTGGTGACTGTCAGTAGCACTCTTTGTGAAGAATACCTCACGAGCAAAGCAGGTTGGCACTTGTGTTCGTCTATTAAACAGGTATAATACAATCACACCAGAGTCTGTAGTAGGGCTACCCCCCCCCCCCCCAACGCCAAGGCTCAACCGTCCCGATTCCCCCAGTTTCTATACACGCCTCAAGTCTTCATAGGCCTGACTTTGCGGCGACTAAACCACAATATATATACACGGCACTCCGTGATGGGAACGTGTGCGCCGTGTCCCTCCCGGGGTACAAGGTCGCTCTCGTTCTCAGCGGAGACGCTGCTCGTTGACCGCAAACTTTGCGTTCCTGCTCTTCATGCACAAAACATTCGCTGAATCTTGTTTTTTTCCCTTGTAGCTTCCCAGTGTCGCCAGGGAATACGTGCGAACGAGGATCCGAGAACAAAAACATTGGGAACGGGAGAAAAATCAAAGCCGATCCGATGAGAAAAACGCCTTGTTTGCCCAACCCAGAACTACTTCTCTGCCGTTGGGCAAGAGAGTCTGGAGAGCAGGAGATCGCGATGGGCAAATCGATACAAAGGTCAGGCCGGGGAGCCAATAGCATCCCGTACCGAGGATATCAATGTCTCCACGTCCATGCCTTTCGTGGTTGATAGGATGATTGTCGAGAAACTCGTGCATGACTCTCTTCCTAAGGCAGGTCCTCCGACTTCAGACCAGAATTGCCATATCCACTAAGGTTCCAACCCTTATACTGGGGTTTGCCGCCGGTCTTGGCGATTTGCAGAGCAGAGGGAGGCGGGTTGTGAGGTGGCAGGCCATGCTTTTGTCGAACAGGTGCCCTGGGCAGCGATGAATGGGCCGCAGGAAGAGTACTCTCATGTTGGGATCCTCGGGCATCAGCAGTGCCGGAGTGCTGGCCATTGGCAGCGGCAGCTTCAGCGTTGGCTCGCTCCGAGATCAGCCCCTTTTCCCGCAAATATTGAATAGAGCGCAAGACAGTGAGATCCTCCTGGTCCTTGTCGTTGAGAACCAAACGTTGCTGAATAGTCAGGTTGCCATTGTTGGCTTCTCGCTCTTTCATAGCCGCTTCTCTGACTTCAGGGTCATGGACAAAGCGGCACTTGCCCTTCTTGCCACATGTACCGCCAGTGGAAAAGTACTTGCAGTGTTTGCTAACGTCTGCCTTCTTCGCTGGAGGAGGCGGTGGTGGAAGATGTTGAGACCGAGTCGAAAGAACCTCAGGCTGATCGTCACCTGAATTAAGATCGGAAGGAGCAGGGCTGTCCCTCATTTCATCACCCTCGTCTTGCTGCTCTCGCTTGCGCTTGATGGATGACTCAACCATCTCCAGTTGCTTTCTGAGCTTCTGAGCCATCTTCTCTTGCTTCTCCAGAGCTGCAGCGCGTTTGTCGCCATGATGGCTGTTTGCCACCTCGGCATCTTTCTTAGCCTTTTGACGGGCCGCGGTAGGGAAGTTCTTCCTTCTGTCCGCAATAAATGAAGCAATGTCGCTGACCCTGACGACGGTGTTAAGAGCGATTCGAAAACAGAAACAGGAAGGAAAAGAACCTACTGGAGAGCATCTTGACCAATGAGTTGGCGGAGAGTTTCCTCTTCCTTCTCATCATCCTCGGATTCAGAGTCTTGGCCGGGCGTCAGGCCCAGCGTGTTAGTCTTTCTCTTCTTCTTCTTTCCAGACGAATTGAAATCTTGCTTCTGGAAGTTGGAAGGGCCATCAGGACGCTGTCCTCCATGTCGCGGTCGATTCTTATCGCCGCCATGGTGAGGGCCTTTGCCTCGCATGCCACCACCGCCGCCGCCACCACCTCCACGGAAGCCACCCCGGCCACGCGCACCGTGATGTCCGTCTTGCTTGTAGTAGTCACGGCTAGGACTGGGAGCTGGAATGTGGGAAGGAGGGGGAGGGGCAGGCGGGTAAGCATGGTACTGGGGTTGATGCTGAGGGTTTTGGGGGTACGCGACTTGGGCACGGGGATCTGGGCCAGGGTAGGGCTGAGCATAGCTGCCGCTCACTTGAGGCTGCATGCCCGGGGTTGTGTACTCCACGCGTGCTTGGTCTCCCGAACTAGGAGCTCTGGTACCGTTCCGATCACCTCCATATCCGCCGCGATGATGTCCACCGCCATAAGGAGGCTGGGGACGGTCGTTACCAGCCCAGGTCTGTTGCGGATTGTACGGAGGAGGTGCCGCGTAGTGGTATTGTTGTGGTTGCTGCTGGTGGGCAGCAGGAGGCGCTCCATATGCCTGTTGATGGGCGGGAGGCTGGGGGTGGGCATATGCCTGAGGAGCATAATTCGGGTGGTAGTTGGCATTGGAGAGCGGTGCTGGGGCATGGGGTTGGTGCTGAGTCGGCGTGGGAGTGTGGCCATGTGGCCATTGCTGATGCTGAGGAGGGTAGTTGCTCGGTGGGGGCTGGGCACTAGAGTAACCAGCCGCGGGAGGTGCGTAAGGTTGTTGCTGGCTGTGTCCGCCATAGTCGTACTGGGGCGGTGTAGGCGTGTACTCAGGGCGACCGCCTCCAGAATATCCCGCTCGGCCACGGTTTGCTGGAGAGGCGCCACCACGGGGTCCGTTGTGTTGGTACTGGGCGCCGTGATGACCGTAGCCAGCATGACCCGACTGCGAAGCCTGGGGCGGTGGAGGCGGTGGCCCGTAGTTGTAGCCCGACATGGTGGGCAGGCCTATCGGTACGCAGTCGACGATGGTCTCGAATGGACTTCCGAAATCAAGGACGGAATCTGCAGCTTGTAAAGAGCCGTGGAGTCGGTAACGGCCGGCGACAAAGCGATGTGACCGATGCAGCGAAAGAGCCAAGGCTTGTGTGACCGTTCTTCGTACTTCGTTCGGAGAGTCGGGAAGTGGTTCAGACTTGAGTCGTCTGTCAGTGGTTCAAGGCAAGTTGATGAAGAATCCAGAGACCTGAATTCACGATGAAGGTCCTGTTCTTTCTGTTTGGAAGGAAATGGGGAAGCCGGAGATGGGAACAGTCGTGTATGGTTGTGAAAGGAAAGCGAGTAGTGGAACACGCGCTGGCAGATTTCCGACTTCAGCAGCAAGTGTCGCGGCTGGGTGGGGACACTTTTGCGTTAACCAACCTGGGCTAAGGCATTTAATTACATCAGAGCGCTAGAACACCCTGAAGGTTAGTGGGCATGAGGCCTGTGTTCCTCGCTGTGATCCACATGTTGGGCAGGCGGTCAAGGTGGGGTCGCTGGTGCTCATGATTCTGCCGTGTACTCGACTTTGGATGGGTTCAATTCAGTCACTTCATTCATCACCATCATAAGCCAAAGCCTCGCTTCCTTGGTCGGAAATTCACTTCTTTGCCCCTGCACGAAGTAAGGAGCCTTCCTCAACTCGTCTTCTTGCCCTGGATGTAGCGGGTCACTCAGGAACAGCCCGTCCGCAAAGATGTTCATCCTTGTGAGTCCTCTCAAAAGTCTTTTTCTGCTCCTTCATCATACTAACACTTTGCAGACCAAGATTGCGGATCTGGTTCAGATTGCGCCTGACGACTTTAAGAAGCGTAGCATTGTGGCCATCGAGGACAACATCAATGCGAAGTACTCTAACAGGGTCATCCAGAAGATCGGACTGTGTGTCTGTCTTTATGATCTCCTATGGACCTCGGAAGGTCTTATCGGTCATGGAACGGGTCTTGTGAACGTCAACGGTAATATTTCCTCATTCTCTGCTCAAATCAGATGCTGACAATTTTTAGTTGAGTTTCGCCTCGTCGTCTTCCGCCCGTTCAAGGGTGAGGTCATGCTGGGCCGCATTCGCAGTGCCACGCCGACAGGCATCAACCGTAGGACTCTCTGTTGCTCACACACGTGAGTTGGCTGCTAACCTGACAACCTAGTGCGAACCGACTTCTTCGATGACATATTTGTTCCCTTCGATGAGCTTCCCGAGGGAGCCGAGTACAACCACCGCGATCAGATTTGGACCTGGAACTGCGACGAGGACACCCAGCTCTTCTACGACAACCACGAGATGGTTCGCTTCCAGGTTATTGACGAAGAGTGGCACGACCAGGCACCTCTAGGTCCGACGCAGTCCGAGGAAGACGTGCTCCCTACACCCTACAAGATCAAGGGTTCCATGGCCATGGACGGCCTGGGCGTTTGCCTGTGGTGGGACGGCGATGGAGGCGAGGAAGAGTAGCAGGCTGTCTGAAACGAAGAAAGGGAAGGATGTGCATTTATGAAGAACCGAATGCTTGGCTTGCTGCTGATGGTGGTGTTGGGCTGGCAAGGGTCTTATTTGTCTACGAGTTTCTATGTCCTGATACCCTCGAGCAGCCTCTGCTCAACATTGTCGAGAACCGAGTAATGCTCAACAACGGCAATATTCTCAGCTTCACCCTGGAAGAGCTTGTCGGGGTCCTGTCCAGGACCGAACATCTGTGCGTTCTGGGGAGGGCCCATCTGGCCCATCTGCTGTGCCATCTGGCTCGCGGCTGGGATTCAATTAGTGACTGTCGCGCCGGCTTGAAGGTTTCATTTCCAATTGTCACTTACCGTTGTCACTTCCCAGGAGGAAGACGAAAACCGACTGGAGACCGAAGATGCAGAGGAAGTACCATGAAATGCTAGACATCCAGCGGGGGTCCAGGTCCTTGGTGGCAACGCCAGACTGCAACATGCTCTTGAACTTGATGGTAATAGGGAACGGCAGTTTCACTGCAACGAGTCAGCACAAATATCAAACAGAACGTATCGCAGAAGGCTCCTACTGATAACATAGCCGCTGAAGAAAGCGTTGATCCAGCTCATGATCAGGGTGTTGGGAATGATCATGGCCATGTTGTTCTTCATCATGCCCATCATACCGTCCATGGCGCCCGGGTCAGACAGAGGGTTGGGGGGAGCCTGGCCCTTGCCCTCGGGGTTCTTGAGGTATGCGCCAGACTCGTAGGAGGAGATGAGCTGCTCGCGGCGCGCCTCAAACGACTTCTTCGACAGGACGTGGTGATGGGTGCGGACGGTCTGGCCGTGAATCATGGCGCGCTGCTCCTTCATCGTCGGCTTATCGATGGTCTTGGGGGCGTTGGCGAGTAGAGTGGCGGCATAGTGGCGGAGGATACCGGTCAAGATCATGACAATGGTAATGGGCACGAGAATCCAGTAGCTAGAAGGGGGGGGGGATTCGTCAGCGCAGGTTGGGATTGAGCATCAGGTGGGGAAGCGCACAAGAGCTGGGGATCCCGATGGATCGTCTGAACGGGTGGTTGAGCCATGACTGTCGGATCTATGCGCTGCTGTTGTTACAGGATGGTATACAGCGAGTCGCGCGGTGGTGGGAAGCTCAGCAAGTCGTGGTGATGGAAGCTGGCGGGCGATTCGGAGACACGACGTTACAAGTTGGAGTTGGAGCTCCTCTTCGTCTGTGGCCAGCTTGGCGCCCCCTACGCAAAAGCAGCGATGGCGCTAACCCGCTTCGAGTCAAGCACCCCGCCGGCCCGTACTGCTGGCAGCAACCGACCGTGCATCGCATCAGACATCGCGACAGGCCAGCCTGGAGCTTAGACGAGCTTCCCGTCAGTCAATACATTCCCTTCTCAATCCACAAACCAGCGCAACCTCGTACCCCAGGACACCGAAGGGGCTACTCTCGATATTTGACAAGTCAAAATCCCGGCACACAGGAGTCATGTCGTCCGACGAAAGAATAACCGTCCATAACCTGGCGGGTACGTTGCTGTCCCTAGCATTATCCAGAGCTCCAAGCTAATTGAACGCCCTCAGACCTCAAGAACACCTCCGATGATGCGATCCCCAACTACCTCAACTCCCTGAAGTTCACCCAGTCCCACTCCCTGGTTGATGTTCGTCTCGCCCTCGGCTACACCGCCTTCGCCATCGCCGGCGCCTGCTTCGCCTGGGACTACAAGTTCGGCTTCGACGCAACAAAGCACTACTCCGCGGTCGCCGTCGCCATCTACACCATCATTAACAGTGCCCTGACCCTCTGGATCTGGCTCGTTGAGAATGGAATCGTCTACCAAGGAACATCCCCCTCCGGCGAGAAGGTACCCAGAACCCCATTCCCCCCTTCTTCCACTCTCCGCCACGACTAACACCACTCCCTTCCCAGATCTCAATCGCGACCTCTACCGTCAAGAACGTCCCCACCTACAACCTCAAGATCACCCTGACCCCCAAGTCCGGCGCACCGACGACCCTCGACCTTGCCCGCCCCTTTACTCAGTGGTTCGACGCCAAGGGCACCTTCGTCGTCGTTCCCTTCCAGGAAATGCTCGCCACTGGCATCCCCGCCGTTGGCAAGCTCGACTCCCGCCGCGTCCGCTCCGGCGCCGAGGCCGAGAAGCAGCAAGAGGAGTACGACCCCGAGGTTCTCAACGCGTTGCTCGCTGCGTCGCCCTCGGCGTCGGCGACCGGCAGCGCGGCGGCGACCAAGGCCACGAAGCGGAGAAAGGTGTAAAAGCTCCGTACGCGGACGGGGCTCTGGCTGGTGGTGTTCCATACTTGAAGAACCTGTGGCTGGAAACGCTGGGCTTCTTCGGGCAGGGAAGGAGCTTTGAAACAGGGAGGGAAAACGGGTTCCAAAAGGCGTTATTCTGTGCAGCATGTGGGAGCTGGAAGGTACTGCATCGTAGATCAGTGACTTGGCTGGTTACTGGCTCTCAAATAAGAAGAAATAATCTTTCCCGGTTGTTTTATTCAATGCGAAATGCAGCTCTATGCGGGGGACAAGCCCTATTGCAACACCTCATCTACCCTGTCTCGCTCCCTCATCTAATCGGATCCCACGCCGCCCTCGCCTCCAGTGCAGCACGCCTAATTTCTCTCACGCTGTCACCCGAGGCTCTCGCCAGCGACCGACGCACCGCCGACGCAGCGGCGAGTAGATCCCTCCGCTCGCAGTATGCCGGCAGGGCACCAAGCAGTCGCAACGCCAGACGTCGCGACTGCTTCGAACTTCGGCCTGTGGAGTCGAGCTGGTGGAAGCCAGCAGGCATCCACTGCTCGTTCCGCGATTCACCCTTGCCCTCAAGTACGGCACCACACTCTTGAATAACGCTTTTGGCGAAGGGCTTTACCCGATCAGGGGCACTCGAACAAATCCGCAGCAGCACGGTCAGACCAGCTTCCAGGTCTGGTCCGGCGCCGATGTTGCGAGCAACGCAAATGATGAGGCGGATCAGATCGTCCGCGTCCTCCTCATAGATGGTGAAGTCCAGCCACTGAGCCGCCGAGAGCACGGCGATGCTGTAGTTCGCCGTGACAAGGGTGTTGTCCTGGCTATTTGCACCCGTTCCCCAAGCCTTCGCGAGCATGGGCTTGACAATCTCGACATAGGCGCGCTGCCTCCACAGTGGGCTGAACAGCTTAGGGTTGTACTGCTTATGCAAGCAGTCTTGGTCGCGGAAGAGCAGCCCAACTCTTCGGGCGAGGATGTGGCCAATTTTCTGGTCGGAAGGTCCCTGTGTGATGGCTGCGATGACCTTGCTGAGGTAGCCACCCTTGTACTTTCTCAAGATACCGGCGGTAACGGCGAAAACAGGACGAGCGAGCAAGGCCCGGGTCTCGTCAATGTCCTGTCCTGGCACCGCATCGATCCGAGGCAGCTGTGCTTCGTTCGTGTTCTCCGGGCTAGCATTGATAACAAGCTCCATTTGGGAGCTAAGGATTTCGAGCACGTCGGTCATGTCCGCTGCAACACATTTGTTCGCAAGGCTGGTAAGCATCGCCAGGACGATAGCTCGAGATCGCGACGATGATGCATGATCCCGGAATAGAAGACCTGCCACAAGAATGCGGTACAGAATACCCTTTGCGGGCTGTTTTCTAGTTAGCAGTGAACTATAGTATTGGGCTGGGTCGCATACCTCGGCATCATTGCTCGAGTCAAAGATGGATGCAGGAAGCTGGAGAGGGACGAGGAGGCCAAACGAGAGAATGACGGTGCGTCCTTGGGATAGACTGCTGAGAGGGAAAGCGGGAGGGCTGGTCTTGCCCAAGTTCGAGTCGAACACCCAGTTCTTCTGTGCCAGGTCTCGGTATGAGGTGCTTTGCGTATCCGCTTGAGTAATTAAATCGTTGGAGTGGAATAGACTGGGAACTTCTTCGATCAAGGACAGGCCTTCCTGCTGGCGTCGGCTCATCTGCGAAACAACAAACTTGGCCGTATCCGCGATGAGCTGCAAGTAACGGTCTTGCCTTTCTTGCTCCCCGTTGCTGCTGTCCTCAAAATCGGCACTCAGTCCAATCGAGACTCCGGTATTGCCATCCGCGGCAACAATGCTAGTTGCTCGTCTGTAGAGCTCTCGCGTCACGACAAGGCTGATCAAGATGAAGTCACCGATCAGCTGCTCTGCGGCGTCGCCTCGAGTCAGTTGCTCGAGTATGGAGTCTTGAGCCCCGGACTCTGACGTCGCGTCTTCTTGATCCTGGATGGTAGGAAGTGTAGGGAAGCGTTTCGATACATATTGAACCCAGTGCGCTGTTGTGAAGCGGGGGTCTTCCGCTTCACGTGCGGCGTCTTCGTTTTGCTGACGCTCGTTGCCCTGTCGCAGTTCCGCCTTGATCGATCGTCCTAGAGATGTCTCGCAGGCATCACGGTAGTACCGCAACGCCACTTGGATGCCGATAGCGTATTCAACCCACGCTTGTGCTGAGGCCTTCGAGTGGATGGTCGATTTCAATTCTGTCAAGAAGGAGCCGAGAAGCAGAACGAAGTGCTCTGTCTTGTTCTCAGACTTGGGCAGTTCAGAGCAACCAATGAAAGCCAACTTGGGCAAGATGTAGTGCAGTGACGCTTGCAGTCCATCGGGCGACTTTGATGCCGCTTCACGGCAGAATGCAAAACTGTCAGACACCAATTTTGGGAAGGCCAGTGGGAAAATACTGCCGGCCTTTTGTAGGGCTAGGAGAGCCTGGTCGACCAGCGCCGCAGTCGACTCGGACCCGGCATCGCTCTCGGCACTGAAGAGGAACGTTGAAAGCTCAGTGCAGATTTCAGACGCCTGCTCCTCACGGAGCATGAGCCCGAACTTTGAACCTGGACTGGCGGTAGGCTGAACCACAAGCAATCCCATGCCTTCGATGGCCTCGAGACCAATGCTGACAACATCCTTTGGCGCGCCGGGATTGGTGGCTTGGTGGAAGGGCAGCGCATATGCCTCCCGGTGGAGAGACACAAATGCCGCCTCGGTGGATCGGAACGCTTGCAGGTCCTCGGCTGCCATCGAGGGGTCGACTAAGGCGGCGCGCAGCTTCAAAAGTGCGTTGGAGA
This sequence comes from Verticillium albo-atrum, assembly GCA_002851705.1. NCBI lineage: Eukaryota > Fungi > Ascomycota > Sordariomycetes > Glomerellales > Plectosphaerellaceae > Verticillium > Verticillium albo-atrum. Next base: position 3,529,322 of record NMXJ01000003.1, on the reverse strand, counting down.
GCGCCAACAAGCTGCGAGTATGTTCAGAGGACCGGGTGTGACGAAGGTTCTCCTTAACGTGTGTCAATGTTGGAGAGACCATCATGGCGAATGCTGACGGCTTGGCTCCGTGAACAGCGACAAGAAGTTTGCCGGATCCCGCAGCGTAAGTGGGGTTGGCCAGGTCGTCAAGACAATCCCTCTGAACAGTGAGTGCAAAGTCTCGGAGGTCGGTATCGGTAAGCTTCTCTGCCAGTGTGCGGATGACTTCGATGGTTCCCTTGATCGTGTCCTCGATTTCTCCATTCCGGACCTCATACTTGAGGCTGGTCCAGATCTTATCGACGTAAGGAACAATGGCTTGCTGAACATGAGAGTAGTTGTCGAGGCAAGCCTTGATAGTTTTCAGGATATCCAACTTCCGGCTTGTTAGCTATGATTTCGCTTGTTCTGGTTGGTAGATGACTGACCTTGACATTGACGGTAATGGAGTCTCCCGAGTCGAGCCGCCCGACAAGGTAGGGAATAGTGAGCGAAGCTAGACGATAGTGAGCCGAGAAGCAGCCTCGTAGCGCCAGTTTCAGGTCATCTGCAGTGATTCCTGACGGGTGCTGAGACGTCCTCAAGGAAATAGGGAAGTAAGCGGAGAAGACATTGAAGATTTCCTCCACGAGCTCAGTCGCCGGGGAAAAGTCGGCGATAAACGTCTTCAGAATGCCGAACCACGTAAGTAGACATTTAGGGTCTCGCTCGTTACGACACAGCTGGAGGAGGTCGGTCATGAAACCTGCTGTCGAGCCATGGCGGTACTGTAGGTCGTTGGCAACATCAGGCCGGTTTATCAGTCGAGTGATCAGGTCATAGATGACGGAACGAGTCTCTGAGAGTTGGAGCTTGAAGTCGTCCTTGAGGGTGCAGATACTTGAGATGATCTTGTCACCGTCGGTGGCCTGGAAGTTGTCCATGTTGCTCAGATGCGTAAGTGCCTTGGCGGCAGGGAGTACTCCGGCCTTGACATCGAAGTCGAACATGTTGCCGAAGAAGTGGATTAATGTCGCAACTTCATTTGGTCAGTCTTTGGCAGTCAGGGGTCAGAAGTCAGACGTACCTTTGCTTGCCTTCAGGAGCTTGGGATCCAAGACCTCGAGCGTATCCGCAAGGAAACTCATGGCTGCACGAGTGTCAGCACACGAAGCACTTTTGAGGCCTCCATTACGTGTGTGTGCATCTTACCATTCGATCGGGCAATAAGATCGCCCTCTGCTTCGCCCTCGCCATCGTCCATGGTATCGTCACCTCGGCTGGCGATCCATGGCTGGATTGACTGAGACCATCGGGCAATAGCATTGTCGGGTCTTGGATCATTCTCAATGACTGAGTTTGGGTCAGTCCTGAAGTAATACTATAAGAAGTGAATCAACGGTGACCAACGTACTTGTAGCTGATTCCTTGGCAATCCCCTGCTTGCGAACGGCGTTGTCGCTCAGGACGAACTCCAGCGCCAGCTTGCGAAAGTCGGCCATGTCTGCAGGTTCTCTCCCTCGATCCTAACTTGAGCAAGCTGTCTCGCAACTCCTCCGATTTATGCAACACCGAGAAAGTCAAGATGGCCAATCCAGTGATGCCAGTGTATTATGACGCAGGAAGCGGTTGGTGGATACAATTCTGCTGATGAGCCCAACCGAGAATGCCCTGGGGTTGTCTGGGTTTCTTCGGTGATAAGCAATGTATCAAGATAGTCTCACAGTGACGGTAGGGGTTTTGCTGTGAGATGCAGCAAGAGTCCAGTGAGCATATGTTGACGCTCCTTTCGAAATGTGATGAGTTCGGCTGAGGTCCAGATACCCCGCGCTAGGGAAATGGAGCACAGGGAGGGGCTCTTGGGCAGGACAGGCGTCGAGATCGGTGACCCAAAAAAATGCCGCCAGAGTTGTTGCAGACCAGAACGTTCGGTGAGAGGATCCTGCAAGTGATATGCCGAGGAGTTGAGCGCTGCGCTGCGAGGTGCAGTGGTTGTGGCGGTTTGGTAATCACCGTCCTCTGGCAGGGCAGTTCATCCCACCGACTCGGCGGGCGTCCCCATGGCAGAAAGCGGCTTCGGCGGTGACAGAGAGCTTATCGAGCTTATCGCATCTTCGCTTAACGCACCATACTGCGTTAGACCGGTTGCATGCGAACATTGTTCGAGAAGGAAAAGATACGTTTAGTTGAGGCTGAATCACGAAGAACAGACATCTTGTGGTTGAAATCCGCTTCAATCGTTTTTTTACCACCCTCTGCAAGCTTCCTAGAGATGAAGGCATCGATTTGTACCTCACAATACCGATCTTTCAGGGTGACAAGCAGCCGCTGCACCACTGACGTCAATTGATGAAGCGAAGCGCTAGCTTGAAGTAGTAAGAGGGGCAATTACATGCCGCTAGACTAATGGGGTTAGTCCTCTCGCCGCTCTTTGCAAAACGGATGCTTCCGACCTGGTACCACAGAACTGTGTCTTGGTCACGGGCAGAGCAAGCCCTGTAGAAAACGGTTTTGCCTAATCTTGGTGGCCGACCGAAAAGACTGGACGGCAAGCGCTGACCTTTCGTAAACGGTCTTGCCCAGACGGAGGAGTCCTGGTGGAGGGGCACTCTGTCGAACCGGATGCTTAAAGCGGCGACGTTCAGGTATTTCCAAGGGTCCCTAAATTTTTGCAGCGACGGTCGATGTCGGAGCGCGCTGAGCCCCTCCAAAAAAGTGACTCGCGAGTCTCAAGTCGCGCTGGCCTTCGAATCATTATCCCCTCTCGTGTGATCCTGTCTTCCTGCATCTGAGACCATTCTGTGCTACGCTGTGCAAGCTTACTTGAGGAGCCCCGATCCCTCAGATCAGAGCACCAACCACCACCTCCCCGACTTGTGTACGTCTTTTCATCCCTCTCAGCTTGATCTCCACGGTACGGTTTCGGAACGTGGGGTTGATCTTAGTGGGGCAGCCCGCTCATGTTGTTGAAGGACTCATCCTGAACGCCACGACCTCTCCTAGGTGAGGCGTGATGTAGCGAGGGCTTGATGTCGTTCCTGTAGGCTAATTGTGTGCCAGAGACCCCTCCATCTCATGACAATGGCGTCCAACGACGTTCCCAAGACCTGCAAGGTCATCCTGGCTGATACCATCGCCAAGCGCCTGCTGGCTGAGGTGCACGAGACGCTCCAGAAAATCCAGGGCGACGTCAACCGCAAGCCCAGTCTCGTGGCTTTCCTCGCCAACGATGACCCTGCTGCGGTCAAGTACGCCGAGTGGTCTCAAAAGACGTGCCAGGATAAGTGAGTAGAAATGCAATGCAACCACCTAGTCTCGTAGTAGACCGGGCACCTCAGTGAGCCTTCTGTCTGACCGTCGCCCAGCGGCTTCGACTTTGACCTGCGCAAGGTTGCCAACCATGAGCTCGAAGAGAAGATCATGGAGGCCAACGACGACGACAGCGTCGATGGCATGATCGTCTACTACCCCATCTTCCCCGGCAACCCCATCCACGACAAGTACATCCAGGAGACCGTGTCGCTCGCCAAGGACGTCGAGGGCCTCTGCCACAAGCACCTCTACAACATGTACCACAACATCCGCTTCCTCGACCCGGAACACCAGCTCAAGAAGTCGATCCTGCCCTGCACGCCTCTGGCCGTTGTCAAGATCCTCGAGCACCTGCAGATCTATAACCCCATCCTGGCGTCCGGCAACCGACTCTACGGCAAGACCATCACCGTCATCAACCGCTCCGAGGTCAACGGCCGGCCCCTCGCCGCGCTGCTCGCCAACGACGGCGCCAAGGTCTACTCGGTCGACATCACCGGCGTCCAGCTCTTCACGCGCGGCCAGGGCATCAAGCAGCCGCGCCACCAGGCCGAGGAGAAGGAGGGCTGGGGCCTCGAGCAGTGCCTGCCCATCAGCGACGTCATCATCGGCGGCGTGCCGTCGGAGAACTACAAGATCTCGACCGACCTCATCCGCGAGGGCGCCGTGTGCATCAACTTCTCGTCGTTCCGGAACTTTGACGGGCCGGCGATCAAGGAGAAGGCCTCGATCTACGTGCCTTCTGTGGGCAAGGTGACCATCGCGGTGCTTCTGAGGAACTTGGTGGTGAGTTTTTGCTTCATTCGTTTCCGACCGCAGGGTGTTTGTTTGATGCTGATGATGTTATGTTGCAGCGCCTGATTGCGAACCGCCCGACGACCAAGGACAACGGCACGGAGGACGCGAGCACGGCGCAGGCCAGGAGCGAGGCGTTCACGGAGGGTTGATTACGATTTGGGCTTGAGGCATGGGATAGACTGACACGACAGGGTTAGAGACTTGGGATGGAAAAGTACGTCTTTCATGTGTTGCAGCACAGCTGATCGGAGAGCCACATTATGAAGAAAAAAAATCAATAGAATCATGGGCATGCATGCCGGGGCCGCGGGCCTTGCGACCAGGAGCTCGTTTACTCTCCAGACCAGAACTTTTTGGGATGGTGCAACCGCAGAGGCTTGTCTAGGGGCGGCGAGTAACACCGTTCACAGCATCGGATATGGTTCAAGGTTTCCAACATCAGCTGAGAAGAGACGGAACGGCATTCGATAGCTGCCATATGCAGGCGACAGAGCCGATGAATGTCCGTGCCTGGCGAGATAAGCGACATGGGCACGGCGGAGGACGTAAGATTCGAGGGGCCAACAGGGTCGTATTGGGCCGTATCTACACGGAGCAGACGCTGAAGTGTATTCGGGAGTTCACATCGCCATGCAATCTAGGCACTTCATGCCGTGTTCCCAGGAGCATCAACATCGAGAGTACCATATGTATTCGGCATATTATTAGTGTCATGCAATCTGTCATTTACGACGGGAGACGGGCCACGAGGGCGGCGGCCGTGACAGCCTTGAATGATACCCCGTATGATCGGCTCTGATCTTTCCAGGATGACAGGGCTGTCAGAGGTAGACGCGAGAATGCTCCGATATGATGGAGGCGAACTTGGCGTGGCGGGAGGGGCGGTGGGACAAAAGTGGTGAACGGCGGATGGTGGATGATGAAGTAAGACCGGTTCAGTGTGAAGCACACCGGCGAGTCCAAGGTAGAACGGTCTCACGGAGGACTCGAGTCATGGCCGGCCTGGCCTGGCAGGTACTTCGGTGCAGAGTACAGTATCGACAGTACAGTCGTAGTGGTTAGCGATCAACGTGACGTGGAACCTGGCAGCATGGCAGGCGAATGGCCGGTCTGGAACGGGGTCGAGGAAAAAAAGCTGGATGCAAAAAAAGGAGGAAAAGAGGCAAAGAGGAAAAGGCTGGGTCAATTGCCGGGTTTTGGCACATCCAATGGGGCGTGGGATGGCCTAGATGGGCTGTGAAACAGCGCTTGACTCGACGCTGAAGAGCAGCGCCTGGGGCATTGGACGGCGCGTGCGCTCGGGGCAAGCTCCATCGACAGCAAAGAGGAGCAAAGAGTGGGAAGGGTGGGAAGGGTGGGAAGGGTGTGGAAGGCCTGGCAGGGGCCAAGGAATCCCGGCAGCTGGGATCCAATGCAGCGTGAGGATGTGACGGGCAGGAGAGAGATTGAGGAAATTTGAACGGACATGGGGAATGCCTGCTAGGACTCGGGGAGGAAGCAGGTAGCAGGGAACCTGGCCTTTTCCGCAGAGGAAGCTTCCCTCGGTTCGATGCGATGGTAAGCAGGAGGCAGGAAGCAGTGGAGCGTGAATGTAAGGAAGGTAGAGAGAGAGAGAGGCAGGTAGGAAGGAGAAGGAGGCGCAACGTCAAATGTCGAAGAAGCAAGAACGTCCCAACCAGGAGTCAATCGTCGCTTCCCGTTCCCCCATCTCAGATCTTCCGTACCCCCATTTGGACGCAGCGCCAGACCTTGGACGCAGGGACAGCCGCTGTACCAGCCAGACAGAGTCAGGGCCACTCCGTCATCGCCATCCTGCCATCCAGCCATCCAGCCATCCCTCACAGTTTGCATCTGATGTAACCCACGCAAGGTGCACACTTCGGACAGGTCATCCAATCTTATCACACATCAACCCCCTGAAGCCTTGATTTGCTTGTCTGCCCGCCAACTCGCGTGCCGGTTCTCACCCACCACGCATCCAACACGCCTTGGGCACATGCTAGTTCGTTCCCCGTCCCTGAACTCGACTCGACTCGACCCCGTCTTGTTCTTCCCCAACATTCCAGCCGTCCAAGCCGGTCCAGCTTAGCTCGAGGCCCGCGACCCCAAAAGCAAGACACTAGACAAGAAGCAACGAGCCAACGAACGAGACGAACCAGCCCAACCGAACCACCTCGAGACTCGAATGTCTCGTGCTCACGCGGCAGCCAACTCCTCACCGCATTCGCCGCCCCTCTTCGACTTGCGCAAATCGCCTCGGACCAGTGTCGCCTGAGTCGTCCCACGACGAAGACGTTCGTTCACCCCAAAGTCGAAGAAACCCTGAGGGATGACCTAGGTCGACCGACCCTCGACCCTCGACCCTCGACTCTCGACCCTTGACCATTGAACTCCGACCAACGACAACGACCGATCCATGATTCCTTCACCCAATCCTTTTGAGTTTTCCGCTTTCGTCTTCGTACAGACAGCTGGTTGCACAAGCCCATCCGCCCATTGGCCTCGAACCCAATCCCCCTGATGATCTCGATCGAGTACCATCAACCTCAGTGATTGTTGTTATTTGTTTGGACACTCTTGCGCCGTTGCGCTGCAGGTGGGAAGAAGGATACGACGTCCTGCGGTTATTTGCGGTCGCAATCGCATCGTTTCCATTTCCCGACAGCCATCCTCTGGTACCGGCGGTCGCACAGCATCACGTACGTGACGACAAAGAAACTTTTGCGCCAGCAGTTCGATACGAGGCCTCAACGGATTGGAGACCACCGAGCGACGTCCCATCGAGCCGTTCCGACCTCTGAACGACCCAAGCCATGGCCACGCAGACACTCCACGCCCATGCCAGGCAGGGCTCCAATACCAGCTCGACAATGTCCCTAGGCATGTCGTATCCGCCTGCGCCTGGCTCGCCCACTCTGACGAACCCCGACATGATTTTACCCGACTACGGCGGCGCCTCCTCCCCTGACCGATCCGAATCCCCTCTCATGATGTGGAGGAATGCCCACGCGAACGACATGAACTACCAATCTTCCGCCTCTCAGAACGCCTACGGCTCAGGGCCTATCACGCCCACAACGCCCATCATATACGGCAATGGCACCATGTTGTCCGACATTGGCGAGGTGACTGAAGTCGAGAGCACTCCGGGCAAGCCGTCGTGGCCTATTGCATCGCGCCGCGCCGCTGCCCAGCCCGACACAGATGCTGTTCAACAGCCCTCGTCCACGAGTGTCATTGACGGCGTGAAGAGGCGCACCAAGACCCAACAGGAGAGACGTGCATCAATCGACTCGACGAGCACCGTCACCACGCAGGGCAATAACGGCCACTTTGCTGACTTTGATGATGCCGTCAGCGTCGACGACAGCAACTTCCAGGGCGATGACGAGGAGAGCGTTGCCGAGTCGCACATCGACGACACCTCTGCGCGGCAGGCCAAGTTTATGCCGCTCCCCCAAGGCGTGGGCTTGAACAACGAGAATAGGCATTCAACCGTCTCCATAAGTCAGAAGGCGGAGGAGATTCTCGCCAACGCCAAGAAGAGGCTTACGGTACGTCTTTGATTGCGCGACTTGACTTGACACGCGCTGACTTGAATGGTGGCAGACTATGGAAGGCAATCTGACTAGAGCACGCACGTCGCTCGACACTCTTTCGACACCCTCACACTCCTCGGTAGGCTCCGGTACCCCCTCGCCTCCGATTGCGAGGTCCATATCTTCAGCTACATCTCCCAGCTCTGCGCCAGGGCATATGCGAATGCTTAGCGAAGTAGCAATGAGCAGCGACAACCCAGGAGACCACACCCGACGATCAGCTAGTGCGCTTGGTGCTGCTGGCGGATATCGCCAGCCCTTACCTGGATCCCAGAGCATGGGCGATCTCGGCAGGGCATACTCGCGATCCAAGATCTCACAAACCCCCCTGAACGCAGGCCTCGAGCCATTGGGGGAAGAAAACGGCACGGAAGCGCAGTCGAAACGTGACAGCGCTATGCTCGACGCCTTCTTGAGCCCGACATTTGGCCCTCAAATGCAAATGGACAAGGGTTTGACGCGGTCAGCCTCAGTCATGCAAATGCGGGACATTAAGGATCAGATGTCTGACCTCAAAGGGAAAATCTCGTCTCTGCGTGAGCAAGCGCGGGCGGACAGCATGAAGCGGAGGAGTCTTCAGAGCTTGCGAACACCAAGTCCGTTCACGCATGCAGGGGTCGACCAATGGTATTCCGGCGCAGTCAGGCCAAAGAAGTCTGATGCTTCACTCACACCCATGGGGCGAAACCCTTGGAACGGCGAGATGGAGAGTGTTGACGGGGAACGAATGTTTCATGCCGAACCACAAGCGGTACATGACTACGACATGACACCCACCCAGGACCTGGATCAGGATGACGCCGAGTCGGTAATCAGCGAATACGTGGCCGCCCAGGAAGCCGTTCGTGAGGAGGAGCGCCTGTATGCCGACTCAGACGACAGAGAAGAGGACGGTGCGGACGACATGCAGACAGAAGACGGGTTCGAAGATGCCGAAGAGGGGACGTTCGGTGACTGGGAAAGCGAGAGCGGAGAGTCGCTCTACCACGATGCGGAGCAGACGGCCGTCTCCCACGAGGACCGAGAAGATGCGTTCGACTACGAACATTTCTTCCTGCACAGCGCCATGGGATCATTCAGCCAGAAGCGTATGAAACGGCGGGGCAGCAGCGGTAGCTTCAGCTCCGAGGATTCGGTTGAGACAACGCGGGGCCCCAGTACTTCGGCCGCAGCCCAGGTTGAGGCGACGCTCCGCCGGAGGGGAAGCGGCGACACCATGTCTACAATGGACTCGTTTGCCACCGCTACTGAAGGCCAGTCAAGCAGGAAGAACAGCGACGGCGAGGATGAGCCGCAATATGCGGTAGCCAAGACGACCGATGTTCGAACCGAAAGCCCTCTGACAGCAACGCGGGCTTCCTTTGGCCCAGGCATTAGCGAAGACAGCAGTTTCAGTGTGCAGTCAGCCGCAAGGCCGATTCGCCAGCGTGCCAGCTCGGTCATTTACTCCCGACCCCTGAACAGACCTGCGGCTTCCAGGAGCCGGCCTTCGATCTCCTCGCTGGATTCGCCTTCGACCCATGCAACACAGCGCAGCTTCCCTCTGGTGAACAGGCGCGGTTTCAACGGCGTTCCTACGCCTCAGGGAACCCCCCAGGGGTCGCCGGACGCGGCGCTGAAGAGCGTTTCCGACAGTTTGATGAACGATACGGCCAGCGTTTGTGACAAGGACGGCGATGGTGGAGACAATGCCGCCATGCAGCAGTTGGCCAAGGAAGATCAGATTCTGGTCGAGCGACTCGTGGCTAGCCTTGGCAAGTGTGTGCTGGGGCTCAGCGAGTCGGGCAGGGCGTCGACGGAGAGCCGGATGTACAGGCGTCGCATCGATGCGGCGAGGAAGCTCCTCGAGGGTATGGACACGATGTGAGGTGGAGAGACGATTTCCTACGCGACGTGCTCTCGTCGGCAGTGTGTAAGACCACCGTTGGGAACTTTGGTGCTGGTGTTACATCAAAGGAGGCTATTCTGCTACACTTTCCCTTTGTCACGAGGCGTCCTCTGATGGGATCACTGATAATGTCAAATGAACCTGCAGCAGCAGAAGGAAAGACACGAAGACGGAGCTAGGGCCAACAGTAGGCCAGCCAGCCGCTCGACGACTTTCGATACCCATGCTCGTCTTGAGGATATCAGACGAGCATTTTTCTTCCTCTTCTTTTCTACTTCGCGCGCAGACTAGCCTGCTGGTTGCGACGAAGGGCACATGTTGCCTGTTAGTTTTATCCTTGACGGATTGGAGTTGCTGTGGTGCTAGTTGGAAGCATATGCCAGGGGACGAAGTAGACTACTATGTATGATAGACCCACGGTCAAAATGAAGAACATATTCCTGACACTGCACATTGACAATACGTGATTTCTGGCACCCATGGCGATGCTGGGGAACGTTTTACGGGGAACATTGGCTATGCTATGTTGGCTGTGTTTTACACGCCTACCGGGCAGTAGGGGCGGGCAGCCTGCAGCCCTTGGCGAATACAGTGTTACCGCCTGACTCCTCACAACGTTCAACGTTACCTGACCTTACCACTTCTACCAAACCAACAGACCAGTATCGTAATCATCCGGCCTCGGGCCGAGTCCACAGTGTAAACCGTCCAAGTGACCGCAAAGTTCTTGGCCGTTTTCTTGTCTGCCGATCGGCCCCCGCCCTGGCAGAACCGCGGATAGCACACAGTGGCGGCCAGAGACACGGTGCGTATTGGGGTGCCGGGCGCGCACGGTGGCGTCACGGGCCTGCGCTCCGGCGGGCGGGCCCCGTGCCGGGTGGGGAGAGAAGTTGCTGAGAGGGTCCACTGGGCGGCCGTCGTGGTATTGAAAGGAGAGGGGGCCCCGGGTATGATGTGCTGTGGTCTGTCCTGTGATTCCTGTTACTTTGCTTGTTAAGCAGCTTTGGGTTCTTGTTAGAGATCGCTGTTCAGCCTCTTTCGCTGTTTACAAGGTGCTGCGTTTTGGATTCCATTTGGCCCAAAGGAATATCGACCCTACATCTAGAGAAAGATACCACCAAGATGGATCTGACAGATTACCGCCTCCACGATGAGCTGGCCAGTTCTGGTAAGTCAGATCTCTTTATCTAACGGCGTTCCCCGGCACCAGTCTTATATGACTATGCTGTTTCTTTGTGTTTGAAACTTCTGTTGTTGTTGTCAGCGGGGCGGTGATGAGCTGGCATTCTTATCGGTGGGCTTATCGCCATAAAGTTATGGTCAGGGACAACACCACACCTCAGCTTGCACGCGACTTCCCTTCCCTCCTCCATCAACACCACTCCTTCACGAAACCATCACTTCTGTCGCGAGAAGCAATTACACTACGCGGGCCGCACCGTCCTGAAACATTCCTCTGCTTCCTGAGCGACAAACACCTCCCACACCCACCTCGCAACCTCGCGACAGCTGCCCATCACCACAATTCCAGCACAGCCAAAATGGCACCCTCCGAAGACGACTCCCCACTGACAGCCCTCCAAGGCCTCCTCTCCCCCGAGACCCTCGACTTCCTCCACTCGGCAGCCCTCCACCCGCATTCCCCCGTGCAGATCTTCAAGCGCCACACCGCCATCAAGCTCCAGCAGGCCCTCAACATAGCCTACGTCTTCCTCGCGCCCTTCATCGACCAAGCCCTCGCCCTCCTCACCGCGTCCCCGGGCCTCGTCTCCCTCGCCGCCTTCATCGCGCTGCTGGCCGCCGCGTGGATCGTGCTCGGCTGGATCCGGCGCATCATGCTGTTCGCGACAAGGATGGTCTTCCGGGCTGTTTTCTGGGGTGCCATCGTGGCGCTGGCGTCCGTCGTCGTGCGGAATGGCGTGTTCGAGACGATCAAGGAGGGAGTTGTGTTGGGGGGCAAGGTGGTCGGGTTTCTGGCTGTGGCCAAGGATGTGTGGGTTGGAGAGATGAGGAGGTATGAAGAGGAGGCGAGGGTGCAGGGCCGGCGTTGAACATACATTTTGGTGGGGAGGGACCTGATGAGAGGTTGTGACGAGTACATGTTGAGTGCGACGCAAGGACATAGGCGAACGGAACGGTAGACGGTACAACGGACGGCAACAGTTCCGTCTATCGGATGGGTTGAAGGGAGTAACGAATAACTGGCCAAAGGCCACTGCGAGAACGACAGGTCAGCAGGTATGGGGGCTACGGCTACGATACGAATCAGCATGTGTACGGGCCATGGTCATGGTCTTTTGGGCTGCGAGGCAAGCAGCGGCAGACGGCACAGTCAGTCATCGAGAACAAGGCGGCAGAATGACAAAAGTAAATTGGTGGTATTCCCGTCTTGATTGCACGTTTCGTACAACACCTGGTTACCCCGACGCCAACGCTATGCAAATATTTCCCTAAACCAAGCCCCCCTTTTTTCGACATCATTCCTCCTTTCCGAGATTCTCTTCCGCCAGCTCAATCATCCTCCGGCTCCTCGAACTCTGCGTCCTTCATCTCCTTGGGTTCCTGCGCCTCGTGGTACTGGATGATATCGTCGATGTAACTGAGGATGGACGTCACGCTGTCCTCGTCCGACGAGTCCAGCTTCAGGTAGTTCACCATGCTGAAGTTCTCGATCAGCCCGGCCACGGCCCTGTTGAGCCTCTTGAAGCTGGCGCCGCGCATCACCAGGTCGCGGCTCTGCGGGTCGCCCGTCTCGTCGTCGTCCACCGGCCGGGCCTCGCGCCCGATGCCCTGGGGATCATCATCCAGCAGCGTGGTGTCGGGCGTCAGGAACCGCTTCAGGTCCTTCTTGCGCACCTGGTCCTTGACGAGGTCCATCTTGGACAGGATGTTGATGTGGGGGATCTCGAGCATGATCATGGCGCTCATGGCGCTGAGCGTGCCGGCGAAGAACTTGGCGCGGTCGACGACGAAGGTGGCCTCGAGCAGGTAGGCGGCGCACAGCCGGATGTCGAGCGAGCCGGTCTGGCCGAGGAAGCGGGCCAGGGCCGGAAGGATCGGAATGTGGGTGTAGAGCTCGATCTGGCCGGGCATGTCGATGATGATCAGGTACTCCTCGGTCAGGGAGTCGAGGGCTTCGGTCAACCAGTCGAGGTTCTCCATCAGGAACTCGAAGCAGTAGATGAGACCACCGTTGGGCCCGAGGCCGACCTCCTCCATGGCATCCTTCAGGGAGATGAGGTCCTTGATATCCAGGTCGGGCTCGTGCTCGAAGGACTCGGCGGCGGGGTCCAGGTTGACGTAAAAGGCGGACCGGCGGTTGAGGTTGAGGTTGGTGATGAGGGAGGCACAAAAGGTGGACTAGTCAAAGTCAGCAAGGCGGCCCAAGGCTTAAGTCTCAAGGCTGTTGGACAGGATAAGGGAGGAAGTACCTTGCCGGCGCCGGCAGGGCCCATGACCATGACACCGAACTTGCTCATGATGGCGGTAGAGGGGCAGGAGGCGGCGTGGATAGAGATAGTGCCAAGAGTATGGGTGTACTGTCGAGAGAGAGAGAGAGGCCGAGTAACTTTTCTGTACTGGTACTGCTACGTCAGAAAAAAGAGTACGGCGCGCGATAAGGTGGCAGAAGGTCGTTTCGGTGCGGCCACAAGTTACCCCGCCATGCAGGATCGTCAGGGCGTTGGGTGGACAGGGATCCGCGCGTTCTGCCGGTCGGTGAGTCAAGACTTGTTTCGAGGGCGAGACGGTCAAGGGCAGGGTGCTCGGTTTCAATCAATTGGACTCGGATCGGGCTGCCAGGAACTGGGGGACAAGCGGCTTGCGACGGTACGTGGGATTACAGCGGTGCCTTGATAGCATCAGAGAGCGATCACGTCGAAAAAACTGATTTGCCGCGATAGAATTGCCCCGCACTTGCGACGACTGGAAGACCTTGAGCGGAAGGCGGTGAAGGGCGAACGGGGGGGGACGGGGGTCTGCCAGCCCGCCAAAAGGCGGTACTAGCACGGGTAGCAATGGCGCAATTTGGGGCGGCCGTTGGTGAGGATTTGGGTGGAGACATACGGATGGAGGGGCAGTGTTAGCGACTACTTCCCTTCTAGCGTCGCACAACGTGGGATCCAGAGGTATCTCCTACTGCAGTCCGATGGCCGGCGAGCCCCAGACAGGTACCCCTCCCCGAATTGCGCCAAAAACGTGCCTGCTTGCCCGAGCTCAACTCGACCGAATCTGAAGAAATTCTCCCCTTGCTCCTTCCCGCCTGGCCCCCCCCCGGCTGCGATTCACTGTCACCTCCCCAACCGCTCCTGACCGTCTTTAAAACTCAGGGTCCCCCTTCTCTCCACCGCAACTTCTACCAATCCTCCACCTCACCACCAACAACTCGTACGTGTCCCCTTACCCCTCGCCTCCTCTGTCCTACCTTCTCTTCGACCGCCTGTCTAACCCGTCTGCCCCTCGCAGCATCCTCGGTTTTATCCTTTTCCCTCACCTCACCGGGTTTTTCCTACCTCCTCCGGGTTCTCACACACACATCTCTATGACAATGACGACCTCCAACGGTGTCAACGGCTTCAAGCACAACGAGGGAACTTTCCTGTTCACCGTGAGTTTTTCCCCTTCCCCCTCCTCCTACTGCCTCTCAACTTCCAACGGCCGCTCTTTCCTTCGGAGCAGAGCGCTGTCGGCGGCTGATTTTCTGCGCGGCGCCCGCTTTTCGCGCCGCAACATCCCGCAATGGACCACGTATTGACCAATCCCGCAGTCCGAGTCTGTTGGCGAGGGCCACCCCGACAAGATCGCCGATCAGGTTTCCGACGCCATTCTCGATGCCTGCCTTGCTGAGGACCCCCTCTCCAAGGTCGCTTGCGAGACCGCCACCAAGACCGGTATGATCATGGTCTTCGGCGAGATCACCACCAAGGCCAAGCTCGACTACCAGAAGGTTGTCCGCAACGCCATCAAGGACATCGGCTACGATGACTCCTCCAAGGGCTTCGACTACAAGACCTGCAACCTCCTCGTCGCCATCGAGGAGCAGTCCCCTGACATCGCCCAGGGTCTCCACTACGAGAAGGCCCTCGAGCAGCTCGGTGCCGGTGACCAGGGTATCATGTTCGGCTACGCCACCGACGAGACCCCCGAGCTCTTCCCCCTCACCCTCCTCTTCGCCCACCAGCTGAACGCCGCCATGTCCGCCGCCCGCCGCGACGGCTCCCTGCCGTGGCTCCGCCCCGACACCAAGACCCAGGTCACCATTGAGTACAAGCACGACAAGGGTGCCGTCATCCCCCAGCGTGTCCACACCGTCGTCGTCTCCGCCCAGCACAGCGAGGACATCACCACTGAGCAGCTCCGCAAGGAGATCCTGGAGAAGATCATCAAGAAGGTCATCCCCGCCAAGTACCTCAACGACGAGACCATCTACCACGTGAGTTCTTTCTTCCTAATGAGTGAAAAAATCCCCAGAAAAAACACGAAGCTAACAATTACCTCAGATCCAACCCTCTGGCCTCTTCATCATCGGTGGTCCCCAGGGTGACGCCGGTCTGACCGGCCGTAAGATCATCGTCGACACCTACGGTGGCTGGGGTGCCCACGGTGGTGGTGCTTTCTCCGGCAAGGACTACTCCAAGGTCGATCGTTCCGCCGCCTACGTCGGTCGCTGGATCGCCAAGTCCCTCGTCAACGCCGGCCTCGCCCGCCGTGTCCTCGTCCAGCTCTCCTACGCCATTGGTGTCGCCGAGCCCCTCTCCATCTACGTTGACACCTACGGCACCTCCGACAAGACCTCCGACGAGCTTGTCGAGATCATCAACAAGAACTTCGACCTCCGTCCCGGTGTCATCGTCCGCGAGCTCAACCTTGACCGCCCCATCTACAACCAGACCGCCAAGAACGGTCACTTCGGCACCAACCAGACCTTCACCTGGGAGCAGCCCAAGGAGCTCAAGTTCTAAGCGGTCGCGACCTTTTTTCGCCCCAACGATACCCCAGGGAGCGTTCAACAAGCTCCCTGCAATGCTATGAATAGACGTTTTCATGCTTTTTTCTCAACTATGACGTGGGCAGGCAGTCACACAACATGGCGTACGGTTCTCAACGAATCCCGGATTCCAGCCTTTGACGGGTAAGGCACGATACAATCACACAAACACAATAATGCAGCTTCGGCGTCCCTTTTATTCCTTCTTCTCTACTTTCTCCTCTTGAGCGGTGGGCGGGCAAAAAAGTTGCTGGGCTGGCCGTGGGAGGCCTGGGCGTGGTGGCGTCTTTCAACAAAGACATTTGGGAGCAAATCCTGCGCATGTCGTCGTCCTCGGGAAGACGAGGACACGGACATGGCTTGGTGCGAGCTCCTCGGCATGATACCCCCTTCGCATTGTTCGATCGGGATTATACAAGACGGCATTTACATCGGCGTTAACTGGAGACAAAAGAACTTCAACCTCTTTTCTTTCCTGGTTATCTGGCCGACATTTTCGTGCGGTTGGGGGTCCTTCGGCCGAGGTCGGCCGAGGGCCCAGTGGGTGGGGGAGGCGCAGATGAGACTGCGCGGTGATACCAGATAGGTAGACCTTGCTTTTCAATAGAGAAGAGTCGACCGTTCCTCATGTCATGTCGTGCGTGATGTTTTGTTTTGCATGTTTCGTCGCCTGTGCTATGTCGCTGTCGCTGTTGCCTGTTCTCAGGTTCTCAGGTTCTCAATGTAGGGAGGGTGGCTTGATATTGTCGATTGTTACAACACGGGCCGAGCATGTGGTCATTGTCGTACCTACGACGGAGGCTCACATCAGCTGATCCGGAGGTCTGACCTGGAGTGCTCTTCATTCGGACGCGAGCGTTGACTCATAATTACTCTCTGCTCTTTCTCCGAACCCGACAATCTGTCCTTCGGAACTCGTTTCGAGTGATGATGTTTGCAAGCCCATGGCTGACGTGCTCGGTTGCCGGCAGTGAAGGCGGGGGAAGCGGAAAAGGGGGGGTTGCCTTTCTGCGCCACAGGCTTCTGCATTCTGGGGCATAGGAAGGGGAGGCTGCCCCTTCTATGTCACTATGACTTGGAGAGGAGCAAACAGCGAGACGGGACAGGATGGCAGTGGGTGGGTGATTGTTCCTTGATCGTGATCCTGGTGGAGGGGAGGAGGGGATGAGGCTTCCATTCATTCCCCTCTTCGTGAGCCGCCCACGTCTCATTCCAGCCCATGTGATCCGATGATGCGAGAGGCTTATCCTCGAGCTGTTGGATGGCATGTTGTACGAGAGAGGACTGGCCATTGGAGACTGTCGCGAGCATCCCTTGACATGCGGCGCGTGGCGACTGGTCAGCCCTATGCGATGCTTCACACGACATAAGGTCCTGGCCCCATTGAGGCATTGACGCCGCGTGTGTGACAGAAGAACAGAGCCTGGCATTATTGGCTCTGGCGGTATTGCTCAATGCCCCATGAGCCGCGGCGGGGCCACACGTCTTTGCCAAGGAAACAAACCCGTGGCCATCGTCACGATGCAAACTCGCAGGCACACCGTACGATATCCTCTCCTGCCAGAACACTTCGAAAACCTTCGGAGGAGGACAGCCCAAACCTCAACGTCCGCTTCAAATATTGACTCGGCCGAAACGGCGGCCATTCTTCGGACTTGTGCCCAACACGCATACCAGCTCCTGACCAGGCGAGCCGCCACGGGAGGCGTCTAACCGGAAAGTAAATCTGTCACGGTTGTGCTGAGAGACGATAGCGACGCTGAAAGCGGGTGAAGTGATGAACCGTCATCCCCAAGTCACATCCCTTGCGCGAACCGAGGGCTAGCTTACCGGGCGCGTTGGCTGTTTAGCAAACCGAGTTGGTTGCAATCCATGGCCGAACCCTTTGTGAAGCAGCAGTCGGATCACCTCGAAGCGAGGCCGCCACCGCTCTTGTATGACCTTGTTGGCCCTAAACTTTGGAACATGCGCCTCACGTCTACACCTATAGACGCCACCTTCGTCCTCAAAGGCCTTCCGTGAAATATCTGGAATGTCGGTGTGTCAAGATTACATAGATTACACGGAATAGGCGACGGGAAGCCGTGGGCTCACATGCTGAGGCGCGGCCTCTCTTAACGAGACACCCATACGGGGGGTGAGCAGCCATGTCAACCAGTTGGTCGCAAGCTGATACTGGGATTCGGGTTGAGTGATCTTTCCGATCCGACCAACCAAAATACGCCCCATCCTCACCTATCAGGATATGAGCGTCCGACGTGGAATCTTCCTTTTCTTTCTCTATTGACCATTGTGCCCATTACTCCATCCAGAGGACGCCCTCAAGCCCTTCTTTCTGTGGCGCAGAGACAGGTGATCAAATGAAATCCGGCAGTTGAGACAACGGGCTTGCGCCCGATAACCTCCACACCACCCAAAGAAGCACCATTCCGGGCAGTTCCTATTCACGGCAACCTTGCTCTCAGCAGCGACACCAACTTGGTGATCCAGCCGATCCGAAGGAGACTTAGCGCCTGCGTGTGGCAGTTCAACCCATGTGGTACCGCAAGTATTTCCGCGACAAACGACCTGAATGTTGACGCGAGCACCCCGTGGACGTCCTGGCATTACAAGACAATCGCCGCGAAAAGGTGGCCTCCACCGTGCCATGTCTGCTGTACGTCGCAGGCAGTTTGCTTCAGGGCTGGCATTTTGCCGCTTAGCCTGAGATGCGCCGGTACTTGGGGAATGGCGAAATCGCAGGAGCTGTGTGCAGCCACATCCTGCAGCCACCAAAGGGGGGGGGGCATGTCACAGCCCGGAAGACCCAGAGTACTCACGGAGATGTAGATACCCAGGTGACAGTACCTGAAAATATCATGGCGCCCCTGAATACAAGTCGCCGAATTGTACTTCGCGCCGTTTTCAGCCATGGAGGTCAGCCTGGGCTCGGCCGAAAAGTTCAGCTCCCGACTCGTGCGGATTCTCAACCGCCCAGGGTCTTGTCGTCCAAGACACCTCGCTTGAACCGTCGCGTGGACGAGATGCGGCGGCAGGCAAACCAGCCGAGCCAAGAAATCTGATGCCGTGGTACTGTGCTTTGTTCTTGGTTCTGTTGAGCCGAGAGCTTTGGCCATCGCGATGTAGCAGAAGCGTGAGTTGGTAGACCTTTCGAGTCAGGCATTGGGCGCAACGGCTAGCTAAAGTTCCAGTGCTATGTCACCGGGACCAACTAAGGGAGAATACCAAACGGGGCGTCGAACGAAGGCCGCCTCACCCCTCCATCAGTGGCATCGAGCGACGACCATGGCAACCAAGGCAGTGTCCTAGGAGCAAGCAAGCTAAGACTTGGCGCATCATCTCATGTTGGTGTTGTCCCAGACTGATGGTTCTGGGACGGTTCACAAAGATTTGTGTTTGGGTTTCGGCCACAGTGGGCTGGACGGATCATCGATCGTGTTGGTGCTTCGCCAACGGGCACGTACAACAGCCGAATCATGCCCATGGAATCAGACTGGACTGCCGCACGCAAATTCATAGTTTTGGGACACACGGCTTGCCCGAGCTGAAGTGGAATGACGCGTGTATTCGTCGCATTGGGCCCCCGAGTCGCCAGAAGGAAAGACAATGGTAAAAGGGCATAACATTGTCCATGTCGTCAATGGCGAAAACCAACCTATCCGTAGTCGACGATTAGTTCCGTGTTGGAAGATCACAACCTAAAAAAAAGCAAAGCAGGTCACGCGAAGCAGTCTTGGACATCTCAGACGCTTCAAAGTCACGCTGAAATGGTGGTGGTGTGCTGATCAATAGGTGGCATGGCCTGGCTGGTTTCGGCGAGGAACCTTGTGGTAAATCCTCACTCGCCAAGGGGGGCGGTGGACGTGAATTGTTCGGAGCCGAGAGGCCCAACAGAAGAAACGCATTTTCTTGAGCTAGCCATTGTACTCTCTTCAATCGCTGGGGACCCAGTGTGTGAGCTGGAGGCGGCGGGGCGAACTGCTCCTGGCTTCGCTTCGCACCAACGACGAGGGACTTCGTCCGGAACTGGGGGCTAGTGCTGGTGGGCGGTGTAGCGTGGTGTGCTCTAGCCATCAGCTCGACCGCGAGAGTGGGTGGGAGACAAGGCAGGCAAGGAGCAAGGAGGGTGGGCGGCAGCGATGGATGCCCGTCCGGGGCCCGGACGATCCGGTCTTCTGAATGACCGACCAGGCTAGGGTGGAGAAAGCGGTTGAGCGGCACAATGGTGACGAAGGGAGGAAGACGGGTGGCAAGCTGTTAGTTTACAAGCGGGCGAGGAGCTGGAAGGATGGGGGAGGGGGGTTGAGAGAGCAAGGAGGGGGGATGAGGTTGGCACGGAGGTTGCGTTGAGACACCGAGGGCCTGGTTCTTCGTGCCCGCCAGCCGTGCCTGCCTGCTCCCGGGGCCGCGCTGACAAGAGTGGGTCCCCATGACACGGCCGCTAAACCGCATTTGGGTGTGAATAAGGATGAGGCGTCACCTAATTCCAACAACAATAGGAATGAAAACTACAACAATAGGAACAACCCCTCTTCTGCGACATCAGGCCGACACTTGCCCGAGGACAATCGAAGCTGACGCAGCTCATTATTGCCAGTTGCGTTGTGGCTTTTTTCGACCGGCCGGGTTGGCCTGTGAAGCACCTCACCGCTGATGCGCCCGGCGACCCGTCTCCAATGTGGGCAGAAGCGTTCCCCCCCCTCTCCCGAAGGTTCTCTTCCTCTTCATTCTGCCCGGAACGAGCCATGGACTGGGAGGTTGATCTCACCCGGCACCGTGCTTGTTCAGGCGTCCTGAGGGTGTCTGAGGGCCGATGACTGTCACATACTATGGTCGCGTTTAGACAAGGCGCAGGCAGGGCTATAAACTTGGCTAACAGCCACCACCCTATTCATCCCATTTGAATAGCAGGAGTGGTACGGCCGGTGAGGGGTTGATGATGTGATGCCAACGGATGGTTGCATGAATAAGGAAAAGGAAAAAAGGTAACCCTCTCGCAGACCCAGCCTGGCCCAGTCGATGGGATGCCCTGTCACAGTCACATTCATAGCGAGACCCCCCGCTGGATGCCGCAATGTATCATGTATCGTTTGCATTGTGGCTGGCAGATGAATCAGGCTCGCAGGTGGGAGGTTGACGTGGACAAACGCCATCTGCCGACCCATCCCCTGCAACGGTGCCCATATGGCCCGTCTGTTCTGATTCTGGTTTTCGCTCGCCCATGGAGAGGGTGTGATGCCTGAGACAGGCTGGTCAATGGCCATAAGCCACCCAAGGACCGTACCAGTGTTCTCGTCCGCATGTACCAACGGATGTCAGGGTACATCCCCAGTAGGTTGTTTGCCTTTTCCTTACCGACGACTCAGCCAAACTTTCCGAGGGTCAACCGCTCCCCTCGCTCCCCTCGCTCCCCTCGTCATGTCGCCTGTCGGGCACCCCCTTGCCTTTCCCTTCCCACCAGACCTGGGTACCCGTCCCGAATTGGTATATATATGGCTTCCCCTCCCTCGTTGAAATAATTCGGAGCCTCTAACCTTCATCACCTTGACTTCATCTTCATCCTCCTTTCTTACACAACCCGACGCACTTCTGTCTCGTACAGCCTTCGTTCTCAACACACAAGCCTTCCCACCCCCCAAGCCTTTCTCCAACCCACCTTCACATTCGCCATCATGCCCTCCCAGGACCAACAAGGACGGGTTGTTGTTTACACCGCCCAGCCACGTCAGTCGCAGCGACAGCTGCGACTTCGACAGCAGCAGCAACCTGAGCAGCCTCGACTGCACCCTCAGGGCGGAGGACCAATGCAGGCTCCTCCCACTCCACTTAGCCCCGGCTTGCAGCCTGCCAGACAAGACCAGTCTCCTCCAGCGTACGACTCACCCGGTGCCCCACGTCTCCACGAGATCTTCGAGGCCGACTTGATGGCCGATGCGGCCACGGCCGACCAACCCGCCGGTGCTCGTCAAGCAGATGAAGCCGCCGGAGGGGACGGTTTGCCGTCCGTCACGATTCGCGACTTCACGCCCGACCCTGTGGATGCGGATCCCACGAAGCTGTCCGCCATCAACCTGCGCATCTCCACGAGGATCAACGTCTCGCGGAACAGCAACCTCGTCTCCCTGCCGAGCACTCCCAGTGATCAAGCCTCCATTGTCGCCGAGGCCATTGTCCGCGCCTTCAAGAGCAGCACTGTCATGGAGGGAGGCATCCCCATGGTCGATCAGGGAGGTCGGCCCAGGCCTGTCAGGATCGAGGTCGATGCCGGCATGACCGTCGAAGGCTCCAACAACATTGTCGCGAACGAGTCGATCATTTCCGACGTCCTCCATAACCGTGCCGCCGCCAAGCTCAGACAGGAGCAGCATACCCACCGCATGAATGCCGCAGCGCTTGCAGCGGCCACTGCTGCCTCTACTGCCTCTACTGCCACTGCCGCTGCTGCTGCCACTGCTGCTGCTGCTGCTGCTGCTGCTGCTGCCAAGCCAGCGACCTCTGACCGAGGTGCATCGCCTGCTCGACGTCGCAGCGCGTCGGAGATGGACTGCAGCACCGAGGAGTCGGCTACGAAGAGATCGCGCAGCGAGGAAAATTAGGTGTCACATCGGGGGAGGGGGACTGAGGGCGCTGCCCCGCGAGTTTGGTACACATGACGGCCGATCAAGTCTTGTCTCTCTTTGCAAAAAAAGGAAATACCGACAAAAAAAAGGGGGTTTCAATGTCTGTTTTCGTGTCTTTGGTCACGTTTCGCTTGACCTTTCTCCTTCTCTCTTTGGGACGACTCATCGCGGAGCGAGCAGCTGGCATCTGGCATCTGGCACTGGCTCACGATGGTCAAGGGTAACAGGACGGCCCGGCGACTTTGAGGTCACTGGGACGGGAGTTTTCATTGGGAACACAACACGGGATACTTTGTAATGATGAAATGACTAGCAAATTGCAACAACTCAATATACTTTTGGCTTAAGTACCTGAAATCATGTTCAGTGCTCGTGCCGCTCTGTTGCCGATGTTTCCTGGGTGTTTGCTTGCCGCACAAGCAGTGCACAGGGGCTTCAGTTCGGTGGTGGGATGTTAGAGGCTAGCGAGGTGCCCCACAGCATTACCTTTATATACTGCGCAATCTGGCCAACTTCCCATCGACCGGCCCCTGGTTCAATCAGGGATTTGTTCTAAACGCGCCGTTGGTCTAGTGGTATGATTCTCGCTTAGGGTCACACCCTGAAGCATTGCTTGCGAGAGGTCCCGGGTTCAATCCCCGGATGGNGGGGCTCTCGCCCCGCTTCAGTCCGATATATACCGCACAATCTTGCCCGCTTCCCATCGACCGGCCCCTGGTTCAATCAGGGATTTGTTCTAAACGCGCCGTTGGTCTAGTGGTATGATTCTCGCTTAGGGTCACACCCTGAAGCATTGCTTGCGAGAGGTCCCGGGTTCAATCCCCGGATGGCGCCCAATCTTTTTGCCAAATCTCACAAGGATTCGTTGCATTTTGTCCGCATGCATGAATGAATGAGTGCATGCCTGCCTTACCTTCTCATTCGGCCCACGCAGCCAAGAACTCACTACCTTCTTCTGGTGGCAGGCTGACGTACCACAGTGGGTGTGACAGATCCTGCAAGCTCGCCCGCCCTACAGGGACGGACAGCTGCGGGCATCCCTATCGATACTGGCTGACGATAGGGCTCGACCGGTCCTTGCGGGCGGCGCGATGAGGGGTCTTCAGCTCTTCCAGGGTCCGTCCCCCTTTGGAACCCTCCTCTTCATGTTCACTGCTACAGTCGGTTCACCCGGGCCAGCCCCAAGCTGGAAGCTGAACTGACGAGCAGATCGCATCCTGTTCCATTGCTACGTTGGCCCTCGCACACCAATGGCTGACGGTGCGGCCATCTTGCGAAGCGCTAGATCTCCCCGTCTCGGACCATCTCACGCCAGGACCTAGCCGGCGCCAACCCTCCCAAGCATCGTCTCATCGGCCATGACCATTGGAAAGCTCCACTAGCAACCGGACTGACGTACCTTAGCTTCATCAGCTTCCTCCAGCTGCCCATTTTCTGTTCCCGGCCCGCCGACCTCCCTCGAGCTTGCCAGGGTCCCAGCTGCAAAGTATAAGGATGGCTGCGTATCTTAATCGAGGTGGCTTGGATCAATCAATCGTGTTCCTCCAATACCCCGCGCCAAAATCCCCTCACAAGCGTGGGAGAGCTTGAGCTGTTTGCCCCTCCTTTTCTCATCTGCATCTGCACTCCTCCCCCTCCCCTCGCCTCCCCCACCATCAACATCACCAATTGACAGACAGCCTGACGATACAATGCCGAACATCACCATCCGCAACCTGACGGCGCTGGCCGTGACCCTCAAGCGGGTTGAACGCTTCGAGGCCAAGCAGGTCACCACGGGCAGCACGCTCGGCAACGCTATTGGCAACATCACGTCCCTCCTCAACGCAACCACCTTCAACTCGACCGAGACCCATGCCGAGGGCGAGGCTCGCAACCAGAAGGATGTCGATGTCAAGATCAATGCCTTCTCCGCCAAGGCCACCGACATTGCGGCCGCCGATGAGGGCAAGGAGGTCGTCCGTCTGCAGTTCGAGTGCGAGGGCAAGAAGTACGAGGTCGACACGCCCTCCAAGTCGGACAAGTCGAGCGTCATGAAGCGCCTGTCCAAAGACGACAAACGCGAGCTCACCGTCGTCTACATTGAGCGCCATCAGTTCCTCGCCATCCTCTCGTCCTCCAACCTCCACGCCTGGATGAAGGAGCTCAAGGACAGCTACCCCCTGCCTTTCCTCTCCATCCCCGGCACCCACAACTCGCCCACCTGCTACACGGCACTCCCGTCTGTCCGCTGCCAGTCGGTCGGCATCACCGAACAGCTCGAGAACGGCGTCCGCTTCTTCGACATTCGCGTGTCCGCCACCCCCGACAACGACAACCTCGCCCTCGTCCACTCGGTCTTCCCCATCTCTCTCACCGGCACCAAGTGGTTCGCCGACCTGCTGACCGAGGTCTACGCCTTCCTCGAGCGCAACCCGTCCGAGACGCTCATCCTGTCCCTCAAGCGCGAGGGCACCGGCAAGGCCTCCGACCAGGACGTGTCCCGCTACCTCCGCGACCGCTACGTCAAGGGCCAGCCGAAGCGCTGGTACACGCGCCCGCAGATCCCCGCCCTCGGCGACGCCCGCGGCAAGATCGTCCTCATGCGCCGCTTCAACCTCGACGACGGCGTGCGCAAGTCCGAGAACGAGGGCAAGGGCTTCGGCATCGACGCCGCCAGCTGGCCCGACAACTGCGAGGACGGCAAGACGGGCGGCGGCGGCTTCGTGCGCGTCCAGGACTTCTACGAGGTCGACCAGAGCACCAA
Organism: Verticillium albo-atrum; assembly: GCA_002851705.1. Taxonomy (NCBI): domain Eukaryota; kingdom Fungi; phylum Ascomycota; class Sordariomycetes; order Glomerellales; family Plectosphaerellaceae; genus Verticillium; species Verticillium albo-atrum. The sequence goes on along the minus strand of NMXJ01000003.1, from coordinate 3,504,373 downwards.
CATTGACAAGAAGATCGGCTACAGCCACGCCCAGCTCGAGCGCGCCGCCGAGGCGCTCTTCCACATGCCCGGCACCGAGCACTACAAGAAGGACACCATGTCGCCCTTCTTCGTCAACTTCCTCAGCGCCAGCAACTTCTTCAACGCCACCTGCTGGCCCGAGCGCATCGCCGCCAAGGTCAACCCCGCCGTCATCGAGTACCTGTGCATGCGCCACGGCGACGACGGCAAGGGCGTCAAGAAGCTAAAGGTCGGCGACTCGAGCACGGGCATTGTCGTGACGGACTGGGTCGGCGCGCACGACGACTGGGACTTGATCCGCTGCATCGTGGCCTGGAACGCGAGGTTGCAGCTCAAGAAGTAGAGCGTCTGGCTAGACATGCGTGTTCACGTGGATAGATTTAATGGGACAGCGTGGTTCTTGGATCATTGAATTGAAATTGCTATAAATAACTTCGGGTATCATCATGAGTCGGCTTCTGAAGGCACGGTCAGCAAATGGTCTCGCAGCAGAGTTGCAGTGACAAAGTGTTGTGCCCAGTATGATTCAGTTCTCCAAGGTGAATCGGAATGTATCAATCATGGTGAACTCAGAAAGATAATAAAAAGGATGTCATCCTCAAGTGGGCGGGGGAAGCAAGGAAAAGAAAAATATGAGGGGAACACCTACAACCGAGCGTGAAAACATTGGCCTTGCGATGCATCGTCATGACTGTCTGAGTCGAAGCTGGTCAGCAAAGACTCTAACCGTAGGGTTCGTCGAGTACGAAGGAACAAAAAGCTAGGGCGACTGTCAGCACACTGTCACGAGCAAGAGGGAATCATCATCAAATACCTCAAAGATCAGCAAGTGTTAACTTTGTTCATATCGACGACGCCGAAGCGAAGTCAATCAAACAGTGTGAATACAATAAAAAAAGACATTTCATCATTGTAGAGAGCGCGTCTAACGACAAGAGAAAAAGAAGTCCCCAGTGGATATATACCTGGTTCCATGTCAGCCCTCCGTCTTCGAAGACATGTAAACCAGCGTGTCGCAAAGAAACAGCATCACAATCAGCTGACGAGTTTTCAACAAGAATCCCCACCGAACCGCCCACCACAAGGTTTGTAAGTCCTCGTTGCTACTAATGGACGGCCGATGAGGCTTCATTTTGTCCGCCTGTCGTTCAAAGATTCCTCATATTGTGGTGGGATCAACGGGAGCATGCGCGGGAGGTGCAGTGGACTTTTGTTTACCTGGGAGGAGTGAGTTAGCTTGAGGTCAAAACAGATAAAATGCTGTAGCGAAAGGAAGCTTTGGCTCATAGATCAGACAAGGCTGAAACTATTGCACCGGAATCAACATAATTTGTTCTGCATGAGGAATCCCTGTGGTGTCTGTCGTGTTCATCATGAAGAGCGCGGGGGAGGAAGGAAAGAGATATGACAAGACAAACCTTTTGATAGATGCAAAGCTGAGCAGAGCTGAATTATAAGTAAAGAAGATAGATCTGAGTAAAGATCTCTGCCCATTGCGTGCGGTATGGCAGCGCAATGGGCAGACGTCGCAGGTCGCTGGACCTTGACGATTTTGTTGGTGATGAGCAAAGAAGAAAGCCAGAAGCTTAGGAATTTTTTCGGCGTCGCGTTTTCAAGGTCTTTTCGGATTGAGCTAATGTTCTTTCGGACTAGTCTGGACCCCGCAATTGCAGCAAGATGTGGCGGTGCATCCAGATCAACGGGTGGCGAATGATCTTATCTTATCGCCCATTGATATAACATCCCGAGGTCATCCGCCACTCCCTCCCCTTCTCCTCCTCCTTCCCCAGGCTGCTGTCATATGCTGTCGAGTATCAAGACTCGATCAGAGTAAGACTACATCATGGCTGCTTCGGGGGGTATATGGGCTCCAGTAGCTCTACGCCTGCTCCGCTCAGCTGCTGCGAACGCTTCCAAAGCGATACGGAATACGTTCCCCAATGCACCCAAGCTACAACCCGCTCCTATCCGATCTGTTACTTCTACGGGAAGACAGCCAATCCACCCAGCTGCGCTTCTCCGCCAGCGACGCTCCGGACGATGGTCGTCTACCCAGGCTTACCAGAACGTTCAAAACGCTGCTCGACGATGGATGTCTTCCGGTAACACCGCGAATGCCGGTCCCCGCTTCGACCGGGCCAAGTTCCCCACATCGAACACCTCCCGCCGCGTTGCACAAGGCACCGGCCGTGCTCCCTTCGCCAGCACTCTCCGTCCGAATCTGACGGGCGGCACCCTCTGCCGCACCCAAGGTGGTTACAGCGCTGGTGGCGGCGCGCGATACTTCTCGCACACACCCGCGGCCCCGGCCCAGGTGGTCCAGAACGTTGGCGTTGCCATGCGAGCCTTCCTCCTCTCCGGTCAGAAGGCCCGGTACGACGGACTCAACGAGCGCGGCGACAAGCGCTACAGGGCCGTCTCGGCTCTCGAGCATGAGGCTGGCAGCAGGATGGCCAAGGTCTCCCGCTTCACCCCCGGTTCCTTCGTGGACTTCCAGCTGAGCCCCACCGTCACCGCGCTCAGCCCTCTCGCCGCCGCCTTCCCCTTCCCCGCCGGCGTCCAGGAGAATGGCATCACGCTGAACCGCGATGGCTTCCTCGATGTTCTGTCCGAGGACTTTGGCCGTGCGCTGAAGGACTTGACGGCCATCTTCGCGGATCTCAAGCGATTGGCTGTGTTAGGGGACCTGCCCGTGACGTTGGAGAAGTCCAATGTCATCCGAGTACGGTTCCCTGGTGTTGACGCTGCGACGGTAGAGCGTCTCTGTGACGATGTCGGTCTGCAGCGGGGGGCGGTCTATCAAGATCCCGAGTTCGACACCACCGGTGGTGTCCAGGTTGCGCTCAGGTTCCCCTTTGCACCTGACAGCCAGGCTTCCGAGAAGACGATGACGTCTCCTGGCGGCACCCTGCGATCCCTTTCTGGTCTGTCCGAGGCGTTTGACGATGCCTTCGTGGATGCCGAGATGGCGGAGAACCCCTGGCTTTCGGATCCTGAGGGTTACGAAAGCATGTCTCCGCCTCCGTTGAGCTCCGGCACGCATTGTTCGCAGGATTTCGATGGTATTGAAGGGATCTATCGGTTTATGGAGGAGTGTGACAGGGCCAAGGGCCGGTACTAGGAAAGCAATTGGCGTTGTATGTTCACCAGATTGGACGATACGGACGAGGACGGAATATGGATTATGGGATATGGGATATGGGAATCGGACTCCACGCTCTTTGTACAGATAACTTGACGAGCTCATCGAGCTGCTAGCCAGAGAATGGCGACATTTCATTGTGTTTCAACCCGCCGCCTTGATGTGATCACAACATGCAATGCGGTGAGGTCGCAGTGGGCCAATTGACCGCTGTACTATCATGGCAGTTTCCATGCCTCAAAGGGTCAAGCTGACGAGCAAGCGAAGGATTAGCGAGTGGGATTCTGCCTGGTGGCGGTCTCTAGCTCAGGGGTACAGGGCGTGATTCTGCCTGGGCCGGCCCCTCAACGGGGAGCTCCTTTGAGGGGCATCACACCATGGATGCTCATCACCCCAAACCACGTCCATCGCTTTGAGGACCGCCCAGAACCGGTCGAGACGCGACTAGACGCGCACCGAAACACATCGTAGGCTGCAACGGCCAATTTCACGAGCCGAGAGGCCGAATTGACAGTGCTTGGACGACATGACAAGGCAGCAGTCGCCTGGTCCTGTGACTTCGCGTTGCTGGACCCTGGGGAATTTAGGCAGCACACCCCCTGTAGCGCGTTTGGCAGCCCCGCGTCTTCAGCGCCTCCGCTAATCTACGCCAAATCCAGCAAAGAGCGTCGAGCCACCCACGACAGCTTCATGCATGGTCTGGGGGGGACTTTCGATAGGTGGCTGGCAATCGGTGAGCTCGTGCTTGCGGCCAAACATCAGATATAAAGCAACTTGTTTGCCTCCGCCAATTCATCTTCCGTCCTGTCTCAATCCATCACATCTCCTACTCCAGTCCACTCCAGTCACAACGTTCCTCCTTTGGTCCGTCAGCCTCTTCTATCGACATCCATCAAGACTGAATTGATACCCCTCCACCAACCTTCACTGTTTGTGTGGTTTTGTTTTGCCTTTCCCACGACACTTACGACTTTGACGACTCAAACGCCACAATCATGGCGACGCAGGACCTCCAAGAGCTTCCGGCTCCCCACACGGAGCTGGCCAACTACATCGCCGACCACCCTGAGAAGTCCATGATCGACATCATGGACCCTTACCGCCGCTATGAGGCTCAGCTGCGATCCGTCTTCGCTCAGGACCGCAACAGCCCTCTCCTCGGCGACCCCTATGTGAACCTCCTCCCCCTCTTCAATGAGAATACCAAGAACATCAAGACTCGCGCCCGTAACCTCTCCGCCGAGTCAGACGAGGAGAAGAGCCGCTACATCATGTCTCTTCCCGATGACAAGCGACGTGAGGATGGCTCTCCCGCCGTCGTCCAGTCGATGGCAGAATTCCGCAAGAACTTCAGCGTCTTCTCCGAGTCGTCCCTCGCTGACTTGGACTGGAACAATGTCGTGGCCGCCGGCTCCTCCGTCGTCAACTGCCTGCTCCCTGTCCCCGCCGAGTTCAACGTCAACAAGCGCAAGCTGCGCGAGTACTACCACGAGAAGTTCTGCCCCGCGTCTGACGTTGATCTCTTTCTGTACGGTCTTACCCACGAAGAGGCCATCGAGAAGATCAAGCAGATCGAGCAGGCTATTCGCGATGCCATCCTGACTGAAATCACCGTTGTTCGTACCAAGTATGCCATCACCATTGCTTCTCAGTATCCCACCCGTCATGTTCAGGTATGTCAATCTTCCCAGAAACCTTTGCGTGTGCTTGCCCTGACACCCCGCAGATTGTTCTCCGCGTGTACAAGTCCATTGGTGAAATTCTGACCGGCTTTGACATCGATGCTGCCGGCGGCGCCTACAACGGCAAGCAAGTTTATGTCACTCCCCGAGCGCTCGGCAGCTTCATTACTCAGATCAACCACATCGATCTCACCCGCCGCAGCCCCTCGTACGAGAACCGTCTGTCCAAGTACAGCCACCGGAACTTCGAGATCTACTGGCCCGAACTTGAGCGAAGCCGCGTCGACCCCACCATCTTCGAGAGGAGCTTCCAGAGAACCCTTGGTCTTGCTCGCCTGCTTGTTCTCGAACGCTTGCCTACCTCTTCTGTTCGCGACACATACCTTGACAAGCGCCGCGAGGAGCGTGGTCGGCCTGCCATCAACCGAAACTTCCAACACAAGGTTTGGGGCAACATCAAAGAGGCCCACGAAGACGAGGTTGCAGACTGGGTTGACGAAACGGAAGTCTCAAACTACCATACCTTCAGTGTGCCGTATGGTGAGAGGTTCAATGCCAAGAAGATCGAGAAGCTCTGCTACACCAAGGATCTTCTGTTGAACGCAGAGTGGAACCAGCACAAGGACCGCCAGGTCTACCTCCATCGCCATCCGGCCTTCTTCGGACGTGTTCAGGATGTCATCGAGGATTGTTGCGGCAGCTGCCCCAAGGCAGTTACCCCGGAGGAGATCGAAGTCGCCGAGAAGGAGGGCGAGATCTACATCTCCGGCCCTGTGACGTTCCTCATCGACGATCCTGGCCGACAGCAGATTGGCTCCTTCAACCCCCTGACCCAGGATGACTGGACCGATATGGCCTACGTCGGCAACACTGCTCGCCTCTGCCAGAGCATAGTTGACGGCAATGTTGATGAGGTTCTCGACTGGCTCTCTCAAGAGGGTGCTGATCCGAACCAGCGTGATTACACTGGCCGCGCGCCGTTGCACCTTGCCGTCGTCAGCTCCACTCCGGATGTTGCTCGCGCCCTTGTCGACCACGGCGCCCGTCTGACGGCACGTCTTGCCGACGGAAACACAGCTCTGCATTTGGCAGCGGAGCGTGGCAACGTTGAGATGGTGAGGATTCTTATGGATAGGAGCATCACCAACGAAGCCGAGGAAGAGGAGAAGCAAGATCTCCGTCGCAAGGCTCGTCAGGAAGCATCCTCGGGGAAGACCTCGGAGCCCAGCAAGGAAGCCGAAGAAGAGACTGACTCGGAAGAGGACACTGACTCTGACGGAGAACTTATCGACGGCGAGGGAACTGAGATCGATGCCCGCACGATGGCCACCGGATCTTTCGTCGATGTCCAGAAGGCAGACAAGGAGAAGACGGAGGATGCTGACTTGGACGAGTCGAAGGATGAACCAGACTTCTACAAGAGCGATGTACTTGCCTGGGACATCCCGTGCTCGCCCCTCCATCTGGCCATCTCTCAAGGCCACGAAGAAGTGGTCACTACTCTCTGCAACGTATGTATCCCGACAAACTCTCATTTTGCATCGCATCTAACACGTTGTTACAGTACGGAAGTGATGCCCTGCTCCCAGTCAAGTTCCTCGACGACGAGAAGCAGCCAGTTGCGGCACTTCTTACCCTGGCTCTTGCCCTTCGCCTGCCCGAAGAGAAGGCCAAATCCATGGCAAAGCTTCTCCTGAAGCTTGGCGCTACATCGGCACAGGCCGATCTCGAAAGCTGCACCGCTTTCCATCGATATGTCGCTGAGGGTAGCCATGACCTGATCGACACGCTCTGGGACAATGACAAGTCAGGCATCAAGTCTGCTATCAACCACTTGATCCCCGGTCAAGGGTACTACAGGAGCAAGGTCATCGCGCCACTGCATTCTGCTATCGAGAATGAGGATACCATCCTCGTGCTCAAACTCCTCAATGCCGGAGCCAACCACACGATCGATTTTGCCACCTGGTTGAAGGCTGCCAAGATGTCTAAGGGATCTGACCAGCTTCGTGAATACAGCGAAAACCAGAAGCAGTTCGCCCGGTCCGTGGAGCAGCCGCTCATCGTTGCCGTCAAGTACTGCACCGACCTTGAGATGGCAATGAAGCTGGTGGAAATGGGCGCCGACCCCAACACTCCGACCAGTGATGGCCAGACAGTCATCCATGATGAGTGGCAGCGCAAGTACACCAAGGGAAAGACTGTCCTCGACGTCGTGCGTTCCCAGCTGGAGTCACTGAAGAAATACAAGGGAGAGCACTTCCAATCGAAGAAGCCGCAGCGCTTCCTGGGTATGCAGGAGCGACTCGACAGCCTGAACAAGGACTCATACGAGTTCATGATGACCAGCAAAGACATCAAGGCCCGCGAAAAACGGTTCGAAGACGACACCAAGAAGTATGAGAAAGACAAGAAGAAGTATGAAGAAGGCCAGAAGGGTCGAGACCTCAAGGAGACGGCCATCAAGGAGGTCATTGCTGAGTTGGAGAAGCTGGAGCAGATGCTGCTTGACAAGGGAGCCAAGACCTTCTATGAGGCCTACCCCAACGTCCCAGAGCCTGAAGAACGCTCAGGTGGCTACCGCTACCACTATGACGATGAGAGCAGCGGCGAGAAGAAGGAAGAGAAGCAGCCTGTCTACGAGTGGCAGATTGCTTTCACTGGCGCTAGCGATGTGACGGAAACTCGACGACTTGCTTATGTCGAGCTGTATGTTCTCAACCCCGAGCTCCTTGTTCCCGATACTAACCACGGCATAGCTTCGAGGCTGCTTGGAACGGCGATCTCGAGAAGATCAAGTCACTGACGCTCCAGGCCTGGGGTAAGGACCAAGAAGAGCCACCACTCAAGATTTCCGTCACCGATGCCGACGTCAGCAGCCCGTTCTCCCTCGCCTTCCTCCGGGGACACCGTGATGTGGCCAAGGAAATTCTTAATATCGTCCAGGCGCAGTATTCTCCTAAGGAGAAGGAGAATTCGCGGTACACGCTCGACACTGGTAACCCAGAGGATGACGATGACGACGAGGGTTCGGAATATGACTCGGATGAGAGCGACACAGCGGAAGGAAATTCCGGCCATCCTAAGATTGTGGCACAGGCGGTGGACAAGAAGTTCACCATCGACAATATTGGCCAGGTCTCGATGCATGTCGATTCGCACGACAAACCGATCAAGCTCTTGACTGGAATGGTCTTGTGCTTCAAGACCGGGAAGGTGGACGACGACTTTAACCGGGAGAGTCTTTTCAACTTTGTGATGAGGCAGGATGACCACGCAGGCTTGAAGTTCCTGTTGGATCTCGCAGCGCACCACTCGGGCAAGTATCAAGCTGAGGAAACCGAGGACGACGAGAGCAGCGGGTTCTTCACATTCCCCGAGAATGACTTCAGGTGGGCCGTTATGAACGGCAAGACGGCTGCACTTGCCGAGATCATCAAGAGGACCGGCGCGGTCATGCCGCTTGATCACCTCGTCAAGAAGAGTGGCGTGGAGCTGAAACAGAAGCCGAAGTACTACCAAGGCCTTTCGGTGTACGGCAGGAAGAGGTATGAACCCCAGACACATCATGGGAAGTTGATACTAACATTTAATCCAGAAAGGATTGGGCTACCGCAGGCCGTAACCTAGTTGTCAGGCCTACCGGAATCCAGATCCCGCCACTTCTTTATGCTGCTATTGCAGGAAACATCGAGTCTATTGAGTGGTTCTTGAGCGATGCGCCGCTCCGCTGCTATGTTGAGTTTGGACAGTCGAAGGTAGCTAGCGAGGACCCGAGGCTGAAGCATCTCAGCCAAGTACCAGGCGGATTTGATCGAGCAGTAGCCAAGTGGCTTGGCATCCAGAGTGAGTTGTTCGAATCTCTTGTGTAGAACACAGCTGACTGGCAAACAGACGAAACGGTTCTTCACTGTGCGGTCCTGGGCCCAGCAAACGAGAAGACCAACAAGGTCATTCAGTACCTGATCCAAGCGTGCCCGAACTCGTTGGAGTACAAATCAACGAATGGCGAAACGCCTCTGTGGCTTGCGTTCTACCTCGGCCGTCTCGACTTCGCCAAGACACTCATCGATGCTGGCGCGAACCAGTCTGTACGCAACAAGAAGGGGCAGAACATCATTCACGCAGCATTGACCTGGCTTCCCAAGGCCGAGAAACTGAAGGAGCTTCTTGAGCTGATGGACCCCAAGCTCAGAAACCATCTCCTCGTGCAAAGGAGCAACCTACAGGACGATGGCACGACTCCTCTGCACACATGGGTGAACAGCTGCCCGAGAGGTTTCAGCCACAATGGCATGAACAAGTGGAGGGGCTATGACAGCAAAGAAGAAGCCATCGCCGTGCTCGATCTGCTCCTTGGGTATTCTGGAGGTGCCGAGCTCGCTATGCTCAACGGTCCTGGCGACACGCCCCTCCACTCAGCGGTTATGTGCCACAAGACGGACCTCATCGACGCTCTCCTGACCTTCAAGCCAAGTCTTCTCTACCGCGAGAATGCCGTGGGTCGCACTCCCGCCGAGATTGCCCACACACGCGTCATCAGCAACAAATTCAAGCAGCCACGCTCCCTGCCTTCTCACTACAGTCACTGGAAGGGCCCCGGCAACCTTCCTCAGCGTGACGCTGATAAGTTTGTCCATGAAAAACGTGGGCGTGACCTGAAGGTCAACGACAACCTTCTTGATGAGAGAATCTGGGACCTTCTCGCGGGCTATCTTGAGCGTCACCCCGGCGAGCGCAGACTCGTCTCCTTGAGCGAGGCCAACGATGTTGCGAAGCGCATCAGCGAAGAGTACAAGTCTTCGCGATACTTTAGTATTCAGGCTCGGGAGGATGATGATGAGGAGAAGGATAAGAAGGATGAAGAACCAGCTACTGATTTCGCCACGGACCAACGTTCGGTCAATGGAAGTGTCGCTTGGATGCCGGAGGGCGCGAAGAACCAGTCACCTGAACCTTGCACTGGTTGTGGTGAGTATCATACTTAGGACTCTGGCGGATGGAACTTGGGGGTTGTTTGGGGTTCTCGATTAGCGCGGAATATTCCAGGTGATGGGCAGTGGGAGATGAAGTCTTTGTTTTGAAGTTTCTCGACGACATTGTTTGAGTCCTCAGGTCAGATTGCTATGGACTATAGAGTCCTGAATTTTGCAGTTATCTATTACTTTTTGCTTCACTCTTCGGTGCTTTCTGTGCTCGTAACTTCTGAATGATGTTTGTCACTGAGTGATCTGCCGAGTCGTCGGTTTCCTGATGGTGTGTTTATCACTGTTAACGAGGGTTTCTGGAGTTTCGTGTTGTCGCGTCGAGGCAGTTCGTATTTACTCATAGAAGGGTTTCGTGCCTTCCAGTTGAATGCTATTGATGCCGGTTACGCGACTTATTTTATTGTCCTCTAGTGCTGCTCCTGCCTCTTTGAGTGCCTTCCTCGTTATGAAAGTGCTAGGACTCCTACTTTATTCCACCTTTAGAACCGCGATAACCCTGCAACAACCTAGCAACGACAAGAATCGCGAACCCTCGCACTCATAACCCTCTCGACATTCTCTACCCTTTGGCTGCTTGCTCGCGCCAACACTTTCACCGCATCTCGACTCTTTCCCCTCTGAAGATTCACCCGTGGTCACTCTGCTTATCTGTGCAGTATACCTCATACCTAGACTGCTTGTGAGGCAGTTCACAAGTTGTCTCGCAGGACTATCTTGCGGTCTCTCGCGACTTCCAGCGACCTCTCGCGACCTCTCGCGACCTCTCACGACTTCAGCAGCAGCCTCCCGCGACCTCTGGACTATCCTCACCATGGCAAACTGGAGTCAAATCCCCCGGGAGGTCCGGCATATGGTATTCGACCAGCTTGTCTTGATGAAGGGATATTATTGTATGCACGTTTACACGCGCTACTCTCTTGTGTGTAAGGAGTGGTGGATGTTCTTTGAGCCGGTGGTCTACGAGCGGCTGGTCCTTAACCAGAATGACCTATTCGACTTTGACCGGCTGGCCATAGCGCGCAACAAGGTCAGGCTTGGGTACGTGCGCCATGTCTGGCTGCGTATTGAGTTGATTCAGTATAACTGCAAGAGGTGCCAGGCGCCCGAGGATCCTTCTGAGAGACAAGAGTGAGTCCATTGCATTTCAGAGAAAGAGAGAGAAAAGAGTGAACAGCACTGCTAATCTTCGGCTAGGAACGAGGAAATCTTCACCGTCAGCGTATGGAATCTACTATCCACGCTCTCGCAGTGGAAGAACAAGAAATACCCCCACCGGGGCTTAACTCTGGAGATCAGCGCCCACTCCGAGAGCGACCGCGACCACTGGTTCAAGACCACATATCTCTTGAGCAAGGAGTATGGCCATGGCTGGCACAGAAATTACTATGAGCGGCTGTGCAGCGGATGCACTGATCGCCGCAACCCGTACAGCTCGCAGCTTTCGAACATGCGTCATCCGCGGCCTCCGCCCAATGTCCCGCCTCGCAACGGAAGGAGCAGAGCCCTCAGAGTCTTTGGCGATCGGCCCCTCCAGTTCGATTTTGGCAACTTTACCATTCGCAACCAGAACAGGGTCTTCCCGAAAGTCCCGATCGTGACTTCGCTCCTCATCCGTCGGCAGTACGTTCGCACCTTTGACCCGGCGGCTCTGGCGAAGCTGTTCAAGGAAAGCTTTGTCAACCTTGAGACCATTCGCAACGAATACTGGAGTGGTATCTCCTTTGAGGAGAATGCGTCTTACGCGCTCGGTGAGTTTTCTTTTTCTTTGGCCGTGAAGGCATCAGGCTTCCAGCCCACCTACTTGACCCCTGAGCCTCAGGGTCATCAAGACTCCCTCAGCAAATTTTTCCTTCCCAACTAGCTCACCCCGCTGATTTGACAGAATGATGATGGACCAACAGCTAACGCCGTATAGCTACGAGATGTCTCCTAGAAGATGGTCTTCCCAAGTCCCTGAAGTCACTTTCCCTCTTCAAGTCGTTCAAGACCACCGAGTCCCGTCAGGGCCGCCACGGACACTTTGAGTTCCTCTCCCACAGTCTCTGCTACCGCAGCGCTGGCCTCCACCACCTGTCTGCCGCGTACGTGGTTGACGCCATGTACTTCTTCGAGCCCTTCTGGCCGGCCGACCTCCGCGTCGAAATCGAGAGGCACCTCGGCGGCCCGCGCACCGACTTCTCGCACGCTGACGAACGAGCACCCCCTGCGTGGCCACACCTGCGCACCATCGCGCTGACGACCATGTACTTCGACAAGGACAACACCCTCGAGAATCTCAGCCATCTCTTCACCGCCGCCGCCGCCGCGGTCGCCTGCATGCCGAACCTCGAGACGCTCGAGCTCTGGAACGGCAGTCCGGGAGGCGCCGCCGTGTTCCGACTGAGCATTGGCTCCTGCAAAGTCACGGCCACGTGGTTCAGCACGAGCTACTACACGGTGAACGGCGCGGATACGGAGTCCCTCAACGCCGCGAGGAACATGCAGAGCCTCATCCACTCGCACTGGGACGACGTGGCGCGGTCGCGGGGCGCGAGCATGCTCGAGGTGGAAGTGGCCAACACGCGGCAGAATGAGCCGTACTGCTGGCATGAGGGTGGCTTCGTGTCGAACTTGAAGTTGAAGCATCTGGTGGCCGATACCATCACGCAGGATCAGTTCAAGGTGGAGTGCCTCAATGGGATTGTCTCTTGGAGGCACGAGTTTTGAGGCTGTCGGGGCTGGTCGAGGACGCCGAGGACGTGCTAGGGATTGTTGAGGACGTGCGAGAGGACCCGGCGAGGGAGCATGTTTTGTGAACCTACTGGAAGAGTATTGCTTCTATTGTGGTGATATCGGGGACAGGAAGAGGACGGGGGATAACCTGCGAGGGACCCGCGAGAAGGCATGGTTTTCCCTTTCACTGTAAGAACATTGGTGTGGCATAGTGTACACTATCAATGACACATTACTGTAGCTTTGACTGTCCCTGCCGCCATCGTGATTCTTGGATTTCGACCTAAAGATGTTCGCAGCAGCTAGGCGAAAGATGAAGTCCATGCATTTGAGGCTTCGCAAGATCTCTGTCCCGGCTGGAAGATCGGTCAAGGCTCTATGATGATAAGGAGCCCAAAGAATGGTACTCCTAAGGAGCAGTATCTCCCAGCGGAGGCGACGGTAGGTGACACTTCCAGAAAGACATCATTGAGTCTGGGACTTCGCGTCACCCATGACCGGCATGGGATGCCAGCAGGTGTTTGCCATGTGTTCCATAATGTGGCCTTGATCTCTCAAAGTTTCCTCACTATGAACTTGATCGACTTAGCTCCCTCGAAACATGAAAGCATGAGTTTCGTTGAGCTGGATCTATCATCGCTGTCCCTTAATCACCATGGATTTTGTACACCCCCAATCGGAGAAACACCACGAGCCTGACGCCCAGTCTGCGCCGTGCCCGAAGCCGACGCTTCCAAAAGCTCCCTCCCGCGCGCCACGATCCGCGCGTTCTCAACCACCTCCTCCTCTCCCTCCGCCCCCGCCGCGACGTCCGCCATGTACGCTCCCAGCTCCTCGATCCGCACGACCCAGTTCCCGCCCATCACGGCCCCCAGCACCCCGGCTCCCGGTATCCCGCGCGTCAGGATGGCGCTCGGTCGCAGGATGAACGCCTGCCACTGCGCCGCGTGCGCTGCCGCCACCTCGAGCGACTGCGTTTCCGTCCTGCCCTGTCAAGATGTGAGTGACTGGCCGTAGGGAGGGGACTGTGTTGCCCGGAAAGGGCCATACCTTGATCTTGCGCGCCTGTTCGAGGAAGTAGAGACGCTGGTCCTGGTCCTGGCGGACGAACTTGCCGCTGAGGAGGATGAACCTGAACCGCGGCCCGCTGGGCCTTTCAAGCTGCAGCAACTTCGCGAAAGCCTTTTGGAAGGCCACGGGGTACTCCAGGTTCACGGTGACGTTGTCGTTGTCATAGGTGCCCATTGCCCTGGAGCGGTCAGCCACTGAAGTCTACGATGAGGGGAAGGGGGGGGTGCGCACCAGATCATGGCCGCGGCGTCCTTGTGGGCTTGCAGCACCTCCTCCGGCCATGTTGAAAAGCCCTCGAGGATGACTGTCGTGATTTTAGGGTTTGAGGCGACGTCCGCCGGCAGCTCACGTCGCAGCACCGCGACGACGGATGTGATGCCTGGGTGGGCGAGGCAAGCCTGGAGGGCGCCGCCGCCGATGGAGCCTGTTGCGCCAGTGATGAGGACCTTCATGGCGATATTTTGTTATTGAGGATGAAAAAGCTTTGGACGCAATGAAGATAGTGAACGCAATTGCAATAAGGTTGTTCTGGCCACGGGCGCTTTTACTTTTATGGTAGCGGTCGAATCCTTCAGGCAACAGTCAGCCATGACGAACGTGCTGGGGTTGCGACGTTAGATGGGATGCCTATCTTCCAGGCAACCAAGTAGCACGCATGCTTATGCATTGAGGATTCCAGTTGCATCGCAGGAGTAGATTACGGGAAAGGATCGGAGGTGTTTTATCGAACTCTCGTGTGCATTGGGCTGTGGAATGTCGACCAATATGAACTCCATCACCCTTCAACTTGTCCACCAACTCGGAGTGCTGGCACAGCAAATCAATCGTATATTCGTTCATTCGTCCTTCGACACAGCAGCAGCCAAGCAGTAGCCAATGTCGAACCCTGGGTATCTCTAATCCTAAGCACTCCTGATAACTCCACGTGTTTCCAACACCAAGACAGTAAGGTCATCCACCGACCGACCGACGTGCCGCATGCCACATGCAATGAACACACACCGCGTCAATCACTCCTTGATGTGAACCTCCAAGGAGTCCATGTCCTCAATATCCGCCTCCTCAACAGTCGTCTCGCCGTCCAGCTGCTCTCCGTCAAAGTGGAGCTGCACTTCGATGCTCTCGGGCAGCTCCCGCACCTTGCGGAACACTTCCACAAGCTCGGCGATGGTCGTCATCGACCGCGCCGTCGTCTTGACCGGCTCGCCCGTGCGCGCCTTGAGGATGATCTTGATCTTCTTCTCCTCCGGCTCCTTGTCCACGGCCGCCCCGCCGTCCTCTTCGTCCGAGTAGTCGTCCAGCTCGCCAAGGTCGCGGAGGCGCTTGCGCTCCTCCTTCTTCTTGTGTTCCTCCCAGAGCTCCTCCGTCCACATCTCCATGTGCACCTTGGTCCACCCGTCCGAGAAGCCCTCGGTGTCGTGGTGGTTCCTCGTGGCGGGGTACTGCAGCGTGCCGTTCTCAGCGGCTCGGATTTGCAAGCTGTTGAGGGTGGTCGAGTCGTACAGCCGGCGACCGCGCCAGGTGATGAACGTTGTGGCCAAGTCGTCTTCGGGGAGGCCAATTTCATGTCCCTGGGTTTGGTTCCACACGTCACGCAGCTTGCCCATGGGCTTCCACAGTGTGTAGAGGAACTTGGTGGGCTTCGCGTCGGGGATCGGCGATGTCATGAGGATGGTGATGTGCGTCTGGTCGGCCTCGGTCGGGTTGGCCTTGGCCTCCTCAGCCTTCTTCTTGCGTTCGCGGGCGGCGCGGATGAACTCGGCAAATTCATCCTCAGCCTCGTCGGCAGAGGCTTCTTCCTCCGCGAAAGGGTCGTCGTCGATCAAGATGGCGTCCTTGGAGGTGGAGCGCACGGCCCCCAGCTGGCGAACAGGCGTGGCAGAGTAGACGTCTTCCTCGCTATCCTCGCTATCGTCAAGGGAGATGACGGGCTTCTCGTTTTGCATGGTGCCCTCCTTCTTCGGTGTGCGCAGAGCAAGAGCCGTCGTGTGTTTCGATGGTGTTCCGGGATGATCTTGGCTGGTCGAGCGTCTGGTCTTTGTCTTGCGGTCGATAGACTCGTCGCTGGTGCGCGAGCGCTTGGAAGGGGGCGTCTTGATGTGGTCCCTAGGGGAGGGGTCAGCCAGGCAAGATAGGCATGGGGTCAGAGGGAGAGGACTAACACGAGGTCGTCGTCGCTGTCTTCGATCGTCCTCTTTGCATCTCGCGGGCGACTGCTCCGGCTGCCGCTGTGGCGCCCATGGCTGTCATTGGAGAGTCGCGCACCATCACCATGGCCGTGCTCATCCTCGTCGTCCTCCCTCGCGTCGACAATAGATGTGGCACGCTCCTTGCCCTTGTCGCGCTTGGATTGCTTGCGTTTGCGACGGCGCTCTTCCTCCTCGGCAATGACTTTGGGAAAGAACTCTTTGGAGCGCTCGAACAAGCTCAGGCCATCGTCATCGTCGGATCCGTCCTTCTTCTCAGGCTTCGGGTTCGAGTTTTGGCGGAGAGCGGTCGGCTTGAAAGGCAGCCAGCGCTTGGGTGCAGGTGCGGTAGACTCGGTCATGGTGTTGCTGCAGGTGGGTTGCTGTTTGTAGGTTCAGTCTCAGATGTAGAAATAGAAAGAAGAGATGCTAGGTGTAAGCAAGAGATGGTTCAGAGGCTGCGGGCTCTTTGTACCAAACCAAAACCATGCCGGGCGCTTGCAGGTGGACGCCCCGGAGATGATGTGAGTGCTTGGTGAAGCCTTCCCGATGCTTTTTGTTTGCGCGAAAGTCGCATGTTGACGTGAAGCCAAGGACCCGCTTTTTGCTGTTAGTGTAGGTGGGGGCAGTAGCTATGGAGCTCCATCTACAGTGCAAGTACAGCTGCAGGGGCCCCCCAAAAATACAGCCGATGTATCTAGGTACCTACCCGCACTAACGCGCACAGACCAGCTCATGCATCTGCTCAACTCACGCTTCACAACCTCTGCCCGCCTCTGCCTCACTCTATCCATCCCCAGTCAAGCTCAACATAATCGCTGCATCTCACCTCCGCCACACCACCCCAACACCACCTTACGCTCCCTCCCACCTCAGAAACATCTCACCATGGAGAACGGCAACCCCAGTGCACCCCAGGGCGAGGGCAAGGACCCCTCGAGCTTCCTCAGCGACATCATCGGCAACCCCGTCACCGTCAAGCTCAACTCGGGCGTCGTTTACAAGGGTGAGTTGGCACCCAAGACTTGTCAATTCTGTGCTACAGAAATGCTGACTCACTCCGCAGGCGAGCTCCAGTCTGTGGATGGCTACATGAACATCGCCCTGGAGAAGACGGAGGAGTACGTCAACGGCACCAAGCGGAGGGCATACGGCGACGCCTTCGTGAGGGGCAACAACGGTATGTGACGACGCTTCTGTCCTCCTGACGAGTGTACTCCGAGCCGACTCTGACATGTGTCCAGTTATGTACATTTCTGCCGACTAAAGTGTGCCATGGCCCTGATCTTCACCCGGGTGCTGGCCAAGACTCTCTATTTTAGACACGTCACGAGCAGAGCAGCTTGACCTCACCATCAACCAAAGTCCAATGAATATACCCACGATTGTTCAACTCTGATATCACATGCAACGGTGACTCGAAACTTTGACACTCACATCTACAGCACCTCTACAGACCTCTACAAACCTCACCTACAGCCTCGAAGTCCACGCGAAAAACGTCTTCCCATGCAGCGCCACCTCCCCCTTCTCGTTCCTCTCGACGCTCTTCTCTTCCAAGATATCCGCCAGCTGCGCCCTGAACCTCTCCAGACCCTCCCCTTCCAGCACGGCCACCTGGCTCAGCGTCGCCAGCCGCTTCCACAGCGCCTCGGGCGTCAGCCATACGGTGAACGGCACCGTGTCCTCCCCGATCGGCACGGAAAAGTACGGCGCCTTGTCGTCGTCCGCCCTCGCGAACCCCGGTATCGCGTACGACGCTACCGTCTTGAACGGGTTGGGCAGCTGCTGTTCGAAGCACGCTCGCCACGTGTTGTTCCGGAACCGCGCCTGTCCGTCGCCGTCGAGCGAGTGCACCAGCTCGTTGAGCCTCTGCTCCCACGGCGTCACGGCCTTCCACGACGCCGGCTTGTTATCTGGTCACGTCAGCCTCCGCTCGCAACGACTCTTTTCGTTCTCTCTCCCGCCGCCAACTCACAGTCCTCAATGTTCCAGATCAAGCCCAGCGAGGCCCGCGGCTTCAGCACGCGGTGAATCTCCCGCAGCGTCTTCACGCTCGCGAACCAGTGGAACGCCTGCGCGACAACGCATCCGTCCCCCCAGCCGTCCGCCAGCGGGATCCCCTCCGCGAACCCCTCCCGCACCTCCACGCCCCGGAGCCCCTTGCGCTCCAGCTCCGCCCGCATCCCCGCGTGCGGCTCCACGCCCACGATCTCGAACCCCTCGTCCCGCGCCGCCAGCACCTCCGTCAGCTTGCCCGTGCCCGCCGCGAGGTCGAGGACGCGCCCGCCCTGCAGGCCTGCGAGGTTCAGCTTCTCGAGGAACCGCGCGACGGTCGCGGGCGGGTAGGATGGGCGGTGGGTGTCGTAGCTCGAGGCGTCGGCGAAGCCCGACTGCGCGCCGGGGTGGAGCGTCTGGGCCATGGTGGGCTGAGGTCGTTTTGCCGTCTGCGTTTGCTGGGAGTCGAGTCTTGGGGTCGTTCGTTCGGTATTCAATCAAAGGAAAGCAGATAGAGAGAGGCACGAATTCACAGTAACATCACGCGGCATCGCCTTATAATTGTAATTCGCACGCCCGGATTGGCCTCGCCTGGTGGCCTCGCGGGTCCACGTCATAGGCTGCCCTGGGCACGCGACGATCTGCCGACAATCGGGCGTGATGGCCCCAGGTCCGCACGGGGGTTGGTCGGTTCGGCCCCCCGGCATCAGGGCAAGCGAGACGCGCCCAAAGCCGAGCGATTGCGGCGGAGATCCGAGGGTCGGTCATTCAACCCGCGGGACGGTGAGGGCTCCCGCGGATGCATGCATCCTCAATGGCGCGCGAGAGACGAAGCATGAATGGCCTCATTGGCGGGGCTCGAGATAAATAGATGATTATGGCGCCAGGCGCTTGATTAGCAGCTAGCTGCGGGAATACCCCGAACCAAACCCCTATTCCTATGCCAAACGCCTGATGTGCTCGCAGGATCAACCGCGTTTACTTCATTGCAAACATTAACTTAAAGTATTGTACATCACGTATATATCACCGAGGAGCGTTCCCGGGCGGGCTCTTCTGAAGCTTCGCCCCGCCCCCGAGCGACGACGTCCTCGGATGGTTCCGTCGCCATACCGACTCTGCGTCTGTCTCGTCCCCGCTGCTGTTTTGTCGTGTACCAAAGGTGCCGGCAGGCAAGACCTCGAATCCAGGGTTCACGCTGCGGCGCGACCTATTGACGTGCATATCACCCGGCGCAAAGGTCGGCGACGGCATCATAGGCTGGCGTACTCGCTCCTGCCATTCCAAGTCACCCAACAGGCCAACGGCAGGCTCCGGCGACGACCTAGGCTCGGGGGTGGCGAAGGGATTTGTCTCAACAGGGCTCGGGGTCTGCACGTCTCTCGGGGTCTGCGCGGTTCTCGGGATTTGCCTCGTTCTCGGGGTCTGTACGACTCTTGAGGTCGACGGTGATGGAACCCTCGTATCGTAGGCCGAACCGTACGAGTTGGTCGGGATTCCGCCGCCCGACTGGGAGCTTCCGGTGCGTTGCTGAGTGGGCCGCCGGGGACCGCTCGTCTGGTATTTGCTAACGGGGGTCGGGGACGGCTTGCTGGTATCCGGGGTTTCGTAATCGGAGGAGGAGACCGAGCTCCGATCGCCTGCTCGGCCCGAGTCGTCTGACAGGTCGGCGTTGAAGGCAGTCGTTGGAACATAGGTCTGAACAGCGGGTCTCGTCGGTGACTTTCCTTCCAGCTGTCTCAGAGCATCTTGCTGACTGGCTGAGCGGCTGTGTCCAAGGCGCTGAGGAGGTGGTGGTCGGTATGTTCTCGGGGCTTGGAGCTGAGGGACATTGGGATGGGAGTTGAGTGCGCCGGCCGCAAGGGGTTGCTCAATGATGGAGCCATCAGAAGGTGTACGCCGAGACGACGAAGCAGACGTCGAAGTTGCTGGATCGACCCCTTTTCCCTTTCCGTTGGCCTGCTCGGAAACAATGGTGCTTGTCGATACGAGCCTGGTACGGCTGCCTGCGGGCGACGATGGGCGAGAAATCCAGATACCGTCGACCTGGATGCCGCTCTGGATGGCACGGACGCCAAAGGGAATATCAAAGACTTTCTTGCTGGCGGGCAGGCCGGTCTTGCGCATCTCCTCGACGTGTGCCCGCTTCTCCTCGTCGATGACCTCCTGTTTCTTCAGGTAGCGGTTGGTCCAGAAGAGCTTGATGTAGCCGGCGACAAAGACCAGGGCGATGGCTGCACCGAGACACTACAGGTGTCAGCTGATGGTACTGTATGCGGGAGTGATTCAAGGACTTACGAAGGTCATCTGCTGCCACAGATCCCAGGATATGAAGAAGGTCGGCATGGTGGGCAGTTGTGTTGGCGGTTGATGGGGATGAACCTGAAAGTGGGAAAGAGCAGGGGACTGGCCCGTGTTGGAATGCTGATGGTGTTACGGCGAGCAGTCGGACAGGAGACAGCAACAGTTCGGGTGCGAATATGGAAAGAAACCAGATGAACGTCGAGGCAGGAGCGACCTCTGAGCGGGGTTGCTGCCCTGATGGACGGAGAAGACGTGAGGAAGGCGTGACTGGATGTGATTTCCCTTGCAGCGAGTGGCTGTCACAGATGCAAGTAACGGTTTGGAAAGTGACGATGAAGATGGCAGCTGAAAATGATATGTTTGCCGGTATCAAACCGATGAGAGTGAATGGAGAGGGGTAGGCGGACACGGAGCCTTGCCACCGACGAAAGAGCGTGAGAAGCCTCGACAAGGAGAGAACGAAAGATGGTGGACGAAATCACCTGGCAAACAAGCTGAAGAAACAGAGCAGCACAGCACAGTCAACTGACCTCTCACGGGTTCGGGTGCGCTGACGGATACTGGCAGGTTATGTATGAAACAGGTCGCGGGTACCGGCATGCGTCCAGCTTCCCCTCGCCTCTCGCAGGCCGGCTGGGCATCTCGTCCCTCCGTCCCATGGTTCCATCTGGTGTCTGATCTGAATATGAGAGCGGAGCTGGCCATCTCGGAACACGGTCGTGATCGTCCACACAAGTGGAGGAGAAGTTTCTGTGTTTTCTGGCGCCAAACGAACTAGAACAGGGATCGAAGGGTGCAACGACTTAATCTGTGCCCTGTGCCTTACAGGCTGAGAGGGCTGAGAAGACAACGTATCCGATAGTCGCTCGGGGACCTGCATGGGCGCACCTCCGCCGCCGTCTCTGCCTGCGACAACGTGGGCAAAGAACTTCAAGCACGGCGGCTCAGTCGGCCAAGAATGATGCGCCTTGGCAGCTACGGTCCCTGCGCGTGGGTTCGAGGGTTTGGATCGGCCGATGGCCCGAGTCTGGGAACACATCGGCCGAAACAACCTGGCCTCCGGGTTGTAACAAAGAAAACCTCTACACCGAGGCGCTAGCAGACGGGATCACGGTGGTCGTTGTTCGGTAACGGAGGTGGACATGAGGTGGGGCGCACTGGATCAACTCGCCTGCCGGAGCTCCATGGAAACGCGCTACGCCTAACTTCTACACAACGGGACCCAACGCACACACCTCGACAAGATCGGACCGCTTCTGAGCCCATCTGTGCGATGTAGATCCCCTCGTGCCGCTCACCCGTTCGAATGGATCCGAATCGATGGTCAGAACTAGGATAACATCGGGGTGAAGGGTGGTGTTTTCTCGTCGAACTGCTGCTGGACCAAATCCAGTCGACTGAGCCATGGTCAACGCCGGCAAAGTAGTGCTGGTGAAAGCTGTCGGCTCTCAGTGCCGCACATGGGCTCCCATCGGCGAGAATGTCAGACGAGTAGAGCAACTTGCCGTGGCAGAACGGGCCAACGAGGGAGAGCTGTTCGACCTGGCTTGTTCGAAATGGCGTGTTGAGATCATCGACGGAACATTCATTCGTCCAAGAATTGGCCATCAGCGTGTCAACCTGAGACGTGTTCATCGTATCCACGAGACATTCCAAACAATGCTGCATGCCCGAGTGAGCGGCGTAGGGATAAGACAGCAGTGACTTTGGCATAAGTTGGCACTGTCGAGCTGATGCTGCCAATCGCTGTAAATACCCCGGCGCACGCAACCATTCTTTTTCCACCAGTCATCTTACCCCTCCCTGATGTGCTTGTCATATCTGGCATCACCGTCCTGCTCTGTTCCGAGGACGACCAAGCAGCCACCTGCGATTTTGCTGTGCTGCGTGCGGTCGAGGTGCACCGCATATGCAAAGGTAGGATGCCGGCAGGATGCATATTTGTTGAGTCGAGATCCGTTATTGCCCACCAGACTACGCCGTCCTGATGGAAAGAGCCCGTCGACCAGGAGGCACTCCGTGTCGACAGGGAGGACTGTGCACCCTCGTGTTGGTGACATCGTTGACCAGCTGAACGGACACGTTGTCTTGCGTCGTTGCCCATGGGCTGAGCCAACGACCAGTCGCACAAACACGCCAAGAGCCCAAGCAGCACCTCGCTGTGATGTCCAGGGTTCCTTCTTCTCCTGGCATCCATGCATGGATGGCCGGAGGATACAAAGGGCAACAAGTCCCCCTCCTCCCTGACTTGGAGACATTGTAACTGACGCAGACATAGACATCTATTTGTCCTCTCGAATACCCACCGAACCTGATCTATTATCCCTCCGAAAACTCCCCAGTCTACTCTATCGCCATTTTGGTGGCCCCGAGTCTAAATACAAATGAAAAGGCACGCGCACGCCGCCGTCGTACATCAGTCATACCAAAAAAAAAAAAAATTTATAGTGCTGTTCAAGACGAAGCCAGCGCACCCCCCCAACCCTCCAAGCCCATGTCCCGAGCATCCTCATCGCCGTGCGCGGGTGCGCGAGTATCGCAAACCCAAACTAACTGACAAGAAGACCGCGGCAACAACAGCAAACAGTGAGATCTTGTTGGTACCGCCACTCGTGGCCGGCAAATCTTCGGCGTCCTGAGGCAACCCGTGGTCGGAGTCAAACACAGGACTTCGTGGACTGTCAATGTCATCATTCTCTCGGCCTCCTCTTCTGTCTGAGCCGCAATTTCCAGGATCCCGCGCCCGTTGAGATGGGCGCGCCTTGGACGCATTTCTCACGTCGGAGGGAGGGTCTTGCCAGGAGCCGGCGCCTCGGCCACCAACTGGGCTGGAACCGAAGAGTCCCGGGGTCGGAGAACGACAATCGAGGGCACTCGTACTTCGACCCGAGTCCAGCCAAGAAGATGCAGAAGAAGTAGCGCCAGGGCCACCTTCGAAATGGGGCGGATTCGAAAGAGGCTCTGAAATGCTCTCCGCAGGCTCGCCTGGGTGTAGCAATGCCGACCAACAAGCAAGGAAGCAATCTATAATGAAGAGTTTGTTCCCTTTGAGCCATGAGAGGTCTCGTTGACTTTCCTCCTCTGTTCCGTCGCGGGGCCATCTGTTGATGAACTCGGATAGAGAGGTCCGCATATTTTCGACGTCTTGACTTTTGACGAGGACCTGCACATTCCAATTGATGCGCGTCAGGAACAAGTCGTTGCCCTTGTAGGCAGGCAGTGGACCATAGTCCGGGAGGGCTTTCCTCCTCGAAGTCCTCCCCCAGAGCTGACAGCACCAGTACAGTACGCGATCAAACAGCTGTTCTCGGTTGCCTTTTACCAAAGCTGGCGTTAATCCAGCCTTGACTACCAATCTGGCCTCTAACAATGCCAGGGTACGTGGGAGAGGCACGCAGTTCGCGCACTCGACGATGGTCTTGATGACGGCGTCCGCTTCTGCTAGGGCGGTTGCGAGATCTTGGGATCCCATGACTACGGGGGGCCTGTGGAAGGGCTGGCTAGGGACGTTGTATCGAAGCCACGGTCGAGGATTAAGAGGAAGGACGTATGGCTCAGCGGGTGTTTGTCGTTGGCGTTTTCGACAGCGGCCAGCCGGCCTCGGTTGGTATTTTGGCGCTTCAATTCAGTCGATCAGCTGGGCCTGTACGCCAGGGCCGGCTCGTGAGGTCTGGCACCGTTCGTCGCTTGCGAGAGGCGTGGGTTGGGTTCGCGGGTTGTATGATATCGGAGAGAGCAATTCGTGTGTTTCTGCACATTGAATCGTCAGCCATGCTCGTCGCTCGCCAGCAGAACAAAGGAGAGCAGAAAAAAGAAGTTGGAAATTACGGTAGGGGGGTCGGTAGGGTGGGCACGAGGTAGCTATCGATGTTTCGACGGGAGTGAAGCACGACAGGGCGCGGAGCTACCTGGAGAGCAACCGATGGTCGAGTGGGCACCTCCTCCAGCTTCGGATGGCTTGATGCTGTGATGTCGGCGGTGTTTGCGTCAGCATGAGAGTTATTATGAAGTCAAACTAGTCAAAACACACTGCTTGGTGTAGCGGCGGTGCCTGGACGTCCTCACGTCACGTCACAACTCAGCTCCCTCCACCGTGGAGGTAAATTGGCCCCGCAGCGCTCAGCAGGGGGGATGAAGCTCCCCGTGAGCCATGCCCCCCGGTCGACTGTGTCTGGCGCAAGCTGCTGGGCTAAGTTCCTTGGAGAAAGATGCAAAATGCCCCACCATGTCCCCAATTAGGACTTGGTCGGGTGTCACGCCGGTTGCGCGCTGGGGTACTGGCAACGTCTAACTGCCCTAGGGGGAGATCGATCGCCTCCAGATGCCCCGCTGTACGGAGTCCTGGCTAGCTAGCCTTACGCAGCTCTGCTCAGGAACCGGAAGAGGGACAACGACATTTTGAGACGGCCCTTGGACCGAGAAACCCCTCCCCATATCACCGCTTGCCGGCGAGCCATGTGTCACCGCGCAGGTTCAATCCGGGGCATTCACGATCTGGGCTGCATTCGGCGGCGGCACGTCTGAAAATCAAAATCAAATGGATCTCGGGGGTAAGCATCCTGTCTGTAACTGAGTCAAACACCGTGCTAACCCAAAATGAACAGGCGTAGTATTCCTCGGCACTGCACGCTCGTCATTTCCCTGGCCCCCTGCGCGTGTTCTTGTCCTGGCTCGACTTGGCGCCTCTGGATCGTCCGCTGGCCGAACCCTCAGACTTGCCTCGTGGCTTCGTTCTTTTGTCCTGTCTGGCCTTCTCGTCCAAGGCCTTAGAGACATGCGCATTGGCCTTGGCCTTGCCGTCAGATTCCTCCCTTTCCGAGTCCTGCGAATTCGTCAGTCCGAGAGAGAAAAGAACCTGTCACCTTCTCGCTTCCGGATCGTACCTTCAACGGTGCCTGGACGCCCAACAGCCCCTGGGGACAGCTGTCGGCAAGTCGATCGGGCCCGTACTTATTCACCCATAGCCGACCAAACACCACCTCCGCGTTACAGGCAGCAGGAAGGAGAAAAAACTGCTGCTCTCCTCGGGCCGCCTCACAGTTCCCTTCCCATTCGAGGCTGACTCTGTGGTGGGTCTGATGGTGGTCACCCGTGATGCCCTGAATGCGGCAGACTTTGGTGTCTATATAGCCTGTGAGGCTTTGTGTCTCATCCTTCTTCACCCCAAGACATCTGAGAACGCTTGGGTGGACCCAGTTCTCTTCCGTCCCCGTATCTTGGTACGCCCCGAAAGCCAGACGCGTGGTTCCGTGCCCCACCTCGCTCAGGATCACCGAACGCGGATGTGGAGGGAACTGGCTGTGGGCGGGAACGACCGTCGAAGTCGATGGCTAGATGTCGAGTATCTCTTGTCAGTCATACTGCTCAGCATGTCGACAATGATCCCCCGTTTCATCACGTAGTTTGACATACCTGCGGGTTCTGACTTGCCTCGCCGCCGGACCAGCGATCATCTCCCCCTGACCTTATGTTTTCGTCCTCGTCTCGCTGTGTGTCAAGTCCCGGGGAGAGCATAGTGCCTGACGTCACGAAAGAGAAATGCTCGTAGGCCTTCCGGTCTCTGTGAAGCTTCTCGTTCCAGGCGTCGCCAGCTTTCTTCGAGGTCATCTTGTCTGGGGTGTCTCGTGGAGAGCCGAAAGTAAGATGTATAGATTTTTTTGATGACAATTACGTCAAAATTGGTCTTTCAAACCCAACACCAGCTTTCAAGGGAGGGTACGACGATGGCTTCTTATACACGCGACAGGCACGTACCTGCCGATCCTAACGGGGGAGATGGGAGTCATCGCTGCCCATATCATACATCCCAAAGGTGAGCTCAAGCCAGCGTCGGTGGAAGCCTTACCTTGACCGCTCCTTCTTGCTGCTCACGTTGGCCGGCGCGTTGGGAATTCCAATCTCTGCGATCACCACCACTGGCTCGTGTTCAAGCTGGTGCTTGCAACCACACCAGAGGGGGTGTGTAGAGTCCAGGACTCAATGGTGCCACGTGTGACCAGCGCCCAGTGTCTTGTTCATCTACGTAGGTGTGTGCACGAAAACGCAGCGTGACCGGTCAGGCTGGGGAGTCCGGATCCCGTCGAGGAGCAGACACCATCCTCTTGTAAAAGCACAGCCTGCTGCAACACCCATGGCGGTGTACGCAATCGAGATGCATGACGGTTGGGCAGGCCACCAATTAAGGGAGGGCATCTGCGCCGTTGGGCTCATAAATCGCGGTTGGGCTGCTCCCTGATCAGCCTCACCAGATACTTCGACTTATTCACCGAGATTTGCAGAGTAGCCGTATTAATGGGATTGAGTTGCACCTGTAAGCTATAATTAATTAGAATATACCACTATTAGAAATGTTTATGAGCCCAGATCTCATGCAGTGCTTTATAGTCTGTCATCAACACATATCGTGTTTAATCTCATATCGGATAGGTTTTATCAGGTCGAGCCGTCTCTATGCCGTTCCGTTATCATTTGTCAGGAACACCACATTGACCGCCGCAAAGGCCGCCGTGGCGGCAAAAACCTCAATCATGCGGCCGTTTGTCATGACGACAAGGGCGAGCGAGAACAGGGCCGCAAACAAGACTATGAGGCCCAGCCTCGTTGAATCAGACTCGATGTTGTGAAGAACCACGACCGAACATACGGGTAGAACTGATGCCACGACGGTGGTCACCGCTCGGGCTATCGATATTAGTTTCGTATCATTGTACTCGAACACGGTCAGGCTTTCTTCAGGCGCAAATGGCGCCTGTTGATGGATGTCAGTCCTTCCCCCTGGTTAAACAAGAGAAAAAAGCTTGGGACAACCAACCTTATATCTCTTTCCTATGAAAGAGTGATATGCTGGAACCACTCTGTCGGTGAACCATCCAGAGAAAATATCATGACTTTGACGAGCCTTAATTCCGACCAGATCTTGTTTGTGTTTCTCGTCCCACGCCTTTCTATCAAGCCCTAGGAGTGGGTAGTCGCCCATAGTGGGCCGTACGAACCAGCTCTTGAGGAATTGAATATCATATTCTCTCGGTTTTTCAAGATGGACAATTTGGGAGACTTTGATGAGTGTCTCATCTGAAGTTGAGTGGTCTCTCGTTTCAGCATTTCATCGCTATCATCCGGCATAGGCGATCGGACGTACTGTATTTTTCAAGGACCTCCCTCAGTTCGAGCCACTTCTCCCACTGGCGTGTGGATTCTTCCGAGTCGTCTCCTTGACTCAAGGACCACCAGTCTTGCGTGTGGTACTGGCAGCCCTCGCGTGCCATGTCCTCCCCGGCGATGAACCCGATCTCATCCTCAAGGTGAGCGATCTCTGCTTGGAGGTACAGCAGATTCTGGATATTCAGTGCTTGAAATGATCTAAAAATGGCGAATTCGGGCTGCAAGGCCATGAATCTTGCGACTTTTGAATATCCGGTCATCGTAGAATGAAGGAGCAATAGTCACCTGGGGCTCACCAGAACAGAAGAAAGCAATGGCACGATGATGAGGAAATTGCAAACCGGGGGGCCACATCCATCTTATGCCTTCCATTGTTCGCCAAATTGGCGCAGAATCTTTGGGGATGCGAGGAGGGGGCGGTGCTGCGCAATCGTGTATTGCATGTCCCAACGCGTTCACCGACCTGCAGCAACGTCCAATGGGACCTACATGTGCAACACGGGGCGAGCCGGGAGATCGAGGCCTCCTTGTAGTACGCTAGCTCGCTCGGCGGTTGTGGCTGCATGCTGTATACTCATGCAGGCTGCAGTTCAAATAGAATATCTCGATCACACGTAAGGGGTGATCAAAACCAAGAAATGGCCAGTCGGTCCAGCTTAAAGATTCACCTAGGAAAAACTTCTTAATGTTCCAGATCAACAGGAAAGCCATAAGAAACTACATTGCCCCTGATACACTCGGTCCAGTACAAAGGCTGTGAGACTGACTTTTGTTCCTCAACTTCAAAGTGTTAGGTATGGCCCTGCTTCTTTCACTCAAGGCCAGGATGCATGTTGAGAACTGAACACTGCCAGGTACGGCCTAACTGGACATTTCATCAAATTTTCGACTCTTTTCAGTCGGTAATCTTCTTAGGTTCAGCGGCAGTCTCAGAACATTGCCAGCGTTGCTTCAGTCTTGACTCTTACAGAGGGAATAACTCGAGGTCAAATCGACTGTCTCTCTGGCTCCCTGACATAAAACTTCGTGATAACCCCCCTAAACATGTGAGAGTATGTCCTGTCCATCGGATTAACCAAAGACGCCCCACAACCAAGAACGCCCCCCCTGCTTCCCCTGCTTGGCCTTCTTCTCATCTATCGACTCCCACTTCAACATGCGCGCCTCCAGCTGGCGGTAGTATTCCATCTCCATGCTCGTCAACGCCTGCTGCCCTCCCCTCCTCCTGGTAGCCCCGATCCAAGCCGACTCCCACGCCCGGAGGTGCCTCTCCAGCACGGCGACCTCGACAGGGCTGAACACCTCGTAGAAGAAGTTGACGAGGATAATCTCGTGGCTCAGGCCATCGGCGTCCCACTGGTTCTCTTTCTGGATCGAGAACTTGACCAGCCGCTCCTTCTCCTCCTCCGTCATCTCCATCAGCAGCCGGCCGGCGGCCCCGCGCGACACCATGAGGCTGCACACCTTGAAGGCGACCTCCGACGGCACGGTGCGCCCGGACTCGTCGTTGTCGTCCGCCTGCAGGAACTTGTTCATGTCCCACGCCAGTGCCGACGACCGCGCCGTGCTGTACTGGAACCGCCAGATGAAGTCGCCCCAGGCCGATGTTGGGAACCCCTCGGGCGTCTCGTTCGGGGACGCCCCCGCCTTGAGCAGCGTCTCCGTGATGGCGAGGTCGAGGCGCTCGTACGGCAGCAGCTTGAACTCGGCGTCGGCTTCCGTGGATATGGGCTGCTTGAGAGATTGGAGTAGCAGGAGCTCAGGGGTGGTGGATTTACCGTCGAGTCGCTGGGTTTCCTGGCAGAAGAGGTGAAGCCCGCACCGCATGGCGAGCGAGATGAATGAAGTACAGTCATCCACGCCAACCAGCGCCTTCCACCCGCCCGAGTATTTCGATGTGATCTCTCTGTCCAGCTCGCGGAGGGTAGACATCTCGACAAGGCCACGGCTGACTTCGAGCTGCTGCGCATATCGCAGCGTGGCGGCCACCTCGTGCACGAGGCGCGGCCTGTCGCCCTCGGTGCGCTGAACGAGTCGGACCTTGACCTGGGCGAGGCCCGCTCGGCAGAGGGATACCCTCGCGTCGTAGTCCTGACCGGCGTACGCGCCGAGGCGGGACTTCATCCCGCTCGTGCGGAGGTAGTCGGTGACCGTGCGGTGGAGAAACCCGACCTTGGCGGTAAAAGGGGCTTGCTCGTCAGGGGTATCGGTGACCTGGACCAGATCTCGGCACTGGGCTATCAGCTGGTGCGACTTTTGTTTCTCTGCGACGGCGAGTGCACTGATGGTGTCGACTTGGTATAAGGCGTAGTCGGGTTTCCCGCGCTCCATGTCGAGGAAGTGAAATGTGATGACTGGTAATGTTGATTCGGCCTGTAGCAAGACCATGAAAACTCGAGTGGTTCGCTGGCGGTAGACAGACTCGATCGAGTCCATCATGTGCTCAAAGTACGGTTCCAGATCGACCGGCAGCTCGTTCAACCTGTGCTGCAGATCCTCGATCGTGTCACGATAGTCCAGCCCCCGGACGAGTGATCTCACAACAAGATACACCCATAGAAAGACGCCGCTCGCCCGCCGCGCAATCTCGTCAACCAGCTGTTTCGCCTTCCTGGGATGCGCCACGCTTATCACGTCCTTGAAGTGGCTGTGCGAGTGCATCCTATCTGTGATGAATGTCCAGATGTCTTTCTGCGTGAGGTCTTGGACTGCGAGTTGCCATTTTGTCGTGCCAAAGGCGTTGATAAACTCGATCCACGGACGGCTCGATGCGCAGATCTTGATATCCTCCGATCTTGAAATCGTCTCCAGCAGCTCAGCCAGCATCTTGTGGTCCCCGTCGTACTCGTCCAGCCCATCGATGAAAATACAGATGCGAATTCCCCGCAACTGCATCGTAGACAGCTCCTCGAAACACTCTGTCAGCTCCGAGATGGTCCATCCGTCCTTGTGACGTCCGCGAGACTGGAACCGCTTCCGGCAGACCTGCGGCGTAGCCTCGGGACACTGCGTCAGGATCTGCAGCAGCAGCGTCTGGAACAACCCCTCGAGCGACTTTTGCCGCTTCGTGCCCGTGCTCCAGAAGAAGTGGCTCGCAATGACAAGCCTCTTCGTGCCCGCCCACCGTTTGAGCCACCGCCTCGTCTCTTCGTGCTCGACGAGGAACTTCATGAGCGTCGACTTGCCGGACCCAGCTTTGCCGACGATCCAGTACATCTCGCTCGACGAAGACAGCCACTCGTTAAAGTTGCTCTTCGTGGCACTGTAGATCCATTGGAACGTGTTCCTGTGCGCGAGCTTGATCTCCGAGTGGCGGTCCTTGATCTCCAGGAAGAAGAGGCTGTCGATGATGACGCGCGCCGTCTGAGCCTCCTCGAAGTTGCGCGCCCACTTCTCGTACACCTGCGCGAACCGCGCAAACTCGGCCTGTATCTCCGCCTTGTCCCGGGGCGACGATGACTGCTGCTTGAGGCGGATGTGGTCCACCTTGTCCAGCTGCTCCGTCAGGTCGTCCAGCCGCTTGTCGATGCCGCGTCCCATGGCCTCCGTCGACCCGCGGAACTGGCCGACCGAGCTGAGGATGGCCGCCTGCTGCTGGCTGGACGGTGTTAGCATTAGCATGGAATTAAGCACAAGTGAAGTGTAAGATACTAACAAGAGCAAGGTGTGAAGATGCGTCAGAATCTCCGCGCGAACCCTCCCAAGCCTCTTCTCAAGATCAGCAATCTTCTCCTTCTGCCACAACGCCCGCCCGGCCCTCTTCACCCTCCCAAGCGCCGAACTCTTCGCCCCCGCCGGCGGCCCCGATACCAGATCGCGCAGCTCGCCCGCGAGTTCATAGCACGTGGTGAGCAGGTCACTGACAGCCGGGTCGCGCGACGCGGCGAGCGCGCCGCCGAGGACCGTCATCTGGCCCCGCAGGTGCTCGGCGACGGCGGCCATCTCGTCGTGCTCGCGCGGGTTGTGCGACGCGCGGTCGCGCATCTCGACGTACGTCGACACGAGCTTGGCGCCAAAGTCGACGAACTGCACTATGTTGCCCGCGAGCCCGATCGCCGCGAGGACCTCCATCGTTGCCGGGTTTGGTGGCCTTGCCGTGCGCGCATCCGGGTCGCCGTTTTGCCTTTCTTTGGGAAGCCCTGCTGCGATTAGAATGAAAATAAAATAGCAAATAGCTGTCTGACTGAGAGGAGAGAGAGACAGCCTGAGGAGAAAGTAAAGCTGCCAGTGTTGCGAGTGCATGAATGATCACGTGTGGCATCGTGCCTCCGTCTCATAGGCAGAGATGAGGGAGCTGAACGCACCAAAGTCCTGTCAGGCTGGCACGCGCTGCGACGAGCTGAAAGCGAGGGCGAGGCCTCCTGGGCCCTGCAGCCGCTACAAGCGAAAGCAAGCAGGCAGTGCGAACAGAAGGATGGATTTTTCTTTTGGCAGATACAATTTGATCACGGACCATCCACTTGATGATCAGGACATTTGATATAGATACTCCGTATTCATAATGCGCTGTCTAACTACGCTATGGATGTACAAGAGGCCTCGCCCCTTCGCTGGAGCCAAAGCCCATTCCTGTAAGGCAAGCCCGTGTCTAATAGCCTTGCAAATCCGCCGTGTGAAATCCCACCAGTTCTTCATCCAGTGCAGCTCTAGACGCTGCTCAAGTCTGCATTCTACGACTCCGGGGTCCCCCTTCCGAGCCGCGGCGACGGTGCCCCCAACGGCGTCAACCCCCTCCGGATCGTCGTCGCCGGCGCGCTCGCAGGCGAGTCTCGCCTTGATGCACCGGCTTTCATGGCGACGAGCATCTCTCTCGCCTCGAACACCTTCCGCTCAAATACGTACGTGCGTTCCCTCTCGCGCTCAACCCGCAGCTTGCGCTCCGCCAGGTCGCGATCCGCATCGTTCATCCGGCGGTTGCGGTCGAGATCCGTCCGCGCACGCCTTTCGGCCTTGTTCGAGGCCTCCTCGAGCCGCCGTGCCGTCGCCGAGGAGATGATGCTCGGTGGACCCGGTGCCGTCCGCGGCTGGGCAGACGCGCCCCAGAAGCATCGGAACGTGAGCTTTGTCTTCTCGGGGTTGTCCATCGTGCCCCAGACGACAATCTCGTCGCCATCGTGGAGCTGGATCCAATGCAGAGAAGTAGAGCCTGCTTTAGGCGAGGGGAGGTGGCAGCCGTTGACGTGGATGCCGATGGTGGCTTTTGTCGACAAGTAAAAAGCGTACTTGCTGGGGTTTATGTCTTGGCGGTCCCAGGGGTGAATGGCCTTGCTGGCTTGTCGTTTAGATGGCTCGACATCTTCCGTCCACAATAATATCCTGACTGCGTATTTCGGCACGCGCAGTTCTGACTTTGGTGTGTAAACGACCGTGTTGTCCGGGCCCCTGCCCCAAGACACAAAGGTGTTCCTGACAGGAACAGAGATGTCAGACACGACAGAGCCGGGCGAAGATTCGAGCACAGCCAAAGCGCGCTGCGGTCCCTCGTCGTCGATGATGGGCACTATCCGCTGCGTCTCGGGAGGCAGCGTGTCGGGCAGGTCGTCTTCCTCATCCGGCGGGGGTGCCGTCGGCGGCGGAGCGCTGGCCTCCCTGAGCTCCCCCATGGTCCTGACATCGCGTTGCAGCGTCCGCGGCCTCTCCTCAGGACTGAGCAGGAATGACTGTTCGGTGTCTTCGAGGGTACCCTGGTGAGGGGGGAAGTACTTCATGGCCAGGTCCCAGAGTTGAGACTTGCCCGGCGCGAATGCCTCCTTCCGGCTCTCAGCTGCCTGGGAGAAAACCTGTCGCTGCAGTTCGGTCATCTCAGGGTAGTCCAGGTGCCATGTCCCCATATTCTGTCCGTCCCAGAAGAACGTCTTGTCCTGGGGTCCATCGATCTGTCGTCCAGACTTCAGCCGCTCGACGAGCGGCACGGAAGCCAGCAGCGCGAACTCCTCCATGGTCTGGTCCGCGAGGGCTTCAATGTTGCCTTCCGACCGCAGCCGCTTGACACTCGGTTTCTCCGGCCGCGGCTCCTCAAACTCATCGCTGGTGTCGTACGCCGGTTTCCGCTTGCTCGCAGTCCAGTAGCTGCCGAGAACGCCCGACTCGGCGACCGACCTCATTGTCGTGTCGACAATGGCCGACTCAGAGGCGCCCAGGCTTTGTGACCTAACATTTTCCACAAGGCTTTGCAGCTGGTCGTTCGACTGGCCGTTCGCCGCCGAGAGCGAAAGACGGACGCCGTTGTTCGATCGCCCGCCAATAGTAGAGGCTTCCTGTGAATCCAGGCTGTCCAGTATCTCCGTTTCCATGCTGTCTTCAGGTTCGTTGTGGGAGGAGCCAGGCAGGGAAATGTTGAGCCGGTCTTCTGGTATGACTCCGGAGCTTCCCACGGCGGAAACATTAACTTCACCGAATAACCTTGGTCCCGCACCCGGACGGCCAAAGGTTCCATTTTCGTCTCCATTCTCCTTCTCCGAGTCCTCAGCCAGAAAGTCGTCGAGCACATCATCGATGACCTCCTCGAACTGAGGCTCCTGGTTAAGATGCCTGCTCTGGCCCTCTTGGATGCTCAATTGCGAAGCACCAATCTGCAAGACGTTTTCGTCGTCATCGGTGATCTCATCCAAAGACTGCGCGTCGTCGGGGCGCTTCTGCCCAGTTAGCCAGGGATCGCCCTGTAAATCGTGGACTGTCGCTCTGTGTTCAGGTCGGCGCTGCAGCATCGAGACGAGAAAGTCAACGGCGTCTTCCGACGCGCCTGCTAGCATCAAGGGTTTGGTATCGAGGTCGGTGGTCATGATCTGGTGCAGCAGTTCCGAGTAACTGATACCGTTTCTTACCGGGTACGGCGGCTTGCCCGTGAGAGCGTAAAAGAGAACGCCACCCAGTGACCAAATGTCGATAGCATGATCATACCGCTGACCAGGAGGCGCCCGCCGTGACTTACCGCGGGGCTGTCGGAATCCATGGTCATCGTATTCAAGATACTCCGAGTAGACTTCTGGTGCGCAGTAGAGCAGTGTGCCACAGAACGTCCGCAGGAAAGTCTGCTCATTGTCTACCATCTTCGACAGGCCGAAATCGGTGAGCTTGACTTCGAAAGGGTCAACCGACTGAACCAGGATGTTGTCAGGCTTCACATCTCGGTGCGTAATGTTGTTCTCGTGCAGGTACTCCATGGCACTCAGCAGCTGGGTAGCCATGCGCTGGACCAAGACCTCGGGAAGCACCCCCCTATCAGCGACGAGCCTGCCGAGATCGCCTCCAGGAACGAATTCCATAATGATGATGAGTAACCGATTCTCCCAGTCGAAATGCTCAATATACCGTACCACGTTTTTCTAGCGGGGTTAGCCAATGTCTCTGGCTTTGGGCAGATACGCTACTCACATGATTGACCTTCTGCATAATCTTCATCTCGTTGTCGACTTTTTGATCCAAAACCCCATTCTTCATGAACCGCCTCTTCTCGAGCTCCTTCGCTGCGTAGGGTTCCCCGTCAAACTTGGACGTGACCTTGTGCACGACAGCGAAAGCGCCCTTGCCGATCTGGCCGACCTTGTTGTACTTGTCTGATCCGCGCCACTCCCGCGGGAACCGGTCCACGTTTTCCTGCGTCGTGCCTGACGGTAGTGGTATCCTCTTAGGAGCTGGCGGTGGTCGGTTCTTGGGCGACGAGAAGATATCGGGATGCCCACCGCCGCCACCGCCGGGGACGACGGTCTCGGCAGCCTCCTTCTGCAAGTCGTTGAGCCGGTCAAAATAGTCCTCCAGGTTCCGGATATAGGCCCTGTCGTATTCTCCTTCCCGTTTCGGTATTCGGACGAGGAACTCGAGGTCCTGCTGCTCAGAGTGCATCAAGATCTTGATCTTGGACCCGTGGCTCAACGTCCGCTTGACGTCCATCTTGTCGTTGGGGTTCTTCCCTCTCAGGAGCTTGCCGTCGACAAAGGTCCCGTTGGTGGACTGGTCCTCCAACATGACGACGCCATGCGTGTTGACGTATATCCGATAGTGGACGTTCGATAGTCGCTTCATGGGGTCGTTCCCGAAGCACACATCGCACCGCGCCGCATTCCGTCCGAACTGGAAGCCCTGCACCGGGTCCTTGACCAGCTTCGACAACCGTAGGATGATGGCATAATCACCCATGTTCGGCGGCGCGAGCTGGAAGTTGTCGGCCTGCTGCTCCTGCTCGTAGTCGGGCTCGATGGCAGCAGCCTCCTCCCTACCGAGGATGTGGGTGGCATCGTGCTGGGCTATGCGGAGGACCTCCTGCCGTGCAAACGGCGAGTACGGGTAGAGGAGGCAGATGATGTCGGAAATGTCATCGTCGGAGAAGCCCGAGTTTTGCTTGCCGACGCGGCGGGGGTCCAGGACATTCTGGGTAGCTAGGGAGGCGATGGGTCAGCTTTCCAAAGTTTGCTTGGTAAGGCTGGGGGCGCGGGGGGGCAGGGGGGAAGAAGCATACGTTGGGTGAGCTCGCCGCCATCACCCTCCATTGGGGCGGACGAAGTGGGTGAAGCTGCAAAGGCAAGGCGGTCGTACGTCCTAGGCTGCCGCGGGCGCCTCGGTCTGCGTGTCTGCCTCGAGGCGAGCCTCAGGAAAGCGGCCCGGCGCGCGGTCAAGAGGGAGAGACGGGCGGGGGAATGCGCTCGTAGTCGAGCTCTCTCTGGAGTAGGCTTCCGTTATTCGTGTGCAATCGTCGCGGTCGTCGAGATGTCGCGTCACCAGCCTTCCTGGCGGGGTCGTTCAGTCCACGGCGCGAGGTGGTGCTGGTTCAGGTCAAAATGGTCGACAAGGGTATTGTTCGTCACCGAGCAACGGGGATTCAAGCATGCGGAAACGTCATATCAGGCCAGGCAGGCAGAGGAGCAGCAGGCTGTGGTTTTATTCGTGCGGGCGGCGGAGGGGGAGGATCTAATGCAAAATGCCGGTTCGAAGCGATGTTCAGGCGGTCGGAATCAGGCGGTGTTGGGAGGAGGGGGCGTGACCGTGACGTTGGGAAAGAAAAATGTCGAGGGCGAGTGATGTCTCTGAATTCGAGATCGCACGCGAGGGGACTGGGCCACAGGTCTCGATGGGAGAGCATGGCACTTGACTTAGGGGGGGGTCTAGGGGGCGCGGGGGGCACGAGGACAGGGGGGGAAGTACCGATGCCTCAGATGAGGTGCAGGGTACCCGGGGGCTTTTTGGCACTGTATTGGGGGAGAGCTGTTCTGGGCACGGTGCGTTGCATTCGGCACTGTAGAGTGACCAGTGACTGGCAGTATACACTCGCCAGGTACTTCCGCATGTCTCGAGGGTCTGGGGAGGTACAACATGTTGCAACCCGCGGGACCTGCAGCCCCGATCGCGACCATCACACCACCACAGTCTCCTGTGACTTGATTGTAGGGCTGGCGTGTTGCGCAAATCATCATCGTGAATGAGTGACTTCCCCGCAGGCTGGGAGTATCATCGCTGATCGCTGTCTCCAGCTTCTGTCGGGCTTGTATCACAAACAGCTAGCACAGCAAATATAGAACCGGTATTGTCATTCCACTCATCAAGCTATACTCAAACAATTCAACTACTCTGTGCGTAGAAACAGAATCCTACGCCAAGCGTGTATCCAGGTGCCGACGAACACACGATGCGTTATGCGTTGTCCTCCCTCGTTTATACCAGTGCCTGTTATTGCCATGCCCCAACGCCTGCCTGTCAAACGAAAAATAGCAAAACCAAAATCACGTCATCCCGATCTTTGATGATCATCCCTTTTCTCCTTCCTGTTACCTGCTCAAGCCTTAAAAGGCGTGGCCTTGATTGGGGGGACGCATGCCCTGCTGACCCCGGCCGTACTGGCCACCCGGCGACTGGGGACGACCGCCGGCCGCATAGGGTCCTTGGGGAGGCATGAACTCGCCGCCAGGCGATGGCTGGCCCTGGCGCATCGGCATCGGCCCCGGGGCAGGCCTGTAGCCTCCGCCTTGCTGATGCGGCATCGGCCCACCATAAGGTCCCTGCTGTTGGCGGGGAGGTCCGTAGTTTCCACCGCGGCCCATGTTTTGAGGCTGGTACATCTGCTGCTGCGCTTGTTGCTGCTGTTGCTGCTGCATCTGGTGTTGATACTGCTGCTGGTATTGCTGTCGATGTTGCTGCTGCATCGCATGTTGGACGGCTTGGTTGTTCATGCCCTGCTTCATCTGCTGCTTCTCGCGTTCACGAGCATCAATCGCTCCGACAAGACCGCCGCCGAGTGCCTGCTGCTGTTGCTGCTGCTGCCTGTTGCCACCACCCATACTGAGGAGAGGAGCTCCCGTCATGCGAGCTACCTGTTCCTGTTCGCGAGCGGACAGATGGGAGGCGACCTCCCCGGAGCTGCCGACATCGAGCGTATGGTTCGCGCCCCTGGAGTTGGGCCGCTGCATGAGGTCTCCGGAGCTGTTGTTCCTGTGATGACGTTCAAGCAGTTCCTGCGATGAGGGTCGACCCATAGAGGGCGACGGTGTCTTGGCGCGCATGTTGTTCAGGGCCTGCCCGGACGGGGTCCGGATGTGGCCAGCCTGCGCGGCTCGCTGCTGAACGTACTGCTCGGCGCTAAGACCCGGGCCGTTGCCAACATTGCCACCGCTAGGTTGCCAAGGGACACGGCGAGGAGCATCGTCACCCTGCTCGTGAGAAGCAACCGCGGGGGACCGAAGAGCAGGCGAATAAGGGCGCTGCAGCCCGGGGTTGACAGGCGTCGGGGTCTTCTTCCGCGGGC
Organism: Verticillium albo-atrum; assembly: GCA_002851705.1. Taxonomy (NCBI): domain Eukaryota; kingdom Fungi; phylum Ascomycota; class Sordariomycetes; order Glomerellales; family Plectosphaerellaceae; genus Verticillium; species Verticillium albo-atrum. The sequence continues at coordinate 3,466,376 of NMXJ01000003.1, read as the reverse complement.
TGGCGCCATAGTTGATGGTCGGGCCAAAGTTGACGTCGGGAATGTCGAACGCCTGAGGATTCGGCATGTCAGGCATGGGGGGCTCTCCGCCCGTCGTCCGGAGGACGCCGGCCCGGGGACGCTCAATGGAGGCCTGGGTTTCGCTCGATTTCCGCGTGCTGGCGTAATCAGGGCTTGTGACAGACGAGGCATCGTCATAGTGGCTGCTTGCGACACTCCGCTCGCTGTATTGCCGCTGAATCTGCTGATCGGGCTGGGGGGTGCGCTCGCGGCCGGGCTCCAACGGTTGCACCTGGCCATATCCGGCTTGGTTCATACCTTGGCCGAAGGCTCCGCCGGGTCCCATGTTGGGGTGCTCCTGCTGCCTCAGACTGTCTGATCGGCCAGGAATCGGCTTGCGATGGATGGGGGGAGAAGTCTCGACGTTGTGCATGGGGCGTCCACCCTGGTCGTTAGGAGTGCGAGGACGCTGGTCCTGGAATTGGTGGGGATGACGTGGTGAGTTGGGAGTGAGAGGAGGAGTTTGGCCGTAACCGAGGCCCCTCATCTCGAGGTTCTGCATCTGTCCCGGACCGCCAACTGTAGGGCTTCGCGCTCCGTCAGGGCGCGAGAAGTTGTTGTAAGGAGCCTGGGGAGGGCGAATGGGCGGAGGCATGCGAGATTGTTGATCAGGTCCGCCACGGCCGCCCTGCGGCGGGTTCGGTGGGAGAGGGCTACGCGGACCGGGGCTCGGGGGAGGACCAAAAGCCTGCTGCGCCATGGGAGACCGGGACCTCTTCTGGTTCAGAGGCGGAATGGGTGGCGGCAGTCCCTGGGAAGGGTGGAGGGAGTTGGGGGATGTCAAAGCTTCACGGGACCCGTTGTCGTTAGCAGAGGCTCCTACGAGGTTGGCGTGAGGATGTACCGATGGATGCGCCACAGCAGCATGATCCTCACCGCTTCTCCCGTCGGGGTAGGCGCCAGGGTGGCCCTCTGTGGGAATGGAGACGCCGCCAGCCTTGGCCAGCTGGGACAGAGTGGTGTTCGACAGTCGGCTGTTGGCCCTGCGGAGCTCGGGTGAATGGTACGGTCTGCTGAGGGGTCGCGATTGGGGTCCGTGGTTGAAGGCGGGAGGACGAGAGACGGGCTCCGGAGTCTGGAGGTTCCTCACTCCGTCCAATGATCCAGGGGGGACGTTACGGGCAAATTGCTCGTCGTCTGAGCTCTGGCCATCCTGAGCACCAGTCCGGCCCTGCATGATGCCGCGGGAAGCCGGCGGTGCCTGGTACGCATTACCGTAGGGCTCCTGGCGGAAGGAGTCGGGTCCGGGGAGTTGGGGATCCGAGGAGTTGCGGGCATGATATCCTTGCTGCGCCTGTGCCATGGCGACGGGAGGACGCGAACGATCGGCCGCGGGAGGTGCGGAATCCGTGCGAGGAGCGCCGGTCAGAGAAAGGGATCGGGACGTGCGGTTGGCGATGGCAGAGTCGTCCGCAAAGCCGACACGCGCTCTCGGCTGAGGAATGCCGCCGCTCAAACGGTTGCTTCTGCGGCTGCCGGCGCGGCTGTGGCCACGGGGCGAGGGAGCATCCTCGATCGTGTTCATACGCTGACCGGTAAGCTCCTTCAGCTGCTTGCGCCACTGGCTCTCAGACCACGAAGAGCTGCCTTCGTTGAGGATCAGGCCGGTCACGTCGAGAATCTCAAGGTACCCATATCTGCGGTGCTTCGGCATGGCGAACATGAGAGATCTGGGGTCCAACACGCTGGCAACCAAGCGGCCGGGGCGACCGTAGAGAGCGAAGGTATCCCAGGTGGGGAAAAGGAAGCGAAGCAGCATCTCAAAGCCGCTAACCATGGGGTGGACTTCGGGCATGATGAAGACGAAGCCTTCGGTCGATGATGGCGGATCAGAGTGGATGGTGATGTTGCCCTCGATCTTGAGCAGCGTCGAGGCATCAATGAGAGACTTGGCCTGGGGGTAGATGGCGTAGGCGGAGTACGAGTCGGAGATGGACGCGATGGGCTTGGCCTTCTTCTGCTTCTTGCCCTCGACCTTGGTATCGTAGAACTTGATGTCTCCCTTGAGGATGGGCGGGCCAGAGCGCTCGTAGGGCGACTTCTTCTTCATCTCCTTCTGCGCCTTCTGGAACTCCTTCTCGTCCGGCGGCGAGATGACGCACCAGCAGCGCCTCCACGGAACACCTGCGCCAAACCTGACGCGCACCCATTCCTCCGTCTTGTGCTTTGACCGATCCATCACAATGTTGATGTTGTTGAGGGTCTTGCCCTTGCCGGCAATGAGGGCGCCCGTGTAGGCCTCCTGCAGAGTCGAGTGCTCGAACATGGCGAGGCGGATGCCGGCGGTCCACTGGATGAGGGAGTGGTGGGAGTTGAAGTGCAGGAGGTAACGGTTCCTGCCAGCGGTGGAGATGCTGAGGATGTTCTGCAGCGGCTGCTCGTCATTTGTCCTCGTGGGCAGCGACTCGATCTGGAGCATGTCAGTTTGGGGGGCTTCGCGACAAGGTTACGGCGCGGCGCGGCGCGGGGTGGCTTCAACGGCGGGGCGACGTACCATCTTGATGGAAGCGTCCGTGAGGTTGATGAACTTGGGCAGGACCTCGCCGTCCTGACCGGCGGCATCGAGCTCGGCGGCATCCCACAGGGAGAGGACGGTGCCGACGAGCTGTGCGAAGCACTCGGTCCATGTTCGGTCGGGGTTGGGGCGGCCATCTAGAAAAGAGAGAAACGCCAAGTCAGATGCCATGCACGTGGAGGGAGGGTAGTAGCTGGGATGGAGCGGAGTGACGCACGGGTGTTCTGGTCGTCGAGCTTCAGGAAGTAGCCCTCCTGGTAGAGCTTGTTGCCATGGCTGTTGAGGAAGGTGAAGATGGGCTGCAGCTCCGGGATGGTGTCTTCGTTGATGTCCATGAGGGGCGGTTGGTAGGTCTGGATCATGGACAGCGGGCGGGAACTCTGGCGTTTGTGGCCGCGTGCTGGGCTACCGGTATTTAAGGGTGAGGCGTTGGCAGGCGATGATGCATAATCGGAGCGGGTGGGCGATGTGGGTGTTGCGGGGCTCTGGCTCTGGCCGTATGCCGGGTTCTGGGCGTAGTTGTGGGCGTACGAGGGGTTCGGCTGGGGGTAGGGTGCGGTGGACTCGTGGTGGTGGCCGGGGATAGTGACGGGAGGTGGTGCGCCTGGTTTGCCGCTGAAGGCACCTTTTGGGTTGAAGTTGGTGTTGCCGTTGTTGGCGTTGGCGTGGGCGTTGGGGTTAGAGAAGGGAGAGTCGTCGCGCGGGGGGGACGAGGTGGGCGAGGGTGATTTTGTGTCCCGTCCAGAAAACTGGGACATGAAAGACAGGACTAGAGGCGTGAGGAGTCAGTCAGATGTCTCTCATCTACTATGCGCAGGTAGCTAGGTAAGGTAGGTCGTAGCCCGATGGAGGAGGTAGAGAGGTGACGAGAGTCCGCAGTCCACAGTCCCATGCCCAAGCCCAAGCCCAATCCCAAGCTCGCACGCTCGGCATGGCCAAGCAAGCCGACTAAAAAGCGAGCAATTTGCACGGTTGATGCAGGACATTGGGGAGCATGCCCAGTAATTGGCCGAGGGGGGGTGGGAGGGGTGTGGAGCGGGGCGTAGAGGGAGGAACATGGAAGGGGAGATGGAAGGGGGAGAGCATTTGCTGCGTGTTGCAGGTGTCACCGCCGCGCTTGCGTGTGTCCACGTACGCAGTAGCAGGCAGCGGGCAGTGGGCAGCGACACCCCCCGACCAGGGGAGGGGGGAAAGGGTACATGCCCCGTAGATGGGTACCCGTAGATGGGTACATCATGCTCCCTTCAGCGCCTGTCTGTCCACTGGACATGGCCGGGGCCGGGGGTGGAAGGGGGGTCGAGGGGGCGCCCTCCCAGCGCAGTCGCAGCGCAAGCCACGCCGACCGACCCGGGATTGATACCTGACCTGACCTAGGGTAAGGGAGGTAGGGAGGTAGGGAGGTGGTGGGTAGGTACCGACACGCTACCAGCCCCGATCGACTGACCTGATCATTGATCATCTCAGGCCAAAGCAAGACAAGGGCAGGTTGGCGTCCAGGTGCCCAGGTGTGCAGGTGTCCATCAAGTGCCAGTGACGACACCACCGCGCATCGACAAGCATCGACACCCGGCCTAAGAAAATCCCGGGTCATGATCTGCGCGCCCCAGCCCACTGGGATCTGGACAACGCGCAACGCCCAGGGATGGTGCCAAGGGAAGGGGGGAAAAGAGGAATAGGAATGCTGGCGGAGAAGGGGACAAGAACCACAAGCCAAGCCAAGCCAAATAAGCAGGCAAGCAGGCAGGCAAGCATGGCAGGAAGAGGTCAAGCCAAGCACAACACAACAGTGATAGAACAGCACATACCTCGATTGCGACCCATCGTGCCACGAGCTGCCCACGGCGGCGGGCCGGGGGGGTTAACGATTCGTACACGTAACCGTAAAGTAAACGAGGCCCCGTCGTGAGGTGACCGGTCGGAATGCGGCTGCGGCTGCAGCGAGGCTGTTCGGGGTTTGCGTTGGGCGTACGAATGTGTGGAAATAGGGAGGCGCGCACACAGCCTAGGACGAGGGACGGCCTGGAATGGAGAGTGTCGACATGAATAGCGTGAATGGTCGGGAAGGGCGAGTCGAGGGGGTAAAAAAAAGATGGAGCAAAAAAAGTTGAAGACACAATAAAAAAAAAGAGAGTATGTCGATGAAGCTTCTCCTGTCTCGACGTCAGGGAGCGCCGGATGGAGGAGAGAGCTGGGTGTAAGTACTTCTTGTCTCGCGAGCGTCCCAAGATCCAAGGTCTCAAGGTCGGAGGCCGGAAGGGAAGGAGCAGGGAAGCACAGGCCAGAATAGACGACGTAATGGGCGTGCTAAGACTTGTCGGGAGCAGTAGCGGTGTTGGTCTTGGAGTCTTGGGGTCTTGGGGTTGTCGGTAGACGCGCAATAAGTGACAGAACAGACAGGACTAGTCGAGGCTACTTGCTGGGGGGGATCAGTGGTCGATGAGGATGGACGACGAAATCGCATGCGTCGAGACGGGATGGAACGAGGAAATCCAGGAGGGTCCGGTCCGGTCCGCCTAGTCTCTGGTCTGCGCTGTTCTCTTGGATGAATGGTTGGCTCCCTAGGCAGCTCGCCGGCCGGCTGGCGTCCTGCACGTCTTTATGGCCGCCTTCGCCTTCGCTTTCGCCTTGCCGCCCGCGCCTCTTCTCCTCGGGCGGACAGGCCGTGGAAAAAAGGCAACTCGATGGGGATGAATGGGGATGGATGGATGGGCCCTCCCCGATGAGGAGAGTGACGTGCGGAACCACCGGACGATGCGGGTTGCGCGCGGCCGATAGCCTACCAACCCTGGCCTAGACTGAATCAGCACTCGCTCGCTGCGCTGCCGGGGGCCGCCAGGTCAAGGTTCCTTGGCTAAGTCTTGGTACGGGGATGGAATGGATCTCCAGGGCAGTGCCACCGTAATAAGTGTGAGGTGAAAGTGAGAGAGTGCGGCGAGGTATGGTGTCGAACGTGGAGGGATGCCAAACGTCGAGGGATGCCAAACGGCCCAGTTGTCGATCCGTTTGGTTGTTTGTTCTTCTGCCACCAAAAAAAAACCGGATCAAAGGACAGCGACAGCCAAGGGCTGATCGATGGCGGACGATGGCGCTGGCGATCTCCCTCACTACCAGTTGGTCTTGCGGCTCTCTGCCACCAACTCGTTCGCTCCCCCCGTCTTCAAATCAGGCAGCCGGTTCAGAGAACTTCCTGTTCGGTGGTCGGGCTCGGGTACTCTTGTTTAGCTCGGCTTCGCCATGTAGTGTAGTCCGTATGTGCCGGCCGAGGTGGCTGGGTACGGCCAAGCAGCGAGTTGAGGTCCGTAGGTAGTTTATGATTTGGAAATGAATGAGGCTGGTAATTTGAACTACACTTTCTTGTTGGTAGCTTCCCTGATCAGCCTTGATGGTGCCAGCTCACCAGCAGCCGAGCCGGTTTGAGGAGGGCAGGGGTTGTTTTGGTTTGACGTGTCGGATTTCTCCTTCATGGACGTCTCGCCCACGCAGCCCGACTGACCGCCAGGTTATATATTAGCACGTTGGCGAGTCAAAGACCAAAGCCCTGGACGGACTGGACGGACCTCGCAAGAGACCGGACGCTTTACTCGTCTCATCTTTGGGCCATGTCCTACCCAACCTGACAACATCCAGAACCGCATTACGTGTCGACATCCATGCAACAGGGCTTAGAAGTGTTCAGTTCCGTGGAGAGGGGGCCACGACGAGTTGTCAGTGACCTAGGTGTACGGAACATTCCCAGGACCGTATTCGTCTGGCCTGGCCCTTGGCTGGGGAAAACTCGCGCAAGACAGGTCGACATCCACCGGCGCCGTGGAATGCCAGCCACCTCGGCGGACTCAGCACCACCACACCACCACACCGCAATCACACACCGTCTGGTAAGACATCCACCGCTCGTGAAGTGGGCAGTGCAAGTCCCCGTGCAAGACCAAGTCCAAGTCCATGTCACGTAGTGTACAGGTTTTGAGGCCTGGGCACCCATCATTCTTGCTCCCTCGTATTCTGAAATGCCCTGTCGCTTCGCTTGGCCGCCATGTGATGCAATGTGAACCTGCGCGCAATTACACAGCACCGGCTTGTCAGGCCGCCGACATCGCGAAGGCGGCATACGAGTGTTGAATGATGAGTACTCGTACCAGGCCAGTGGGCGTGATAGTAACTATTGGCTTCCCGCTGCCGCTTGAGGCGCTGTCGGTCGGCCCCTAACCTCATCCACTCACACACCCCCCATGGCCATGGGTCCAGAGCTTCTTGCGGTGAACCAGCAGGCCCCAGCCTGTGGTGCTGGGCTGCCCCAAAGCAACTCCCCACGTCCAGCCGTTCTCGTCGCCCATCACCGTCTCTTCCGACGCTTCCGTCAGCCCAACCCAGTCAGACTAGAAGAGCGGCCTGGCGAGTAACAGCTGCGTGGCACGTCTCTCTGAAACAGCACAGCCAGGGATCCGGTTCGTATCAACTTGGTTTTGCTGTGCATGTACAGCATTCAGCAGACAAGCGCTGTCCAGCCGCCGCCAGCTTGTCCCTCCGCCATGTTCATGCTTCTTCCCCTCGTCCCTTCTCCACATCCACAACCATCGCTGGCTGTCGCGACGGGTCTCACGTTCCTGTGGGACTTCAACAAGGGGCTCCCCAGGGTCCTCGTCCCTTGCCATGTACGTATCGCGTATACGTGTGTACAGTACGTACCACCCGGGCGTCCGCTGGGTTTGGCGCCCAAGCAGGGGACCCTGGGTCCTGTAATCCTTTCGAACGAGTTCATCGACCCCGCGCCGGGAATTATCAACCTCTCCAGGCGCCTCGCCGGTTCCTCAAAGTCCGACGACTGGCCACAATCATGTCCAATGCACCAAAGGTGGCATGGTCAGGTACCAAGTACGCATGTCCAGCAAGCGCGAGTCGCGCACGTGGCCTCTGCGGAGTTGCGCTACCGCTGCATCATCATTTCGGCCAAAGCGAGCTCGATAGGTTGGCGGTCTGCTCTGGTCGAGCCCTCGGAATGCTGCCTAGACTTTCATGCTCGCGTCAAAGGCTCCGTCGTCGTCAATGGAGAGGCATGAAGGCCTGTGCCCCTTGCAGCAGATGCAAGCCGCTGACATCGGAGTCCTTGGCCAGCACTACGGTCGATAGGTTGGGGTCGTCTCGGGGATCTCGAAAGCGCTGACGTGATGGTCCTTGGCGCAGGTAGGGGTTTCCAGCTGCTCCCTTCCCGGCTCCCGGCCGCAGTCTTGCGCTAGAGATTTGGAAAGTCGAGGGGGAATTGCCCATGAGCTCCACGAAAGGGGTGAAGTGACACTTGTCAACCATCGTGATCGGATCCTGGAGCTACCGCGCAGATCGTGTGGGGTGTGTCGCCGCTGGGACAGCCAGAGCTCCAGTCCCAAGCACAGTACACGTAGTATACCTGGAGAATAGAAGAAGAAAAGGAGCTGCCATCCGACCATAGGGTCCGAGACTCAACCTTTCTTGTGTCCTGACGTCACACAGGCATCCCAGCATCGAGTTTCATCTAGCCTGGTCTGCTAGGTGTACTGTGATACCACGACGTCACCTTGACACACGGGTGGGCGATGGGGGGTTCCAGACACACGACCTCTCACGTCCAAGCAGCGACTAGGAAATGCAAATGGAGAGGCCCAAATCCGGAAAAGAAGGTGACATGGTTTGTGGCTGTGGTTGGTGCCGGTGTTAATCCAGCTAGGCGCAAAGTACGGACGACGGAAGCTGCGGTGACATTCGAGACCCCGTGAAACAAATCGCCGGGGTTCCTTGCTGTCGGATTTAGCTCTGGCATCCTGCAGAGGTTATTGTAACGAGCTGCCGCCTCGCGATCGGTGGCACGATGTGCGGTAAATCTGCCGTGTCGATCGCAACCGCAACGGCCGATCAATTGCCCAACCGGTGAGAAGGGCTGCAGGCAGCGACGATGAGGAAATTGCATCTGCGAAAAGAACGGTGGACAATCCCCATACTCGGACTGTTGGGTCTGAATCCTGTCTCCCGTTGATAGTCATTTTCCAGATCACTGCTCGTCGAGTTGGCCATGGTGGATTGGTCAGGTTTGTATGTGCAGCATTGTAGCAGCAGTGAGAGTGGTCACGGAAGGATGAATTGAGTTACAGCGGGCCAAGCGACACGTTATCACGTGCAGCCACTTTAATCCCAACACGAACAGTGACCGTCGGGAGCTCGCGATTTCCCGGAAGCCCGCTGAAGTCACCAGTGCAAGTGCACCCTTGTGACATCCCCTCCCTCCAACCACCCTGTCCGCTCAATCGAGGACACCTTCATAGCACGTCACAAGACGGCAATCGACAGCAGGGCCCTGTGATCCGGGACTGTTGCGATCCAGCATCGCATCAGGCGCCGAATCCCCCCTCGATTGTGGTGATGAGACCACCCAGTCCGTCGTTGGCAACCATCACAGTACCTGCGCGGCGACTCCGACAGCCACCGAGACGTCGAGGTGCGCCTCAGACGTGGGCGAAAGCCTTGTCGACAACACCACATTTACGTTCAGACCAGCAAGGCCCGCATATTCCAAGCCTCCCCTATCGGTTCGAGACCGGTATCGCACTCTTCGCAAAACGAGCCCCGCGGCCTTTCCCGCCTCCGTTCCTCTCACGGCCCTCCAACTCCTTCTCCGATGCGCTGAGCACTCACGACCACAGCCGCGACCGCCGCGCACGGGTCAATGGCGAGATCATCCTGGGGAAGACGAACGGCGACGATGCCGTGTTCGCCAGCGACTATTTCATATGCGCCAATGACGGCGTGGGCGCTTGGTCGACACGCCCACGGGGCCACGCAGGGTATGTTGAGATGAATCTTTTTCTGGCGCGTTCGACTCTGACTAATGATTCTCCCCATCAATAGCCTCTGGGCTCGACTCATCTTACATTTCTGGGCGACTGGCTTGCGAGATGACTTGGCCAAACTACAGTCAGCGACAGACCAGTATGAACCAAATCCAGTAGCCTTCCTGCAACACGCCTACGAAAGCACGGTCAAGGCGACGGCCGAGCCCACAAATTGGCAGGGCACGACCACCGCCAGCGGCGCCCAGCTTCACTTCAAGACCCTAGAGGACGGAAAGACGTCCCCAGTGGTGTACATCACGAATTTGGGTGATTGCCAGGTTATGGTCTTACGGCCCAAGGACGAAAAGGTTGTCTACAAGACGAAAGAGCAATGGCACTGGTTCGACTGTCCCCGTCAGCTCGGCACCAACAGCCCCGATACCCCAGAGAAGAACGCGGTCATGGACAAGGTTGACGTGCGCGTGGGCGACGTCATCCTGGCCATGAGCGATGGAGTCATTGACAACATGTGGGAACATGAGATTGTGGACAATGTTCGGCTCAGCTTGGAGAGGTGGGAGAAGGGCGAGGGCGGTAAAGCCGAGGGCAACAGAGCCGACGGCGCGAACGGGGGCATGAAGTTCGCGGCTGAAGAGCTGGTCACTGCTGCCAAGGTCGTTGCCTTGGACCCCTTCGCAGAAAGTCCTTTCATGGAACATGCGATCGACGAGGGATTGGCCAGCACAGGAGGTTCGTATACCCTTCGTCAAAACGTGAAGGCACACGACTAATCGGACTGCAGGCAAACTTGACGACATAAGCGTAGTGGCGGCACTCGTCACTGATAATGAAACATACCCCAAGACACGGTAATACCCCGAGGCCGAACATCGGGAAGCGGCTTTGAAAGGCAACGGTTGGTAGGACGGCGTTCGGTTCATGCATGTAAAATTTGGACGCTCAAGAGAGTATATGCTTCCCTGTATCTCAACCAGGACGACTCGAAGGTGTTTCGTTTTTTTCCTGTTTCTAAAATTGATAGACTATGGCGCACAATGAAAGAATGTGATCTTCAAGCAACCGACCACGTGCGTCTAACTAAGTCTTCTCATGCATTCCGTGTCTGTCTTCAGTGAGAGGGGTTGTGGTAGGAGGGGTCGATGTTGGTTGTTATCTGTTGCGTCTTATCTTGCGGGCTTATCTTATCGCGCCAAAGAAAAAAAGTTCGCCTTGGCCGTCCAACCTCGAAGACCCCAGCGACAGTCCCGCTACCAGCTCCGATCAACACGACCACCACATCAATCACCACATACCAACAGCGACCACAGGTCGCCCACACTCGTCCACAATGCGCGGAAAACGAAGCAAGCAGTATCGGAAGCTCATGACCCAGTATGCGCAGATCTGGGGCTTCCGCGAACCGTACCAATGTCTCATCGACGCCGAGATGGTGGTCGACTGCCACAAGTTCAAGTACGACCTGGTCGCAGGATTGAAGAGGACGCTGCACGGCGAGGTTAAGCCTAGTATGTTCATCCGCTACCCAATCCGCCAACTGTCTAGAGAACTCCGAGCTGACCGGTGACCCCAGTGATCTCACAATGCGAAATCCGCAAGCTCTACGCGCGCAAGGACGAGCCCGAGATGGACGTCATCATCGAGTTCGCCAAGACTCTCGAGCGACGACGCTGCGGCCATCTGCCGGAGGACTACCCCGAACCGCTGCCGACGAACGAGTGCTTCAAGGCTGTGGTGGACCCCAAGAGCAACAACGTCAACAAGCACAAGCTTGTCGTGGTCTGCCAGGACGACGAGGTGCGGCGCATGCTGCGGGCGATCCCTGGCGTGCCGCAGATCTACATCAAGCGCAGCGTCATGATCCTGGAGCCGATGGCGAGCGAGAGCGCGGAGATCAGGGCGAGGGAGGAGAAGAGCAAGTACAGGGCCGGACTGAAGGGGTCTGCGCCGCCGAGCGCAAAGAGGAAGAGGGAGGCAGACGATGAGGGTGAGGCGGGCGGTGAGGGAGAGGGCGCCAAGGACGGCGAATCTGCGGACGCGAAGAAGAAGAAGAAGTCATACGGCAAGAAGGGCCCCAATCCGCTGGCCGTCAAGAAGGCCAAGGACGCGAGCAAGAGCGGCAAGCAAGGTGCCGAGCCGGAGAAGAAGAAGCGCAAGAGGAAGCACAAGGCCCAGACCGGCGAGGGGCAGGCTGCCGAAGAGACGGCAGCGCCAGCGGCAGAGTCAGCGGTGGAAGCGTGAACAGCTTGAGGGTCTCGTCTTGGATGGGCGCATTCGTTCGGTACGGCGTTAGTGGCATTTAGGGGTGGCTTGAAGCCCGGAAAAGTTGTAAGATACCATGATGTTGAGCAATGACCAACAACTTACCTTGCATGGACATCTTGTCCGTTACACCAAGCCACTTGGGTCTGGATTTCTCGCTAATGTCTCTCCGTCTGCCGTATCCAAACGCCTGCATAAGCCCGATGTTGGTATCCATTCCAAGGGATGCCCCCAATAGCCGCCATGTGGACTTAGCTTCTCCACGTATCCCCACCGCCATCATGAGTGCCACCACAAGCAATTCCTCCCATGAACAGTTTCGATAGCTCAGGGGTAGAGCAATCGGCTGCAGATTCCTTGGAACCGAGGAATTCAGACTCCGATAGGTCAGGCGTTCAAATCGCCTTCGAAACTTTCGTTTTGCCCGTTGTCTTTTTGCTGCCGTCTTCAACACCAGGGGGCCAACCCCTCTCACCGCATGGAACGGTTCAGTGTCTCAACAGACGTCAGTCGTAGGCGGTCATATGATTTTACGCCACCCACCCATCCATTGCAACGTGCCAGCCAGGTCAGTGCTCCTCTTAGGGCGTAGCAGCGCTGGTACGGGGGGGAACAGTGCTAGGGCCCCACTTGCAGATGGAAGTCGCCGTGACAGGGTGACAGGGAATGATCGCCATGGAGAATTGCTGATTTCATTCGTGGCCCAGCACTCTGACAGTACGGTGCTTCTCAACGACAGGGGTCTTCCAAATGCGGTGGGCAGAGTCCATCACATCCCACCTCCTAACTTCTGCTTCCTCTTTCAATATCCAGGATCACAATTCTCGACGCCCGCACATGCACGTCGGGACCCCGCGCGACTCACCAGAGCTACCTCACCTGTCACCGTCGCACGCCAGCGGGAAGCTCCTAGATAAGCGACACGCGGCCCGACCACCGAGCGTCCCGTCCTACCACCGATTCTCCCCCCGGAGTCTCCGACCACCCCCTTTGAACGAGAAGCACGACTCCGTCTACGATCATCTTCCGTACTCTGGGGCCCCTCAGCTGTGAAGACAGTCACCTCCTTCCACCATGGCGGGCCCTGCCGAATCCGACAGCCCCTCCTCGCCGAAGCCGACCGCCGAGAACCAACCCAATGGCGTCCACACAGACAAGGTCGCCGAAGCGGCCTCCAAGCCTCCCCACACAGCTCCCACGGCGGCCGAGCCGGTCGAGCTCGACGATTTTGGACTGCCCATCAGGAAATGGGTGCCGCCCGCCGTTCCGTCCGAACAGTCGCCTGGTGATGCGTCTCCGACGAAGCCGTCAGGGTCTGAGACACCGCCGAATGACAAAGAGGAGTTGAAGGCTTCCACCACGAACACAGACGCAGCAGCAAAGCCCAGCGCTGAGGTTTCAAGCGACGATGATGACTTCAAGGATGCGAATTCGAGATCTGCGACGCCGCCACCGCAGGTCGCCAGCCAAGAGGTCGGGCCAGAGAAGAAGGATGCTGCTGCCTCTCCTCCCAGCGACACCAAAGCTGTGGTTGTCGACACTACTGCCAAGACTGAAACCTCGGCTGATCCGAAGGCTGAGTCTTCTCCTTCACCGGTCACAAAAGACAAGAACATCAAGCCAGCGGAGGAAAATACGGCAGCCCAGGACATCGAGGGTTCGGCCCCAGCTTCTTCAGCAACGAAGGCCACGCCGGCCGCACAGGATGCCGCAGCCACCACATCTGATGCGACTGAATCGAAAGCCACGCCAGCTGAAAAGGATGCTGTGCCGTCGACAGCAACAACAACTCAACACACTCGGAACGTCAGTAACTCTGGCACTGTGAAGGAGCACACGAGGAACACGAGTGCGGCGGGCGCTGGGCTTGGGGAATTCTCGCACCACCAGGCGACAACCAAGGAAGAAGAGAAGGAGGAAGATGACGACGGAGATTGGCAAGAGATGCCTGCTTACGCACCCTACGACATATACGACGAAGACAACAAGCTGGTCGCAAAGGAACACACGGAGGAGGAGGAGAAAAAGGAGGCATATGGCTACGGAGGCCTCGGCGGCGCCGGCAAGGGCTACACCCGCGTCATTATGGATGATGACGCTGAGTCTGCCACCAGTATGGACGACAACACGAAGTATCTGTTCAAGGAGGTGAACGGCACGAGCTTGACGGAGGATCAAGAGGAACAACGCGACGCCGTCTCGCAGATGGAGGCCACGAAAGACCTCCTTACTGAAGGGCAGCGAATTGCCTACGTCGGTTTGATTCGTATTGAGATCTTCCAGCTTGTCAAGGCAGCTGAGTCTATCGAGCAAACTCGGAGCTCCAAGAAGTGGGTGACGACCAGCGCAGAGGCGACCAAGATGTGGGGTCAGAAGATGATGATCCGACTTTACACACACATGGACATCAGTGCTGCTGAACAAGTCATGGTTGAGCAGCTGGCTGACCATGGTGTCATCCCGTCCGACCTGACGCCTATTTTGATGGCGAATGCTCGGGTCAAGAACCCCATGGCAGAGGAGAAGAGCAGCACGGCTTCGACACCAGCAGACCCGAACCGAAGCTCCATGTCGTTGTCTACGCCGAAGGACACCAATCGTGAGTCGATGTCACCAAGGTCTCCGAGAAGCCCCGCGCCGCCAGCATCGCCAGTACCACCAGAGGAGGAGGCAGCTGCGGAGCCACCGCCACCGTACGAAGCTCACCCCGATGGCGAGATGCCCGACGTCAAGACGCCCTCACAATTGCCTTCCAGCCAGAGCCTTGAGATTGATCTGCGATGGACAGTACTATGTGATCTGTTCCTCATATTGATCGCAGACTCCACGTATGACGCTCGGTCCCGCGTTTTGCTGGAACGTGTCGGCAAGAGCCTTGAAATTGACTGGCTCGACATCCGCAAGTTCGAAAAACGAGTGACAGACGCACTTGAGATGCAACAGCAGGCTGAAAAGGAGAACTGGAACGAGGGCGATCATATGGAGACGCGCAGGAAGAATGCTCTCAAGAGACGATACGTCATGATGGGCCTGGCAACGGTCGGTGGCGGTTTGGTCATCGGCCTGTCCGCTGGCCTGCTTGCCCCCCTCATCGGAGCTGGCCTCGCTACGGGTCTGACCACCATTGGAATTAGTGGCACCAGTGCTTTCCTCGGTGGCGCTGGTGGTGCTGCCATCATCACTACGGCTGCCGCAAGCTCAGGAAGTGTGGTCGGCGTGCGTGCCGCCAATCGGAGAACGGGCGCCGTCAAGACGTTCGAGTATCGACCACTTCACAACAACAAGCGTGTCAACCTGATTGTTACTATTTCTGGATGGATGACGGGTAAGGTGGACGACGTCCGCTTGCCGTTCAGTACCGTCGATCCCATCATGGGCGATCTGTACTCGGTGCTGTGGGAACCAGAGATGTTGAGGAGTACAGGTGACACCATCAACATTTTGGCTACTGAGGTCAGTTCATGTGCACCTCCGAGTCATGTCTGCATACTAACTCGATATAGGCTCTTACCCAGGGTGTACAGCAGGTGCTTGCGAGTACTTTGTTGACGGCTCTCATGTCTGCCCTTCAGCTGCCGGTCATTCTCACGAAGCTGGCCTATCTGATCGACAACCCTTGGGCCGTGTCTCTCGACAGAGCGACGTCTGCAGGCCTGATCCTGGCGGATTCCCTGATCGACAGAAACCTGGGGACCCGACCAGTCACGCTTGTCGGCTACTCCATCGGCGCCCGTGTCATCTTTTCCTGCCTTCAGGAGCTGGCCCGGCGAGGCGCCTACGGCTTGGTGCAGAACGTCTACATGTTCGGGTCGCCCGTCATTGTGAAGAAGGACGAATTCATCCGTGCGAGGACTGTGGTCCCGGGCCGATTCGTCAATGCCTACAACCGCAATGACTGGATCTTGGGCTACCTGTTCCGACTCACCAACGGTGGCATTCGCCGTGTGGCAGGCCTGGCGCCCGTGGACGACTGTCCTTGGTGCGAGAACGTGGATGTCACGGACCTTGTCAAGGGTCACATGGAATATCGCAAGATGATGCCCCGTCTGCTGAGAGAATGCGGCTGGCTCGTGGAGAGCGACGAGTTCTCGGAAATCGAAGACCCGGACCCGGAGGACCACGAAAAGCGACAGCGTGAACTGATCAACGAGATCGAGGAGGCTCGCAGAGAGCTGGAGAAGGAGGGGCAGCAGGCCAAGAAGAGCCGATTCTCTATTTTCGGGCGCAAGAAGAAGATGGAGAAGGCCAACTGGGAAATTTACGAGGATTCGGCCAAGGCAGGATCTGCATCCAAGACGGGAGAGGATGACAAGGACAAGGATAGCCCCGATGGCAACAATCACGGGGTGCTTTTCGATGTTGATGCGATCCGAGCTGAGCTGGCGAAGGATGAGATGCAGGTGACGGAGCTCAAGTCGACGCTGCCGCCGATGAAGCTCGATCTCAACGCATCGCCTAACCCGAGGGACAACTTGCGGGGTACTAAGAGTGCGGACGCCTCGTCGCTCAGCCTGCGGCCGTCGCACGACACGCGACGCATCTCGGAGGAGCCGTCGCCCATCGGCTCGAGCCGCGGCCGGATTGCATCACCGTACTACACAGAACCAGACCCCTACCGAGAGGACGAGGTGTCGATGACGTTCGACACATCCTTCGACGACCCGCCGCCACGGCCGGCACCTCCGCCCAAGGATGACCCGGCGCCGGCGAGGCCGGAGATGAAGTCTGCGCAGACGGTGCCTAACATGACGCTGCGCGACCCGTGGGGCGACCCTGACGACGACGATTTTGGCAAGGAGAAGGAGATGACCATGACGTTTGCATAGGCGTCCTGGCGGTGTTGGATGATTAATTTGCTCGCTCAACTGAGACGGGGGGCCGACGCGCCTTTTCGGTCCCACGCAGCAGGGAATGATACGTATACAATGACGGCTCCGCCTACTTATTTGTAATGTTTTGCGCTGGACGGCGTTTTTTTGGGTGGCTGCTGATGGGGTAGAGAGAAGACGGGGAGGGCTTGCTTCGGGCGGTTCCAGGAGTGTGCGGGTGTGGTTCGACGAGAGGGAGATGCGTCGAACTTGTAACTATACCGGGCGAGTAATGAGACGAATGAAGAGCCTACTTGGCAGTGCAAGCAAGTCATCAGAGATCTGGGCTGTTTGAATCTGGCCACTGGTTGAACCCATCTGGTCGCTGACATGGGCCGGCATTGGGGGCGGGAAAGTATTTTGGAAGATGTAGGGTTCCATTGCATGCAGCGGCAGTAGTAGCAGCAGCAGCAGCAGCAAACCGTGGAGTACGAACCAAGCGCGGGTTTCAAGCTGGCGACGATCACGAAACGATGGCAGACGATTGGACACATAGTTGGGGGCCACACAGTCATCTGCAACGGCTCGGAGGAAGGGGGAAAGTCTTTGCTGCATGTTGGCGGGCGCAAGGCCCTTCCGCGTGTCGCCGGCGAAGGTCTCGCAGCGGTTACACTGCGCTGTGCCTCTCAGGCTTTGTATGGTGGTCCAAACGATGGTGGTACGAGTGATGGCCAGGTGATGAAGTTCAAAGACTTGAAAGACAGAAAACGTAACCATGGGTCTGTCTGAAAACAGAGAAGCAACGAACACCTCAAGAAACACCCAACTCTCCAGCAACCAGAGCCAGCGCCAGAGCGATGACCGAACTTCCCAGAGGTCGAGGCGTAGACGTCGAACGTCGAAGGATGGAAGGGCGGATCAGCCGCAGGGGCGCTAGGGGGTGGATCACGACCGGATGGGGGTTAGGCGCTGACACGAATAGCGCACTGACAAGCACCGCCCCATCCTGCTGACGGGAGGAGACAGACTACGGGCCAAGGCTACAGGCTACAGGCTACAGGCCGCCTTTTAGTGGACGGGCAGAGGCAGGACGGGGCAAAGGGCCAAGGGCCAACAAGCAATTGCCCCGCCACAGGGCTGTCCGGGGGCTCCACCCTGCCCGCAAGGCCATCTGATGTTGGCGTATCGCTAGACTGGCAGCCAGCCTGTTTGACCTTTGGGTTTCCTTCCATTCAATGTATTTATTTCAAGAATGCTGCTTGGTTTCTGGATCCGGCCATCTCGTGGGCGATCGTCTGAGGGAAGACCACTGTTCATACCGTGGCAGGAACTTTTGCAGAGAAGGATACATGTTGGCTGTTAGCTGTTGGCTGTTGGTCGTGGGCAAGAGCAATGGAGGACCAGGACCCCTGATCTCGGGATGCAAGCGGGCGGGCCCACGCTACTCCAACACTCCAGCAAGCAGGAGCTGCCCACGCACGGGCAAGGATCTCGCGACAATGTCACTGCCACGGCTGGCTGGCTGACTGACCGTTGGCGTTAGGTTCGGTCAGGTTGGCCCGCTTCCTCGCTTGCCCTCTCGCTCTCTCTCTCTCTTTCTCTCTTTCTCGCTCTCTCTGTTCAAAGGTTCCCCGGTTCCGCCTCGTCAGAAACACCAAAATGACTTCTCTGTTCTTTCAGCTTGCCTAGATATGCCTTCGCTTAGCTCGCACCCCAGACAAGACGAGAGAGCCCTCCATTTCCACCGCGCCACTGCCGAGCAAGCACCATCATAGATAGTATAGTACTTTACCCACCACCACACCAAAGGATCACAACTCAGCCTTGGCCGCCTCTACCTCTCCTGCCGGCGTCACTACTCTGCATCCTCAGCTCTCAACCCTATCCCTTTGGCGTCCACCTCTGCAGATCTGGCCTGCTCCAGTGCGTACCTCCTCTCCAATCCCGTCCCTTCCACTCCCGCACTGCCGTACACCCCCTGCTCGCCTCTTGTTGCACATGTACAGGCTGAAGGATGTGTGACGGCACGCCCCATCCCACCCGTAATCGCAACCCCCCCTGGTGTGACGGCTTTGCTGACAGCCCCAGGCGCAGCTCTCTAGCCTCTCTCGTCTTGCCCACCCCAGCCAGCCTGACCACATCCCGGGTCTGACTCTCTTTTTTCTTCTCTTCCAGTCTTCCATCCCACTTCTCCCCTCCCCTCCTGTACACCTCCCCCTCGCACTGAGCACCGGATACACGAATTTCCAGGAAAGCGGTGGACGACCTGGCGGAGATCCTGGGGACCATTGAGCCAGACGACACAAAACTGCCCACCATGTCAGGCACGGAAGTCAACACAGATATCAACGATCTGGAGCCTAATATCGCCGGATCGGTCAACCAAGAGAACACCCCGTCTCTACGGCTGCCCATTGCAACAACCTTGCCACAAGCCTCTGCGCAAACAACGACGACGACGACGGGAGCCTCAAATGCTCAGCCGACCGAGACGAAAGAGGCTATCGAGTGGGCCTACGACTGGAGTGAAGGCAACTCAGATCGCGTCTTCGGTGTTGCCGGTAGTGGCGAGGCCCGCCACCAGATCAATAGCTTGCTGGATGGAAAGCTGGTTTTGACGCGGGGCGAGTGGTGGTACGAGCAGCAGACCGGAGAGCTTGGCCTTCTCCGTGCCCGGGATATTCGACCCAACTCGCTGCCGGTCCCCGTAGACTTGCCTGGGTTGCGGGCTCGCCAGACTCTAGATCTCCAGCTCATCGGTATGCAATCTTGCTACTCACTTCTTGTGTTCCCTCTTGGCTCCTAGCTAACCCTTGCCAAGTGACCGAAAACCGGACAGTGCTCCCTCTCGGCTACCTTGAAAGCCAGCAAGACGCCTACGGCAGAGATATGTTCCTGAATCTGACCTGGCAATATGGCGACCAAATAGGCTGGAGCAGGTCGGGCATATTTACCGTAGTTAGTGAGAATTCCGCAGCGGACACGCGCCAAGACATGCAAGAACGAGACCGAGCCGGCGGGGATGAGTTCGATACCGTGGAGAATCTCCCCGAAACCGTCTCCGACGTCTTTGGCAACGTCAACCTCACGCCTACAGTACTGCCCTCGATCGCCCGCACCACCGGGCTCACATCCACCCCGTCGGCAACCGTTGCCTCTTCCGACGACGACGCCGCCGAGTCAGCCGGCCCCAGCGGCCTTTCCATCGGCGCCAAAGCTGGTATTGGCGTCGGTGCTGGTCTCGTCGGTCTCGCCATCATCGGCGCCCTCGTGTGGTTCTTCTGCCTACGCAACCGCCGCAAGAACAAGGACCACGTCAACGACACGCCGTACATCACCAATGGCCGCGTCTCCGACTACATGGTCAACAAGGAGACCAACGCTGCTCATGTCACCGAGTCACCCCACTCGCCCTACTCAGACGACGGCAGCCTCGCGCAGCAACCGTACGTCCACCAGCCGGCAGGCCAGGCGGCGCACGAGGGCACGGCGCTCTTCGGTGGCGGCGGCGCGGCTGCGGGGCCTCCGTCGGGCCATAGCCTCGAGCACCAGAACGATTCCCAGGACCGCGGGTTCTCCGAAGCGACGCCTCTCGCTGCGCCGGTGCCACGAAGCGGCTCACAACAGCGGCAGCATGAGCCAACGAGGTCGGGCGCGCGGTCCGCGACACCGCAAGGCGTGAACTCTAATGTGTCGCACCTCATCGAGGACGGCATGACCGAGGATGAGATCCGACGACTGGAGGATGAGGAGCGGCAACTGGACGCCGCAATCGAGCGGCATGGGCAAGGCCGGCGCGGCGCCTAAGGGCCGGGAATAGGATTTGACTTGGCGCGGCGTTCCGGCTTGCTTGAGTGTCCGTGATGTGTCGATTTGATGACTGAATACGTAGGATACATAGCAGTTAGTTTGGGATACCATCGGTTTCGCAGTGAAGCATTTCGGGTCTGTGAGTGTAAGCTGACAAGTCCCTCTACGTATTCTCATGCGTCTCGGTGATCCGCAGATGATCAGCGGCACGAGCGAGCGGATCGTCCTGAGATCAAAAACAACTGAACCATGCCTTTTTGCGTACACGCCTCCTAGTATACAGCGGGTATTGACGCTCCCTTGGAAACCCCCCACTTTGCGACCATTTGTCGTTTCTGTTCCGACGAAATCTGACGGAATTATCCCCTTGACTGTCGAATGCAGCGACACCAACCACGGGCAGGAAAGGTTTCTGCTTCCCTTCTCTTTCCTTTCTTCTTTACCCCTGCCCTGCTATCGGACACGGTGCCCATCCACCGCTCATCCGCGGCCAAAGTACCGCCCCACCATGTTGGTGGCCAGGCTACTCGCGAGGCCGCCGCCGTACAGCGCGCTGCCGGCCATATTGGAGGCGTGGCTGAACTTGTCACACCGCGAGAAGGCGAGGGTGTTCATGATTGTGAGCACGAGCGCGATGACTACACGATTAGCATCATTCTCGACCGTCCTTGACAAACAGTAGGAAGAGGGGACGCACCAACGAGCGGCAGCCACAGGAACTGCAGCCTCACGAGGGCAAAGACGGCGAGCAGCACCCACAGCACGGGCTGGACGTAGAGCGCGAGCCAGAAGAAGCGGCTGTCGGTCGGGTTGATGGTCTTGGTGCCCGGCTCGGAGCTCTCGAAGACCCACTTGGAGTCGCCGGACTGGGGGTCGACCTCGTTCCACCAGCGGAGGCCGACGAGGCGGCGGCCGGCGATGTTCTTGAGGTAGTAGAAGTCGGCGGCGAGGAGGAGGATGGTGATGATGAAGATCATGATCCTTTTTCCGGTGTCAGCGCGGGCGAGGGAGGGAGGGAGGGCAGAGAGAGAGGGGTGTGTGCTTACATGCTCTTGATGATCCAGAGGCCGAGGAAATACACGAGGACGCTTGCTTTGGGAGTTGTTAGCCGGCTGGCGGGACGGAGGGACGGGGCGGTCGGTCGATCGTACATATCCGGAAGCCGAGGAAGGTGAGCAGCGTGATGGGGTGGGAGCTCAATCGCCAGCTCAGCGACCCTTCGGTGGGCGCCTGCGGCGCATTCTGGCTCTCCATGGCGGGAATGAGAAAGTTGAGCGAAGCTCGGCTTCGATACGCAGTGTCGTGTTTCCGCGTTCCTCTGTCTCGATGCAGTGGGGGATGCGCTGTCGTGTTCGTCGTCGGTGTGGTCGTCGGTTCGCGGGGGGGGCGAGGCAGCAGTCGTCGCGTTGGGTGTTGGATAGCTTCGCGAGTGACAAGCTCTGGGCGCTGAAAGTTGATAGCTGTTCGTAAAGGGAGACTGACGGATTGTTCCGAGACGGGACCCACGCCGTTCAGGGGTCTGTCGAACGGTCGGCTGAACTGCGGTAGAACCCTCCAATGCCCCTTACGTCATCATGGGCAAGACGCCGACTTGCACCTCCCGGACCGAGCTCAACCACAGTGCAAGTGCCGTGAGAGCTTCATAGCCGAACTCGAGAGTGTGATGTCCGCGAGCATTGCCATAACGTGCACACCTCTTAAAGACTTCAAGTCAACTTGCTAGACCATATCTACTTGCTGCTCCCAGCCAAGTCAGAATTCTATCCTCTAACATCCTTCCCCTCCCTCACTTCCTCCACCATGGCGCTGGCAGCACGGTCACCATCCATCCTGCGCAGGGCGCTCCTTTACGGTTCAGACCACCAAATCACAGATCCTATTTATTGAGTGACTAACCTTCTGCAGTCCCTTCTTCATCGGAAAAGATGCTCAATAAGTCTCTGGGCCTGACCTCAGACAACGTGACATACGACCTTGAAGACTCCGTGACGCCAGCCCGCAAACCGGACGCCCGCAAGCAGCTCCGCTCGTTCCTCTCCAACCAGACATCTCGTCCCGCCTCCATATCGGAGCTCGCTATCCGGATCAATGCCGTGGAAACCCCGTTCGCCCTTGACGACCTCACCACACTCGCCCCGCTAGCCAATGTCGATGCCGTAGTCGTACCCAAGGTCGACTCCGCGGCGGACCTGACCTTCGTTACCGATGTCCTGCGCCATGTCGCCCCCGAAAGACATGCTGAAGGGTCAACAAATCCGATCAAAATTGTAGCCCTGATTGAGTCCGCACGCTCGGTCATGAATCTGAAGGAGATATGCAATGCCTCACCATACCTGAGCGGCCTCGTCTTCGCTGCCGAAGACTTCGCCAAGGACCTCTCTATCACCCGGTCACCTTCTCTGAATGAGTTCCTCTACGCCAGATCCGCCATAGTGACCGCAGCGAGGGCGGCAGGCCTGCCCAGTGCCATTGATCTCGTCTGCACCTCCTTCCGGGGTGACGCAGGGCTCCAGAGACTCGAAGAAGAATGCCTAGGGGGCAAGTCCATGGGATTCAACGGAAAGCAATGTATCCATCCAACGCAAGTTGAGCTTGTGCAAAAGCTGTTCGCACCGGGCGAGAAGGAGCTGGAGTGGGCAGTTCGCGTCGTCATCGCCGATGAGAAGGCCAGCGCTTCAGGGCGCGGTGCCTGGACCCTGGAAGGTATGATGATCGATGCCCCGGTGTCAGCAAAGGCTCGAGCCGTGGTAAAGAAGGCAGAGCAGTGCAAAATGGATGTCGATAGTGTGCGCGCGAAGTGGCAAGGCCAAGAGCCCGAGTAAGCCTGTCTCAGATAAAGTAATTCGGCCTCCAGAATGCGACCATTTCTTCCGCTTCGTCATTTTCTTTTGCTGCGTCCAAGTGCTCACTTCGCCTCGAGATGATCCTCCTGGGTTGTGGTCCGCCGCTGAGCTGTCTTGCCGGGTGCGGCACTGCAACATCCTCCGACATGCGAGTGTAATGCATTCCTTGCGCGGCGGTTGGCCACCTCTGTTCAAGGTAAGTCTGACGCCGCGAGCGCATTGTAACTTCTTCGTGCAGAACTTCAGCCTCGATTCGACGTATGAAGTCAGCGATGTTCTCGTTTGTGTTCTCGTCATCCGTCCCTGCCAACGTCGTATATGGCACGGTGTACTGTGAGGGATGGCGCCATGCCCTGTGCCCATCGAGTTCCCGGCGTAAACGATCGGTTTGTTGATGAGAATCTGGATAAGGGTTGTTGGCGTTGAAGCTGACTTGCTCTGGAAACTCCTCAGCTGTGCCAGTTGTCACAATACAGTCATGAGCTCCCGGGACTTGGCTCTGAGTGGCAGGCTGCGCTTCTGCCGATGCGATGACAGCACATTCACGGAGTGTATGCGTGATTGCTGTCTCTGCCGGAGCTGTGTGTGGTCGTAGACGTTCATCGGTTTTTACAGCCGAGACATGATCTGTAGGTTGCACTTCGAGCGATGTTTGATGCTGTATTGGCTGCAGCGCTGTTGGAGAGGCCGGCAGAGGGAATTCAGCTTCAGGCGTCTTGAGATATGCCCCCTTTGCTATGTCGCCACGAGTGAGAGGTTCGCTTCGGCTTTCAACCTGTGTTCCGGCTTCAACAACGGCTTCGCCCCTTTCGACTTTGGTGTTGGATCTTGTGTCCTGCATGTCTTGGCAAAGCTCCGAAGCAACACAGCGTTCCTCTGTGGCATCGTTCGCGGTGGCGTGACGATCGATGGAGCCCTCTCGCACCATCACGCCTTTATCATAGTATCGAATGACTACTGGGTTGGTCGCAGATTCGAATCGCTGTCGGGACCGATGATGGTCATGATCGTGGTTTGCCTCGGGGGTGGGCTTACGAGGGCTTATTTCTCGTCTCTGGTGGCGCTTTGGGGGATGTCTGCCCTCTCCATCTAGCCTTGTCCCCTGAAGAACTCCTGTTCTCCGCAAAGCTTCCCGGGCCTCATATGATATTGGACTTCGTTGACCGCGGCGTTGATCTTGTTGTGGCTGTTGACCTGAAACCTCTCGTCGAGAGTCCTCACTTGTCGACCAACTGCAGTAAGAAGTGGTGCGACTGTGCGTTGGAGGTCCATTACGAGCATCCTCCCGGGATAAAGAAACCCCTTGGTTCTCTTTTTTCAGACTGTCAAGGCGCCTCTTTCTAGACCCGTCGTTCGGCTGCATATCGTCACTGTTCTCGATGCCGTGGAAACCTCGATTCCTTTCCGACTCGCCTGGTTGTCGAAAGAATGCCTCTACGTCGTCCAGTTCTCGATCTCTTCTCTTTTGCCCTCTGTCATGCGAACGTGCACGTCTCTTTCTGGCTGCCTCCTGTCGGTCTGGACGGGCCGCAGTACTCATACAGTCGTAGCCCAGATCATTGGCTACCGCGGGTTAGAAATTCATCCCAACGTCTGGCCTGTGGAGAGGACCAACCTTGAGGGACAGCAGCCTCGCGGCCGTTCAAAAACAAACCGAGAGTATTGGCAGGTTGCAGCTAGATTTTGTTAGGTACTTGATATTCCTGTCTGCGAGAAGGCGTTCGTACCGTGACTCTGCTATTTTGAACAGCTTCCGAAGTGAAATTCTCCATAACATGCCGTGATGCCAGTAGACCGGCCTTGGTCGGTTCTTTGCGCCGACTTGGGCGTCCTGGTTGCTTCATCCTACGCTTTGGAGAAGAATTCTGTGCTGATGCCTGGACATTGTACTTGTCATCCTTCGTCTTGTGTCGCGGTCTTTTCTCAAAAGTTGGCTGCGGTGACCTGCTCCTTTCGATAGACTGAATCACAGCGCCGCTGTCGCGTCCAGTGTTAACGTTCGCATCTTCCGAGTCCGACAGGAGGTAATCATCATAGGACCAGGGACGCTTCTTGTTCCGACTGGACCTCCCCTGGGGACTGGCAAGCTGGAGCCTGTGTGGTCGCCTTCGAGGCATACTCGACATGCGATCATCGTCAATCTCCTGCGTTAAATCAACCTCTGCATCGCGAGAACGGCCGTCCGTTCTCTGTAGCCAAGTCTGAATGACATCGTATCTGTTGCCAGGATTTTCGTCAGGTTTGCGAGCCGACATCTTCGGTCTTATTGGTTGTTCATGGGGGTGGCGACTATCACGGGAGAGACCCGGATGCTCACGACTTCGATGTCTCTTCGAATGGTCGCGCTGTAGTTGCCGGCGCTCCATGGCGCGAATTTTGAACCTGGCTGCGATCTATGCCATGGAGTCTGGCCAATGCCGTGATAATCGTTTCATCCTTGACAGTGAAGAGGATGGCATTGGTTACGTCCATTGACTGCCGTGTTTGTGGCTAGGGAGTTACAGTTGCCTCCCGTCATGGCACTTGTGCTCCTGGTCCCCAGGCAGGACCGCCTAGCATGCATTGCACCTACTACAACCAACATCACCCTTGGCCCAGAGTCCTTGAGGAAACTTCCATTCATATGAAGCGACGATCATGCAAGAGCAGGTCGATGACTAGACTTGTACAACAGACGCAGGCTACTTCCTGGCCAAACTCTTCTCCAGAATCCCAAGAAGCGCTTTGATGTCATCTCTCTCCTTCTCCGTGTAGACCCTTTCCTGCTCTATCTCCGGGTCACCCTTCGTCAGGCTCAAGACCTCTTCGTCCGAGAGACTAGTGGGAAACACCCGCTCGAACTCTTTGAGAATGTGACGCTCCACCACTTGGGTCATAACATTTGCGATCCACTGACTCCGTGCGATCTTCAGGGACAAGATATTGTTAGCAGCCGTACAAATTCAAGATTCACTGCGGGACTCAACTCGCCTCGTAATGCTTGACAGCCGCATTGATGAACTCACAAGCCTCCCTGTTGAAGTGGTCCTCGGGCGCGTGCTGCTTGGACGCTACTCCTACCCCTCGGTGCTGCAGAGAATTGAAAGGAGCGGTATCGTTTTGCTCCCAATCGTTCAGCACGCGAACGGCCCGGGCTGTGCTGTTGAAGTTTTGCTGAAGACTCATCTCCCGTTGTTTCTCGAAGAATGACAGCTCGTAGTTGATGATGGGCCCCTGACGATCGTCCTCCATCCATTTGTCAAGCGTCGATATCGGCAGAGTGAAGAGGTCTCCCAACAGTGCGGTCCGCAACAGATAGATTGTCAACTCGTAGGTATATGTGTAAGGAACATCTGAAACCTGCCTCTTCCCCAGAGGAAGAGGCTCCCCGAGGCTCCTTATATAGCCCTCGCAACGCCTCCGCAGCCTAACTAAGCCCCGAGGCGGCTGCAGGCGTCGGTCGTCCGCAGTGGTCAGCAGTGTGCCCTCACACCATTGGAGCTCTTGCTTTACCCTCTTCCAGCGCTTCTCGAGGTTCCCAAGTACGTGTCTTTCGATGTACCGCTGCCCAATTACATCCGAATTGGCGAAGCCCATTGAGTGTACCCTTGGAACGCCCTTCGAAAAGTACGTTGGTACTACCTCCGCCACATACTGCTCGCAAAACCTCAGCGACTCTTGAGCGTGCCAAATAGAGATTTCGTGCCAGGGTTTAGACATCCTCCAGAAGAAGCCATGGATTCGATCGGGATTGGCCTGCCAAAATACTTCCAGCCCGCGCTTGTGGAAAAGCTCGTTTGTCATCTCCTGAACCTCGTTATCCTCGTCTGCGAACGTCTTCTGCTGCTCTTGCCACTCCACAGGCTTCGGCTTGGTCATCTCGGAACTGGAGGGGTTGAGGAACCTCAAGTCTTTGCTCAGACCTGTTTCCAAGGGCGAGATGAAGCTCTTCCAAGTATGCCCGTATTTCATGATGCTGTCTCGGAGACATTCACCCTCGTCGACAATCCGCGACCGAAGAAAAGCGACATGTGGACCGTCGAAGCTGTCCTGGATCTTGTATTCGTACTTTCCCCGTGCGTGATCCATAGCTCCCTTTCGAAGCTCGTCGAGCTTTTCCCGAAACAGGCCCACGCGCTCGTCGTCGGATGAGTGACCCAGCTTGTTGCTGAGCTTGTGCAGCTTTTCATTGAGGCGTTTGAGCTGCCTCCGCAGGTCCTCGCGCATCGCAGGAAGCGTTTCTTTCTGCTTCAGAACCAACCATCCTTCCAACCGCTTCATCAGACAGCGGCTCCCTCGGAATTCATCCGAGACATCGTTCCAAGGCCCAGTCCGGAAGAAGTCTTCTTCATCTCTGAACCGTTCTCCCGGTGACTTATCGTCGTCAAAGTTCCGCACAACGTGCCACTTCTCTTCAGGTACAGACCCCTTGATGCTTTGGATTTTCAGCTTGGGGATCCACTGGAGTTCTTGCCCATCGCTCTTGTCCGGGTGCGTTACGACGCCCATGGTCCGCTTGCCGTCGGGGTCGTGCAGTCGACAGAGATTCAGGATGTCCGTCTCGGCACCATTGCTATCGCCATTGGCCCTGACCACTGCAAGTATGAGAGAGTGTTGCATGGCCATGTATCGCTTCATGATCGTCTTTGCTTCCTCTCTCTCTTCGTGGTCCTTGACGTAGCCGAAAAGCCCCGGAAGGTCGACGAGCTGCAGTTCTTTCTGTCCCGGGCCTGATACGGTGACCTGAACAACGTCTTGGGTGATAGGCTTCGAGTCGTCACTTATTCCATCCCGGATGGCCTTCTCGGCTTCTTGGAGGATTCGACCGAGGCACTGCGTTTCCTCGCCCGTCCTGACAAACGTTTCGAGATACTGGGCTCTTCTTGGCTCGCTGTCGCTCGCAGCCCGGATTCGAACCTCAATTCGTTGCACCGGCTCGGTGCTCCGCCGGGTCGAGACTTCAGTGATGAATCTTGTGCACGTCGACTTGCTTCGGGGGAAGGGGATGTTGGTGATGGCCTGCAAGACAGAGCTCTTGCCGGTAGACTGGTAGCCGCAAACAATGATTTGAGGCATATCATGGTGTCTTTGGATGCCACGCTGTCGAAGTTTGGCGATCATGCCGAAGTGTTCGGCTTCTTCTGCGTTCGCGGCCATGATCGAGAGTGACTGCTCCAGGTTAGTGTTCGGGGCCGAGCTTGAGACGGACGCGTCGTGATTGTCCAAAGATCCATGGAGAGAGGGAGAGTCTTCGCCAGAAGACACATCAAGAAGAGTGGCGCTATCGCCGGCTTCCAATGGATTGGTTCCGTTGGCGGACATTTCTGCTTGGTACGCTACCACGAAGCAAATGAATAGCGCGTCAAAGGGAAACAATAGATTAAAGAATTCAGAGAGGGTAGTGTCATGAAGCAGGAGCAGCAGATAAAGTCGGTTGGTGTCCTGAGGCGAACCCGGCCCTCGTGGCTAATATCAAAGCTGGGTATAGAGAAGCCTTCCAGACTTGGTGAGGGAAACAGTCGGGAACCGAAAAGGCGAAAATTGGTTGGAGTGGTTGAAACTCTTGGCTCGGACGCATCACAGAGGTGGCAAGTTAGCGGCCAGGTCTGACTGGAGGTTTTAGAGATTGGTGAATCGCGATGAGCCGTTTGCCATCTTGTGTAACGGCAGTCAGCATCACTGGTCGTACTTGCAAGGTGAATATATCTCGAATGTGGGTCCCGTACCCTGCACCTGCCCCATGTATTCGCGTGACTTCCTAATGTTCTGTAGCCATCCTGCCTCGAAACTGTTGCCTGCCACCAAGTAACATAACTTGACGGCTAAAGCGTTACACACAATGCACCTTCGCGCCTGATCGTATTGGCTTTTGGCAGCGGATAGCGGCCGAAGGATTTTGGGCATGCCGCTAGCCTCCGTTGAGGCAAACAGACGACATTTGATTACATTCACGTTGACAGTGTAGTCAAACGTGCCAGGGAGCTCGGCAGTTCCTGAGCTTTTTGTCTGTGCTTGATTTCAGAGGCAATGATCAAGACCCAGGCACTCAGATCCATCCCTAAGCAATTGCAAAACTTTGACAGAGACACACGAAAACCAGCACGCCGGCTGCAACTCTGCACCTCAGCCCAGCACCGTTGTCACCTTCAGTATTTTGGGCATTCACGCCCCTTCATACCTTTTACTTTGCCATGGCCGAAGCTGCTGTCATCCTGGGGCTAGTGGCCGCTGTACTTGCCACGGCGGTTGGGATTAAAGACATGTACCTTCGCTTCGGAAGCCCCAAGCCAGATGCTCTGAAGGAGAGCGACTTGGCACATCTTTCTCAGGTCCTGAGGAAACACAACCTAGTACTATCAGTACAGAGCGTCCTGCCTCCTGCCAGTGGAGCCCCGCAAGGTGCGCTTGTCTCTCCCCTTACATATGTCGATCGGCGTGCATGCCTATCCGCTTCAACACGGTACTGATCTTCTTCGTTAAACAGATGCTACGGTCAACACTGCCGACATCGTTGAAACCTCATCAGATCTGCTGCGAAAAGCTGGATTGCTCTGGAGTCGGAAGAAAGACCTTGAGAGACTCGCCAAGGATCCGGCAAACGTTGATGACCAAGACAAAGTCCTAAAGGAGGCGGATCTTCTGATCCAGGACGCGAAAAAGCTCGAGCAAGAAGTTTTGCCCCTCTTCTCTGGTCGTCGGTGGTTCAGAGGCGGAAGACTCTGCTTCAAGCCAAAGAAAATATTACACGCCGGGCCAATCGATAACTCCGGCGGATCAAGAACCTTCTGCAAAGGCGCATTGATCTGTCAGCAGGGACGCGGGACCGTCGAAGACCTTGTGGACGAACATATGCGACTCGGAAGTGGGTTCATCTGCCGCCACTGCCATCTTCAGGTCGCCGACCACTCTACACCCCAGCTTTCTGACAAGGGCGAGGTTTCGGTGCCCTGTGACCTACCCGCAAGTCACCTCATGGCGTGTGAGTCCTTGAAAAAACTCCACGCTTACTACAGATGTCTCATCTGCTATCGACGAGGGGCCAATGTCGACTTTGCCAAAGCATCCGACCTAGAATACCATGTGGGCATGACCCACGAGGGAGACATCTTGGTGTTGGACGATGAGGAAGGCAGCAAAGCTCTTGAGCGCGAGCTAGAGAATGTGCTTTCTGAGGACATGCTGGCTAGCCAGATTGACCCCAATGGCGGTTCAAAATCGAGTTTCCGAAAGACATCCGTCGCCGACCAGGTGGTTGACATTGGTTCCGGAAATGACACAGCGACTCCGCAACCACCTCCAGAAGCTGATGGGAGCCGGTCATCGGGCAGCCAGTTTGGCTCCTTTCCCACTGAAGGTCAGCGTGTCCCTCAGCGGGCCGCGCCTCCAATTCCATCTGGACAGGGCGCAGGCGATATGATGAGCCGTGGCCGAAGGGTCAATTGAGAAGAAGTTGGGTGAGGCGATTGGTATGCCGTCGGGCACAGGGTGCATAACAATTACTGGAATTAGGCAAAGCAGTCAACATGATCTCATCCTTGGTGCATGCCGATGATGACAGGAGAAGTAATTGTGTGCACCGGACCCTTGGCCATCACCAGTCTCGGACAGACAGCTGCCTTTCATATCATGGCCAGCTACATGAGCATCGGCCATCTGTGACTCATCAAGACACTCCTGCCAGGGTTTGTAGTCCTCGTGGTGTTATGATTTCAGATTCTCAATCCGAAAGTGGGGCTTACCTTGGCTGTGATTCTTCGCCCGTGGTAATGGTCCGGTCATCAGACTACAAGGTTGATAACACTATACATTAGAGTGCTAGGGGCTCGCAGCAAGGCGGCAAAAAGCTAGCGATGCCCTTGCTGCATTCAATTCTAGGTACGTGAGTAGGTAGATAGGCTTTGCTTCCCCAGGTACTCAAGGTTCATTCTAGTCAGGATATGAGTCATGAGTCTTCGTTTATATCTACCTAGGTAAGGAAAGATCCCAGGTGGTTATTTATACGGCGTGTACCTGGATGGCACCAACCTCAAAGTCAGAGACCGGTATGACTCTACGGCCTTCTAATAAAAAGAATCCGGCACGACTTGCAACTTCAATGCAAGGCCGTCCACCGTCCACCGCATCACCACCAGGACCAACGATGGCTTCATACATTTACATCAACGGCTTCCCCGGCGTCGGCAAGCTGACCATTGCGAAAGAGTTGGAGAAGCAGATTCCCGAATCCAAAGTCTACGACAACCACCGCATGATCGACGGCATCGCGCTCATGGTCGAGCGTTCATCGCCGCACTACCAGGAGTTACGGACTGCTGCCAGACGGTTCTACCTCAACCTGCTCTCCACGCACGAGGCCACTAATGGCGTGACGTGGATATTCACAGACTCGCGGGAATCAAGCATTATCGGCAGCACTGCGGCACAAGACTACAAGGACGCTGCTGCGAAACGCGGGGTCCCGTTCACCCCTGTCGTTCTGCATTGCGAAGCTGGCGAAAATGAAAGAAGACTCGTTGGCAAAGGACGCGGCGGCGACGTCAACACCAAGCTGGTTGACCCTGCCATCCTTCGAGATATCCGGCGAGAAGAGAAAATGCATCAATTCGGAGGAGAGCGCGAGTTTAACCTGGATATCACGAACTTGGAGCCGGCAGAGGCGGCCAAACGGATCCGTGAGCATGTCGAGAAGGTGAAGATGACTATTTAGACCGAAAGTCCCGATCCAGACATGATGTCGCGACAGCTGGCTCAATGAGGTAGACACGACGTGCTGTCCCCGCCGAACCGGACGGTTTCGATAACGGCGCAACGCCTGTCGACCGATCTTGCCGGCTCATCAATCTCAGACATGGGACAGTTTGACGTGTGGCATCTACAGACGACCGTGACATCCACGGCACACAATGCGTGTCGGTTCGCCAGACCAATTCTATTTTGAGCGACGGATCCACCCACCAAAGGAGAGAGTGTCGTGAAGGCAGTTTGAGTTTGGCTTGTCCTGACATGTTGCTGTCAAGGCATGAGCTTTGACTCCCGCCTGCGAGGAGAGATCGGGAAACGTTTCACAGTACCGCTTACGGCTGCGCAGCCGAACAGACCCAGCGGCTCACCACGTAGGGAGGCGTGCGAAGCGGGCTTGGAGGGCAGGAGGTGGAGGGCGTTATGCAGGCACCGTTCCGAGGTGGGTTGCGCAACAGCTTGCGCGGCATCTCGGAGCCATGCGTTGGGCATAGGTGCGAGTGGCCGCCATCGTCGTCGTCGTCGTCGTCATGTCCCGGTCGGCATACGGCAGTCATCAAGGACATGCTGCCCCAGACGGAGACAAGACCCAGGCCCAGAGACCCAGACCCAGAAGCTTGGGTCAAGTGTGCGGCTGGTCCTGGTCGGGATGTGGGATGTTGGTGTCAAGATCAGCCAAGAAATCCGAGTTGATGCCAGGGTCGCATCGGCTCTGATCACGCACGTGCCTGCACCACATATCCCCACGCCCCCTCCCTCGCCCAGGCACCTTTAGCTACCTAACCTCAGGCTTACAGCACTACCCTCCCTGCCCTGGTCTGGCTTTGCTTTTGAGCTTGTGTTGGCATACTCGTCACTCGCATCCGTCGGCCGGTTGGTCGGCCGTTTCTTCCATGGTGTTGTCGAAAGCTGGATACATACAACCACCGGCCACGGATCCGGTTGCGGCGAACAAGAGTCGAGAGTCAAGGACAACGAGGCAGGCGCAGCAGGTTTCACCCTGAATGGTTGCAGAGCAAGTCACCCGGGAATGGCTGTAGAGCAAACCCGCACCAGTTGGCTCGCCAGTCGTCCCGAACCACCAACCTTCCCACCCCTTGTGAGCCCACCCCCTTACATGTTCGCGAAGCCCAGCAACATGCCGCATCCAAAGCATCCCGCAGGCCGCAGGGCCTGCCTGGCTGGACTGGATCGGCCCAATGGAGGAGCCAAGAATGGAGATCATGGCCAGGGTGACGGTGCTCTCCCTCGTCTTCCATTCTCGCCTAGATTGGGGTGCGCGACCCGAGCACATCTCTGTCCTACGGTACCAACACTTGTACAGCCCCGAGGTGGCGGACGGCGAGACGAGGAGAAGGATGGAGGGGTTGTGTCGAGGGCGATGAGGGGCAAACGACAGTCGACTTGTCTCGGCCGGCGACGGGTGATGCGATGGTGGTGTCGCATGGGCTCCACACTGATGGCGCGCAGCTGGTTGACGATCATGGAGAGTCAGTCATGCTTGAGCATGTTCTGCGCAAGGGCAACGGGAGGACAGAGTCAAGTAGTGCGAGGACACCTTGTCGACATTCCCGTTGACCAAACGCTGTGGAAACAAACGCCCGTCAACAGACAGCCAGATCACCACCACGAGCCACCACCACCATGCCGATGGATGAACGCTTGGGCCAGCAGCCTAATTGACATGGCTACGGAGGTACTTTCGAGAATCTGAGCCTGTCATTGGCAGCTGGGGGGGACGAGATCTGGAAGATGGGAGGGACAGGGATGGGCGGAGGGGCCCCCATTAAACGGAAAGCTGCACTGCCTCGCTGGAGGGTGCATCGAATGGGAGCGACGGCGTCACGAACAAGCGACGAGATGTGTTCTGGACACATGTTTCATCCAGCAGAGTGCAGAGAGAGGCAGAACGGCGGACTCGTTCGCTAGTCCTCTCCACTCTTCAGGAGAGACGGCGCGGCGCTGTTGAGATGGAGATTGAGCCCGACATGCTCATCTGCTTCAAACAGGGCAAGGTGAAGGAGGCTGTGCAAAGTGTGGGGTCGCCCGTTTCTGTCCGTCGCCCGTCACTCGTTCGTTTCGACCTTGTCCCCCTCATCATCATCATCTCATCAACGGTGTTCTGGCGAACGGTGGTGTCAGTGAGTGAGTGGTCTGGCTGCTGAAGGCTACAAGCATCAGCACCTCAGCCCGCAGCTCGCAGCCCGCAGCGGCAGCTACGGCGGGTACTCGGCGCTGGGGACGAGAAACGGCAAAAGGAAGAAGAGCGTAGCGACCCCCGCCCTATTCATCTCCCGTTTGTTGGTCGAGGTGCCGAGGGAGCCACTCGCCGACTGCGAGGAGATGCCGCGCCCGCCTTGAGACATGAGAATGGAGCAGCTGGAGCAGCTGGGCGTTCATCGCGCAGAAGCATCGCGTCGCATCCAACGGGGGAGGGGGGCCCGGGAGCTGCGCAACTTCTTCTGCCGCGCAGCAGACAGGCCAGCAGCCAGCGTTCCCGTTCGATGCTGATGCTCCCAGAGGCTGGCTGGCTGGCCGGCGGGCTAGGGGGCCAGCCACCCCTTGTAGCACACCTTACAAGTGCCTCCCACCTTACCACCTCTCCCCGTCCTCGTCCAACCAAGGGCATGGGCATGGCACCCACCCCCTTGAAGCCTTGGGGCCTTGGGGCCCTGGGCCCTGGGCCCTTGTCGGGCGGTCGAAACATTCGTCGATGGGCGATGGAGCAGCCAGGCAGGCAGGAGCAGCAGCAGCCCCCATGTGTCTTTTTCGGGCAGATCTCCCAGATGCCTTGGCCGTCTCTGCTGGCCTTTTGCTGGCGGGTGGCGGCGTCCGGGCCATGCTCATCCTGGGTGACCATGACATCTGTATGGGACCTTGACCTCATTAGGCCTGAGGGGGGGTCACGGTAGCAGGAGCATGTAGAGGAGGGGGGCGGGCCCAACGCCCGTCTGTCATATAAGAACCTGGAGGGACCACGGGACGCCTGGCCTTGCCATGGCATCTTTTCCTCACCTACACCTTCTGTCTGTCTGTCCGCTTTTTTGATCGCAGTCTCTCAGAAACGGCCTTGTTCGAATTACACAGTCCTTTTCGTACACGTTCGACGACGAT
Source organism: Verticillium albo-atrum (assembly GCA_002851705.1). Taxonomy (NCBI): domain Eukaryota; kingdom Fungi; phylum Ascomycota; class Sordariomycetes; order Glomerellales; family Plectosphaerellaceae; genus Verticillium; species Verticillium albo-atrum. Next base: position 3,431,434 of record NMXJ01000003.1, on the reverse strand, counting down.
TCCATTGTCCGACACCAGACGAGTCGAGGTACCTCCACATCGTCACTCTCGAGAGCTTAGGCACCCCCAGAATCAGGTACGTACCACTGCTCTCCTCGGAAGTACCACTGCGCGCTGTTTGCGTCTGGAGGTACCTTTTTCAGGGTACCTCGACCTGCAGAGCTCCCAACTACGTCAAGCTCTCACCCCGCTGTTCCTCCCACGCCTGCCCACTCCTGTCCCCCTCCTGTCCCCTCGTTCTTGCCTCCTCCTCGAGCACAGCAAGCTAGGCTGTCGCGCTTGCGCTGCCTTGCCTCTCCTGCCTCTCCCTCGCTCTTCCTCGCTGCCTGGTTCAAGCTAGAGCATTTGGGCTTCCATCACGTTACTCCTTCCTTCCCTGTGCCATCACCTCATTGGAAACTCGGATTACGGCTTGGTTGTTCCTGCCGTCCGTCTGCCACCTTCACCTCAAGGATCAGCAAACTGGAACCTAAGGTACCTCCCATCACACCTCCCGGCCCCTCCTTGCCAACCATCCATCCATCCATTCATTCATCCACTTCCACCACCCGGTCCTGGGCACAGCTTGTTTGACCTGCCCGCCTCCGATAAACTTTCTCCCTCGACACCACCACCACCGCCTTGTCGCGCACATCTCGCCTGATCCAACACGCCATCAGTACGCAATTCCTGCGACGCTCCCATCCACCTGTTCCCCATCCACCTCATCTCTTGTCTGGTACCTCCAGTCCTCCTCCCGATTTCTCCATCTCGCGCTACACCGGAATCCTCCGTTTGTTCGTACATCACCGCCTGCCTGCCTTGCTCTGCTTTTTGCGCCTGCCACGGAAGTCTCTGGCGAGGCATCACGCGTTCCTTCCTGTTCTCCTCCGTTCGATTCGCCACTTGCCCGCAGACGCACTTGCGCCATTCCGAGACCCGTCACTGACTTCAGTCCAGTTTCTAGAACCAGAAAACCCCTCTCACCGACATCATGTCCAAGCTTTTCGTTGGGTACGATTTTGACCTAATTACCGATATCCTCGTCGATCGGAACACACTTGCTGACTGATAACAGCGGCCTTGCGTGGCACACCACTGAGGAGACTCTGCGCTCCAGGTTCGAGGAGTTCGGCGCCGTCGATGAAGCTGTAAGTACCTGGCGCCACATTGGGGCTATCTCGATGCGCGAGAAACCGGCAGACCGCTAACCTGTGGAACCAACAGGTCGTCGTCAAGGACCGTGACACTGGCCGGAGTCGCGGCTTCGGCTTCGTTCGCTACTCCCAGGACGAGGATGCCCAGAAGGCTATTGATGCCATGAACAACGTCGAGTATGTTATTCCCGCCCCTCGTGGTCGCAGGCACCCCAACATGAGCAGTCACTAACATGTGTGCTCCCAGGTTCGACGGACGCACCATTCGCGTTGACCGCGCTTCCGACAGCGGTCCCCGTGGCGGCGGCGGCGGTTTCGGCCGTGGCGGCGGCGGCGGATACGGTGGCCGTGGTGGCTACGGCGGCGGCGGTGGCGGCGGCGGCTACGGCGGTGCCCCCCAGCAGGGATACGGCATTCCTGCCCCCAACCCCTACCAGCAGGGCTACGGCGGCGGCGGTGGCCGTGGCTACCCTCCCCAGCAGGGCTACGGTGCTCCTCCCCAGGGCGGCCAGGGTTAGTTTCACACCTCATCTCACCTGTCTTGACCATCCCCTAACATTTTGACCAGACCCCTACGGCGCTCCCGGCGGCTACGGCGGCGGTGGCTACCAGGGCCAGCAGCAGCCCCCCAACGGCGGCGGCTACTAAGTGTGTCTAGCGACGCCCCGTTTCCCCGTACGACAATGATGCGTGTGCGCCTGTGTCCGTAGGTTCGATCGAGCGAATTCGTGCTGCCCTTCGGTGCTACAACAAGATACCCCGGTCCTAGTGTTGCGCGCATGGACAAGACTCTGGTGGGAAAGGAAGGTGCGGCCCCCGGCAGGAGGGGACGCGTCTGGCAAACGGAATTGAACGGCCTTTGGGATTATTTTCTGCGGAGTGTTTCGCTTCTTTCCCCTGTTTTACTCTTTGATGGTGACATGATTTCCTTGGTTCCTTATCTGCTTTGTCGGATCTCAGCAAGATTGAAATGTCGCTCGTTCTCAGCTCGCATGGGTGGGGGGAGAGTAAGGTTAAGGTGGGAGTGAAAATCGAATCGGAACGTGATCGCGGTGGTCGGTAAGGTGGGAGTGGTGGGCTTTTGGTTGATTGTTTGAGCCCGGACCAGATTCTGAAGGGTCCAGCATGTGAACCTGTACGACGTTGTTCTATGAGTTTGCTCTCTTCTCTGGAGGAATCTGGGGACGGTTAAAGAAAAAATAAGTTGGTGGTCCTCTGTGCATATACCGCTGCCGTGCTCTGTCTGTCCTTGCCGAACCTCCTTTACCTTTGTTTCGCCGTGTCGTAGCGTACCGCAAGTTCGCCGATGCCCTTAGTGCTCCGTCTCTTCCTGCTCCTCCGTGCTCGTGACGCGCTGAAAGTCGGCGTGGTGACTGGAGGCGCCGTCGTGGGCCTTGACTTCGGCTTCGGCTTCGGCGTCGGCGTCTGGGCCTTCGGCTGCGATGATGGCGCGGACGCGGCGCGTGAGGTCGCGGATGTGGTCGTCGCCCGAGTCCGGGCTCAGCTCGTCGAGGGCCTGGTCGAGGTTGAAGAGGTAGTCGGTGTTGAGGCCGCTGGGGCCGACGCTGTGGCGGATGTGGGCGGCGAGGGCCTGGGGGTCCTGGGGCCCGGTGAACTGGTCGTTGTCGGGTGTGCCGATATAGACGAGGGTGCGGATCGTGGAGGCGTGGGCCTTGGTCGTCGTGGTGATGTCGCCGTCGCCGCCGGCAGCGGAGGGGGTCCCTGATGACGAGGACGACTCGGTGGCAGTCGCAGCCGGGGAGGTCTCAGCCGGGTGGAAGGGGGTGTGGTGGATGGTGTAGCCGTTGATCTCGCGGATGTCGAGGTAGTCGCGGACCTCGGCGACCTTGTCGGCGCGGATGCGGTAGGCGACGCCCCAGACGCGGTCGGGGGCCGTATCGTGGGCGTCGTGGATGGCGGACCAGTAGGCGCGCTCGATGAGGGTTACGACGCGGCCCGGGGCGGTGGGGGTGCCGCGGTGGTCCTGGCTAGGGGAGGGTCAGTATGGTAATGGTGGTGTGAGACGGGTGAGGCAAAGTCGTGATGTACCTTGCCTGTGTGTGGTGTTAGTGAGGGGGGGCATATCTGGGGAAGGGAGGGTGACGGGTGCCTACCTGCCAGAAGCGGCGGACGTAGCCTGTTACCCAGCCGGGGATTCTCCTGTCTGGTGAGTGTCAGGAGTGGTCCTTAACCTAGGGCGGGATGATGAGTGGTACCAAAGTGCGGAGGGGGCTTCCAGATCAAGCTCCTATGCTGTGTTAGAGGTGACAACGGGGGGTGCGATGACCAGATATCCAACATGGACTGGAGCTCCGGGATCGGTGTCACTAGACGTACCCGTAGCCAAAGAGCCAGAACTCATCCCCGTCGGTGACGAGGTCGTTGGACGCCATGATGTAAAGTATCTGACTTCAAGATACAAGAGGCCAGGATGAAAGACGGTAGATGGACCCTCAACTCGAGGTCACGATAAGGGAAGTCCGTCAAGGAGTATCAACGGTGGCGGGGAGAAGCAGAGGCTACCCCGCGGCGGGGCAGATGGGGCGGGATCGGATATAAAATCGATCGGGGGGGTCCCTTCAGGGCTCGCACTCGCAGGGTGACCATGCCATGCCCTGCCTCTCTGACTTGCCATGACAAATGCGCCGGGCGACTCGGTGGGGATAGTGCTTCGGTGCTCCAGAGCTTCAGTGTCGTGTGACGGGGTGGGCGTCACGTCATCTGCAGAGAGACAGCTTTGTCTGGGGAGGGCCGGAAGGCGGACAGATGGGGGATCTGGACTGCGAATCCCATGGCTGGCACATGTCGGTTCTCTCGTCCGGGGCGTCAGGATTTCTGTGACGGTGTTGGCGTGGTGCGGATGAGTGTGGCTAGAGCCGCAAGTGCAGGGCGTCTGGGGGTGCCTCTGCCGCTCTGTGCCGTACACTGGAGGCGGAAGGAGTCGAAACAGAGAGGATCGAAACGAAAGCCTGTACGAGGGCACGCTGGAGTCTTATTTCTCCCCCTCTTCGGGCTGGCCGACCTCACACAGACACGGGGTGCTCGGTGGGCTGGAGGAGGCCTCGGAAGCATACGCAATCCTATGGTCGCGCGCTTGCCGGGAGCCGTGGGAAAGTCTGGGCATTGCAACGAGACGACCTAGCTGCATCTCGATGCCTGTGCCAGGGCACCTCAGTGGACGTCGGGAGGCCTGTAGTGGCAGCACCCGCCCTGTAATGACAGTGGACTGACCAACTGGATTGGTCTGGCCCGGGCCTCGCAGCAGGTGTAGGCGGGGGGACTGGAACCCATTGGTTCTGGAAGGCACATTCAAGATGCAGTCACGTGGAGGTTCGACAGAGAGATGGGGGCACCAAGGGGGGGAAGGAGGGTGGGAAGAAGGGCGAAGAGAAGGCAGGCAGGCACCTGGGCACCTACCAGGTTCGTGGCTCACGTGCCGTCGTCCAACCAGGTTCACGCTGCTAGCAGAGACATGCTGGCTCACAGCCACGTGCCGTGATCCCGAGTTCTCTCCTAACACGCCCAATCCGTCCAAATGAAAGCAGCAAGGGAAGGCAGACAATCATCGGAAAGAGCAATCGAGGTTCAAATGCGGTGGAATGAAACACCAACCAGAGAGAGCGTCTGCCAAATCCGACGATTTCATCTTTTGACTCCCCCGCTTCATCCAATTCATCAGAGACAAGTTGCCTCTCTCACGTCAAGAGAAGAGAAGAGGGAATCCAACTCCTCCCACCTGCCACCACATGACAAGTCGCCGTATCGTATCGGCTGCGGCCACCTCCACGAATCCAGCTATCCTTGCATCTGCACCTGCGCTTGCACCTGCACCTGTCCATGCGTCCACACTATCATTCATTGCGGCCTTTCCGAGTCCGCCCAAACCACGGCTTCCCTGTCGTCTGCCGTCTGCCGCTTGCTTGGACGCGAGTCGACTCGTTCATCCACACCGAAAGCGTCCCATCGCACCATGACGAAACCGTACCCTCTTTATGCTCCTCTCGATCCTCGACGTGGAACCCGACGCCTCGCACGCCGGACGTGGACACGCAAGTCTAAATCCACTCGTCGACGTGATCGGCGGTCAGTCCCAGTCAGTTCCGATGGCGCCGAAATGGACGGCCTAGTCGCCCGCGCCCCCTGCAACCACGACGTTGGCGCCATCTGTCCCTTCGGCCCAGAGACCAGAGGCGAGCCCAGCCCTGGGCTTCTGGAGATGAGCATGGGCCCAAAGAGATGAAGAACGGACCAGTGCCCTCCACCTCCAATGACGCTTCATTATCAGTCCCCAACTCCTTCAGGGGTATCATGCGCATTGTCTTGATTCGGCCTGGCGACCGGCTGCTTGGCCATTTGACAGCTTTCATCCTTATTTTCACCTCATCCAGGACCCCCTTCGACCTCAATCCTTCCTCTACGTCCCGACGACCTGTGACCTTGAATTGACTCGGCTCCTCCCGCACGCCGCCAGCTAAAGGACAGACGAAAAAAAAAGTCAGCCAGTCAGCCGTTCGCCCTTTGACGACGACTGCTGCTGCTGCTGCACCCACCCCAAGCGACCGACCGCCCAGGGCACTCCAATCTCATCACAAGGCTTGACCAACCATGCTGTCGCCATTCCGACGATCATGAGATTCAGCTTCGGCCTCGCGCCTTACCGCCTTAGGCCATGGCGCCTCGTCCGCTATGTCCTTGCCTTCCTCGCCATATTGTACGTCGTCTGCTACATCTTCCTTGAGGAGAATGGCCCAGCGACATGGATGATGCACACCGTCAAGAATGTGTCTGGGACAGCTCCTCCGCGCATGCCGCCCCCGCGCCCCATCCTCTCACTCGGACCCCGCGTGCCTTGTTACGGACCCCGCGGTCACCTGTTGTCGAACAGCTCCGACGATGCCCTCGTCTCCGCCCAGCTGGACCAGGGTGAGTTCATTGCCTCGGGCGGTTCCATCAGCCTGCTGACGATCGCCCAGCCTACCCCACGCCGTTCGCCGGTTCTCATGAAGAACTTGGCTTGGAGAAATCCTGGATGTCTCCAAATGGTCGCTACGGCCCCTATGGTTTCGGCGAGGAAGCCAAGAACTACACTCGTAGTGTCGTCGACTGGGACACCGTCGATTGGGGCTTGCTTCAGAATGACTGCTTTGACCTGAATGCTCATCGCTTCCCCAGCGAGGCTGTCAAGTTTAAGAACGACCCCGTGCGATTCGCCTGGAGGAGCGCCGCCAAGGTGCCCGAAGATCACGTTTGGACCGATTTCAGCGGTAGCCGACGGACAGCTCTGGTTTTGAGAGCCTACGACGGGTATGAGTACAAGAAGCGTGACCTGCATCACATCCGCTCTCTCATTGTCGAGGCGGGACTTCGGACTGGAGGCGAATATGTCGTCGTCCTGCTCGTCCACATCCGCAACGAGGATTTCAACCCTTGGAATTCACCAGAGGATTACGTCCGTGCTTTTGAGCATGCCAAAATCCCCAAGGAGCTACAGTCGATCGCAGTGCTGTGGAACGAGCCTCTCCTTGAGAGTTGGTACCCGGAAACCCTCGAGCACCGAACATTTTGGCAGGCTTTCCAGCCGATGCAGCTTTTTGCCCACCACTACCCGGAATTCGACCACTACTGGCAGCTTGAGATGGACATGCGCTTCACGGGCGATGCAGGAGCCTATCTCGATGCAGTGGATTTGTTTGCGCGCAAAGAGCCGCGCAAGCAGGCCCTGGAGCGAGCGACCTTCTTCTACGATCCGTCGGTATACAACTCAACCGACGAGTTCCGGGCAGCTGTTGATGAGGCCAACAGAGGACGATCTCACATTGTAAGTGGTGCCCATGATGAACTTCTCAAGCTACTGCAATACTGACACAACTTCAGTGGGGGCCTCTTCGTGTGCGCGAGGTCTCGCCCATCGGGCCGCGGCCGCCCACCACAGACGAAGAAGATAACTTCGAATGGGGTGTGGGGGAAGACGCAGACGTCGTCGTGACAAGTCTTTGCGCCGACGCGCGCAAGAGCACGACATGGATTTTCCGGGGCTGGGTGTACGGGTTCCGTGCTGGCGCCAAAGGCCCACCGAGGTTCTTCTGTCCGCCTGCGATACAGCGCGGCAGCCGGTCGCTTCTTCACGCGATCCACACTCTGCAGAGACAGGGGCTACGAATCGCCTCCGAGGCGACGCTCCCGTCGTTCGCAACATGGCTGGGACTCAAGATCAGCGCGCCACCGCTGCCTTGGTACCTTCAGGACATTCCGGACGATGAGGAGCGGGCGCGGTGGATGCTTGGAGGCCCGAAGGCCAGCGAAGACGGCTGGGGCAAGGGCGATCCGCAGTGGGGACAGCCAGATATGATGAATGCGCCCGCGATTACAAGCACGTTCTGGTGGGCTGGCGGATGGCCAGGAGATCTTTTCGAAGGGTGGTTGCGGGGGAAGAAGACGCCAGACGGCAAGCTTCCGCACCCCCTTGCGGCACACGACGGGCAGTTCTACATGCCCAACGTGATGCTGCATCCGGTGAAGCGGCAGTGAGGCGCAAGATCAGGGCGTGATGCCGGGTGTACGAGGGGCTGTCATGATGGTTCGCCTATTATTGGATGTGGCTCGGTTGGCATTCTGAGGGATTCCCGTGCCTGCTGCATGGCGTGTTTGGAGTTGGATTGGCTTGATTCCCTGTATGATGTGTAGATATGACGATGCTGGCGGGTAGAATTTGTTGTACGTAGTAGCCAGGGTATATATATCCCCTTGACCCTGTGGAGTGCAACAGACACGGTTCGGTACAACGGCACGGCACGACGCGGCAGACGTTCCTCGCTCTCGGCCCTGTTGGGAGGTGCAGATCATTCAAGGCTGCGGCCGCGCATGAAACGCGGTGACGAAGCAACTCGGTAGCCGGCGCAAGGCGGAATCGGCGAGTGACAGGCGTCAATGCGCGTAAATCCTTTGTTCGCCGGATTTGCTTCTTGAGTAGTATGGGGTGATACGACTACTTCGCATTCGTCCCGAGGAGCGGGCCACTTTCGTCCCGAGCCTCAGCCCCTCCATGGCGCTCTGGGTGGGCTGCCCCGAGTGCCAGGGCGAGAAAGGGATGTATTTCTGACGCGGGGACTAACAGCGGGTCCGCCCAAGGCTCTCAGGCGCTGTTGGGGCTGAACCGCGCTGAAGGATCATGTGCCCTTTAGTGATAGTCATATTGGCTTGGAGTGTAGACGGAGGAGCAAGAAGCTAGTGTCTCTGCCTTGCGCGCGGGGGGTCTCGAGAGACTCTTGTCGTGCTTGGCAAAGCTTGTCGGGCTTGGAGGCCATGTGGTAGGGGCTTGGCTTTCGTGATGTTTTGGAAGATGGGAAAGTGTGTCTTACGGGTGAGCCTATCATGAGAGACGCAGTTTTGGGGTTCTGGTTCGCCAATGGGTTGCTTGCTTTGTGTCTGGTTCTAGTGGGATTGGACGGGGGCATTTCTGTCGTCGTGGCTCGCCGGGTTGCCATGTTGTCCAGGAATGTTGGCCGAGCAGTCCTCGTGTGCACTGCCCCTCATGTCTGCATTCCCCGGTTTCCGTGATGAATTGCCATGTTCGGGGGGTGCAGCATGGGCTCATGTATGTATGGTCTCGACTAGAGTGAGGATGCCTAGGAAAGAGCAGTTTCTCATTTTTTTTTTGCAACATGCTCAAGGTGTAATGATTGTGTAAACGAGAGGACTGCGTTGCACAGTACTCGGTCTAAGACAGATCCTAGCCTTTTGTTGAGAGTTGTTCAGACTCCGACTCAAAGCGCTGGCTCCTGAGAGTGTGTAGACAAGTCAAGCCTCTGATTTCTTGGTTCAGAGAGACAAGCCAAAAGAAAAATTGCACCACGGGCCTCAATCCGTTCATCAAACCGCCCTCCAGCAGAGACGCATATGACTGACACGTACTGGGACGGACTCTCCCTTCAGAACGAGCCGCGGGGTCATGACCCTCTTTCGACGAGCATCAAGTTCGCAGCCGGAGTGGCCGACGGTCATACGGCAGTCGATCCTAGGGCAGGGCCCCGAAGCACCCTGACTGGGGTGAATTCGTGCATCGGTTCAACATTGGTACCCAAAGCCCTGGGGGAGGCCCAAGTAGGAGCCCTCCCTCGTCATCACAGCAGGCATCGCAAGGCGTGGCAAGTCATGGCAGCATGCCGCAGGCGCGTGCCCCTGAGTCTAGCGCCGACCCGGAGCCCTTGGAGCCCTTGAAGCCCTTGGACCCTTCCCTTAGCTGCGTCACCGGCATAGCATCACCAGGCCCTGTTAGTGCAGGGACCTCCCCGCTGCGCCCCACTTCTTCCAGGTTCCGACAAGGCCAAGCTCGTACTGCGGCTCTTCCTTCCCGTCCAGCTTGCGACGACCTTCATATATCCAGAGCCTCAATCCTCAGCCCTTGCGCCGCCCGGGGTTTCTCTCTTCTTCTCCTTCCCGCACCCTCAACATACCCCTTTGACTGCCACTGCCACCGCGATTCGACCGCCCACAATGGCTTACAACAGACCCTACAACCCGGACGAGCTGCCCAGGTACGTCACTCCGCGATCGCAGTCTGTTTCTACCCCGCCACAGAATCCTGATGCTAACCAAGTATTTTTCAGGTTCGCCGAGCCCGAAGCTGTACGTCTGCCATCGCCCTCGCACTCCTCCCCTCCCCAAGCCGGGACACGACTAATCCCCCTCACAGAAAGGCGGTGCTCCCCGTCCCTCGCCCACCGCGAACTCCTTCCCCCAGCGCCACGACAGCAACCCCGCGCCCCCGCAACAGCGCTACGACTCGAGCTCCTCCTCCAACTACCCGTCGCGCTACGACAGCAAGCCCCAGCCCGCACCCCCGCGTCCCTCGGACGATCCCCGTCGCGACGACCCTCGACGTGAGGACCCTCGCCGTGCCGACTCCCACCGCGAAGACCCCCGCCGCGCCGACCCCCACCGCCAGCCTTCCAGCGCCTCCGTCGCGCCCTCGGCCTCCCACGGCTTCGGCGCCACCTCCCCGCCGCCCACCAACCAGCCCCGCCCAACTCACCACGCCCGCCCCGAGGCCTCCTCGCGCCCGCCGCCCTCCCCGCAACCCGACACGACGGCCGACGGCGCCGATCCCACGCTCCTACCCCTCTTCCGCGCCGTCGACAAGGATGGCACCGGCCAGCTCTCGGAGCGCGAGCTCTCGGCCGCCCTCGTCAACGGCGACTGGTCCCCCTTCGACCCCCACACCATCCGCATGATGATTCGCATGTTCGACTCGGACCGCAGCGGCACCATCGGCTTCGCCGAGTTCTGCGGCCTCTGGTCCTTCCTCGCCTCCTGGCGCACCCTCTTCGACCGCTTCGACGCCGACCGCTCCGGCAACATCTCCCTCGACGAGTTCAACAACGCCCTCGTCGCCTTCCGCTACCGCCTCAGCCCGGGCTTCGTCGACCTCCTCTTCCGCACCTACGACAAGCGCGGCGAGGGCGTCATGAGCTTCGACCTCTTCGTCCAGGCCTGCATCAGCCTCAAGCGCATGACCGACGTGTTCAAGAAGTACGACGACGACCGGGACGGGTACATCACCCTGAGCTTCGAGGATTTCCTGTCCGAGATTCTGAAGCAGCTCAAGTAGAGAGAGGTTCTTTGGTGGAAAGGAAGAGAAAGAGGAGGAAGAGGGGGGGGAGGGGTTTGATCACGGGTTTGGCTGGGATGAGGGGAAGCATGGGAGGTACTCTGCATTATGGGCTGCGGCCCGAATCATGATTTCGTTTGTTGCTGCTCATGTTTGGGTGATGATGATTGATGGCGCGTGTCGAGCTGTATCTGCGTGGCCTCGAGGTTCGGCAAGGGGGCCATCGGAGATGAGGCAGCTGGTGGCTGGCAGGGTTGACGGTGTGCGCTAGACTTCACGTACGGCGGTATAAGACGCTCCGTAATGAAATGATTTGATTGAACCGTGTAAGATGGTGTAGATTGATGTTCTTTTCATCCAGTCTAATCCTGATCTTCTTGTTTGTCAAACTGTGAGCTTCCAATGTGAATCGCACCCTCCCACCTTGAACGCCTGCCCGTAGACCTTGAGCCTGTTCTGATCACCACAACTCCTGTCACTAGTAAGCACCTGCGAATGCACACCCCAAACGCCCAACACCGTAGTCCTGACTCCAGTAGCGCCCAGCTCATACCAGCTCGTCGTCAGGCTCTCCTGCCTCCCACACCCCCTCGCTCGTCAAGATGAGCTCCTCTCCCACCCCGAGCACCACAACCTCCGTCTTCCCCTTCGACACCCCGCCCACCACGCCCTCGACCTGTTCCCTCTGCCACCTCTTCGTCCGCACCAGCCTCCTCACGAACCCCCGGATGTCCTTCTCGCCATCGTGCGTGCTGATCCAGGCGCGAGCGCCCAGTGCCGCAGCCGTTTCCTGCCCGGCCGGCGCCCCGGCACTGATGGTCCCGCCAAGCCACCAGGGCGTCGAGACGGCGTCGAGGCAGTGGAGGAGGCATGTCAGAGGCAGCGCTGCTTCCGCGACGAGGTGTGAGGTGGCGTACGGCGTGAGGCTGGCGTAAGAAATACCGTGGGGCGAGAATAACACCGAGATGGGGCGGTCCTGAAGGTGCGGCGTCAGGGAGGCAACTGAGCGTGTTGGATGGAGCGAAATGGTGGTTGGCGAAACTGGTGGCGTCGGGAGCATGGCATTCTGCTGCTGCTGGAATGGGGTGTTATTGTGGAAGGAACTCAGCAGGGGCGAGACCTGGCCTCCCTGCGTCAGACGAACAGACGTTGGGGTCTCGGGCGGCGTCGCGAGGCGGGGGAATTGTTGCTGCGAGGGTGCTTGGCGGTACGTGATTCCGATTGCGGCGTGCAGACCCTTGATATCTCGTTTCTGCGGAATAAAGGCTACCGTCACCTCGCCCGGTTCACCCCCGGGGATGTAAGGGGGCACCCGAACTCTGACGACTGCTTCTTTGCCGGTCACCTTGGGATCCTGCCATCGGGGTATGGTGCGGACTTTGGTCTTATCGAAATACTTCCAACCTCGAATCACTTTCGCTGCTGTCGGCTCTGCGAGGATCAAGGTCTTGGTGCCCCCAGGAGGGAGCTGACGGAGGGTGGCCTCGTTGCAATGATCGCTCTTGTGTTGGCTGATGATGACGAGGTCGATAGGTGGCAGTTCTTGTAGGGTTGTGATGCAGGGAAGCGTCTTGTGGGTAGCCGTCGAAAACATGGAGTGCAGGACGGTTGAGGGACCGCTGATCCAGGGGTCGAGGAGGATCCGGAAGGGCTTAGGACTCAGCCCCGGGATGGGGAGCGGTGTGATGGGCACAAACGTCAGAAGGATTGAGGCATCAGCATTGAGCTGCTTCACCGTCAGCGCCATGGTGTAGATGATCCGTCATAGGTGGCCATCTGGAGGGCCGATGGGGTTTGCGGTCGTTTAGGGAACGGAGGAGAACCGTTGCCACGATGGGAGGGAATCTTCTAAAGTAGCAGAGAAGAAATCAGTGGCAAGAGAGCCCAGCTTGGCGTCCTTCCTCACTGATCGCCGACTGCACCACACTGAGAAACAAAAGACGAATGGTATGGGAGCGCCCGTCTCGTGAGACCTGGATAGGTAACGTTGGAAACGCCAAACAACCCCTGTCTACGCCGATCACGGCTGCGAGGTCGAACAGAGACAAGCGTGGTCATTTTTGGACGCGTGCTTTCCAGCATCTGATGTGACAGCGATCCATCTGGCAGGTGCACGCGAGGGCGAGACGACAGAAGAGCGTCGCATCTTGGACGTAGTATGCGATGACAATGGCAAAGGTACAACGCCCCGGATGCCAAGACCAGGTGTCGGAGAGTTGAAACGAGAGAGGCGGTGCTTGGCGTCTGAACCGCGCCGAGCTCAGAAGCTGCCTGGCTGCCCTGGAAGGCTCTTGGTTTCCGAGTAAAGAAGGAGCATTAAAACCCAAGGTGACAGTCTGCTGTCGTACAGACTTATTCGTGTCTGGTGACTTGATGCCGTTATCCGCACTAGGAGAAGGCGCAGGCTGGTGGACGTCAGGGCGAGGTGTTGCCCGCCACATATCCTCGCTAGCCTCGACCATTCATTGCTTATGAGCAATTGGCTTGTCGCACCAAGATGGGACAGACTTGTTCATGGTAGAACAGGCGGCACAACGGAAAAAGCGTGTGACTCTGAGCAAGGAGATCGAATCCATAAGGTTGGTGCCTGGATCTGTACATGATCTTACGTTTGGCGGTTCAGCAGCTCAACTGGATGATCCATGACGATACGAACGACTTTCGTAATTGTAGACCTTCGAGCACTAGTCATATGAAAAGGCCAGGAAGTGAGGATGCAATGTGAGGTGAGTCCCATTCAGGTCGGCAAGGCAGACATTCAGACAAGGCAGACATGGAGTTAGCGAGGAAGGTGCCAGGGTAGTGGTCCTCAGCAGGCGATCAGGCAATCACGCGGTTCTTTTAACCTATCGAGAGGCAGTCACTCCCCACAACCCGCCTGTCAATCGCGGACCGCGCCGCCCCTCGCCTCTCCACCATTGCCGTCCATCTTGGGCTCTCTTCCAGCCTCTCATACCCCACCCCAACACTGTCAGTTGCTTCACCACCTTTGCATCTCCTACATCGGACTGCCCTCTCGGAATTGGTGTTGACAAGTCGATGCCGACCTCAAGTCGGTTCAAGTTGCTCCTCACACACATCTACTAAGACACCAAGTGCGACTTCCCATCAAGGCAGCCCGGCGCCTGGTCCACCTCTCGAGGGTCACCGGCGCCCTCCCTCTACCGTCATTTTTTGGATTGCAACCAACTCGCTCACCCCTTGAACAAGAGATACCACCTTTTCCCCAGCGGCCATGGCGGAAATCACCCACTCTCTGGACCCCCAGATTGCCAAGAAGAAAAGTCCCGACGAGTTCCACAAATTGATATACAACCTCGACCAGCAGTACAGACTTGGGATACAAGTTGGACATCTCCAACCAGCCTCCCGCAAACACCAAGAGAATCCCAACAGATCTGGCCAGCAAGTTCAATGTGCTGAGAAGATACAGGCACGCTTGCGGTACTTTTTCTACCAAGACTCTAATACTCTGGATGAAATCCTCAACCAACTTCACCTTCGTGCGGCCAACATCTGTGAAGCATGGGTGCGGATGCCCAGTACTTCTAAGAGCATTCTTCCATCAACGAAGAGAATCTGTCCCCCGCAAGCCATCTCAGAAGCTGAGGGCTATGAATTGAAGACAACCCTGCATGATCTTCTTGAAGAGACCTGGGCCTCCTACACGCCTCTCGATCGCTCCTTACAGGGCATCAGTCGTGATACCGCACTGGCTGCTCGACAGAGAACGAACAAGAGGACTGCGAGTGATTTGCACGCCGATCCTTGGTCCAAACGGAACAGGACCTCATTGAAGCGACGAGAAGATGTGGACGGGCTCGATCAGGTGCCGGTTCGCACAAGGTCCGAGGCCTCGCCATTCGCAGCAGCCGTCGACAGAGCAACCGAGTCCATGCTGCAAATGACTTCCTGTCAGACTATGGCGTCAACTCATGCATTGCACGAACAGTCTGCCAATACAAGCACCACCACTCTCTTGTCAAGTGTCTTCTCACAAGCGCCTCAGGACGATGAGTCCTCGCAGAACACCCAGGCCACCATTGAAGCCGGTAGCCAAGAGAGGAAGCGTGACGACCTCCCTCCGGAGCCGAATAATTCGCCGAAACAATACGCCCTGTCTTCTGACATCGTTCAAATTCTGGAAGAGTCTTTCTCTCATCAAGACCATGAAGCTCTCTCGAAATCTTGCACTGCGGATACTGCCAGTGCGGACCTGTGCCTCAGCGTGGGTGCAAAGGTGCGTGACACTACATTCCAAATCTCGGAGCAGCACATCGCCCTGAAGGAGAGACTGCGCCACGTTTGGCCACGCCTGCCGCGCTTTCTCAACCACGCGCCTTTGGCTGTCTGCTGGGAAGTGACGCGGATTGTTATGCACTGTGGTGTTAAGCTTGAAGACCTCATTGGCTTGCAATACAGCGATGCCTGGCTCGACCAGGCCGAGCTAAGGAAAGCACTCTTAGGTCATCCTTCTTTGGAAAAGAAGACCCTGCCTGAGCCCTGCCCTGACGCGGCATGGGCCGCCGGCAACGGTAGATTCGAGGCGCGAGGGAGCATGACTGTTAGTCTCGTCGTCGACTTGTCATGGAACACAGATGTCAAGGGTCCTCTGTTCAATGTCTCACTGCAGCCACTCAAGCTTGAGCTTGGACACCGTCTGAGTCGTCGGTTTGGTTCGGACCGCTTTCTGGAATTCAATTTCCCATCTCTTACTGCAACAGACATCCCCCAGGTCGTCAAAAGGCTTGACGGTGCTACCAGTGAGATCATCACTTGGCTGACTACCGAGAAGCACTTCATTGCTGGAAGGCAGTGGGCGGCTTTCTTCACAAGAAACGCCGAGAAGCTTGTCATGGAAACTCGCAAGGGGTTTATGGGCGGAGATGGCAAAGAGACAACGACTACCAGACTCAAGCAGTGCCGTGTATATTGCTTTGCCGAAGACGGTCACTCCTTCAGCCCCAGTGACTATATCCCTACCAAAGCGGAGGCTGGCAACGTCAACGAGAGGACGAAGATGAAGCTTGCTGAGATGCTTGAGTGGACAATTGCGATCAGCAAAAACATGTCTCAACCATCTCTGAAGTTGTTTTCCCGTCTGGCACTGAGTAAGTGATTTCCAGAGACACCTATTACTATCTAACCAGCCATAGGCCTCAGTCGTACGAACCCAACTTTCGTCTTCGAGCAACATCAAATCATCCACGAAAAGCTTGATATTCTTTCGCCCACGAAAAAAGTCATGAACGACGGCGTCGCCCAAATGTCGCCTCAAGCAGCGAGACTTATCCGCGAAGAACTAGGCCTCTCGGACACTCCAAGTGCCTACCAAGGCCGCTTTGGAAGCGCCAAAGGAATGTGGATTGTGGACACAACTGCACTCGATGATGAAGTATGGATCAAAACGTACCCGTCGCAAAGAAAATGGGAGTGCGACTTCCTGGACGAGGACCACCGCACATTCGAGGTCAAGACCTACGCCGCCTCTCTCAAGGCTGCCAGCCTCAACATGCAGTTCATCCCGGTGCTCGAGAACCAAGCTTTGAAGCCGGTGGAGATGCGCAAGGCCATCAAAGACTGTCTGGAGAAAACCCTGGAGGACGAGCTCGCACGCCAGCACTCATCCATGGATAATCCAGTACAATTCCGTCAGTGGATACATGAGAGCTTTTACCAGGGGTATCGCATAGACCGCCTCAAAGTCGAACATGTTCCTTTCTTGGGTGGCTTGCCTGATAGTGAGGCTGAACGTGTCAACATGCTGCTCGACGCCGGCTTTCATCCCAGGAAACTCTCATGCCTTCGGGACTCGTCGTACAAAATGGCACGTCGCAAGTGTGATTTGCTCAAGACGAAGATGAACATCAGAATTGGATGCTCTGCATATGTCTACATGGTCGTCGACTTCACTGGCGTTCTCAATGAGGGAGAGATCCACCTGGTATTCTCGTCCAAGTTCCAGGATCCGGACGGAGAGTTCTCCGATACGCTCCTCCACGGCATGGATGTTCTTGTCGCAAGAGCACCAGCCCACTTTCCCAGCGACATACAGCGAGTGAAGGCTGTGTTCCGGTCGGAACTTCGTAGCCTGAAAGACGTCATTGTGTTCTCAACCAAGGGTGACAGCCCGCTGGCGGACTTGCTTTCCGGCGGAGACTACGATGGTGATCAAGTTTGCTGGGACCCAAAGATTGTCAATAACTTTCGGAACGCGAACTACCCTGCTGTCCCGGACTTGTTCAAGCTTGGCTACCTCAAGAAGCGGACAGAAACGTTCCGAGACGTAGTCCTCAGGAACAGTGCCATCCAACCCAAGAGTGGCAGCATCATGCTCCAGAACAGTACCATCCTGGACAGGACTGTCGCTGAATTTATGAACGACAGCTTCACGTTCAACATGCAGGACCAACTGCTGGGCATGTGTACATCATACAAGGAGAGACTCTGCTACAAATACAACAGCATCAGGTCCGAAGCGGCCATCGCATTATCTACCCTTGTTGGTCACTTGGTGGACCAATCCAAGCAAGGCATTGTGTTTGACCGGGACCAATGGATTCGCTTCTGCCGAGAGCAGCTCGGCGAAAAGTCTCAGTATCTCGATACCCCTCGATACAAGAACACAGAGGTTGGCGTCAACAGTAACCACAAACGGTTGTCCACGGAACATGTGCTGGACTACTTGAAGTTTGCAGTCGCCCTACCTCTGATCGATAGAGAGCTCGGAGATTTCCACAGGTTGCTGGGCAGTGAGGCTGAATTCTGGGACAAGGACCTGGCTGGGCCCTACGATGAGTTCGAAAGAATGATAGAGATCTCGAAAGGCAAATCGAAAGGCGAATCAGAAAGCAATTCGAAAGTCAATTCGGAAGGCAAGTCGGAAGATAATTCGAAAGGCGATTCGAAAGGCAATTCGGAAGGTAGTTCAAAAAGCAATTCGGAAGACAACTCGAAAGGCAAGTCGGAAGGCAAGTCGGAAGCCAACCCAGAAGCCAACCCAGAAGCCAACCCAGAAGCCAACTCGAAAGTCAACCCATTCGAAGAAGTTAGCCGTTATCTAAAGAAGGAGCTGGAGGAAATTCATCGTGAATGGACTACAAAGCTCCCAGGTGACGGCAACTACGCGGAGATAGTGCAAGGGATATACAGCCTGTGGATGAAGATTGAGATGCCGGCAGCTGCCTTGGAAAGCAAGGAGATGAAGCTGTATCTAGGAACAGGCCATTCGAATCCACTGCTGAACAAGTGGATGCTGCTGAAGGCCTCAACAACGTTCAAGATCTACTTCAGCAGGGCGAACTCTTTCGCGTGGACTATGGCAGGACGTCAACTTGCTTGGATCAAGGCTTCGACACGCACAGAAGGATCATCCGGGCCTGTCGCGGTGACACCCGCCATGTACGCTATTCTGCGGCCAGATCCCGGGCTCGTCAAAGAGATCATGGCGAAGAAGAGCTCGGCCGATGGACAGAGCGTGGTCATCAGCGAAGTCGAGTACGACGAGGAGGGCACGCAGATGGACGATGCCTAGGAGGCATGCGCTGCGTTGCTGAGCAGGATCGAGGGGTGAGGGGCCTCGCCCGGAGCAGACGAAGAGGCGGTGTCGACCCTTTGTCGCTTGGGCCGTGGGGCTATGACACGAGGAGGTTTCAGTGCCGGCGTCAAGTTCGGCACGTGGCCGCTGGCTGAGCCACGTCGGACGACGGTCTAAGAATGAGGAGGTTGCGGCCTGCTTGCTTTTCGGGCGACTTCGGGGGTTTGGTTCATCGCCGGAACGTTGGATGGAACGGCGACGGTTGGCAAAAGTGGCCGGCGTGGTTGGATGTTGCGGTCAAGCCACGGTTGGACAGGTGTGGTTGGATGGATGATGGGGCTTGGTATGATATGAAGCGACGCGATGAAGAGATGTTAGGACGACAGATGATACCAAGTGGGGATTTCGATTACTGGCAGAACAGGAGGTGGACACAAGGGCATCGGTATGTGGTCTAGGTTTCTGTACATTCGCAACAAGGCTGAGATTTCGATAATGGATGGGACGAATCGATGAAGTGGACAAACTGGGCTATCGAAAGCTGGTACGGGTAGTCTGTAGGTAGGTCAATGGAGACACCCCCACGAGGGGTAGCATGAGATGTGAGCGCGAGCGTGAGCACTCGCATGAGCCTAGGGAGGCGGGGTGATGTCACTGCACCCTGGGCATTGAAGCGAGGGGTTGACTCGAGCCAAGGGCGACCCCTCCTTGCGGTTCTTCTCGGGGCGGTTCGATGGGATCGCGAGAACGGAGGGGAGGTTGCGATTGGCCGTCGAGACAAGGAGCGCAAGGGAGCTAGCTCGTCGGGGGCGGATGATTGATTTCGCAGCGGTTATTTGAGGGTGATTCGAGTCAAAAAGACGGTGAAGGTGTGAGGGGGTGGTAAAAGTGAGGCCCGGCCGGTGGCAGATTGCAAGTCATGCTGGGATGTTTGGGGGATGTGCTGTGTGCTGTTAGAGCGGTTCGGATGGATGGACGCTTGGACGCTTGGGGCTTCATTTCGGACGATGGGTTTTGATCATTGCTGGGTGCTGGTGCTGGTGCGGTTGTTGTTGCTGCTGGGGGCTGCGGTGTCTGGGGGGTCATTCCTCGATAAGAGCTCCGGGGGGGGAGCAGCGATTAAGCTGCCCTGAGCTTCGGGGTGGGTGAAGAAAACTGGAGGGATCAAACGTGGGTTGTCGGGCTGAGGAAGCGAGGGGGGAGAATGGGGATGACGTGCTGAAGAAACCCCGAACCCCGCTGTGGATAAGGTAAGGAAGGCAGGGAAGGTAAGGAAGGTAAGGAAGGTACAGGTACGGGTACGGGTACAGGTACAGGTGCAGGCGGGCGAAGGGTAAGGCAGGGAGCTTGATGCAGCAGCGCGCGCAGCAGTGGAATGCGCTTGCCCTGTCACCTGCCATGTATCTGCCCGTGCTGCGGTAACGTAGCGCCTGCCAACAATACGATGCAAAGACAGCGACAGCGAGGCAGGAAGCAAGAGCATCCCGATAATGACCGATGAACCCGGGTCCCGTGCTTGTGCTTGCTGCTTGCTGCCAGGACTTCTGTCAGGAGCTGTTCCTTCGCGGTTGCCCAGCAAAATTCTGCAGCTGCTGCAGCCTGCATCCGGCCTTGCACCTACCTGCAGTGGGCTCGCACTGGGACCTTCCCCCCTCGTGTCATGTTCCGGCCCAGTGCCAGATTCCCCCCTCCCCTCACTTTTTATTTTGTTTTATTTCTCTCTCAGTCCCTCGCCCACTCGAGATGTTCTCGAACCACACCCTGTAACCATGGCTGTGGGCACACCCCGATCTGCTTTTGCTTCTACTTCTGCATCTGCATCTGCTTGTTGCCCGTGCAGAGACGAGACAGGACAAGACAAGACAAGAGCCAGACGATAGACAAAGGACGGACTGTCGAATCGAGTCATTCAAGTCGCCAATCGCCCCAAGCTCTCCACCGCCCACAGGCCAATGACATGTCTGTATCAGCTGCCTCGGCCTCCCTTTTTGCCGAACCGACAGGCGTTTCTTCCCTGTCTAGCTCCACTCGACGTCTTTTCTTGCTGCCCCTGCTGCTGGTGCTGGTGCTGGTGCTGGTGCTGCCAACACTGTTTTAGCAGAATCCGAGCCTGCGGCCCAGGTTCGGCGATGGCTTGTTTGTGGCGACACCGACGACGACGGCGGCGGCGACGAAGCAACGAGACGGAACGGGGCATGACCTGACTGAACGACTCGCCGGCACGGCTAAGTGTCTTGGAGCTCAGGCCCTGACTCTTCGGCACCGCCGACACGGACGCTCCAAGTTGAAGTCACAGGCACAGGCACAGGCACGGGCACAAACAGGCATACAGACACACACACACTCACACAAGCCAAGTGGTTGGTACATGCCGAGCGCATTGGATTGGGGGACCTGGAAGCAAGCTTGCGGGAGCTCTGCCCAGCTTGCGGCCGGCTAACGAGCTTTGCTTGGACCAGCTGACCTTTGTCCATGAAAGCCAATGACTCGATTGGACGGCAGAACCTGGGAACCGCTTTGCGCCCTGCTCGGCACCTCCTGGTTCCAGCACACCTCACAGGAGCCAGTCCTTAGCTGGGGACGCCCTTGTACCGTGTACTAGGAGGACGGCGGGGGCTCCAGCGGATCGCCTGCGCCAGCCAGCTGTCAGATCAATGGGGCGCACCGCAACGCTGAGCGACGAGTCGGGCATGACAAGCTTGGTCGAGCATGACAAGTTTTTTTTTCTTGCCATCCTCTTTTCTGGTCGCCGTCGGTGAGCAGCCTCGTTCTTTTCTGCCCGGTTTGAGGTCGGACTTGATCCTGGGGGGTGTGGGTGCTCCCAGGGGTGCCCGTGACCACGTCTTGGTGTGTGCTGTTGCTGTTCCCGACTCTCTGGCTGGCATGAGGTCGCATGCGGACGCTGTGCTGCGCTGACTGCAGATCCACCCACCAGAGGAGCCCGATAACAGTGCGGTACCTGGACAGCTTCAGGGAGCTCTTCGAGCTCGAGCTTTATCGTCGTATCGCCCACCCACCAGTGGGCTGCGAACTGCGAACTGTGATCTGCCCTGACATAAACTTCGATTGCTTCATCAAGCTTTGAGCTCGACGTCGCGCCGCTGACTGCGACCCGAAAGGATCCTGACCAACGACCTCGAAACCAGACACGGGACGCTGAACACCTAATGAACGCTGGACTGGGCGCTCGACCGACACCCCCCCTCGACGGCGCTCCAGCTCCGGCTGCTTCGAGCTCGCGACGACCACCGAGGGCCTTGTACTTGTCCAGGACCGGCCACCGGGAGTTGTAGGGGCGACAGATGGATCGATACCTAACCACGCCGTACCGAAAGACTACATCCATACCTCCTTGTTCCCGTCCCCACCAGCTCCGGGCCACACCC